>JAGFBZ010000544.1:342500-942500 GCA_018398805.1 Hirundichthys speculiger
TTTCCAGCTCAGGCACATTGTGTTCGTCTGTTACCGCGCCCTCAGTGGAAAAACCTGATATTTCCAGAGGGTTCACATACTTTTCCCTGACAGTTTGGTGCGTGTGTGCGTTTTCTCTGCTTACCTGATCAGGGGACACGTTGCCCTCTGCTGCCACCATCGATCTCAGACAGGACACGGACCCGAACAGAGGCACGGCGAGTCCGACGCGCAGATGGCGCTGACCCTTGGAGCTGAACACCAGCGTGACGCACAGCGGCCTGCAAGGCAGAGCAGAGGGAGTAGAGGTGAGTGTTGGCACGGACCTCGCAATACGATATGTATCATGATACTTGGGTCGCGATGCAATATTATCACGATATCACGATATATTGTGATATTCTACCCAGTTAATATGAAAATTAAAAGTAGAGATGAAAAATCAAGTTGCTGTATATGTTCGTCAGATGATATTGATCATTCAGAGGAGAAATTGAGTCAAAACTATTTGCTTCAAACCAACCTATTTATTGCTTATTATTAGTGTTTTTGCACATTTTCATTTTTAACAATTTAAAAGTATTTAAACATTTAAGTAACCATTAGTAACCAATAAAAAATCGATATCAGGAACTGAAAAATTGATATTATATTGGGTGGCCGAAAATCACGAGGTACAGTGATCCCTTGCCACTTCGCAGTTTAAGCTCCGCAGTTTTAGTGATTCGCGGATTTTTCATAAATATATAATTTTAAAAAATGTAAAAAATTGCGGAAACATCACAGGATGTTGTGCACGTTCTCTTACAGCGAAGAAATGCTTTAAGCCAGCCTGGCCCCTTTAAGAAGGTGGCCTTATGGATAATGGTGTGGCCTTATGGGTAATAGAGTGTGTGTGTCGTGGGACGGCAGAAGAAAACAGGGTTAGATGAAAAGTGTAGTGAGCATCAACAGCAGCCCAGCGTGTATAGATTTACATTCTCTGTTAACCGACAGGAGCCCAACAATACAACCTGTGTGATGTTACAAGTTCCTGCAGTGCCAGAATAAAGTGCTTGTTCCATTCAGGGAAAACCGGACTTTTTCTTTTGTTGTTGTTAGCGTGTTAGACGCTAATTACGAGCCAAAAATAGCACAATACCAGTGGTTTGTTTACTACGGTTCAGAGACCAGAGGACTGTGAAGGTAACAGAAAGACCACAGTTGAGCCTTTGTCTTGTTTTGCTGCAGTGTCTCGCTACTTTTTGGGGGTTTTTAAACATATTTTAAACACATTATTTAGGCTCGGGGGGCTCCGGCTCCAGTTCGTGGATTTTGATTTCCACGGGGGGGGCGCCGATCCCCATTAACCACGAAAACTAAGGTATCACTGTATGTTCATCAGATGATATTGATCATTCAGAGGACAAATTGAGTCAAAACTATTTGCTTCAAAACAACCTATTTACTGTTTATTATAGTGTTTTTGCACATTTAAGTAACCATTAAACCAAACCAACCTATAAAAAAATCGATATTAGGAGCTGAAAAATCCATATTATATTGGGGGGCCGAAAGTCACGATATATTGCCAAATCGATTTTTTTTCACCCCCCTAAGAGGGACGTTGGGACGACAAGAACCCGCTGCGTTCTCGCTTGTGCAGAAACAAAACAGAAGATAAATGACGGTTCTGATTCTGTTTGCGCCGCTACACACCGAGCACGCTACGGATCTGTATGCAGGTGACGCAGCGGACGGGCGAGCGCACACGGCAACCGAGGACCGCCACGACGGCGGGGATAGATTAATGTGACCCGGGCAGGATTCATGGAAACATGAATGGGGGGGGGGGGGCAGCGGAACAAAACGGTCGTCAGAAAACGACTTTGAAACGTTCTGTTTGAGCTGTTTGACAAGATTGGAGGAAGGGTGGGGGGGTGGGGGGGTTATGCTCTCTGATGAAAATCTAATGTCATGAGCACAAATTGGCAATTTTTCTGCATCTTGATTGGACGGATGAAGCGGTTTAACTGTTCTCACATGCTGCGTGAGTCGGGCCTGCAGGGCCCTTCCTCAAACTTGATTGGATTTATGCAAGACTGGACGGGCAGAACAGAGCCGGTAAAACGGCGACGGCCCCTCGGGAAGCCGCTGCACACTTTCTCTTTTTTAAGAAGCAATCTCAGCAGCTCTTGCGGAGGATGCAGGGACGGAAACTAATGAGCGGTTTATGAAGGAGGTTTGATCAGAGGATGAGGGAAAGAAGGAAGAAAAGGCTTGGATTGAAAGAAAACAGGGAGGAGAGGTAAAAAAAGAAAAGTGAGGCGTTTCGTTTAGGATGAAGCCCCCTGTAATCGCTGACACCTCCACCTCCCATTTCCCATCATGCATTATTCAGGTGGATAATGCGTTACCAGTCGGGAGGCTGACAGCGGCGGCGGCGGAGGATCTGAGCAGCCGTTTCGTTCACGTTACCTCGAGATGAGACACAGAAACGCGACATAAAACGGGACGGGAAGTGAGGGAAGCGGCTCGGGCGGAACGGAAAAGTGGAGACGCCGCCCCACAAAGCAGAGTTTCGGCTCCCCGCTGCTTCGAAAGCCCGACGGTCTTTAATAAACAACGACCTCTCAGATCAGCTCCCAGAAACACACAGAAGCCTTCAGCTGCGAGGAAGTACAGACGGCCGTAAAACGCCACGATAACCAAATAACAACAGGGCTGTAGTAATACAGTAATCTCATGATACGATACACGATATTCGGCTCACGATACGATATATATATCGATATTCATCTTACAATACAATTTTCCAAAAGATTTGAAAGGGACAAAGTGATTTTGGTGACATTTTGTGAGTGTTCTAATGACTTTGTTTGAATTAACTGAACTGAAAGCATCAATTGACCTTTCGATAAGCACTGCCCCTTCCTAGTTACTGTTGCTAAGTCGGACAAACTTTCTGCTTCTGCGTTAAGGACAATGTTAATTCGCTATATTTCCGATGTGTATCATCAGTGTTAATATTATACTATAATAACTCGGTGAATGGTGAAATATTGCTGCAACAGTGACTCGAGGTGTCCAGAAAGTTTGGAGGGACATTTTTATTCTCTTTCCTGAGCCGAAACAAATGCTGGAGGTAAAGTTGTGTCCACTGAACGTGGGAAAAGTTACAAAACACACCTACATTTACTGCAAGGTAAGTTTACTTTGTTTATTAGATGATTGATTTAACCACCGTTTAGTAAAAGTAATAATATGATTTAGCAGCAGGGAAGGTGATGAGTTCTCTGTTAGCATTAGCTCTGGTCCATAGGTCTATCCCACACCATAGCTATGCTAACATGAGACAGTCGCAGCATTGTATTAATATAATTAATAAAGTGACATTAACATCTAGCCTCACCTTATACCTAACAAAATAAATATCCAGGGCCATATATATTTGTAGACAACGAGGCAGGCTAATAGGTGGCCAGCGAGCTCTGGTCCATAGTGGAGAAGTCATCGACACTATGGATTTCGTTATTATTTTTAAATCATATATATATTTATACATTTTAAAACGTTTTATTAATTTATCAAATTTATTTTATTTTATTTCAAATGTATTGACTTATATTTCATTTATTCATCCAACTCAGGACCTTCACCTCCAATCCCTCCCCAGTCACCACAGGTGTGCCCCAGGGCTCTGTCCTGGGGCCCCTCCTCTTCATCACTTACCTCCTCCCCCTTGGTCACATGTTCCATAAATTCAACATTTCTTTTCACTGTTTCGCGGATGACACCCAGCTCTACCTTTCCAGCAACCACAAACTTCCTCAAACAGCAATAAAACAGAATTTCTACTCATCGGCACCAAATCCACCCTCTCCAGAGTCAACAATTTTTCCCTCCTCATTGACAGCTCCTCTGTGCCCCCACTTTCACTATCACTATCCTTTCATTCCCACATCAATAGCATCACCCGGTCCGCTTACTTCCATCTACGCTCTATAAACCGTCTCTGCCCCTCCCTCACCCCCCAACACCACCGCCATCCTCGTCCACAGCCTCATCACCTCCCGCCTCCACAACTATAACTCTCTCCTCTTTGGTCTGCCACAAAAATCCCTCCATAAATTACAGCTGGTCCAAAACTCTGCTGCCCGGATCATCACCAGAACTCCCTCTCACCACCATATCACCCCCATCCTCCAGCAACTCCACTGGCTCCCCATCAAAAAAAGGATCACCTACAAAATTCTTCTGTATACTTACAAATCTATTCACAACCTGGCCCCTCCATACTAGGGCTGAGCGATTTTATCAATTCTGCGATATATATCGATTTTTCAGCCGCAGGTATCGATATTCTAAGCTCCCTTCAAAACCCCCGTGTCCCGCATGGGTGCTCTTCCTGCAAAGTCCTCCAGCCGCTAGTGTCGCTGTAGAGCATTTCTAACAGGTTATCCAGAAGCTTCTTACTCTTCCAGCTAGAGCTGAGCCAGTCAGGAGAATGGCAGCGAGTATAAACCCAGCACCTGCGTAATTAAAAGCAGATGTGTGGGAGCAGTTCAGGTTTAAAAAGAAAAAGGAAAGCGAAGATTTAGACAAAAGTATGGCAGTTTGCAAGCTGTGTCACACAAATGTGAAGTACTCTGGAAATACCACCAACCTGCGAGCCCACCTGAAACGTCACCACCAAGGTAATGCTAACTGAGAGCTAGCCTAAGAAGTTGCGGCGCGATCTGAAACAAACCGCGCTGGACAGTGACGGCGGTTGTTGCCACCAGTTTTCATCTACTTCACCTCGGTCGCAGAAAACTACGAAGTCCATTGCCGACTTTATTTGTCAGGATTTGAGACCGTATTCAGTGGTGGAAAACCCCGGATTTAAGGGCTGTGTTTACTCTCGCGGCAATGTGTCGCAGTTATCTTGTCGGCTGTATGCCGCAGTTATTTTTGATTTATGCTCAATTTGGAAGCCCGTCTCCTCTATGTTATTCCACGCCACAACGCAAAAGGGACAATCACGAACTAGCTAAACTTACTAAACTTATCTCTTGCGTTTTTCCACTTCCTCACCGTCTCGGCCGTATCCAGACCCACATTCATCGCTATCTCCCTCCATGAATTACTAGAATAGTAATTCATGGAGCTGTCTTTGCAGTGTAGAGAACCAGAATCGTACTTCCTCATTTCTTCGATGACTGGCTCTTTTCTACGCGGATGTAGAATTGACCAATCAGAGGCCTCCTTTCTCTCCTCTCTGTGACACTGTCTGCAGTCACCTACATTCAGTTCAATTACTTCAAAGTCATTGGAACACTCACAAGATGTCACCAAAACCACTTTGTCCCGTTAAAATCATTCAGAAAATGATGTAATATGTATCTTAAGACGAATATTGATATATATCGTATTGTGAGACGAATATCGTGTATCGTATCGTATCACGAGATTAGTGTATCGCTACAGCCCGACTCCACACCTCTCCAACCTCCTCCATGTAAATATCCCTTCTCGCTCCCTCAGGTCCTCTTCCTCCCTCCACCTCTCTGTTCCCTCTCCCCGTCTCAGCTTCATGGGGAACAGGGCTTTCAGCCCCCCAGCTTTGGAACTCATTACCTCCAGACCTCAAAAATTCAGCCTCCCTCCCCATCTTTAAATCTGGACTCAAAACCCATTTATTCAGAACAACCTACAGCCTTTAATACATTTTTCACCCCCCCCCCCCCCCCCCCCCACCTTATTTCATGTATGTTGGTGTTTTTTTTATTCTATTTGTGTTTTATTGTTCCGTTTTTTTTTTTATTCCTGTACACTCACCTTGGGTGTCCCGAAAGGCGGTTTTAAATAAAATGTATTATTATTATTTGTAAAACATTTTAATTACTAAATTATTTTTTTAAATTTAATACTCTGCTCTTAGCATGTTCTTTTTTACTCATTTAACTGCTTACTTGCATGTTAATTTTGACGAAGGATTTCCCAGGACCCTCGAGGACTATTTTCTTTCGCTGCACCCATACCCTCCCCCTGCCCCCCCGCCTCCTTTCACCTCCCTCTAAATGCAAAGGCCTGTGGACCCGAGTCATTATCTGGAGTCGATGTGCTGAATCCGTCTGAACGTTCATGACTGAAATACACGTTTGCTTCCACAGCGATGCGGCTCCAGCTGTGGGAGGCTGGTGGGAAAAACCCTCACAGCTTCTCTCTGCCTTACTGGCTTTATCTGCACCACCCAAACCTTGATGCCCTGCTGGCAGCCAGACTCTGCTGCCTCGGGGGGGGGGGGGGGGGGGGGGGGGGAGGCTCAGACTTATCAGGCATTCAGCGAGGACAGGGCGATGAAGTCTGCATGTGTGTGTGTGCATGTGTGAATGTGTGTGTGGTCAGTGTGTGGCTGCTGGACGCCACACTGAACCTGAATGAATTTCCCTCAGCGTCGGGCCGAAGCGGCTGCAGGGGCCGAGCGCACGCTGTCAGAAAACTGGAGTTTGGCATCGGCTCGGTCGAAGCCGTGCAGCGAGGACGCAGGGCAGCAGCATCTGCATGCTTTAAGATAGGCGCCGAACGCAGCCGGGCCGAGGAGCTGGACGAGACGGGGAATAATCTCACGGTTCTTATTCATTTATTCATTGTCTTTTTGGTTGTGACCGTTCGCGTGGAAGAGGATGCAGTAGGAGAAAGCGTTCACAGCAGCAGATACACATGCGCCGGATGACATCAGCGCAACGCAGCCTCGTGGTTGTTGTGGCTGGTTAGAGGTCGAAGGTCAGCGAGAGTCCTGATGGGAATCAAAGAGGTCAGAAGACTCGCTCGTGCGCAGCTCCTCCAAACAGAGGAGTTCACAAAAAAAAAAAGAAAAGAAAAAAGTATTTATTTTGCAGAACAAAACCAAAAGTTCAAGGAAACTAAAAAAAATCCACAAAAGTAATCCAGGTATCCAGGCAGGGGAACCCGGAGGAAAAACAAGTGACAAAAAAACCAACAGAGAACTTACAGGACAAGAGACGACGGACCAGCACAGACACAGGAGATGACAAGACTTAAATACTCAGGAAACCCAATGAGAGACAGGTGCAGACAATCAGGATAACGAGAGGGAAGGAAGCAAAGCTGAAAACAACGGAGAAAGTAAAACAGGAAACAGGTGAAAGACAGGGACTGACGCCATCTTAACACAGAACAAGGAAAAACCCAAAATGGCCGTCATGGCCGCCCCAGACCATGACACAGGTGGTTTATATTTGGGTTGATGTCTGGAATTTAACGGGGCTGTGGTCGACTCGCGATCAGCCAGGTGCTGCGAAACAATCCCAAATCATCAACCTCCCACCACCTTGCCTGACAGCGGGAACGAGGATTTTCTGCGGAAATGCTGCGTTTCATTTTTCATCAAACGTGGTTTCATCTGTCTACAGTAGGTCTTCACGAGTCCACTTTCATGGACCCTAACCCGAATAGACCCGTGAAAATTTGACCCGAAACCGACCCGACCAGAGCTATTATCATAAGTCCGGGGCTCCGAACCCGAATGGACCCGCAATATTTCGACCCAGAACCGACCCGACTCGAATCTTTAGTTTCCGACCACGAACCGAACAGAGTTACCCGAATAGAACCGAGACAATCCAGCCCATAGTTGCTCATGTTAAAGTTGTCTAGCGTTGAATAAAACTTGATTTTCTTACCTAAAGTTGTCTTCTTCTACCGGTTCAGTTGCTACATAGGTTACGTGATGTAAACAACAATAAATCCACGTCGTTATTTTCTTTGTGGATACAGATGCTAATTGTAGCAACTGCTAACACTAATAGGCTACACCAGTCAGGACGTGTCGCAAATATGTTCTCTCATCCAACGTTGTCATGTTGGCGATCTGTTGTGCTTTACAAACCGCTAATAACACGCTACTGTACCGATTCAGAACCGAACCTGGAGTCACGTCTTTTGTATGGACCCGAGACCCGATTCGGGTCGGGTCGGAACCTCGGGTTGTCGGGTTGTTCCGAAGAGCTCTAGTCTACAGAAACCAAAGTTGTACATGTGAGGATCAGGATGAATTATGATTATGCCCCCCCCATCACACCTTTCACTGCCATTCGCCGTGTGTGAGGTACATCACCTGGTCTGTCGCAGGGGGATGGGCAGAGAGATACACAGAAACGGGTCAAAGGTGTTGCTCTGTTTATGGCAGTGAGGGCACGTCAGTGAAGACCTGGAGAGAAACACAAACACAGAGAGCATTTTTACTTTCTCTATTTTAGTTGCATTCCTTTGCAAGTAACATGCTGTTTTCTAATTGTTGTAAAAAAAAATAGAAAACAATTTCAAACCTCCATAATGTCCTTTTTCCCAGTTACTTATCTGCTTCTTATAAATCATGACAGAAACAAAGCTTATGTGCGTTAAAGCCACTCTATGTAGCAATAACACTCAACCACATGGAGGCAGCGTAACTCACGTGCGAGCTCCTGTGCAGTGCTCCTCTAGTGGCATAAAGTGGCATTACAATACCAGTTTTTAAAACAGTAACTCCAGAAACTCAAATATATCCTCTTAAGCAACAGAAGAAAAGGAAAATCACAATATCTATATTTGCCAGCTTTTAAGTGCTTGGTTTTTACCGTCCGACAGAGATGTTGACAGATTTGGCCAAACCGTCGCATTTTGCAGTAAACCGCACGTGCAATTGACACTTCGCAGTTAAAATCGGGGATTAAACGTGCGTATTCCTGGTAACCAGCCACTAAAGTGGACCATCTGGGCTCCGGTCTGCTGCTGAGACCAAAGCAACAAAGCTACAGAGGCGGAATGCTGCTCAAAACGTTTGCCGAGACGGATCCAGCCAACATGCAGCCATAAAAACATCTGAAGCTGAGACGTGGAGGGTGAAAGAAAAGGGTGATGAAGAGATAAAAGGTTTAGGTGGTCTGCAGAGAGACAGCGATGGAGGGAACGGGTGGAAGACGAACGGGAAGCAGCAGGATGGACGGACTGACGGGAACTACGAGACAAAGCTGACGGCGAGAAGAAAACACTGACAGGCCTCGTCAGGGTTTTTAGAGCTGACGGAGAGATGATCAGAGCGGAGGACTGACAGCAGGACAGAAACCCGTCCTGTGGGCTGATGGCAGAAATATTCGGTATCCTGCAGCTGCTCTCAAAGGTGTAAAGATTTCCCCAAAAACATTCCTGAAGGTTAAACTCTAGAAAACAGCTGAGGGTCTCTAAAGAGCAGAATAAACTCAAGTTGAATTAAACCAAGACGGGTGTCAATGCATAGAACATATTCTCAGCAGGGGGTGCTGGGAGTACGAGAAAGTTGTGCATTTTATATATATATATATATATATATATATATATATATATATATATATATATACACATATATATATATATATTAGGGATGGGCATAATTAAAGGTGGGGTGGGTGTTGTTTTTTTGCAACACTTTTTACAATATTGCCTGAAAACCTTTTCACATTTCCATTGCACCCACTGAAATAAAATGTTTCCAAAAAAAACTAAACATTTTGGTCCAGTCTAGAAGGTATAATCAGAGAAAAACTCTGACCAAATCAAAAAAGTGATCATCACTATTTTGATTGGCTGCCTAATACGTCCATCAAATATCACCCCTCCCTCCCTCCCTGTGGTTCATGCAGTCGTGAATCATGTGAAGGCGTGGTTTCGAGGGGTGAGCTGAAGAGGAGGAGGCGGAGCCTTTGGGAGGAGGGAGGGAGTGTATATTTTCAAAATCTCACTTGAGTTGGATTGCTGGAACCGTTTTTCAAACAACACCTACTCCACCTTTAATCGATTAATCGATGATTGATCATTAAGAATTTGGTCGAAGAAATTAATTTTCGTTGATGAACCGAACGTTTTTTTTTTTTTCTTTTAAACAATCTGAATGCAGGTTATCAGTGCACGTCCTCAAACAATGCGATGCATTTCGCTGTGCCACCGATAGAAATTTGGCAGCAGGGGGCAACATTTCACCATCACCCTACCCTGGCTCGCCTCAGTTGTTACATGCGAGCTTCTGTAGGTCCTCGCCTAATCATGGAGCGGTCGCGGTGAAGTGTGACGTGGGACCATTTTCGTTTAGAAAATGACCAAGTGTACTGCAATCACTGCAATGCAAATTACAAATACAATTAATCGATTACGACAATGATGTATCACTTGAACAACGCGCATCCAAGCCTTGTAAAGGCAGGTGGAGGCGGTTCATCATCAGCCTAGCCTAGCCTAGCCTAGCCTGAACTCGGTGTTAGCACGGACCAGAAGGAGCTGCAGCGCACATCGAGCACACAACAAGCGCATCTTTTTAAGAAACAAAAAGCCTGTAATACTGGCGCCTTGATATAAATTGTCCTTGTTACGTAGTCTCCTCGATATCTCTTCTTTTATTATCGTTGTTTTTTTAAAGAAAACAAACAGGAAATGTCACGTTATTCTCGACCACAACATCCGGGCCACTGAACACATCTGGGCATGCGCGGGCCATAGCAACCAGGCCATAGCAACCAGGCCAAAGGGGAAAACAAACGTCACGCCGATATCGAGAATATTTGTGATAGTTTTCAATATAAAAATGTTATTGATTAATCGATTATTAATCATTAATTCTCCCGACGATCGACGAATAAACCAAATGCCCATCCCTTATTACATATATATATATATAGATATATATATATTATATATATATACATATATACATATGATATATATATATATATATATATATATATATATCATATATACATATAGATATATACAATATATATATATATACATATAGATATATACATATATATATACATATTATATATACATATATATATATACATATATATATATACATATATATATATATATATATATATATATATATATATATATATATATATATATATATATATATATATATATATGGTGGGGCTGCAGCACCCCCAGCACCCCTACGTCCTGCAGTACTGCTTCCAGGCAAATTTTGGACTTTATCATCTCGGAAAACCAGGATCAGTGTGGACTCTGGTCTCATCTGGAAACGGAGAGATTAATCAGTGGGTGTGTTGTTAAAAATGTGATGCTCCCATGATTTCTTCAAGTCTGCGTCAGATATAGAAAAAAGCTCCACGGTCAACTTCTGGTCGATAACGGAGTCGCATCCGTGAACGTTCACGCGCTTTTAGACAGGCTGCCGTAACACAGAAAACATGAGCTCCGATTACGAGACAAGAAGAACCAAAACCAGAACCAGAAGTGTTCTTAGTTTATTTGCTTCCAAAAGAACAAAGAGCAGTCTCCATCTTACAGATGCGTTCAATCGAGGCTGCCTGAGTAAGAAGAAGTGGTGATGTTTCTATCCACTAGGCGGCGGTAACGCGTAGCATTCGGGGCTTTTTGCAGACACGACTACTTCCAGTGAAAGAAAGCAACAAGCCAAAACAACTGACACATCATCTGGTGACATCTTCAACCATCAAACAACCACGGTGCACTTCTGCGGTGCTGCGGAGCGACGTCACACAGCTCCAAAGCAAAGAAGCTATGCATCTGTACCTTCATGGTGGACGTGACGGAAGGCACTGATTCGGCGTGAGAGGAATCGGTCCCTGTCACTGGAGCCTTGGTGACCAACGGTCTCTTTCAGTGAGTCCTAACTGAGTTGGCACGTGTCTCCTGAGGTATCATCACCCGTTCTTCCATGTCAATCAGTTCCAGTCCATCTAAATTGTGTATTTCCAAGCATAACCTCTACAGATTTTCAGTAGGATTAGGGGTGTGAAAAAATCGATTTGGCAAGATATCCCGATTTTCGCCCGCCCAATATAATATCGATTTTTCAGCTCCTAATATCGATCTTTTAAGGAAAATTCTTTAATTTTCACATTTAAATTGTTTAAAATGTAAATGTGCAAAAACACTAATAATAAACAATAAATAGGTTGTTTTGAAGCAAATAGTTAGTCATCTGATGAACATATACAACAACTTGATATTTCATCTCTACTTTTAATTTTAATATTAGCTGCGTAGAATACCGCAATATATTGTAATATCGCCATACCGTGATAATATTGCATCGTGACACAAGTATCGTGATACATATCATATTGGACTGAGAAAAAGCCTCAAAAACCTCAATTCTGGTGTCCTTTAAAAGCTTTCCGGCAAGTTTAAAAGTATGTTTTGGCTTATTGTCTCGCTGGAAGACCCAGATGTGGCCTCTTTCTGTCCTCAAGAACATCAACAGAATGTTCTGTTCTCCTGTTTTCTTGCTCTTTGCGCCTGAAGCAGTGACACGGCCCCACGTGATGATACCGCCGCCGCCGTGTTCTGCAGTGGGAACTGTGTTTTTTACGTCAGAAGACCAATCCCGTCTTTTTCCAAACAAGCCTTCGTAAATACTGGCGACGGGCTGTTATGGACAGTCTGAGGACTCTGTTGCTCATTTCTGATAACATAACCTCTGTAAAGGAGGTTATGTTTTCGCCTGCGTTTATCTGTTTATCTGTCTGTGTTCAAGATAACTCTAAAAGTTATGGACGGATTTTGATGACATTTTCAGGAGTTGTCAGAAATGTGAAAAGGAAGAACTGATTTCATTTTGGGTGTGATCCGGAAGAAATCCTGGATTCTGGATCACTTTCAAATTTTTGATAACATTGCGGTCAATGGGTCCAAAAATGTTGTTTCTCAATATAACCGTTAATTATTGCCCAAATAATTCAAAGGCTGAGCTAGATCTGATCCAGAAGGTGGATTTATTGCAATCTGTAAATCGCTATATGGGGGTATTGTTGCGCTTGGCGGAGGTCTGCGCTCTCCGAGTGCTTTTCTAGTTAACTAATTATCCACGGATTCAACAAGTCGGATCATGAACATCTTTTTTTAACTTGTCCCCAAAACGCTTATAAGAAATACATTTGTAAAGCACTTAGAACCGAAACGCAATTTAAAAAGCACTGCCTGAGTGTGAGCCATTTACTTCAACTAACTCAGTGTATTAATTGATTGATTAGCCTAATACGGGAAAACCTACACCACCCGCCAGCGTCCTGCATCGGTCGGCTCGGTAAGCTAATTGTCTTCCGATCAGTCAGTCTGTTCCGCGTCACTGGGTCCAGATTGGAGGACATTTATCTTTCCTCTAACGGCGTTCATGAGCGCAGCCTCTTGTCGGGGGGAAATTTAATTCGGCTGCAGGGAAGAAAGGGCTGAATGCAAACGCTCAGTTTTGCAGGTGTCAGCTTCATGGATTTATTTGAAGCACGTAATAAATGACTCAGCTTGTCACCTTCACACACACACGTGAGTGTCCTACGTTTAAAAAAAAAAACTTGATCCATCCATTTATGTCAGATTTATGTCAGCTCAGGTGATCTGGAACGGAGGACACCTGGATGACACGTGAATGAACTCCACATTTTGTCCAAGGAGACGACAGAGGACTGAAAAATTAAGCGGCAAAGCAGAGATCCTGAAGCACCAGTCTGCGCGTCTATGGACCACATATGACGGATGTGTCAGTACCACAACATCAGATGGAGCCTTGGTGTCGACGCTACATTCTAGACGCCAATATTTTTTTTTGAATAGGCCACTTGGCATCAGGGCTCAATTACAGCAGAAAGCAGAAACATGTCGACACTAGTTTGAAAGAATCTGCAAACACAGACTTTAGGGAGGACTTTTAGAAGATGAAGCATCACCCACCTCATTCCTGATCACCTGGAAGATAGCGAGCCACATGCACGGCCTTTTATAAAAGGTTTTTTTTAATTTAGCTCACCTTTTAATTCAAAATCCCCTTATCTCCTGTTTAAAAATATGAAGCAACTGAATGTCAGCCCTTTTTATAATTAAATGGTGCCATTCTTTTTTAACTAAACACACTCAGATTGTGAAGGTCAACATCACTCTCTCAGCTCCACAGTGCTCTTTAAATTATACACCAGTCACAGCGTCACAATTATTATTTTTTTTGTGTGTGTGTTTGATCAAAAAGCTACAGGAGATCACTGCTAATCCATGACTAGAGCTGAGCAATTTTATTGATTCTGCGATATATATCGATATTTTATTTCCCCGGAGAGTATCGATTTTTTTAGCCGCGGGTATCGATATTCTAAGTTCCTTTCACGATATTTGGCTCACGATACGATATATTTCGATATTCATCTTACAATAGATGAAGATTTTAAAGGGACAGAGTGATTTTGGTGACATCTTGTGAGTGTTCCAATGACATTGTTTGAATTAATTGAACTGAAAGCATCAATTACACATTATATGTGTACATGGAAGTATGCTAGGACCTGCAGTCAATCATCCCATGACATGGACGCCAACCAGCGGGTCCAACGGATCTCTTCCAGTCCTCGTTTTCAGCTCTGGTAGTAATCGTTTCAGTAGACACTTGGAACGAAAACGTTTGGATGGATTTGATCAGAACAATTGTAAAGTAATATTAAATGTCATCTTGGATTAACGTAAGCGAAGCCAGCAAAGCGAAAACTGTTAATTGCAACTGAACGGAGCAACAGAGTTGACACCATTTGCAACATGAAGCGAGAAGCTGAGGAAAAATGGGCTTCAAATCAATTTATTTTTTATTTCAGAAAACCTATAAGTGATGTCACAGAGGGTTTGTCCTGCTCTTCTTATTCAGTCTCCAGTTTCAACCAGCTGCCTGACTTGTTCATAGAGCTGAGCGATTTTATCGATTCTGCGATATATATATCGATATTTTATTTACCCAGAGTATCGATTTTTCAGCCGCAGGTATCGATATTCTAAGCTCCTTTCAAAACCCCCGTGTCCCACCTTTAAAAGCTTGCAAGCAACAATTTGCACTGTTTAAATAAATGAAACTATTTTTCTCAACAAATCTTTTATTCATTCTGTCCAGCATTTGCAAGCTGCCTGTCAGCCATATAATGTGTAATTGATGCTTTCAGTTCAATTAATTCAAACAAAGTCATTGGAACACTCACAAGATGTCACTTTGTCCCTTTAAAATCTTCTTAAAATGAATATCGCTATATATACATACATACACACATACATATATATATATATATATATATATATATATCGTGAGCCGAATATCGTGTATTGTATCATATCGCAAGATTAGTGTATCGCTACAGCCCCATCCATGACACCCACATTTAGTAACGTAAGGTGCGTTTCAAGACTAAAAACTAAAACGTGAACAGAACTGACCAACCACTCGCGGCGTCATAGCTGGCTGCACGTAAGCTACACTTCCAAACCACCTGAGGGCAGCAGTGCACTGCTTTTGCTATGTGTCAACCGACAGAAACAGAAAAAGAGGGAAAAACAGAAGAAACTAGGCCTGTAACGGAACAATGTGTTTGTACTGAACTGTACCGAACAGACCTTCGGTACGGTACAGTGCTGTACCAAACAAATACAGTCAGTTTATGTGCGTTTTTATATGTCGTTAAAATCTCCCGTTTGGGAACACTTCGGTTTCCCTGTGAAAACCTGCAACGGAAAAAGACAAGCGGATAAAACGTTTTTGCTGAGGTCGGCCATGTTTCAGTAGACTCCAACACACTTCTATGGTGGAAGACCAATAAGCCCACATACCCCCCTCATTGCTAAACTAGCAAAGCGCTACCTTGCCATTCCTGCTACCTCTGTCCCAAGCGAGCGTTTGTATAATGAAAATGTTTGGCTAAATAAACATCACACTCTAGAAGAAAATGGTTTTGCATTTTGTTCCCATACTGTACCGAAAATGTATCGAACCGTGACCCCAAAACCGAGGTAATTACCGAACCGTGATTTTTGCATACAGTTACACCACAAGAAGAAACTAAAGGACTAAAGGATCCAGCACCCAAAAAAACTACTCTGTAACTCTGGATGGTGGAAACGCACCTATGAGGACCTGGGAACTAGGGCTGTAGCGATACACTAATCCTGCAATATGATATACGATGCACGATATTCAGCTCACGATACGATATATGTCGATACTCGTCTTACAATACATTTACATAATTTTCCACAAGATTTTAAAGGGACAAAGTGATTTTGGTGACATCTTGTGAGTGTTCCAATGACTTTGTTTGAATTAATTGAACTGAAAGCATCAATTACACATTATATGGCAGCTTGTAAATGCTGAACAAAATGAATAAAAGATGTGTTGAGAAAAATAGTTTCACTTATTTAAACAGTGCAAATTGTTGCTCGCAAGCTTTTAAAGGTGGGACACGGGGTTTTTGAAAGGAGCTTTGAATATCGAATACCCACAGCTGAAAAATCAATACTCTCTGGGGAAATAAAATATCGATATATATCGCAGAATCGATAAAATCGCTCAGCTCTACAAGGAACTCACAGTGGCTTCAATCAATGACCATCCGCGACCCAGAGTCTGTGCTATTGATGGCTTTTTCTCTACACTTCACCAAAGACACGTGAACCGGAGACATGTTCATGTTTTATCAGGCCGTAGTGGAAAGTCTGGCGCAATGTGGAATCCAGGCTTGAAAAATAAATTTCAGCATTAACACACAGTTTGAGATCTGTGCTGCTTTACCCACTCCACACAACCGTATAACTTTTCTTTTTTGCATAATAAAAGCAAAAAAAAAAAAAAGTCATCAAACAATTATTCCCGCCTGATAAACTCATGCACTTTGCAGCAAACACCCACTTCAAAGTCCGGTTAGAGATGGCCGGGGGAGTCAGCGGGAGGTAAATAAGCTGCGTGGAGACTTGATGTCAGGGAAAGCACCGTGGGTGGTAAAGCATCAAACTCAAAGAAAAGGAAAAAAAAAAGTAAAGGGTCAGCGTCTGGCCGCATTTTCAGCTGCCGCTCAGCTGAGCAGCGTGGAATTACCGGACCGATGCCACACAGAGGTCAACGTGAGCGTGAACCCGGGGCCGCGGCAGACACAATCTTTGAAGAGCAGAGGAAGTTTACGCCGCTTCTTAGTGCTTTCACTCTTCAAAGGATGTTGTACAATAATAGGCGATTGGACACAGAGAGCCCAGTTTTCTGCGTTACATAAGTGTCTTTGAAATAACCGAAGAGCCTTTGAGTTGGTGAGTCCAGTTCTGACCGGTCAACATCCAGCCGCTGATATCACATGTCAGCCAAACATGAGACCAACACAAACAGTTTTAGGCTTGTTAACATGCTGCTACGTGGTCAATCCTGCTAAAAAGAAACTGCAACTAAACAGACTTGGGCCTGGGATATACTGGCAGTTCAACCAGACGTTTCCTGCTTCACCTCCACACGGGCAGCACATGTGATACCGGAGGTCTCCACCTGGGGGCAGAGCGCAGCCCCCCGAGTCAACGACACACCCATGTACAAGAAGGGCAGAGGGTGGGAGCTATTCTTTTGCTTTTGTTGGTGTCACACCCAAAAAAAACAACTCCAGCGCCGTTGGAGATGATACGTTAAGACGATAAAATTGAAGTCACTGGGGTAGGAGTTTATTTGTCTCGTTTTACCGATGCAGGAACTTGACGAGAAACACCGGTTAGTGTTTTTACTGTGTCCTCTGCGACGTTTGACACCTTGTTTCGTTGGGGTTCTGCCCCCGTTCAACACGACCGACTCCAGCGGTAACCATAGGCTTTACAGTGATCTCAACCCCCAGAAAATCAAAATCTGTGAACTGGAGCCGGAGCCCCCCGAGCCTAAATAATGTGTTTAAAATATGTTTAAAAACCCCAAAAAAGTAGCGAAACACTGCAGCGAAACAAGACAAAGGCTCAACTGTGGTCTTTCTGTTACCTTCACAGCCTCTGGTCTCTGAACCCTAGTAAACAAACTGCTGGTATTGTGATATTTTTGGCTCGTAATTAGCGGCTAACACGCTAACAACAGCAAAAGAAAAAGTCCGGTTTTCTCTGCATGGAACGAGCACTTTATTCTGGCACTGCAGGAACTTGTAACATCACACAGGTTGTATTGTTGGGCTCCTGTCGGTTAACAGAGAATGTAAATCTATACACGCTGGGCTGCTGTTGATGCTCACTACACTCAGCGTTGCCAGGTGGGAAATTGTAGGATTATCGTACCAGAGACTCAAAATTATCGTATTTTGAGGGAAACTATCGTACATCTGTCATAACCAAAATAACAAGCCCAATGATGCGCAATAGTCAAATTTAATCACTCTAGTGTTAAATAGCGGGCGAAGCTGACCATTCAGCCCATCATGCTAGTTGTTCTGAGACAAACGTTCGTATCTCAGGCTCAGCAAAGCACGATTGGCTGGAAACATGTTACATGGTAACAGATGCCTTCAGGGTTAAAAAAAAAAAACTCTCCGGCAGACAGTTGCGACAGGCAATATTTTAAAATAGTCAAATTATCGTACATATGGCTTTTTTTGGATTATTGATCGTACATCGTACAGAGGGCCAAATTATTGTACAAATACGATAATTATGGTCCACCTGGCAACGCTGACTCCACTTTTCATCTAAGCCCGTTTTCGTTCTGCCGTCCCATGACACACACACTACATTACCCATTAGGCCACACCATTACCCATAAGGCCACCTTCTTAAAGGAGCCAGGCTGGCTCACGACATTTCTTCACTGTGAGAGAACGCACACAACATCCTGTGATGTTTCAGCAATTTTTTCTTGATTCTTTAATATATTATATATTTCTGAAACTGCGGAACCTAAAGCACGAATTGGCGAGGGATCACTGTACATTAAAGTCGTAACTGCAGGAGAGCTTCCTGACAACTCAGCAGCAGCATCACGCCGGCGTTCAAGTAGATATTACATCGTATTACATATGCGTCGCATATTCTTCGGAGGACATGCGTGACCAATGCGGGATATGCGCGGCCGCCACGTACGTGTTACTGGGAAGTCCAGTAACAGCTGTTCCAGCTTCAAAGCAGCTGTGGCGGGACGTCAAGTCCCACAGAAAGCGGCTTGAGCGCCGGCGAGCGCTGACAAGAGCCGCCCACTCGGGTGGATTTGTAAAAGATCACGCGACCGTTGCGCAGGCGTCTGCTCGTTTAAAGACTTTTATCTGCCCATGTCTTCTTTGTTCCTGAGTGCTTTGATTTGTGCACTGCCACCATCATTTTCCGCCTCCTGTGGGACTTGAGTGTAATAAAAGACAAATATAGTCCGAGCCTTGGACTTCCGGACAGGCTGGTCTCATAAGGCAGCGTAAAATAAAACTCAAAGTCATGTCATCTATCATAATGATATATTTCGGTGGTTTCTCCACGTCAGTGCACGCCATGAGCCATACGAGACTAACACCTTGCCTTGTTCTTGTAAGACAAGAAAAACCATTTGGTTTAAAAAGACGCACGATTCCAACGTTTAGAAATGACTATTTATAACCATAAAATGATGATTTTTTTTTCTATTTTTGTCAAAATTAATAACAAAGGGTCATTCAAATAAACACAATTAAAAGCAGCCCTGTAAAGGTATTTTTAGATTTGCTTTTTTTAAAAATATTTATGCTTAATGACAGGCGCAAAAAAAAGACAGATTTTTTTTAATTTTAGATCCTCAAACATGACAGCATAAAAACTTTTAAAAAAACAAACAAACACAACATCAACTTTTGACATCAAATCAACGTCAAAAAAAAAAGTGTGATAGAAACTGTGATAGAAAAAAAAATTACCTTGGTAAACTGTCTAGCTTGCCTTGATAGAGATCGAGGCTGAGGCGCCGTCACTCAGGCCATTAAAAATAGATGCCACAAACTGAGACTGACAGATGGAGGGGGGGGGGGTTGACAAAGACTCATTTAAACGCCGCGACACGACGGAGCGACTTGAGCACAAAAGTTCCTCACAGGAAGCCCAAACCACAAGACAGCCCTGGCTCTAATCACAAACATTTATTCAGATCAGACATCTCCAGTGAGCTCCTCTGAGGATCACCTCAGTGAGATATAAAAAGAAACCGAGGAGGAAGAAGAGAGCAAGTGATGAGGACGGAGGGCCAGAGATGGAGCGCAGAAACAGACGGAGACGGATGAAGACGCAGGCAGGAGACAACAACAACAAATGAGATAAGTCACTGGAAGATGGAGTGAAGGCTCTTTCGTTAGCTTGTATTTAGACGTTAAGTGTTCCCCAGTGGTTCGAAGATGTAAAGAGGTGATTGCAAACTGAGCCTCACCAATGAAATAAACTGAATATACAGCTAATAGAATGCTTTGGGAGGACTGACGGATACACGTTTGTGATACACGGTGGGGGTGGCATCATGGTTTAAGGATGTTTTCACGCTTTTGGTTGTGAGACTGCCATTCAGCAAGACTTTGAACCCCCCACTATGCCCCAGAAATATTGTATTCATCAACATAGCTGAGTTTCCAATCGCAGGGGTCTGGGGTAAAACCAAGGAGTCTGGAACTGACCTCCTCCTGGTCTCGGTTTACAGCAGTGCTTCTCAATTTTTTTTTGCTGCTCCCCCCCCAGGAAGAAGAAAACATTTCACCCCCCCCCCCCCCCCCCCACTGCGACTATAAATAGTATAATTTGTCTATAAAATTATTATAAGTACACCTATGCATAACAGCGTATCCTTATTAACATTAAGGGAAAAAAAAAGAAATATAGATCAATTTATAACAAAGATTAACTTTATTAAAATAGTTTTTTAGTCTGTAAAGATTTAAAGTGCATCAATGCCACCGTAGTCACAGTGAAGCAGCGCTACATCAGCATCGTCATGTTTCCTCGTCTTAACTTTCTGGTGACTTTCGTTTGTCTCTTTCATCCCTGTTAAATATTTTTCCCTGGTGTCTCTTGAGTGGTGTCACTTCATATCTCCTGCTCTGTGCTGCGTGCACACATGTCCGTGCAAAAAACCCGACACAATATAGCTAATACTCCCTGAACCAACTGGGACAATGAGAGCGCCACTGCCACCTACTGGAGTATGTGTGCAATTACACTTTATTCCAGTACAGCAAAAACCAAAAAAAAAAACATGTTCCCTGGCATCGCACAGCACCCCCCCCCCCCCCAAGGGGTCGTGCCCCACTATTTGAGGATGACTGCTTTACAGTGACGGACCCGGCCGAATCTACTGACTCAGCTAACTACCGCTCCATACCACTAGGTGGGGGTAGTGCACCGCTTTTCCTGTTTGCTGATGGCCAGTAATTAAAATAAATAAGACAGGAAAGTAGAAGAAAAAAAAAGGAAAAACTAGACTAGAAAAGCACTCGGAGAGCGCAGACCTTCGCCAAGCACAACAGTTCTCCCACATAGCTATTTACAGATGCGATAAAATCCGCATCCTGGATCAGATCGGCCTTTGAAATTTGATATTTCCCATTTCCCATTGTCAATCCCTGAGGGAAATTTTATGAGTTCTGTGCAATAATTAACTGAGAAATTGAGAAACAAAATTTTCGGCCTCATTGACCGCAATGTTATCGAAAATTTGAAAGTGATCCAGAATCCAGGATTTCTTCCGGATCACACCCAAAATAAAATCAGTTCTTCCTTTTCACATTTCTGACAATTCCTGAAAATTTCTTCAAAATCCATCCATAACTTTTTGAGTTATCTTGAACACAGACAGACTGATAAATGCTGGCAAAAATATAACCTCCTTGGCGGAGGGTAGAAATTAATATTGGATATATAATATTCCTGTTTTCTGCATTTGAATGCACCACAGGGGTGGAGATGGAGACGAAGAGACAACTCGTACTCAAAGAGAGTCTTAGACATGGCTGAACGACGTTAGCCCCCTGCCCACAGCATATCCAATTACAATAGTAATTAATTTAATGAGAAAATATTTGCAAACTTCTAACTTTGAAGAAAGAAAAAAAAAACCTAAAAAATAATAACTCTGGAATTTAGCAAAATAATTTCAGTAATCCTACTTGACCTAAAACAGGAAAAGTTTAGCTTTTTTTTAATATCAGATAGGGATGCACATGGTTAACTGCTTAACCGTTAACCGATAACAGTAACTCTAACCGATTAATACTAACGGTCAATTTTGTTTTTAAGCTACGTAATTCAATCAACTCATGGGGGCGTGTCGACAGGTGCAACAGGCCTCTGATTAGTCAATTCTACATCCGTGTAGAAAAGAGCGCGTCATCGAAAAAATGAGGAAGTACCCACATCTGTACGATTCTGGTTCTCCACACTACAAAGACAGCACATATTCTAGTAATTCATGGAGGGAGATAGTGATGAATGTGGGTCTGGATACGGCCGAGACGGTGAGGAAGTGGAAAAACGCAAGAGATAAGTTTAGTAAGTTTAGCTAGTTCGTGATTGTCGCTCTTGCGTTGTGGCGTGGAATAACATAGCGGAGAGACTGCGCTAGTATAAATAAAAAGTAACGGCGGCATCTCTGCAACAAGCTGACGGCGACACATTGCCGCGAGAGTATACACGGGGAAGTGTCCGCATGCGTCCGCGACAACGCGCCCAACATCGCGGCAGCCAACCCTCCCGGACTTATCGGTTAACGGTTATTAATCGTTAAAGGGCGTCAGATAACGGTTATTAAAAAAATCCAAAAAGTGCATCCCTAATATCAGACAGTGAGAAAAAAAGATTATATGTATTTTCATGTAGTCTGTGTAAACCTCTGGTTTCATTTGTAACTGTGGACCATTGAGCATTCGTTCATTGCCAATAATGTGCGTGGGTGGACGTCTACTTGGGTGGATGTACAGATGTAGAGGCCACCTCCAGGCAGCCATGTGTCCCTTTGACTACAGTTGCAAATATCATTAAGTTTAAGGTCCGTGGGACTGTAGCCAACCTTGATCAGAAAGATAGAGCAGATGTCTTGGCACCATCCCAGCTAGCAAGTCCATGTGGATTAAAAGTAGGCTACTTGGGTCCGGATTGAGCTTGAGTCTGAAAGGGCCAAATGGTCTGGGTCCCGTATGGTTTCGGTATTGCGGGCCCAAAAAAGGAAACCCATGTGGGCTAAATGTATGAGGGACATAAGGGGTACAAGTGGACTAAATAGGCATGGGCTAAGAAAGCGGTAAAATGTGTGGGTCACATAGTTTCAGTAGCATCAGAATTAGAGTTGACCCATTAGAGAATCAACCAGATGGGTTCGGACCCATGTAGGACCCATTTTTCAGCCAACTTTTAGCTCACATTTAAATTCTGGGTTTCAATAGAGGATTTTTTTTATTCATTCAGACACGTAGCAGTGGTTGAAACTCCATAAAACTACCCCAAACTCCAAATAATGAAGACCCGCCGTAGCAAGGTCTCCCGGAGCAGAAAATACTGCAGAGGGTCATTTAGAGGCAGTAGGAGGTCATAAAGACCCAAAAGAACAACTGAAAGCAGCCAAGAAGGGCGGATAAAAACATCTAGAGCAGTGATTCCCAAAGTGTGGGCCGCAGCCCCTTGGTGGGCCGTCGTGGTACTGCAGGTGGGCCGTGAGAGGTCATTAAAATTAAACAAATACGTTTTCAATTTTTAAAATAGGTTTTTAATTACTGTAAAAGATTAAAAAATCATTAAGAAGTATTAAAATAAGCCAGTTAAGTGTTATTTTACTGATATTTTCTTAACTTAATATAACAAGTGTCAGCTTATTTGTACATTAATAACGGAAGATAGCTTCTAGTCCTGTATACTGATCACCATTGTAATTAAAGGTTTGGGTGGACCGTGGAGATTTTTCTCATTTCTTAAGTTTGGGAATGACTGATCTAGATCTTAAAGGGACTTCCATGAGCCCTGATCCTAAACCTGCTGAACATGTGGAAAAACAATATAGAAAATAGAAGTCAGCCCTCAAACCTGAGCCATCTCCAGCTGATAAGGGCACCATCGATTCTGGCTGTGCAATTTTCATTTCTGTCATTTATTGGGTTCTTTTTTTTATTTTTGTGAAAGGATGTCAACACATCTCTTCATGTGTGGCCCCAGACTCACAGTACGCTCTTTGTAAGCGTGTGCACGTGTGACATTTAGCGGCGACTGCTGCAACTCTTACGCAAGGATGAAGCTTTATGCTGCTTGTGCTGACAGTCATGAGAGGAGCAAGAGATGCCCCTCTAAAGATAGATGGAAATGTTCATGGGGGGGTGGGGGGTAGGAGTGGGAATGTGTGCGTAAGTTGGGGAAAAAAAAAAAAAAAGGAAATGACAGTTTAGTTAACAATGATTTGCATGTGCATCTGTCTGTCGAGCTCGTTCGCCACGGATTCATTCATTATGTGAAAATCCATTGTTGCTCTAATCAGCTAATGAATTAGCAGTTTCTGTAGTCTGGCAGCGTCACATGAACACTCAGGCGTGTGCGTGTGCGTGTGCTTGTAGGGCATGTGAGTGCTGTGAGAAAAAGAATAATGGAGAAGACGGAGGAGAAACATCTTCACAATCACTCGTCTCCTCCATAAATGACTCAGTGACCAGATTCAGTGTCAGTCATTTCCATTCATCACTCAGAGAGCATCATGGGAGTCGGTCACAGCGTCTCACTCAGCATTCAGTCCGTCATCCGCCAGGCAGGGAAAGAGACAATCCAGCAGAGGAATGGCTGGTTTACCGGTGTCAATCTTTTCGACACTGACACGTAAAACTGACTCGGTTCAGAGGAACTAGCTGCTCATTCTTGCACGTTCATGCCGGCCGGTCTAATCTGAGCTAATCTCAAACAGTGACAAGAAGAAGAAGCTTTTCATGATTTCTTATCCATACAAAGAAAATGATTAGCGGATTAAATTTACTGGTGAAGGAGCATCATATGCTCTCATCCAGATGTCTTTATCGAGGGAGATTTAACTGAATCTGAAAGTGACGCTAAACCACATTCTGCCCACATTATAACGAGGGCTGTAGCGATATGCTAATCCTGCGATGCAATACGATATACAATATTCGGCTCACGATACGATATATATCGATATTCATCTAAAGATACATTTACATCATTTACCGAAAGATTTTAAAGGGACAAAGTGATTTTGGTGACATCTTGTGAGTGTTGCAATCACTTTGTTTGAATTAATTGGACTGAAAGCATCAATTACACATTATATGGCTGACAGGCAGCTTGCAAATGCTGGACAAAATGAATAAAAGATTTGTTGAGAAAAATAGTTTCATTTATTTAAACAGTGCAAATTGTTGCTTGCAAGCTTTTAAAGGTGGGACACGGGGGTTTTGAAAGGAGCTTAGAATATCGAAACCTGCGGCTGAAAAATCGATACTCTCCGGGGAAATAAAATATCGATAAATATCGCAGAATCGATAAAATCGCTCAGCTCTAATTATAACAGAACGTAGTTCAACATTGCTTTGCTGAAATAATCAATGTCTTTCCTATGAGACATCTGGATTAATTTTTCATAATTTTGTCTCTGATTTAAACATATATAAAATGAAAATTAATAGTGGATTAAATTTACTGGTGAAGGAGCAACAAATACTTTCATCCGAACGTCTTTTTCAAGGGAGATTTTACTGAATTCAGCAAAGCGACACTAAACCACATTCTGCACACATTATAAAAAAGTGTGATTTAGCATTGCTTAGCTGAAAAAAAAAACACCTGGATGTCTTTTTCACCACTTTCATGATTTAAACATCTATAAAATGAACATTACTAGTAAATTATATTTACAGGTTTAGGGGCAACTTATGCGTTCAACAAAATGTATTTTTCAGAGAAGACTTTGCTTATTTCAGCAAATCAACATTGCAGTAAAGACACTCTTACATACACCAGGGTTGTGTGTTAGAACTTTATCTATAGAAATAACGGACTCAGGGGATGGGATCAACTTTGAATAAAGGCCACTAGAGCCACGATTATCCAAAATCACATCTACTGACTTGAACTGTCGAACGAATGTAAGTGAACAACTGTGAACCACAGCCAGATGGACTTGGTACGAGCCCATACGAATAAGAGCCTCATTCAGCCCGACACAGTACAGACTGAACACACTACAAACCACCCCGGCGGTCCTTGGATGCATTAGCGACCCGCGTTGCTCAGCAGCCGTGCGTGCCCATGTTAGCGCCATTAAAGAGACAGGCCGAGCCATCAGAAAGCGTGCACCAAGCTCTAGTAAACTACTTATGTCTCCTCTGTAAGCACGTGGCTTAGATAACGGCTCTTCACATGTGTCTTCACACACAGGAATGGCATCCTAACAATATTTTCTACTCTTGCTCTTCCTCCTTTTTCCTGGGTGGATGAATACCAGAGCAAATTGCCATCCTTGCACTGGAATATCACGGTACAGCTACCCCTGCTACACCGGGCTGTGGGCTCGAATGTGAATGTTCAGCACCGCACAGCTCCCACCATTACTACTACTGAACATTCGCGTTCAGCACCGGACAGCTCCCAAAGCCCAGAGAAGTGGTGGGAGCTATCCAGAACATTCACCAGCACTGGACAGCTCCCACAGCCCGGAGAAGTGGTGGGAGCTGTCCGGTACTGAACATTCACGTTCAGAACCGGACAGCTCCCACCACTTCTCCGGGCTTTGGGAGCTGTCCGGTGCTGAAGTGGTGGGAGCTGTCCGGTGCTGAACGTGAATATTCAGCACCGTACAGTTCCCACAGCCCGGTGTAGCGGTGGGAGCTGTCTCGTGATATTCCAGTCCAAGGATGGCAATTTGCTCTGGTATTCATCCACCCAGGAGCCTATCATTTGTATGTGTGTGTGTGTCTCTGTGTGTGTGTGTGGGTGGGGGGTAGGGGTGGGGGCATGTGTCTTCACACACAGGAGCGGCATCCTAACAATATTTTCTATTCTTGCTCTGCCTCCTCTTTCCTGGGTGGATGAATACCAGAGCAACTTGCCATCCTTGGACTGGAATATCACAGGTGCCTCTTCCTCAGGTGTGTCTTCCTCACCATCTGTTGACTGGTCAGTCTCACAATGGTCTGGTCAAAATCAGGATCAATGTTGTCTTCTATTTCTGAGACATCGTCCTCTATTTGTGGTTGAACTTCAATCCCCTGTTCATCAGGTTGAAATAAAAGGTTCAGAGCTTCTCTGACAAGAAATCATCTGATCGGGCGCCTAGTCAATGTGTTCATAGTAAAATGAGGGCAATGCACACGAAAAAACTATATATAAGGGGTCTCTGAGAAGATATGATACATTTTGTATAGGAAAGTACGGTTCACGTCGGGGGATGGGCACATAAGCCTGGGAAAGAGACAGTTCTCATAACAAACACCTAATTGTTGACTTTGAAATGTGGAACAAGTGTTAGTGTTATACATTTAGTTTGGAAACTGTGGTTCATGTGGGGGGATGGGCACATAAGCACAGGAATGAGGTGGGAAGAGGAGACACCTATTTGTTCAGTCTGAAAGGGGTTCATGTGGGGTGGTATGTGTGTGTGTATGGTGGTGTATTTGTGGTTGTGTACAATCTGATGGATGAACACAATCCAGTGTCACCCATTCATTTCCTATGGTGGTCATTTTTGACCGGGAACACCACAGGTGTTACAAAGTTGAATAAACTACTCAAAATCCAGAGAAAGTAGTGATCAGCAATTATATATGTTCAAATGGCTAGTGTGAAGGATATCATAAGGCCCTGAGACAATCAAATGTAAAACACAATATTTATGATTGATGGAAGTAGGAAATCGGTCAGATTTGACCCGAACACGACAAAAAGGTTAAAACCTCTCAGTGTCTGAGTTTCCACTCTGAGTGAAGCAAAGAGAACTGAAGGTGAACCCTCCAAAGCACTTTTTTCCCCCCAGGTATTGATTCCCACCCCTCGTGGGAGAAAGCATCTTCATCCCAGGATTTAGCAGAGGTTCTCTTTAATGGTCTGTCCTGTCCTCTGTTTACTCAGACATCATTTTCATTTTATTCACGGCTTGACGCTCATCCAACAAGAGAGTTTTATTCACGCTTTCTCACCTGTACTGAGCCTGGAAGTGTTCCTGGACAAAACTGTGCCGGCTCCGAGGGTGCTGCGCGCCGGCTGAACCGGGATTGGAAGGGTTGTCCGAACCGGGCCCCTGCAGGCAAAAGGAACAGTCGAGAAGAAAGTCAGTTATATCGGTTTCATTTAAAGGAATATTCAGTCATTTTTAGGAAGTGTGGTCTCACTCGTCCTGACTGTCAGCAAAAACCAGCCAAAGTAACTAGGGGTGCACGATAACTATCGGTCCGATAACTATCTGGCCGATAACTATCGGGCCGATAGTTATCGGTAGTTACCGAGGGAATTATGACGTCATCCCAATAAGTCCGATATCACGACGAATGGCCCAGATAACATATATATTTTTGTCAACACGGCAGTGCCTCGCTCCCTCTGAGACTTGAATGACTGGCAGTGAACGTTATGTTCAAGTAACGTCGACATAATCAGAAAAACAATTACTCAATAAGAAAAATCAATACCCCCTCATGCCAGAAAACAACCCGTTAACTTGGTCATAATTTTGGTAGTTGCTGACTTGAATTGATATTCGCAGTAGTTCCCCTCATGTTACACATAAAAAAGAAAAAAATAAAAAAGGTTGAAAGAACGACTAGCAAATGAGGGAACGTGGGAATTTACGTTACACCTTGAATGCAGCCTGCAGCACAACGTACTGATCACAACAAACATGGCGGCGAGGAACTTCATTAAAGTTTCAGAAGAAGATAGTTTGGTGGTTATTTGTCACGAATCCTCCGAGTGAATTCTACGAGGAGGGAAGCACAAGCTTTAATACGTAAAACCTGATCAGCCACCTACAACATAACAATCACTTCAATGGAGTTTTGAAATCACGCTAACATGAGCTAATGGAAGATAATGCTAACGTGCACAAGCCAGCAGCAGTTTCCCCTCCCCTCATTTACTTTAATTAAAGATATTAATTTAAATGGAACCACAAGCCAAAATCCTTTAAATGTTAATCTTTTTCAGTTAGTAATTCTGATGCATGTATTTCCATCAGTTCAAGGAGCCTTTATTTTTTATTTTTTTTATAATGAACCTTATTTAAGTTAATGTGAGATATCAAATAGGTTTGTTTGATAGCTTAACGAAAATGTTTGAGAGGCTTGCCAATAGTTTTTCATTGGAAAAAATAAATATCTGATCATTTAAAGAGTCAAAACTATTTTTGATTTTGTTCATAGTATTGATGTAATGATCTTAGGTATATGTGTGTGTTATCGGTATCTGGATCGGCCTTTAGGAGCTGAAAGTTATCGGTTATCAGTTTTAAAAAACAGTTATCGTGCATCCCTAAAAGTAACCTTTGAACTCCCATCTCATCATCTCTTGCAGCGACGGTCCGTTGCTTTTGAGGCACCATGTGTTTAAAACGGCGCGCTGTCTTTCTCCACCCCACTATCTCCTCACAATGAGCCTGACAACAAACACCAGGCATCTGCCGTGCCTGTACCCCCTCCATCAACGGGGTCACGGACCGTCCGCGGCACCTGCTCCCTCCAGGAGGGTCGCTGGCTGTACGTGCACTCTCAGTCACGGAGCCAAACAAGCGCTCGCCACCTGAACCAAAACCGTCGGCAGAAGGAAAAACAATAGAACTTGTACGATCAATGACAAATGACAGCGTCAATAACAGGAACAGCAATGGTGAAGAACGATCTTGAGCCCACAGGGGTAAGCAAACACACTTTCTAGGGCAGTGGTCCTCAACCCCTGGGCCGCGGACCGGTACCAGGCCGTGGATCGATTGGTACCGGGCCGCACAAGAAAAAAATTTGTTATTTAAGTTTTATTTATTATATGAGTCTAAACAAGCTTTTATTTTGAAAAATGACCGGATTCTCTTGGCTACATCTCGGTCGCTTAAGCGGCAAAATTTAACTCAGCTAGCAAAATGAGTAAGAAACAGGTGTCTTTAGAAAATTTCCTTGTGAAGGGGAAAATGTACAATGAAGAGGAAGAAGAACAGCCAACGACTTTTTACAAAAAGGTTGGGGACCACTGTTCTAGGGCATGCTGGGAAACCCACACCCTAGTCATATTGACCAAGCAGCACAATGGAGTCATCTGGCGTTGACCACGACTAAAAAGAACCCTCTGGGCCCGTTAGATTGTGCTACCGTTAATCCTCTATTTCTTGTGAGCTGCGATGAGCACCCTGCTTGACGCTCCTTTCCCACTGCTCCCCACTCAGTCCGCTATTACTTTGATTTATGAAAGCTAGGGGCTGGGCAACGATTAAAATCTTTAATCGCGATTAATCGCATGATTTCCCTGATTAACCGCGATTAATCGCATTGTATACACAAAATCAAATTATGAATTCAAAAGTAGTGTAAAATGCACTTTTATTTAAATGTTCTGCTGCCATATGAACTAAAGTGTCATAACATTTGTTGTTCAAACACTTTTAACATCAGCACTTGTCAGTAACACATATTTAATGTAAATCTCATCTTAAAAAATGTAAAATAAATTAAAGCTTATTGCCACTGCCAGGGCATTAATGTCATCCTGTTTTCATAAAAAATAAAAAAAAGTCTACAAACAAAATCCAACAAAATGATTGTGTCTCAGCACAATCAGAACATTAAAACAGGTTATTTCTGAGGTAACAACAGAAACTTTTAACGGGGAGTTCAACTTGTCAGTTGTTACAAATAACCTTGTTTCTGTTGAATCCTCCGTCTGGGAGAACTTTAATTATTAAAAAGTGACATTTTATTAGGTTTTTCGTTTTTTAATCTAACACAAGAAAATTAAAAGAATGCCTGTTTTTTTTTAATATATTTCAATTTTAAACTTGGATCAAAAATATGAAATTAAGAAACGGGCCACAGAACTGAATTTGTTTTATAATGGAGGACTGGTCTTTCTGTTGTCGTTACACATCTGTGCCACTAGATGGAGCCTATGGAAGTATTTCTGTGCCATCTGAGTTTGAATTCGAATTTTTAAGATTAAAATTTTTCAGCATCAAAATCAGACTTTGAATTTTAAAAAACATCAGATTTCTAGCACTGAATTTTTTTTTGCCTCTGAATTTTATTTTGTTAAAATAAATTCAGTGTTAAAAAAAATTGTCTTAAAATATTCAGTTTTTCAAAATTCAACACGCAAAGAAATTCAACACCCCAAAAAAAATCAGACTCAACATCCGGGTCACCAGGGAGAAGCAATCGATCCCTCTCTCAATTCAGCCAACGTCCAGCCAATCACGTTACCCTCCATTGGTCATGTGACACCCACCCAGATAGATGGCCGACCTTACTATCTTACTATCTAGGTGGGTGTCACATGACCAATGGAGCGTAACGTGATTGGCTGGACATTGGCTGAATTGAGAGAGGGATCGATTGCTTCTCCCTGGTGACCTGGATGTTGCGTCTGGTTCTTTTTACACTGAATTTTTTGGGGCTGAATTTTTTTACACTGAATTTTTTGAGGTTGAATTTTTTTTTTTTACACTGAATTTTTTGGGGTGTTGAATTTCTTTGCGTGTTGAATTTTGAAAAACTGAATATTTTAAGACAACATTTTTTTTATCACTGAATTTATTTTAACAAAATAAAATTCAGAGGCAAAAAAAAATTCAGTCTAGAAATCTGATACTTTTTAAAATTCAAAGTCTGATTTAGATGCTGAAAAATTTCAATCTTAAAAATTCGTATTCAAACTCAGATGGCACAGAAATACTTCCATAGGAGCCGCACTGCAGTAACCAGCTAGAGAACAGCAGGACAGTGAACACATGGAGCAGATCTGATGGAACATGGAGGAATGACACACAAACGTTTTGTTGCAGTCTAGAATATTATCTTTTTAGACAGAATTGTTAATATAGCTACCTGAGTTGCTACCCGAACTGTAAAGTTCACAGATTTTTACCGCTCTCCATGTCTGTTTTAGCTTTTCTGCATGTTTACCTGCCAATTGTTTTCCGGTTCCGCAGCAGCCAGAAACAGACTTTTCAAAACAAAAGCAACATGCGTTAACGCGCGATAAAATAAATGTCGGGGTTAATAAATTAATGCATTAACCGGATAATTACGCGCTAACTTGCCCAGCCCTAATGAAAACAGAAAAAAAGAAGAGCACATTTGGATGCCAGAACTGAAAACCAACTGATATCCACCAGGGGAACAAATATCTAGATGTCTGAACGTTCGGGTCGGGCTCGTCGCTTTTTCTGCTCATCATCATATTAAAAGAAGACGCGTCCAACAGCACCGGTCCAACAAAGCCCGCCCCCACCGGTGTCTACGGTGCTTCACGGTGACTGTCAGCGACTGCAGCTGCTGGCTCTCTGACAAAAATGAAGGCCAACTACTGTCAGGGGAGCATTTTCTGCATCATTTCAAAGACAAAAGAAACACAAAAAAATGAAGCTGGAACAATGAGGAACAGAAGGAAAGGCAGCATGAATGAATAAAACCGACTGAGACAAAGAGGGGTAAAAAAACTGATGTTTGTGCCACAGGTGGAACCGAATCAAAGAGTCTCCTGCTCAATCTGGGAACCAGGCAGCTCATGAGATGCTACTGATGAATTTTAGCTGCGTTTATCCATCCATCCATCCATCCATCCATCCATCCATCGATCCTGGAGCAGACCGGAGTCAGAAGATGAACTGAACACCTTCCACGCTGCGTCAGCTCCACCAGGAGGCCCGACGGACTTCAAAGACAGATTAAAGGGTGAAAGATGAACGAGTCACGATGTGGTGCAGCCGACAAAAACGATTCAGCACAGCCGCCGTCTTCAAGGCTGGAGGGGTTTGAGAAATCATCTCCTCTCAGGGAATATTTATGATTTCTGATTTCTCCTGAGCTCCATCTCACACCTCCATCAGAACCTGAGAAGACGATTACTGAGATGATCGAGTCGAACGAGTCACGTCACCCAGAAACCAAAACCAGCCCGATTATCTCAAACGGCGTGACTATCTGAGGTAGAACATCATCCCTGTTATTCTCCTAACCTGCACCGCTTCATTTCCAGACCTTTTTCTACATATATATTTAATAAGAAGAAGAATTTTCTGCCAATCACTTCGGGGATTCCAACATTTGCACGAGCTGCCACTCAAACTTCACAGAATCTACCCGGCGTGACTTAAAGAAGTAGAAATAAGTCGTAAACAACATTTCTAATCAGCTCAGCTCAAAAACATGTGACATTTGAAAATATTTTTTGCATAAAACTGATCACCTGACTCATGTGAGGCTGTCAATCATTCTAGCTTCTTCTTCTCCTGTCTGGTCCCTTAAGGCAGTGGTCCCCAACCCCTAGGCAGCGGACCGGTACCGGGCCGTGGATCAATTGGTACCGGGCCGCGCAAGAAAATAATTAGTTATTTAAGTTTTATTCACTATATGAATCTCAACAAGCTTTTATTTTGAAAAATCTTTTATTTTGAAAAATGACCGGATTCTCTCGGTTACGTCTCGGTCGAAATTTAACCCAGCTAGAAAAATGAGTAAGAAACAGACGTCTTTGGAAAGTTTCCTTGTGAAGGGGGGAAATGCACAGTGAAGAGAAAGAAGAACAGCTGACGACTTCCAAGAAAAAAAAAGATTTTAACAGACGAACAGTCTTTGGAACGAAAAAAAGAAAAAAAAAGAAGTTGCAAAAAGGTTGAGGACCACTGCCTAAAGGGATCGCCACAGCGAATCATCTGCCTCCGTCTAACTCCGTCCTCTCCATCCTCACCAGCTCACTTCATGTCCTCTTTCACTTCATCCATAAATGTCCTCTTCGTTCTTCCTCTCGACCCAGTCAGTCTTTCTAGCTCAGTGGTTCTCAAACGTTTAATACTGCGTACCACCTGAGAAACTGTTCAGCTCTCTGAATACAACCATGATGACCAGCTTTGAAATATAAACATAATCGCGATTAATCCCATGATTTCCCTGATTAACCGCGATTAATCGCATTGTATACGCAAAATCAAATAATGAATTCAAAAGTAGTGTAAAGGTCACTTTTATTTAAATGTTCTGCTGCCATATGAACTAAAGTGTCCTAACATTTGTTGTTCAAACACTTTTAACATCAGCATTTGTCAGTAACACATATTTAGTGTAAATCTCATCTTAAAAAATGTAAAATAAAACAAAGCTTATTTCCCCTGCCAGGACATTAATGTTATCCTGTTTTTATAAAAAATATAAAATAAAAAATTCTATAAAAAAGTCTGTAAACAAAATCCAACAAAACGATTGTGTCTCAGCACAATCAGAACATTAAAACAGGTAATTTCTGAGGTAACAGCAGAAACTTTTAACGGGGAGTTCAACTTGTCAGTTGTTACAAATAACCTTGTTTCTGTTGAATCCTCCGTCTGGGAGAACTTTAAAATGAAAATGTCCATGTTAAAGTTCAGTAACTTTACCAATCCGTGTATCAATCATTCTTTCCATTTTCAATTGTCAATCAAAAATTTAAAAAAAATTAAAAAGTGACATTTTATTAAGCTTTTCATTTTTTTATCTAATACAAAAAAATGAAAAAATGCATGTTTTTTTTATATTTCAATTTTAGACTTGGATCAAAAATACAAAATCAAAAAACGGGCCACAGAACTGAATTTGTTTTATAATGGAGGACTGGACTTTCTGGTGTCATTACACATCTGTGCCACTAGATGGAGCTGCACTGCAGTAACCAGCTAGAGAACAGCAGGACAGTGAACACATGGATCAGATCTGATGGAACATGGAGGACATTTGTTGCAGTCTAGAATATTTTTGTTTCCAGACATAATTGTTAATATTTCTACCTGAGTTACTACCCGAACTGTAAAGTTCACCAATTTTTACCGTTCTCCATGTCTGTTTTAGCTTTTCTTTATGTTTACCTGCAAATTGTCTTCTGGTTCCGCAGCAGCCAGAAACAGACTTTTCAAAAGCAACATGCGTTAACCCGCGATAAAATAAATGTCGGCGTTAATAAATTAATCAGTTAATGCGATAATAACGCGTTAACTTGGCCAGACCTATTTATAATGCTTTTTATGTTTCCAATTTAAAAAGAAGAAAAAAGTGAAAATGTGGAAAAAATGTGGAAAGTCATGATTTTCCCCACGTACCACCAGAGAGCGCTCGCGTACCACTGGTGGTGCACGTACCACAGTTTGCGCACCACTGTTCTAGCTAATAGATCAAAACACAAATATGCTGCTTGAAACAGAAATAACCTCCAAGTCTGAACACTTGTGACATTACGCTGGAAACAAAGAGCTCGTCCAAAGAAGTGCAAAGAGGGTCGAGCTCTGCCAAGCTCCTCGGGGGAAATGAGACTTTCTGCTCGTGAACTTTGTCCACGGAAATAATGAAACTCCATCTTTGACGAGGATTTTCCTTTGTTCGGGCAGAATCCAATCACAGCTGCACTCAATCAGAACAATGAGCCGCTTTTTGCATCCTTGGAAACTTCTCCATGGATGACTCTTTTCCTTGAATGTCTAATGAGGCAGGAGCGCCAAGCCAACTGAGCACGTGCGGCGCTGCGGCTCATAATTAGACGTGGCCTCGTCTGAACTTTACAGGCGGGAGCGGCTCATAGTCGGAGCCAGTAGCAGTTTAGAAGAACATAGAGGTGACGGGGAACTGGGAAAGTGATTCATCAGCACCTGGCTGGGCTCGTCTGAGGATGACTTCGCTTTACGCCTGTAAATGTTGTGACAGATGCAGCCAGGAAGAGAAAAGCTTCACGATTCATTTACTTTAAGAACTGATGGTGATCATGTGTCCTGCGTGATCGACTCTACCTTTACTCCTTTGCACATCTCTCGGTGGGATGTAACCAACTGTCTTTTATTTAGTTTTTTTTTCTCTCTCTGTTCTTTGGAGGACAATCGAGGAAAAATCCTCAGACCCTCGGAGACAGACTAGATTACAAACATCACCATGGAAACCCTGGCCTCGTTCCCTCTAATGAACATGTGGGATTAGGGGGGAACTATTTCATTAGTGACAGCACGGCCTAAAAATAAAGAGCAACGCTGCCTGTGCGATTGTAAATGATTTCAACCTAGATTGTCTTTAAATGTGCATTGAACAAAGTTAAGTAAAAGGATCCGTCTTGTGTTGCATCTCCAGGACTGTGATGACTCTCCTCTAGGGGTGTGGGAAAAAAAATCAATTCGGCAATATATCGTGATTTTCGGCCGCCCAATAAAATATCGATTTTTCAGCTCCTAATAACGATTTTTTAGGAAAATTGTTCAATTTTCACTTTTAAATAGTTTAAAATTTTAAATGTTCAAAAACACTAATAATAAACAATAAATAGGTTGTTTTGAAGCAAATAGTTTTGACTCAATTCGTCCTCTGAAAGATCAATATCATATGATGAACATACAGGGATCACTCGCCAAATTTGGGCTTTAAGTTCTGCGGTTTTAGTTACTCGCAGATTTTTCAGAAATATATAATATAATTAAAAAAATCAAGAAAAAATTGCGGAAACATCACAGGATGTTGTGCGCGTTCCCTTACAGCGAAGAAATGTGAGCCAGTCTGGCCCCTTTAAGAAGGTGGCCTTATGGGTAATGGTGTGGCCTTATGGGTAATGTAGTGTGTGTGTCGTGGGACGGCAGAATGAAAACAGGGTTAGATGAAAAGTGTAGCGAGCATCAACAGCAGCCCAGCGTGTATAGATTTACATTCTCTGTTAACCGACAGGAGCCCAACAATACAACCTGTGTGATGTTACAAGTTCCTGCAGTGACAGAATAAAGTTCCCGTTCCATGCAGAGAAAACCGGACTTTTTCTTTTGTTGTTGTTAGCGTGTTAGTTGCTAAAAAATAACACAAGAGCCAAAAATAACACAATACCAGCAGTTTCTTTACTACGGTTCAGAGACCAGAGGCTGTGAAGGTAACAGAAAGACCACAGTTGAGCCTTTGTCTTGTTTCGCTGCAGTGCTTCGCTACTTTTTCGCGGTTTTTAAACACATTATTTAGGCTCGGGGGGCTCCGGTCCCCATTAACCGCAAAAAATAAGGGATCACTGTATACAGCAACCTGATTTTTCATCTCTACTTTTAATTTTGATATTAACTGGGTAGAATATCGCAATATATCGTGATATCGCAATACCGCGATAATATTGTATCGTGACCCATGTATCACAATACATATCGTACTGCGAGGTCCTTGCCAATACTCACCACTACTCTCCTCACGAGGGTCATCAGGGGTTTGTGAGTCTGAAAGCCACTTTCCCTGCTTGTACCGCGTCCACAGATAAAACTAACAAACTCAAGTCTGATCTGTTAGTTGCGAAGTAGCAACGCAAGTCCACCACGGGTTTCCTCTTCTGAACGACCCGCTAAAGTACACCGCTTGTGCCACTAGGGGGCTTTTTCCTGAGAACAAAACCAAAAACTCATCTTTCAGTCCCAGTCCCAATGGGGCGATGATATCAACTTGAATCGACGATCATAGTTTGTTTCTATTAACTATAAAACGAACAACAGCCATTCACCAGTGCTCCAGCTCAACAGGACGCCATCACATGCTTCTCTTCTCTAACTGGTTGTATCCAGCAGCAGGTTCTTCTGGCAGAATCCGAAAGAACCAGACTGATTATTTCCATTGACAAGGAAAATAATTAGGATGGCTGAGCCGAGCTACATTACACCACTACAGATACCGCCAAAACTGTTTGTACCCTTCACCCAATAAAGAGAAAAAAAATATTACAATGATGCAATTAACCCAAGTGATACTTTACTCTTGAGTTTTTGTTCCAATCAACATTTTTCATCGTAAAGCTAATTAAAATGGCAGGGATAGAACAGGATGGAAAAAAAAAAAAAAACAATGTAACCCTCGTGATGTTTTCTTTCACATCCTCGAGTACCAATCAACTGCCCTCCAATCTCAGAGCCAGACGCAGCAAAGCAGCCCATAAACATAATCAGCAGCAGAGGTGTCCTTTTCTTTGAACGCTCCTTTCTCCTTCTACGAACGTAGAGCCGATGCGACTCACCAAGAAAGTTTGGCCTCGTTCTCCCAGAAACTTCGTAGCTTCTCCTTTTTGCAAATTACTTTTCATAGTAAAAGCCAGCTGGGTCTACTTCCATGGAGCCTGTTGTTGTTTAAAAGATGACAGACGGTGCGATCGGACCGCTGCTTGACCTTGGAATTGAGCTTGAATGTCTTTGAATTAGAGATGCACATGGTTAACCATTTAACCGTTAACCGATAACAGTAACTCTAACCGATTAATATTAACAGTTAATTTTGTTTTTAAGCTACGTAATTCAATCAACTCATGGGGGCGAGTCGACAGTTGCAACAGGCCTCTGATTGGTCAATTCTACATCTGCGTAGAGAAGAGCGTGTTATCGAAAAAATGAGGAAGTACCCACATCTGTACGATTCTGGTTTTCCACACTACAAAGACAGCACATATTCTAGTAATTCATGGAGGGAGATAGCGATGAATGTGGGTCTGGATACGGCAGAGACGGTGAGGAAGTGGAAAAACGCAAGAGATAAGTTTAGTAAGTTTAGCTAGTTCGTGATTGTCCCTCTTGCGTTGTGGCGTGGAATATCATAGCGGAGACCGCGCTAGTATAAATCAAAAGTGACGGCGGCATCTCTGCGACAAGCTGACGGCGACACATTGCCGCGAGAGTATACACGGGGAAGTGTCCGCATGCATCCACGACAACTCGCGCAACATCGCGGCAGCCAACCCTCCCGGACTTATCGGTTAACGGTTATTAATCGTTAAAGGGCGTCGGTTAACGGTCATAAAAAAAATCCAAAATGTGCATCCCTACTTTGAATGTTTTCCTTGGCTTGTCTACCATCTGCCTGATCCTTCTGATCAACCTGGGGTCGAATTTCCTCTTGTGGACATCATGAAACTGTTGTTTTGGCCTTTACCTTTAACACGATGAGCTATTATTGTATTTCCAAGCTCCTCTTTTGCCGTCTCTGGTCCACGTTCAGCGTGCTGACCGCAGAAACTCCCTTTAAACTGGCCGAATCCCTGACAAAGGTACCGAAGACACATGAAGTCAAGTTTAAATAGTTCATTTGATAACTATAATGTAACAATTGCGATCTTTCTAGGGCAGGGGTGGCCAACCCTCGTCCTCTAGACCTGCAAACCTGCCTGTCTGAGATGTTTCCCTGCTTCAGCGCACCTGATTCACATGAATGGGTCGTTAACAGACATGCGCAGACCTGGATGACGAGCTGATGGTGATCCATTTATGTGAATCAGGTGAATCAGTGTTGGCCACCCCCCCCCCCGTTAGAGGGATTAGGAGCGTAAACTCACAAGTTTTATAACTATACGATATTACAGTTATTCTTACTGTAATATCGTACAGTTATTTACAGTTATTTATTGTTGGCCAATATCACAAACCCTGTCACAGTACGGTTTGGATTCATTTATATTTGTGCGTTATTGTTTGAATGATTACACCACCAACTGGAACATGGGAACGTGGGTTCGTTTCTACGATATATATCAATATTAGGGATGTAACGATATGGAAAATTTGATATCCCGATTATAGTGACCAAATTATCACGGTTTACGATATTATCGCGGTATTCTTTAAAAACACATACATTTTAACAATTTCACAAAATCTTGTGATTTTCTTAAAACATCAGAAGCCAAAATCTTATCAAAATGAAACTTTCACTCACAAAGAGGTTTAATTTTAATTGAACAGAATTAATAACAGGAACAAAGATTATTTGTCTGGTGCAAATTTAAATAAACACTTTAACAACCATAGTAGGTCAAAATATGCAAACAATTATCAGGAACAAAAATTATAGTGAAGTTCAAATGAAATGAACTTTGGACTTTAAGCTGAACCTTAAATACGTATAAATGTGCAAATAAAGAAACAGTTGTAAAGGAGCCAAATATGTTGTTCTGAATTGTAGTTCACTCTGTGTGTCTGTGGGTGTCGCTGTGTTGTTACCTGAGGGTCAGGTATATTATGGTTGGTTAGGTGTTTGACCCGGAAGGGCAAACGTTTTTTGACTACCGTGGCGCTAACTGCCACCGTTATGGTTGTCGGATCAGTTAATGGAATAAATAAATGTTTTAACTGCATCAGAAGAACATCGTTCCGGTCCTTTTTCTATGTAATTTTTCAATGTCCTGCGTACTATCACCACTTTCCTCCACGTTTACGTTACGATACCGATGTTACAAGCTACATATTCACACGAAACACAGTCACGAGTCGCTCACAGACTTGAATGAGGCTGATATTACATATCCCGGTAATCTACCACAATAATGAGATGAAGTCAAAAACAAACAGTAATCGTTATTGTGAAAAATTTTACCGCACTTTTCCGTAATACCGGTAACTAGGGATGCACCGAAATGAAAATTCTTGGCCGAAACCGAAAACCGAAAATGAAGAAACCAAGGCCGAAAACCGAAACGCCGAAATAAATTATTATGCCAATTATTAGTACCATTGCATTCATGGCTATGACTGTGTACTAACCTCACTAAAATCAAGGCATTACCATTGCATAAATTAATATTGATGCTACAAAGAATAAATTAATTGCAAAATTATGAAAATATTTATTAGCACTGACATTACAACAATGCACAATATAAAACAAAATTCAAAATAAAATGTTTAACTTGACCCCACTCAGGTGTACATTAAATAATAATACAGGCCTATAACTGACTGGCCTGCTGAAAGATTGTAAAAATGTTCTCTCATAAAAACACAGTGCATTTAAGTCAAGTGCATTTAAAAAAAATTCTCTGTAGGACTACAACAAAAATATCTGCAGCTATAAGCTCATGGACGTGAGCTGCAACAACATTAAACAGCTCAGGTCAGGGGCGAAAATCCCATTTTATTTGGGGGGGGGAAATAAACAGTAAAATTTCAGAGAGTAATTCCTGGGGGGGACATGAAAAAAAATGCTCTCTCCCTCTCTCTCTCTGCTCCTTTGGAACTTGCCTTGCAGGGTTGAGCCCACAGCCTGTTGAATGTTAGAAAAAGTAATAATAGTAGTTGTAGCATTGTTGTGTATCAGTGCATATTCTACCCGTATACAGGTTTTTCAATGTTCAAACTGAAAAATCAACAATGGTATTAGGTGGTATTATTATATTGTAGTGTTGTATTTTTGACAAACAAAATACAACAACATATTACAACTACATAATTAAATATGTCAACTTAAAAATGCAAAAATAAAATACAATTAAAAATCCCTTCCACATTTAAATGACACACTCTCTGACACACGGAGCTGCTGGTAGCCCCGCCCGTTAGAAACAGCATGTGGACTAAACCACTTTGAGAATTAGGGGGGTCGCACTGTTTCAACAATTTAAAAAAAAGGCTTTTTACGTTTATAATTTGCAGCGCTTGTGTTGTACTTTTATTGAACATGACTATATTATTATTCAATTGTTTTTGTGTGCTTACAACGATTTTTTTGGGGGGACAACTTTGTGGAAGGGGGGGACACGTCCCCTGTGTCCCCCCTGGGATTTCCGACTGGCTCAGGTAAACACACGTCTGCTCGGTATGGAATAACGGGGCTCAATGAGCTCGATCAGCCTACGAAATCCCACATCCTCTACAACAGAGAACGGCTGATCATCTAAGGCAATGAATTCCATTATTTTTTGTGTAATGCCCTTTGCCTTGGCACCATCACTGGAAAACTTTCTTGCCTTTTCAAATACGTCCGCCACAGACGGAGTGGGTGCGCTCAGAGGGATTTTCCTTTTCTGTGCCGCCGCCTTCTCATATTTAGAAAGGCGATAGGGATGTTTGGATTTCAGGTGATAAATCAAACCCGACGTGGAGAAACTCGTTGCAGATTCACCCCCTCTTGAAATTTCAGCGTTACATGTTTTACAAATCGCTATCCGTGGGTCTTTCTCAGATATATTGAAATACGTCCACACCACAGACATGTTGGCCCCAGACAAGCGCGTGCTGGCCGCGGTTTTTGTTCGTCATCACAACATCCTGTTTCGGCCGTGTTGTTTCGGTGATAAAAGTCTTTCGGCCGAAAACCGAAAATGCACTTTTGGGCCATTTTTCGGCCGAAAATTTTCGGTGGCCGAATTTTCGGTGCATCCCTACCGGTAACCGTTCCATCCCTAATCAATATACATCGATGTATCAATGTAGATGGATGAATTACTACAGCCCTGCTAGGGATGCGAATAAAGACGCCAAAGGTGTCACGTAACACTGCAATTACAACTCATTACTAATATTCAGCAGCACCAAGGTGCTCAATTCTCATGTTAGACGTCATAAAAGAAAATGGCAACGTTGAAATGACTCCTGCTGACTCCAGCTCCTAAAATGTCTAATCAACATTGAGTAGTGGCCAATCAGCGCAGGTCTCGGAGTTCAGCATGTACGCAGCTGGTTTTAACTTTGCTCTCTAAATGTGTGCACGCTGAGCTGCTTTCAGAGAAAATCAGCAAAGCAATGAGCAGGTGCTGACGAGTTACAAGGCATGATAGTTACTAAAAATAGATAGAAAAAAAAGGAAAAGACGAAAGAGGCTTTCAGTGTTTCAAGAGAAACATTTTCCTTGTTTTGTGGGGTTAGGTTTTTGTGTTGTGGGCTTTGTCGAGATAAGTCCAACTCTGCTCCTTCCAGAGTCCGATGACGTCCTGGAAGTATGGAGTAGGTTTCTACTAGCACACGACTCGATGGCCAGTCGAGGTTCATTCACCGTGCTATTCACTTTTTATGTCGTGCATGGTGTAGGCGCACTTGGGTCAGCCACGGCTATTGAGTATAAGATGTGCTGTGTAGTGCAGGGATAACGCTGTTAGGAAGTTGTCCATATGGGTGTAGCGGATTCAAGATGAACTCTAACCCTTAGGGGCGCACGATAACTATCGGGCCGATAACAGGAAATTATGACGTCATCCCGATAACGCGGCAGTACCTCGCTCCTTCTGAGCCTTGAATGACCGGCAGTGAATGTTATGTTCAAGTGACGTCGGCATAATCAAAAAAACGATTACTCAATCAGGAAAATCAAGAATACCCCCTCATGCCAGAAAACAACTCGTTAACTCGGTCATAATTTTGGTAGTTGTTGACTTGAATTGATATTTGCAGTATTTTCCCTCATGTTAAACATTAAAAAAGAAAAAAATAGAAAAGGCTGAAAGAACGACTAGCAAACGAGGGAACGTGGGAATTTACGTTACACCTTGAATGCAGCCCGCAGGACAGCGCTGATCACAACAAACATGGCGGCGTGGAACTTCGTCAAAGTTTCAGAAGAAGATAGTTTGGTGGTTATTTGTGACGAATCCTCCGAGTGAATTCTACGAGGAGGGAAGCACAAGCTTTCATATGTAAAACCTGATCAGCCACCTACAACATAACAATCACTTCCATGGAGTTTTGAAATCACGCTAACGTGAGCTAACGGAAGCTAATGCTAACGTGTGCAAGCCAGCAGCAGTCTCCCCTCTCCTCTCCCTCATTCCTCTCATCTAAAGCTTCCATTATATTAAAAATTAAAAAAAAATAAAAACTACTGAACCTCATTTACTTTAATTAGGGGTATTAATTCAAATGGTTTGTAATTCTGATGCATGTATTTCCATCAGTTCAAGGAGCCTTTATTTTTTATATCAGTCAGTAATGAACCTTATTTAAGTTAATGTGAGATATCAAATAGGTTTGTTTGATAGCTTTAGGAAAATGTTTGAGAGGCTTGTCAGTAGTTTTTTTTTTTTTTTTTTGAGAAAAATAAATATTTGTTCATTTAAAAAGTCAAACTATTTTTGATTTTGTTCATAGTATTGATGTAATGATCTTAGGTATATGTGTGTGTTATCGGTTATCGGTATCGGCCTTTAGGAGCTGAAAGTTATTGGTTATCGGTTTTAAAAAACAGTTATCGTGCATTACTACTAACCCTAACCTAGTCCATGATAGTTGATGCGTGATGAGTCACAGCCTCGATATAAGGAACTATCCTTCAGAGAAGCACCTCTACTCTGTATTATGACAACGACTATAATCATTAACTCAGAGAACTTTTCCACATATGTCCATAGATGTCCTGATGTGTCACGCCTCGCCATCAATGACATCACCTGGTCCACTTACTCCTGTTACACTCTCAAATTGTTAAATTCAAAAGCTAGGGAACTAGTTATTGACAAAACCTTTTGTTCAAACCAAGTTAAAAACAAAAAGAAAACCAGAGAAGGAAAATCTCACAGCGGTGCTTAAAGTCATCCAGTTCAACCATCGCAACCGTCAGCCGTCATCGCAGCGTGACGTTTGTTTGGCAACGGCAGCGAGCCGGGATCGTTTCTTCTTCTTCTCTCAAGCTTCGCCCCTCGGAGCCTCGCCGCGGCTTGTAGCTCAGTTTTGCGTGATCAGTGGAACGTCTTTAAAGCGAAAACCACTGCAAATCTCTTCGCCCCCCCTTTGTCTGCTGGCAGAAGCACAGTTTCCCCCCGGAGATCTTCACGCTGCTGCAATCCCTACATGAAAACATGTGTCGGTATCAAAGCCCCGCTGATTCCCCACTGCAACCAGTCAAGTGCGATGTTTCTGAGGCACCCTGAAGAGCGCCGAGTCGTGAGTGGGAGTCTCACTGAGCGTGTGCGGTTGTATTTTAAAGCAAAAAAAAAAAAATCTGATATTTCACCAGCGGGCAGGAGGAGACTTCAGGTTTGTGTGGATGGGCTTGAAAACACGAGATGTTTGGCCTGGAGGTAAAGACAACAGATCGTAAGGAGGTGCAGATTTCAGCCGTGGTACTGATGGGAGGGCCGTGACTTTAGGGAAATAAAATAAAAGCTGCTTCGTTGTTTTTCTTTGTGAGAACAATAAGTAATGCTGAGAAAAAGAAAACAGAGGTGAAACTTTGAGGTATTGATGTGGAGTCTCAGTTTGTTGAATTACAGCTCAAATACGGCAAACAGTCGTCAGATGATCAGAAAATAAAAGAATCCAGTGAGACTCAGCCAGAAAAACAAGACCGTCTTTAAAAAAAAGCTACAAAAAAAGAAACATTTACCCTGGTCAGGTCGTTCACACACACATGGGACTTTTACACTGTTTGCAAATTAAGATTTTTTTTCCTTTCTTTTGTAAATGAGAGCTGTTAATTGCGCGAACAGACCGCCGTGATCAGCTGTGGTTGGTCCAGCCAGAAGTGCATGGGGGCGACGGTGGTTCGGTTGGCGCGCCGAGCTAACGTACACTAAAACCGGTTTTCTTCTGGTACCTGAGGTAAGACGGCAGCGCTCCAAACAAGCACCTGCACCCCCCCCCCCCCCCTCCAGGTCGACTCCTTTAAGGAAGTCAGTTTTGTTGCAGTTCCTTAACTGACCACTAGGTGCTGGCTGCAAAGCAGAGCAAGTCTACATCGATGTTAAAATGGGACACGTTTTCAGCCTGGAACAAAAACCAGTTTTGGCCTGAAATAGTTGGATCTCACATTCATGACAGCTGTGCAGACAGTTAGGTTTTTTTTTTTTTTTTGTGCCGCATCAGGAAAATTTAAACGAAGTTACAAAATTATCTATAATTTGAGACGCTGTCATTTAATTGGCAGCCGACATAGCCAATGGCTGCTGTTATCCATTTAGCAATTTAACACTTGGTGTTACGACGACATCTAGGGCTGTAGCGATACACTAATCTCATGATACGATACACGATATTTGGCTCACGATACGATATATATCGATATTTATCTTACAATACATTTACATCCTTTTCTGAAAGATTTTAAAGAGATAGAGTGATTTTGGTGACATCTTGTGAGTGTTCCAATAACTATGTTTGAATTAATTGAACTGAAAGCATCAATTGCACATTATATGTGTACGTGGAAGTATGCTAGGACCTGCAGTCAATCATCCCGTGAGATGGACGCCGACCAGCGGGTCCAACGGATCTCTTCCAGTCCTCATTTTCAGCTCTGGTAGCACTTGTTTCGGTAGACACTTGGAACGAGAACGTTTGGACGGATTTGATCAGAACAATTGTAAAGTAATATTAAACGTCATCTTGGATTAACTTAAGCGAAGCCAGCAAAGCGAAAACCGCTAACTGCAACTCAACTGAGCAACAGAGTTGACACCATTTGCAACATGAAGCGAGAACCTATGAGGAAAAATGGGCTTCAAATCAATTTTTTATTTCAGAAAACCTGACTTGAAAACCAGCTGCCTGACTTTGTTCATAGGGCTGAGCGATTTTATCGATTCTGCGATATATATCGATATTTTATTTCCCCCAGAGAGTATCGATTTTTCAGCCGTGGGTATCGATATTCTAAGCTTCTTCCAAAACCTTCGTGTCCCACCTTTAAAAGCTTGCAAGCAAAAATTTGCACTGTTTGAAGAAATGAAACTATTTTTCTCAACAAATCTTTTATTCATTTTGTCCAGCATTTGCAAGCTGCCTGTCAGCCATATAATGTGTAATTGATGCTTTCAGTTCAATTAATTCAAACAAAGTCATTGTTTGACCACCAAAATCACTTTGTCCCTTTAAAATCTTTCAGAAAATAATGTAAATGTATTGTAAGATGAATATCGATATATATCATATTGTGTATTGTATCGCGAGATTAGTGTATCGCTACAGCCCTACTTGTTCATACCACCCATTTGCCTATTTTTGGATTTACCGGTCAGACACAGGTTGATCAATCATCTGAACTCCTTCTCTTCAGAAGTTGATGCTTGACATCACATTAGGGTTTGTCTAGTTTCCTTTACATAATCTGAGGATAAAACCAGGTAAAAGTTGACTGGATGTGAGACGATTCAACCCTGACTGCGTCTTCTCTGAGCCTCTTTGGATTCTAAGTGTCCGAGTCTTCTTCAGGGCAGCAAATCACGACACTCTGAATGTTCTGAGAGTTTATAAAAAGATATTTTATGCTTCCGTTTCCTGCCGGTCGTCACATTCACCCACTCTCACAGCAGCGAGGAACATTCAACTGAACCGCCAGGCGTCTCTGATGATTTTCTTGGCTGGCTGCAGTGTGTGGTGGTAGCGCTGGAGTTCAGTGTAATGAATAACATTTTGGCAATAAAGTTCCCATCTCAGAAAATTAGAAATGGATGATATAACACTGGAACAGCTTCGTTCGAAACAAAAAAACACTTTTTCTTTTTCTTCAGCACTCACAAATGCGTTGCAGTTTATGCAAACGGCTCAAACAAGGATGAAGTGATAGCAAAATGAGGCGAAGAGGGCTTGTGATGTACACGCGTGCATGCAGCTACTATCGCTGCAGCTCTGACGTTAGTGTGGAAATGCCTCAGGGAACATCTCAGCGGAGATGAAATAACTGCACTGGAACCTCTGGGCGGCAGCTCGATGTTTTCAGGCTCCTGCAGGAAGGTGTGACGTCTCCCACTGAGCCTGTGAATCAGAATCAGACGCACCGACGTTGACTCAACTGTTGGCTGCAGCCAGAAGGACCTTCTCCTTTTCAGGGAGAGAACGCCGCCAGAATTACATCAGAGTCGTGAAGAAGAAGGTTCATCATCGCTCAGTCATGAATGTTTACTTATTGGGACAAAAAAAAAGTTGATCTGGTCCGAGTCTCAAAATGGAGATGAAATGAAGAAGCTGCACGTGAAGCGCTAAAAGCGTCTTAAATAGGGGTGAGTATTGGCAAGGATCTCGCAATACGATACGTATAATGATACTTGGATTACGATACAATATTATCACGATATCACGATACCACAATATATTGCAGTATTCTACCCAGTTAATATCAAAATTAAAAATAGAGATGAAAAATCAAGTTGCTGTATATCAGGAGTGTCAGACTCATTTTGGTTGCCCTCGAAGGGCCAGATTGACAGCAAGAATGTAACAAAATGGAATGTAAACCCAAATAAATTAAACTACACCTTATTATATTGTAAATTACTGTTTCTGTATTTATTATGTATTCAAGTTTCAAATATTTAAATCATTATATTAAACTCGGGGTTTGTGGTTGTAACCCTGCTTTCATACAGGTGACTGAGAGTATCCATTACCCTGGTTTCAGAAGCGGGGGTGATTCTTGGTTTTTCTTGTGGGCTAATTTAGCTAATTTAGCATGCTTCGTGTTTGATGTCAAAATCCTGACGTAGATTGTACTTTTTCACGACTGACACCGCCTCATAACATAAAAGACATGTTGGGGCTAGTTTGTAAAGTTTTTTCTCAAGTCCATCAGTTCTGAAAATCGTCCTTGATGTCTTGCTCACGGTGATATACTGTTATCGTTGTGGGTAACGACGAAATGCATTATGGGAGATGCAGTTTATTGTCAATGTGCGCTTTAAAGCAGTGTAAGCTTATTTTAAGTCTTAAAATATTGGTTTAAAATTTAAGCCAATAATGTCCGAGCTCTCGAGGGCCACATAAAATGATGTGACGGGCCACATTTGGCCCGCGGGCCTTGTGTTTGACTCATGTGCTGTATATGTTCATCAGATGATATTGATCATTCAGAGGACAAATTGATACTCTCTTTTTGACTCTGGGGAAATAAAATATTGATATATATCGCAGAATCAATAAAATCACTCAGCTGTTCTCGGGGGGGGGGCTCCGGCTCCCGTTCGCGGATTTTGATCTCCGCGGGGGGGGGGGGGGGGGTCCCCATTAACCACGAAAAACAAGGGGTCACTGTATTCACAAAGAAGAAGGTTTTAAACCTTTTACACAACGGGCATGGAGCATCTCAGGAGACAAAAATGCACAACTTAAATTTGATCTCAGATGCATCAGAATTCTCACATCCAGATTATATTTACACCGTTAAGGGTTTGAGAAACTAATGAGCTTTTTGGACGTTATTGATGCTTCGGATCCTGGTGAAGAAGCGTCTGCGAAGACCTTGCAGACTGAGGAGGTGAAGCGCGGACCGACTCAGGGGGAGGGAGGACGGGACTCGGTCCAGAGCAGGGGAGGAATGAAAGAAATGAAAGAAATGCTGTCGGCGCATTAAAGCGGCTGAGTCACCTCGATGCTTTCAGCTCCCGGCAGCTGCTAAATCGGCCCATTCAAAGCTGGCTTATAGCAACAGGGCGAGCAGGGAGATAACGGTCGCAGCCGCCGGCGTTTTTAACCTCTCTGCTGCTCTCACCAATCCACCATCATCCTCCTCTTATTTCTAACCCGAACCCTACGGTGCATTGAGCCCAAAAATGAAATAAATCCTTTATTTTTTATTTTCTTGTCTGATCTCAGACCCCTTCCTGAGTCGGTTGCATGCCCCCCCCCCCTTTCAATTCATGAGCAGCCAGCTCTCCGGCTGTTACTATGGCGATGCCAGCAGAGCCAAAACAAAGGCAGAAGCAGAAAAATAAGCAGCGTTAGACAACAGCCAGCGGCAGAGCCGCGGCGGCCAAATCTGGCTTAGAGTCCAGACCTGGCTCTGCCCGTCTGTAATCTGGACGCTGGGAGCGTTTCCCCGGCTAACGGCGATTTAGAGGAACACAGCAACCAAAGTCACGCGTTGGACGCGGAGCAGAGAGAGGCCATCAGCCCCTGGAGAGGACGGCTTCTAACGACGGCCTCCAGTCCCACCAGCTGATCCAGGAGCGGGAAAGACCGGGAGAGACGGTCTAGGAAAGGACAAACTGGGAAGCAGGACAGCATCATCTGGCCTCATTTCAGACGAAGAGCTGTTGACTGTTTTTTTAAATCCAAAGAACTTCCACAGGACAGACACGGCTCCTGGTTTAGGAAGAAGTTCCTCAGTCTCATGTTGCTGTTCTGAAGCTTCCACTTGGGGACTTTCGCTGTTTGCAGCCATCACCGTTTAACCATAAACTAGTAGCATGTTGTGCCTCCAGTGCAACTGCAAAACAGTCCCCCTTCAAACAATGTTCTGTGGCACTTACGTTCCGCCGTGCGGCGTTCCCAACGTTGTGTACGCTACAGTACATACTCACCGGTATTACAGTATATGAAAAATTCATATCATAAGAAAAATAAACACCGGTATTCGGTATGAACCGGTATACCGCCCAGCACTAGTTTACAGCGTTGCGTAAGTTCATTTAGGTTTTTATTAACTTCCCATCCACCACCCCGGCATTTTCACAGAACCAACCAGAGCACCGCAGATTATGAGGCGTAAGGACGCAGCGCTGACACTCATCCGGGGCTTTGCAGATCTGTGCTTTTCTGGTCTTCCCCTGGTTATTCCAGGCCAAGCTGACAGGATCACCACTCGTGCAGCCGTCAGTGCTGATCTCTTCATGGCCAAATTGACGGGAATGAGATCTTTAACTACACTACGTTAGTTATGAAGTGACAGATGTATAGCTTCTTCGCTGTGCAGCTGTGTCATGTCCGCTCTGCAGCACCGCAGTAGTACGCCGCGGTTGTTTTGCGTTAAATTAATGATCTGTATCACTTGTTATTGCTTGTTGCTTCCTTTACCAGAAGACATCGTGGTCACGGCTGCAAAAGGCCCCAAATGCAACGCGACACTGCCATCTAGTGGATAAAAGTAGTACCATTTCACAGTACTTGTGTAGCCTCTTTTAGGTCTGGACTTCGACTAAGTCATTCTAAAACCTTGATTCTTTTATCTTTCTTCTTTTATCTGCTCTGATGTAGATTTGATGCCGTTTCAGTAGAGCTGAGCGATTTTATCGATTCTGTGATATATATATATCGATATTTTATCGAGTCGCGATTTTTCAGCCGCTGGTATCAATATTCTAAGCTCCTTTCAAAACTCCCGTGTCCCACCTTTAAAAGCTTGCAAGCAACAATTTGCACTGTTTAAAGAAATGAAACAATTTTTCTCAACAAATTTCTCAACAAATCCTTTATTCATTTTGTCCAGCATTTGCATAGCTGCCTGTCAGCCATATAATGTGTAATTGATGCTTTCAGTTCAATTAATTCAAACAAAGTAATTGAAATACTCACAAGATGTCACCAAAATCACTTTGTCCCTTTAAAATCTTTCGGAAAATGATGTAAATGTATTGTAAGATGAATATTGATATATATTCGTATCGTGAGCCGAATATCGTGTATCGTATCGTATCGTATCGTATCGTATCGCGACATTAGTCTTGCTACAGCCCTACGTTTCAGGCATATTGTCATACTGAGGACCAAACGACTCCACTTTGACCTCATCAGTCCAGAGCACAATGTTCCAGATGTTTTGTGATTTCGCTAAGATGCAACTTTGCCTCCATATCATGTTCTTTATGGATAGAAAAGGTTTTCTACCGGCAACCCTCCCAAACAAACTAAACGTCATTCTTATTTCAGTTGTGTTGCCACGGACTTCAACATTTATCATTCTCATTAAGACCTGCACATCGCTCTTGGTTTTATCATGTTTCTCTGACCACTGCACGGTCTGACTTTGGGGCAAATGTGCTCTCTCTTACTATGGCACATCCATCCATCCACCCATCAATCCATCCAACCATCCATCCATCCACCCATCCGTTGCCCACGCCCGGTTATTCCTACTCAGGGTCGCAGGGCTTTGCTGAAACCAGCTTTCTTCCGCTGAACAACATTGAACTCACTCTCTCTTTCACACTCTCCGCATTAATGCGAAGCAACAATTGCTTCTCTAAGACCACTGCTGATGTCTTTTCCTGTCAGCATTGTAGTAACACAAACCAGGATGCTCCAGGCCAACAAACTGCCGAAACGTTTCTTGTTATAACGTGTGCACACCTGCTGATGATGAAGGCTGCACCAGGCAGCAGCTCATCCTCCTCGGTCCTGTGGAAGCTGTAAAAGGGGGCGGAGCTTAATTCTGCCCACATTAGTCCTCTCTTCTTCTATGCTTCATTTTTGTGCAATAAGTAAAGGCATAGTGAAAAAAAAACCAGGGTGTTCTCTGTCTGAGGTTGTATTTAATCAACCATCCACTGTGATGAGATGATCTTTATTGTCCCCTCTTTAAAGAAAGATTTAAAGAGGGGGTACGAGCATGTGCATTTTTTAGAATCAGCTCTGATTAAAGAATTGAGATCTTTTATGGCTCTATGTTTTATGTCTCTCTGGGGGAAAATAAAAAATAAAAAGCCCAAGTCGTGTGTTTTTAATGACCGCTTCAAGGTCCTCTGTGAATCTGTGTGTTTGCCTTGCATGAGAGAGTCCGTACACTCATTTCTGTAGCCATTTAATCCAGTTTGGGGTCGCGGGGAGAGGTCGCTGGTTCATCACAACCACACAATTCAGAACCGTCCGCCAACCTGGAACCCATGTTTGCGGACCGCTCACCCCAGAAGCCCTGAGCAGCCGCGGCGAGACCGTGGAAACGTGAAAAGACCTCAGTCGGGACTCGAACCTCCGCACTGAAGCAATGCTATCCGTTAGCGGTGAGTATTGGCAAGGACATCGCAATATGATATTTATCATGATACTTGGGTCACGATACGATATTATCATATTGCGATATCACGATATATTGTGATATTCTACCCAGTTAATATCAACATTAAAAGTAGGGATGAAAAATCAAGTTTCTGTATATGTTCATCAGATGATATTGATCATTCAGAGGACAAATTGAGTCAAAACTATTTGCTTCAAAACAACCTATGTATTGTTTATTATTAGTATTTTTGCACATTTAATAAATAAATAAAATAAAATAAAATTTTCCTAAAAAATTGATATTAGGAGCTGAAAAATCTATATTATATTGGGTGGTGAAAATCACGATACACCCCTACTATCCACCACATCGCTGAGCAGAACATGAGGCCCTCCAGCGAGCAATAATGCAGCCGCCGCCACTGCAGCTGCATAGAGGGATTCTGGTTTGAGCCTCACAAGCTCGGGTCTGTTCCTCTAAACCCTTTATCCCTCTGTGAAATCTGCCACACTGGCACATTAGCACTTAAGCTGCTACAAAGCCAAGAAAAAAAAAAAAATGAAATAAAACCAAAAACAGTCAAGGGTAATATAAAGGGTTTCACAGCAAAGCTGGTGATATTTTAACCCTTTATGTGACAAAAGAGACCAGAAGCAAACAGCTGTTCAGTACCTGTTTTCCAGTACGGGGTAAGGCCGGACTCATGGAGCCATCGCACATCCACTCAAGACATAAACTGACTATTCTGTTGACAGTGGAAAAGATTTTTTTTTTTTTTTTTTTGCAGTTGGAAACCTAAGTACATACTGTGCCCTCAATTAGATGTTTAAATAACATAAAATGAAAGTATTAAAGAAACTGAAACAACCCTGGGTCTCTTATTAAATGGTGGGGAGTTTAAACTTTCATTTATCGAGCACAACCATGTGAACTGAAGCAGTTATGATGAATATGTAGGGGTGAGTATTGGCAAGGACCTCGCAATACGATACATATAATGATACTTGGGTCACGATACAATATTATCACGATATCACGATACCACAATATATTGCAGTATTCTACCCAGTTAATATCAAAATTAAAAATAGAGATGAAAAATCAAGTTGCTGTATATCAGGAGTGTCAGACTCATTTTGGTTGCCCTCGAAGGGCCAGATTGACAGCAAAAATTGTAACAAAATGGAATGTAAACCCAAATAAATTAAACTACACCTTATTATATTGTAAATTACTGTTTCTGTATTTATTATGTATTCAAGTTTCAAATATTTAAATCATTATTATATTAAACTCAGGGTTTGTGGTTGTAACCCTGCTTTCATACAGGTGACTGAGAGTATCCATTACCTTGGTTTCAGAAGTGGGGGAGCGATTCTTGGTTTTTCTTGTGAGCTAATTTAGCAAATTTAGCATGCTAAATTAGCTAATTAGTCAAAATCCCGACGTAGATTGTGCTTTTTCACGACTGACACTGTCTCATAACATAAAAAAGACATGTTGGGGCTAGTTTGTAAAGTTTTTTCTCAAGTCCATCAGTTCTGAAAATCGTCTTGATGTCTTGCTCATGGTGATATACTGTTATCGTTGTGGGTAACGACGAAATGCATTATGGGAGATGCAGTTTATTGTCAATATGCGCTTTAAAGCAGTGTAAGCTTATTTTAAGTCTTAAAATATTGGTTTAAAATTTAAGCCAATAATGTCCGAGCTCCTGAGGGCCACATAAAATGATGTGATGGGCCACATTTGGCCCGCAGGCCTTGTGTTTGACACATGTGCTGTATATGTTCATCAGATGATATTGATCATTCAGAGGACAAATTGAGTCAAAACATTTTGCCTCAAAAGAACCTATTTATTGTTTATTATTAGTGTTTTTGCACATTTAAGTTTTCACAATGTGTCTAACACATGAATACATGAATTTTCCTAAAAAAATTGATATTAGGAGCTGAAAATTCGATATTATATTGAGCCGCCGAAAATCGCGATATATTGCCAAATCGATTTTTTTTCACACCCCTACAAATATGTGTTTGAAATGGCAGTTAAAGTTAGCACTAACTAGTAAACTGCTATTTTAAGTCTCAGATGGGACTCAAAATTGTCATTAACAATTTTAACACTAGAAAAGCACTCGGAGAGCGCAGACCTCCACCAAAAGCAACAATTCCCCCATTTAGCGATTTACAGATTGCGATAAAATCCGCCTTCTGGATCAGATCCGGATCAGCCTTTGAAATTTGATAGAGGTTTCCATTGTCAATCCCTGAGTCAAATTTCATGAGTTTTGGGCAATAATTAATGGAGATATTGAGAAATAAAATTTTCGGCCCCATTGACCGCAATGTTATCAAAAATTTGAAAGTGATACAGAATCCAGGATTTCTTCCGAATCACACCCAAAATGAAATCAGTTCTTCCTTTTCACATTTCTGACAACTCCTGAAAATTTCATCTAAATCCATCCATAACTTTTTGAGTTATCGTGAACACAGACAGACCCTCCATGGTGGAGGGTAAAAAACAATAGAGTGGATGGGGTGGAGAGGTAATTTTAACTTTGTAAGTGTACAAAAAAAACACTGTTTTATCTGGATTTATTTGTGAAAAGATCGCATGTCGTCCATTGGAGTTATGGATAAAAATGTGAACATTCCTCAGAGGCATCTTTCATTTCTTTACTGATTCATGCATAAAATTATTATTTCTTTCCCCCTTTTGTCAAGTACAAAACTATCAGCTTGATTTAATAATAATTGCTGGATTTTCTGAGCAAATATGAAAGTAATGTGCTTGGAAATAAAAAAAAAAAAAAAACTCTGCTCCCGAGGAGGTTGATGAACAGTGAGACACCGGTGACAGAAACAGGTCAGACTGCCTGGCGGTGACGGGTTCTGCTCAACAGGCCCGCGGGTTAGGGAGACACCACCAGCGGAGAGGGGTGGGTGTGGTGGAAGAGACAGACGACCTGCATCCGTAGCTTTGTTTAACGCCCGTACTGTACGTCCTTTCAAGCGCTGATCGTCGTGAAAACTGCACGTGACAACGACTGCTAAATGCCGCGCTGACGCCTCGGAGGATTTCGGGCTGATTGCTCTCGCCGCCCCGCTGCCAGACTTGGTGACAATGTCAGCGACCAACGGGCGACGAGGTATCAGCTCCTCGTTTTAATTACTGCAGAAATCCACACGAGTTGTCAAACTCGAATCCACCGAGCTTACTTTACACCTCCCAGCCAAGCTGCCTCATTAAATTCAAATGCCAAAGGGGATTATGGCTGGAATGTGTAGCGCAGTAGAGGAAATGACTGACTGTAGGCCATCAGCACAGACGCCGTTTAAAGTGTAAACATCTCTAAAACACATCTAACAACATCTAAAACAGTTATATCACGGAGATATCTTTCCTGTTCCCATCCACCGACGTCCAGAAACCCGTTAAAAGAGCCACAGAACGGCACCTAAGGAATTTATTTTGATTCATATTGATCAAAGAGTTCGTTTTAATCCAGACCAGCAGAGTTAAACTCATCATTTCATCTTCGACCACGTCAGCGAAAGTCCGAGTTTTCTTTGCTTCCTGGACTCTACGACGTCTACGACGGTGTTTCTCAACCGGCTGACGTTAAGAGCCCGTTCCTGGTCACGACAAAGCTGCTCATATTCATTGTGCGCTAATTTTTATATATATATATATATATATCTTCACAAAGACACTTGGAGTCTTGAAACTTGGAATTCTTGGTCTTTTTGTTGGTTTTCTTGTCTGAGCACAGCGGCTACGTCAACAACTTCCCGCCCTTAAATGCCTAATTTCCGTTGAAAGACAGAGGACTTCAAAGTATCATGATATGCCGTTTAAAAAAAGCTGAATTTTTGTAACAAGATTTCGAATTCAGCAAAAATTGTGACATTTGATAATAAAATTGAGATTTTTGTCCTAAAATCACTATTATTTCAAGTAAAATTACAACCTAAAAAAGAATATAGCATAATTTTTTTTTCAGAATTTTCTTTATTCTGCTAAACCAGTGGTGCGCAAACTGTGGTACGCGTACCACTGGTGGTACGTGAGTGCTCCCGGGTGGTACGAGGGGAATGTCATGACTTTCCACATTTTCACTTTTGAAAAAATTGGAAACATACAATGGACTATAAATACAACATTTTAAAGAAAATGTGTAGCTTGAGATAATTAAAATTGTGTCTTTAAAAAAAAAATTTGTTACATCTGCACTGCAACTGAATATGCAACAACTTTTTCTCTGTATGAGAGTATGTGAGAATTGTTGGACAGAGTTGTAAATGTCTGATTCAGTAAAGTAACAATTCAGGTAATAACCAAAATAAGGAATAAAAATCACTCCTGTGTGTTTAAAGCTAACTGAGAAGCCATTTATATTTTAAAACTGGTCATCATGGTGGTACTCAGAGAGCTGAACAGTTTCTCAGGTGGTACGCAGGATTAAAAGTTTGAGAACCACTGTGCTAAACTAAACAACATACATACTAAAACAATATATAAACAAAAAAATATATAAACAATTATTTCGTACACTTGTTAATATTGTAAGCTCAATACTTTTTGTTCTAAAAATACAAAAAAAGCCTTTTGTTATACAGTTTCTGTCATAAAATCACACCATTAATTCCGGTTACTGGTCCGGTACCGGTCCGTGGGTCATTTGGCACCAGGCCACAGAGAAAAATAAATAATTTCCATTATTACCGTTTGATTTATTATCAGAGTCTAAATGATGTTTTATTTTGAAAAATGACCAGATTCTCTCCATTACATCCATCTATGACATACTCTTGAGGCATGACAAGGTTTAGAGACCGGGGTGTCGGTTGCCGTGGTGACCGGTGATCTAGTCCTCTGACCATCTCACCTCAGTGCTGCTACCTGCATCTGTTTATGTAGTCATTTCATTCAGTCATTTGTGTCTCTCCTCTCTCTGTCCTCCATCCTCTCTCTGTCCTGTCTCTCCTCTCTTTTTCTTTCTTTACCCAGCTGGCCTTCAGCAGGAAGTTCCCCACATATGATCCAGGTCCTGCTCAAGGTTTCTTCCTCTTAAAGTGGAGTTTTTCAGGAGGATGGACAACTCCTCGCATCCTCTCCATGAAGGGCTGGCCAGACAAAAAAGCACCTTCAGCAATAAACTCATTCCACCTCGATGCACCACAGAGCGCCACAGGAAATCATTCCTGCCAGTGGCCATCAAACTATACAACCAATCACTCTAAATCTGTATTATCTCTGTATGTCCATTTACACTAGGTTACTTTTTAGGTTACTTTTTCTTTTTTCTTTTACTATTAGACAGGGTATTTTGAAATCCCTAATTTGTAATTTGTAAATTTGTAATTTTTTGTACATTGGGCTTGCACATGTGGGCCAGAGTTATTTTGTCTAATTGTTACTCTTATATATTTAATTCTTGGTAAGGTGTAGTATTTAAAGTGTTAATTTACCTATTTTATATGTAGAGTATTGTTGTTTTTATAGGATGGATCACTGCAACGAAAGAATTTCCCACAAGGGATTAATAAAATATTTTCAATTCAATTCAATTCAATTCAATTCTTGCCACTGTTTGGCTTAAAGGTTTTTTTCTCCCGCTGTGGGAATTTTTTACTTGCAATTATCCTTGATTTGGATTTGATATTATAATTTTAGTTAATGATATTTGCTCGGGGGTCGTGATCTGGGTCTCTGTAAAGCATCTAGAGATTATTGGCATTGTAACAGACGCTATATAAATAAAACTGAATTGAGTTTAAGTGAAATGTTCCATCTGTCGCAGAAAAATTTACTAAAATGGCCGCAATTTAAAGTGAAACCATGACTCCAAACGAAGTTCTACCGCCGCTATGAGAGCCGCAGGGCGCTCGTGAAAACGCTGCCATTCATTTCGATGCAAATTTGCGCCCATAAATTGCGCAAATGCACAGCAACACCACCGATTACTGCTGCGTAAATAGCCTTTGGTTCCAGTCCGGAGCCCAAAGAAGGGTTGTGTCGTGAAGGGCAGAAGGGGATCTGGTGAAAGAGGGTTTGCTGGTGGCTGGTGTGACAAAGAAGATGCAGAAGACGTGTCAGGGTGGAAACCATTGCTGTGGCGACGCCTGAGCGGCAGTTCAGGCTTTTTTCTGCAGAACGACAGCTTGTAGAGCTGAGTTTCCTTACGTTCGCCTCCTTTATGTGGCTCAGACACAACAATGGAACAACCAAGGCATCTTCAACCCTAACCCTAACCCTAACCTTAACCCCCAACCCTAACCTTAACCCTAACCCTGATGGATAAGAGTCAGTTTTACAAACTATGCAGGAACTGATCTGTCCATCCACACTGAAAACGACAAAGAAGCGGTAGATGCAGGAGATACGAAGAACGATGCCATCAATGTCATCAACTGGACGAGTCAGTTGTTCTTGTGCAGTCACATTTCTGCAGAAGTAAATGTCGGGCAACATTACAGCGTCGAGTTCTCCGCTACGACGTACAGACATCATGGGTTGTTTTGTTTTTTTTATTTTACCGTTTCTGATACGTTTTTAATGGCACTCCTGTTGAATTGTAATGTTTAACCATTTTTTTCCTGGACAGACAGACTGAACTGCGAAGCAAACGTGCAGCTAAAAAAGACAGTAAACAACAAAGATACTATTTACAGAAAACTGAACAAAACTGCTTCATGAAGTTATACAGCCGACTTTCAAATAAAATAATATATTCTTGCCCTATTTCTCGTGATTTATGCTTCGTGGGCACAGGGGCCTGGGACCGTGGGCGACAGACGAGGATGTGGAGACGACAAATTGTTCAGAGACGCACGAACAGAGTTTTGACCCATTTATTGGGATTTTATTTATTCATTCTGTTAACCAGAATATATATACTGTGGTGCATAAATTGTTCAACTTTTTCACATATATGTTAAAGTGTCAATGTATAACTATCCATGCTGAAGAGAAAGTTTTGCATTTAAAGTGATCTTGAAGGTACAGTAATATGGAACAACAGCAAATCTCCAGATATCCAGATGTTTTGGTTGCAGAGTCGTGAACTTACAATGTATACACTGTAAAAAAAATCTGTGAAATTTACAGTAAAATACTGGCAGCTGTGGTTGCCAGAATTTCACCATAAAAAATGTAAGAAAACTGTTTCTCACATTACGGTTAAATAATTATCAGTACTGTTAATTTTACAGTTAGAACTGTAATTCATTTTAGTATTATATTGTAAAATCTAAAGTATTTACCATTCAAAAATACAAATATAAACCGCACTTAAACTTTAAAACACCCCATTTTTACATTGTCAAACTGTATTTTTGACACAGAAGTACTTTTTTTTTACGGTAAAATTCTGGCAACCGCAGCTGCTAGTATTTTACCGTATAAAATGGTAAAACTTTTTTTCATATTACTGCAAAGTATTGATAATTTCACAGTTATAACTGGGTTTTTAGTAGTACAATACTGTAAAAATTAAAGTATTTGCCATTGAAAAATACATGTATAGGCTGTAAATTTATGTAATATTATTTAACGAGGTTTTAATGTTTTTTTAAATGTTTTTTTTACTCTTTGGCCTTATTTTTAATTAATATAAAAAAAGTATTAAAAAAAACAGTATTTTTCTTTTTTATACTTTACGTTCATTTACTGTTGCAATATAACAGTTTTTTACTGTCAAATTTACAGACATTATTTACAGTGTACATGTAACGTCAGCGTCCTTTACGCTTCCACATAGCAGAACTCCAACATTAAACTTCATGAGAATGTCATTAAATGCAGTATACAGTGATCCCTTATTTTTCACAGTTATTAGGGACCGGCGCCCCACTGCGAAAATCAAAATCCATGAACGGGAGCTGGAGCCCCCGGAGCTTAGATAATGTGTTTAAAATATGTTTAAAAACCGCAAAAAAGTAGCGAAACAAGACAAAGGCTCAACTGTGGTCTTTCTGTTACCTTCACAGCCTCTGGTCTCTGAACCGTACACTGTAACAAATTTCCTGTAGAATCTACAGTAAATAACAGGCAAAAAAGTTGCCAATCAAGCGCTGTAAAATTGTTGTCAATTACTGTAAAAAATAATTACAGTATATTATTGTATACTGTTTACAGGTTTTTGCCGTATATAAATTACAGTAATGTGTTGTTATGTTATATTAGAAACAACCATTAATTGTATTTTTAGTTTACAACATTATCTTGTAATCCTTTCAAATTACATGTGTTACCTGGCAATTAAATGTTCCAGTAAAGAGCTGTGTAGAATGTTTTTACAGTTGATCTTTGTTTAGCAAATTAAGCACTGTGATTGCTGATAATCCAAAATGTATCAAGACTACATTAGATTATCTTCTGCTGTTAAATAAAACAAGAGTCAGTGCTGCAAAAAACAAAACCTTTTATTAAGGTATAATACAGCAGATGTGTATGAAATGTATTTAAGTTGAGGTGACCTCAACAACATCTATATTTTAAACAACCTCAAATAGCAAAACAGTCAAACATGTAACATGTAAAAACTATCCATATATTCGAACTACTTTTGAAATGTAATGAAATACAGCCATTCAAAGTCCATTAATCTTTTGAGAAGTGCAGAAACATGAGGGCTGACCCCGTTGTTCCTCTTCTCGTTAACCATCCTGCTTCTTGAATCGATCCACTTGATTGTCTTGGTGCCAGAGGTTGGGTTGATCCCAATGAAGCATCTGAAGTCACAAAATCAGAGGAAAGGACACTTAATGAAATGTATTGTTTACAAGAGACAGTAAAACCCATCAAGTTGTGGAGATAAGCATCCGTTTTCCAAATATGCAAAACTGCAAAACCAATATTTGCTTTGACTGCAGATGTGCAAGGCAAGACAATTTATTAGTATTGCCCATTTTTACAAACAGTTTCCTCAAAGGGCTTTACATAGCATCATAACAACATCCTCTGCCCTTAGACCCTCACACTGACTGAGGAAAATCTCCCAGAAACCTTTTTACCAGGGAAAATAGGAGCGATCCCTCACCCACGACGGGCAGAAGTGCAATAAATGTTGTATACAGACTAAACAGTTTATAAGACAGAATATGGAAACATAGAAATGTTAGTAGGGGCTGATGAAACTGAAGCAGAAAGTGGCTTTGCAATGCAATACAATGGAAATGCAGGGAGTTGAATCAAAATAACACCGACCATGTTATTCATAATGGAATATGTAACAAAATAATATTCTACTAGCATCACCTTCAAGCACATACCTTTGGATGAATTCCAGCGTGCTTGCCGCCTCTGTTTGGTACACCAGGTTGAAAATGTAGTAGCATGCGAAAAGTGCTGCCAATCCAGCCACAACATTCAGGTGTGGACCCACAACCACATGCCCCTCAGTGCTCAGCATCCAATTTGTTGCCACGCGAACATCACCTAAGAAAGAAAGAAGGAAAGGAAGAAAAATACTTTATTCATCCCCAGTGGTTAATTCAAATCATCTAGTAGCTTACAAAACCTAAAATTATATAAATGTCAAATATAACGATATGATATGATTTAAATGCCTTCAGCTTACACCCCATCCTCCACTTAACCATAAATGGCACAGTGCATTTTGATGGCAACATGTGCACCATTACATTACCTATGTGCACCATTACATTACCTATGTGCACCATTACATTACCTATGTGCACCGTTACATTACCTATGTGTACCATTACATTACTTATGTGCACCGTTACAGTGTCAAAGGACCTGAGTCTGCTTTGTGTCTTTTGGTACACAGCACTTTTTTGTACACATATGATTTATTATTGTTCTTCTGGCATTTTTAGATGCATGTTCTTTCTGTTGCCTTCCACAGGAACATACCCACAGGTAAAAGGTTGAATATGGAGAATTACCAGAATACCACCATCTATTGATCAAGATAGGCAACAACAATAACAAAAAAATAATTCCTGCAGTTGGTTGCCAGGCAGTTGCTAAGTGTAACACACCGTTGCTAGGGACGCCATTCTGATCAGAGTAGCCCAGAGAAAAATCATTAAACAACTTTAGACTAATTGTGAGTTTTGACTTGTAGCTTGCTACAGGAAGACCTCTGTCCCGGTGTCACAGCTCATTTAAAAAAAAAAAAAAAAACACTCATCTTGGTGGTACCGCGAGTCCATGACACAAACACACCCCAAACACCTCTCCTCTCCTCAACCTTTAAATTAATGTGTCATTTATATACAAGTGGTCTATTTCAACAGACTAAAATAATACACCACCTGAGATGATGAGTCTTGGAGACTCGGGAAGCAGCATTGTTCTCTCAATGTCAGCTGCTGTTGAGAACACCTGTAAGACAAAGAAAAAAATAAACAAAAAAACTTTATCACCATTTTGAATTGGAGGCATTATCATCACCCTCAGCTCAACTGTTGAGGGTAACATGATCAAACTGATATCATTTTCAGAAGCTTCAACATACAGTATAATAATTTTACACTTACATCAGCCTGTAAAATGAGGCCCTCAGATTTCTCCTTGAAATGGGCCATCAGCAGCAGAATCACACATGGGCATGGATCACACTTTTCTTCTTCGTTGTACTTGACCAGGATGCGCTCAACTTCATCTGCACTGGTCCCTCCTGTTTTGTGATGGAAGAACCTAAGGATCAGCTTCCCCTTTTCTTCCAGCAGATCATTTAGATCAGTGTCACTCTGACAGTTTCCATCAGTGAGGATGTTTTAGACCACAGCAGACAACAAACTGCACACAGACACACACCAAGGAGATGAAGAGGAGAGGCAGTCTGGACTCTTCATCATCACTTATAATAACACAGCGCAGTGACAAACATTTTGTGGAGGAGACCAACATCAGTTTGGTCTTTAGAGAGGCTTATATTTTCATCTGTAGTGTTTAAACCACAGAACTGGACAGTAACATCAGGATTCATCATCAGTAAAGTTTTTTTTAAATCGGTTGGCACTTCACACACTCCCTCCCTCCCTCCCTCCTCTCTGCAGCTCATCTCTCCTCACTCGCTGTTATGAATGATCAGCATGAAATAATTAAGAATTTTAAAGTACATAAATTGGACTTGGAGTAAAAAAAAATCACGCACCACAGACGTGTACGTTAATAACATGATTCATGATCATAAAATGTTTTTATATCTTCTCTCTCTGTCTGCTCAGACTTATTTCTACTTTCACCTGGTTTCAGGTGGAGCTGCAGCTCGATCATCACTCTCTCATCTTCCTCCTCAGATACTTCTGTTTCTGTGCACTGAGCCAGTCGCTCACACACACAAGCCTGTTTACATGCACGCGGATTCATTTCCAGCTGCTGATTCAAAATATTGATCAGGCCAATATTACAGAACGTGCGTTAACACGAGTTTAAAAAAAAATAGCGGCGTTAAAAGGAATTTGCGTTAACTTTGACAGCCCTAGTTAATTTTGATAGAAGCCTATTATAGCGCTGCTATCGTTTCATTATATTTCATACAGGCTACATTTCTCCTCATCTCTGTGACGGCTCTCTCTCTCTGTTGGTCTGACTGTCCCAAAACAGTTGGAGCCCTCTATCCGACCACGCAGTAATTTTCTCGCATTCCTCGCATTACTAAATTAAGCTAGCGCCCGAACTTCATGCATTAGCCGGTGACAGAGCTGATGGACGAAGTTCGGGTGCTAGCTTAATTTAGTAAAGTCCCATAGCCCGTATATTCCGTATAAAACACGAGCAAGATTAACAAAATAATGTCAAATACAGTCACTCACACAGACATAAACATCATGCTGGTTTTGCAGTTTTCTCTCCCCCTCCTCCCGACCACCCAGTCATTTCCTCGCATTCCGGTGACAGGGCTAATGGACGAAGTTCGCGCTAGCTTAATTCAAAGTATTTTTTGTTAGACATGTGCAGTCTGAGTCCCACAGCCCATATATTCCGTATAAAACACGAGCAAGATGAACAAAATGTCAAATACAATCACTCACACAAAGAAATAAGCATCCTTCTTACCGAAATGCTGGTTTTGCAGTTTTCTCTCCTCCTCCTCTCACGTTACTTTCTTCGTTCCTGTCAGCAACATGATGAGAAATGACTTGCGTTAGTAACTAAATTGCAAGAAGTTATGCCTACTACTTGAGTCACATTTTAATTTTGTAGGGTAAAAACGTCTTACTTACACTTTAGTGAGTAGATGTGGAGGTTTTCTTTCCTGCGTCCGCCATAACGTCCTCTTTCAAACCGCCTTAATACTAACAGTATTTAACTGTAATATGTATCGTTTACAGTCAGAACCAATTGAAAACAAAACCATCCTGTAATTTTACAATGTGCTATTGTAAACCTCTGCTTTAAGTTACTGTAATTATTTTTGACCCATAATGCATTGCAATATACAGTTATACCTTGTAAAATGATAACACAAGTAGATACTGTAGTTTTTTACTGTAGAAATTACAGAAATTCGTTACAGTGTAGTAAAGAAACCGCTGGTATTGTGTTATTTTTTGGCTCATAATTAGCGGCTAACACGCTAACGACAACAAAAGAAAAAGTCCGGTTTCCTCTGCATGGAACGAGCACTTTATTCTGGCACTGTATAACAAAGCATAAAGGAGGTAACGCAGCGTCAGCCGGTGGATTTAACTGTTCAAACATCTTTATCTGCCTTCTCAGTTTCAGTCAAGTGAAGGTGTAGCTCTTTATAACAATAAGAAGTGATGTTATGAACAGACAACACTGAATCACTTTTAATTTCTAACATCAAGAATGATTAATAACCCGACAGGAAACTCCGGGCAGGATACAACTGCAGCTTCAGCTTCAGTGGAAGTGGACATTATAATAATCTAATTCTCATTATTTTATCATACATTATGAGCATTATTTGTGTTTGTAGGACCTTGACATCCCTTCAAAGACCTAATTCTGTTATCCACTCATTAAATTAGTCCTTCAACAAAGCTACTCTGGCAGGAAGAAGCGAACGTCTCTTTCACCTCTACTTTTATTCTGCTTGACTTTAATTCCACTTCTCTCAGTATTGACGGAGGTTTTCCTATCAGATGGTTTTTCTTCAAAGAAGAACATCCTCTGGAATATTAATGCACTGAATTAAACACCCCAAATGATGTGTGAATATTTCATGCACGTATTAGAATCCATTAAAAGCTTTTTTGCAGGAAATGTCCGTCTGCAGGTTGTTGGCGGCGTCTGTTATGTCCAACTCGAGCCACTAAACTTCGGTGGCATTCCTGTTTCCAATTAAGAGCTGCAGGTGCGGCTGAAAAAGTAAAGAGGATTCCTTGATGACATCATGGAGACATTCAGGTGAAACCACAAGCTTACAGTCATGGCCAAAAGTCTTGAGAATGACACAAATATTACATTTTCACAAAGTCTGCTCTTTCAGTTTCTATAATGGAAACTTGCATATACTCCAGAATGTTCTGAGGAGTGATCAGCTCAACTGCAAGTAATTGCAAAGTCCATCTTTGCCTTGAAAATAAACTTTATCACCAAAAACACATTTCCACTGCATTTCAGCCCCGCCACAAAAGGACCAGCTAACATGAATGCAATGACACACAGATGTCGCACACATGAACACAGGTGTGGGTGATGATTAAGGGTGTAAAAAAAAAATCGATTTAGCGATATATCGTGATTATTTTCATGCCGCTCGATATAATATCGATTTTTCAGCATCTAATATCGATTTTTTTTAGGAAAATTAATTCATTCACTTAAATGTGCAAAAACACTAATAATAAACAATAAATAGGTTGTTTTGAAGCAAATAGTTTTGACTCAATTTGTCCTCTGAATGATCAATATCATCTGATGAACATATACAGCAACTTGATTTTTCATCTCTACTTTTAATTTTGATATTAACTGGATAAAATATCGCGATAATATCGTATTGTGACCCTAGTATCATGATACATATCGTATTGCGAGGTCCTTGCCAATACTCACCTCTAGTGACAAGAGTTGCTGCTAGTTCATCATGAGCAGGTGTGCACATCCCCGTGAAAGCAGACGCGTGAGCTCTGTTATCCAGGTGTGTGTTAGCATGGTGCCAAGGAGGAAAGACATCAGCAACATGTCTTAGAGAAGCGGCTGTTGCTGCACAGCAATCTGTAGAGGGTCATAAAACCACTCACTGATATTAACTGGGTAGAATATCGCAATACATCGTGATATCGCGATATCGTGATGATATTGTTTCGTGACCCAAGTATCATGATACATATCGTATTGCGAGGTCCTTGACAATACTCACCCCTAGTGTCAGCTGGGCGTCGTTTTGAAAGAAGCTTAGAATATCGATACATGTGGCTGAAAAATCCCCTCTCTGGTGAAATAAAATATCGATATATATCACAGAATCGATAAAATCGCTCACCTCTAGTTGTAAGAATTCTGGTTTACTGGAGTTCACGGCTGTTAAAAGCACGATATTCTTATCATCATGACTCCTGCACGATTTACATAATCTCACATTATCTCAGGAGAGAACAAACCTTTGGAAGACTTTGCTGCCAGTAAAAAAAAAAAAAAAAACTATTTGAGAGCAGCTGGCCCATATCGTGGAGACGGACCCAGGTTCAACCGTCGGCCTGTGACACTTCCCTGCATGTCTGCCCCACTTTCCTCCCTCTCTCTGCTTTCAGTAAAGGCCACGACAGCCGCAAAATCTTCAACAATAAAGATGGCTGTAAATAGTAACCTCACATTAACCTTTAGAGCTGAAACTTCACCGATGGATTTAGCTGTTCTGGAATCATCAGCGTCTGCAGTTTGAGCCGCGCATTAGCAGGAAGAGGTGAGGACGTCGCCGTCCCGTCTGACCGAGAGGGTTTTAAAACCTCGCAGCTTCTTTCGCTTGGCGTCACATCAGCAAACGCTCGAGTAAAGAGCGGCGGAGGACGCGGGGCGATCATGAGGATGTACCGTACCCGCTGCAGTCTCACAAGCATCAATCAATCACCCCGCCAGCGCTGCTGCCACTTATAGATCTCCTCTGTGTCTTTTTCTCCGCGTGACTGTTTCACCCCCCCCCCCCCCCCCCCCCCCAAAAGAGGACGTATTGAATTTTTTATAACCTCTTGCAGCATGACATTTCAGCCACAGCGTCTCTCTGCGGGGCCGCCTCACAGGCGGGCGTCGGAGCCCCTCCGGGCCCCGTTAGCTCGGCCCGTTCTGATTTCTGCTCGCCAAGTTCCCTGCGCAGAAATGCCACCTGCGAATCCCGTGAGCTGGTCCTGGTTCAGTGATGATTCAACGAGTTTGAAATCTGCATCGGTCGCCAGAGGGCATGACTTCAAGAGAGGCGGTGGGCAGTCGAGCTGAGCAATTTTATCGATTCTGCGATATATATCGATATTTTATTACCCAGAGAGTATCGATTTTTCAGCCGTGGGTATCGATATTCTAAGCTTCTTCCTGCACTTGGCAGTAAGAGCTATTAAGTCCTCCAGCTACTCTGCTGAGATGGGTGCAGTTTTAAGGTGGTTTAAATGTAGTGGACTTGAATTATTGGCTGCCATGGTTAGTTTTTACTTAACCTGGTGGCTAGCATGGCTAGTAGCTACCTCATATGTTCAGTATCAAGCCAAAAAAGCTGCCAAAGAAGGCCACTTGCTGTACTTTACCTCTCCATTGTGCCCTTACCTTTAAAAGCTTGCAAGCAGCAATTTTCACTGTTTAAATAAATGAAACTATTTTTCTCAACAAATCTTTTATTCATTTTGTCCAGTATTTGCAAGCTGCCTGTCAGCCATATAATGTGTAATTGATGCTTTCAGTTTAATTAATTCAAACAAAGTAATTGGAACACTCACAAAATGTCACCAAAATCACTTTGTCCCTTTAAAATCTTTCAGAAAATGTAAATGTATTGTAAGATGAATATTGATATATATCGTATCGTGAGCAGAATATCGTGTATCGTATCGTATTGTAACATTAGTGTATCGCTACAGCCCTGGTGGGCAGGGTGGAAGGAGTCTTTGAGGATGCTGGGGTTCAACTGGGGCGGTTCCAAGGAGTTCCAAAGCTTTTGTGGAAGATCAGAACAAATATTTGGACCTTCGTTCAGAGGGGAGAGAGTCGGGTACCTGGACCCGCCAGATGGCCGCGGCCAGACCGCCGCACCGCACAACGGTTGAGGCTCCAAGACATTTAGGGCCTGATCTTTCGCCAGATCTCCTAAAGCCGCTATTTAGGGATAGCGGGTAGTGGGAGGGGCGTTCCCCCGCAAAGAACGCAATCTTCCACTCTTGCTAAACCCGCTATCCCACCTGTGCCACCCGCTACATTATGCATAGGAGTGGTTAGGGCGTTCCACCTGTTAAACCAATCAGTGCGTCAGCAGCCATTGCCTTTAAGAGCAGGTTGTGCTACCCGCTAACCGCTATGGAGCGTCTTTTCATCCAGATCAGAGCAGTTCTCATGTGCAGCTCGTCTGGGACTCTGCTGTAGAGCTTCCTCCTCTTCCTTCCTCCTCCTCCTCTGCACTGATATATACATATAAATATTTCTACACAGACAATTCCTATCAGCTACCTGAAAGTCCCAGATAGTTGGTGTCCTCCCAGTAAACACGGCCAGGCAGAGCCGCGGAACTCTATTTGATGATCTGAGCTGTTTAAAAACAGAAGTGACTGTGATGTCGGCCATGATGGATTTTGAAGGGAAATGTCCCAAAGATCTCCTCGGTTTCCTCCACAGCAGACATCTGGATGAGATCATGCCACAGCTGTACAGACTGACGTGTCTGGCCGTGACTATTCCCACATCCACCACAACTGCTGACCAGACATCCTCTGACCTCAAGAGAATAAAAACGTATGACAGTAACACGGTGATGCGTAATCGAGAGTAGAGCTGTTTGTGCACGTCCACATGTGACCAGCCTCAGGTCTCTTGAGCCCAGGCGCTCTGGAAGAGCGTCCACAGCCGGTATAACCTTCAGACTACAGGCCCGTCTGGCGAGGGTGGCCGACGGACCACCCCAGTTCAATCCAATCAACTCCTTACAGCATCCAGGTGATCTGTCATGGCTGCTGTGCCACCATAGAGGGTAAAAGACTGCAACCACATATCTGGAAAACCGCCTTCGTAGTTAAAGTTAAAGTGTAGCGACACGGCTGAGGTCTTCAGCGTGAAGTGAACTGAAGCATCTCTGCGGGTCGCCTCAGATCGCCATCTTGGTATTTCCTCCTCATTTGTCTCGTCATCACCGCACTGCTTCATTACAGTATTTACACACTTTTAGAGGCTGTTTGCACAAGCTGAGAAAAAAATCTAATATCCGGATAACAAAAATTAAAAAATTAAAAAAAAACCCTTCGCCCTCTTTCTGACTGTATGTCACCCGATATCTTTTACCTATAGCTCCTTTTTTTGTATTTACTTCAATGAACGTCTCAGGACTGATGCAATGAGGTGAAGACAATCCGTCTCACATCAAGGTTAAGCAGAGCAAATACGCTTAAATCTGAAGAAGCACGACAGTTGAAAATGTCTATAGACTCCCCTGTTCCAGAGGTGATGCAAAGGAATACAAAAGAGCTGTCAGATTTGGTTTGGTTTCAATAACACGCAGCAGTCAGTAAAGAATTCACATTACGTCTCTGTAGAATAAGTCTGCATTAGAGAGCAGGAGGGGGCTGAGGGAACAGAAGATGAAGCCCACGATATTGCATCAGGAATAGACAAATAAAAGATGTAAATATGGCAATAAAGAAGAGGGAAAGTATGCATAGATAAAGAATGGGAAGGCCTCACAAATGCACAGATTTGAAACCTTCAACTCTGACAACTGCAGCCTTTAGCTGCGGCATCATTTCAACAACCTTATTCACAGCCACAACATTTAATTCTGTCATTATTATGGTCCTGTGAGGTCCTGATCTCCAGACTCCTGCAGGAACTTTACCAACCAGAAGACAACCGAGGACTCTATCTGAGCTCTGCCTGTTGCAGGATCCTCTCGTTTTCTGCTAACGTCTCACCTTGCAGCTGTCTGCCTTCAACAGTCTGAAACAACCACAGCCTTTTGGAGTTGCTGCTCTAGAGCAGTGGTTCCCAAACTTTTTGTGCCCAAGGCGCACCAAAGGACAAGTAAAAATCTCAAGGCACACCCAAATAGCACGTGTTCACTCATCACTCATATCATGAAAAATATCTGTAAATGTGGATAATTGTTTACTAATATAAAATTAAATATGACAAAGACAACTATATTGCTCATGAAATATTTATAAATGAAATATTTCAACAATTAATTTGAAACTTCATCAATTTAGGCTTCATCAAAGCAGCAACACACCCATTTAAACCAGACATGTCACAAAATTGAATACTGGGGTTAGGGTTAGGTGATACTGTCTGTTGACAGTTTTTTTTCTCTTTTCTTTCGGTGGGTTGTCGGCAGTCTCTGCACTAGTGGTTGATGGTTTGCTCCGCACAAGAAAGCGCTCCATTTTCCCTCTCGTTATGTGTGTTTACGTTGGATGTCTTGATGTGTCACAGTCATATATTTCTCACCTGCGCAACTGCCTGATCAGCGAAATATGGAGTTCTCTGTGAGGGTTTTGTTTAAGAATTGTGAGCTTGCCTCCGTAATATTAAATGAGTTCATACAAAGTAGTAGTGATAGGCCTATAGTAAATTAAAAATAATTACTTTTCTGTAATTGTATATTGCAATAATAATATACTGTATGGTTGTCCAGGGTTTCCTGCAGGAAAAAACTTTGGCCGGGGGGTAGGGGGGGGTTTCAAGCCGAGAACGGTAGACGAGAACCAAAAAAAAGGATAAATTACTCAATTAATTAGATTGTTCAATTATTATTTTTGCCCTCAAAATATGAAAGAAGTTGCTTAACAACAAACATGATTATGGAAAACACTATAAAGTGTAGGCTACCTCAGTTTCTTAACTAAAAGACTGTCTCATTTACTCTACTACTGATCAATTGCATACCAGTAAATTACATAGTAGGCGTTACCTTTTTGACTGGGCGGACTGGTCATCAATCACCTCAGAGTGACAGCTGTCAAGTGAAGCTACGTGAGCTTGGAGTCCAGATGACAGGCAGTGCGCCCATTGGTCTATATTTATTTATTTAGTTAGTTTAAATACCTAATGTTCTTTTTTTTCTTTTATAGACAAAGTTAAACATAATGTTGATTAGTGTGTGCGTGTGTCACTTTAATGAATTGTCGAACCAAAAAAAAAAAAAAAAACGGCAGTGAGAGGTCGCACTGTCTGGTCAAAACAAAAGCACCGGGTCTTTTACGAATAAAGTTTACCAGAATCTCTACTGACTATAAATAATTACGGACCGACATAAAAGCGAGCGGAGGAAAACTTGTATTGAAGTGAGACGAGACGTGAGCTGTCAAACGTGAGTGATCGTCAGAGAGGTTATCTGTGTGTGTGTGTGTGTGTGAATGAGAGAGAGAGAGAGAGAGAGAGAGGTGGCGCAGGACTCACTGCAGGCAAACAGCGCAGCACTAGAGAATCAACATTAATTCATTATAACACAAACCTATGTGCGCTGATCTGTTCTCAAGCGCTGCCGTGTCGCTTGCATGCATTGCATTTTTTTTTTCCTGACATTGTAGCCGGGCGCTCGAGATTTTAGGCCGGGCGGGGCGCCTGGCCAAATAAGGTCTGCAGGAAACCATGTTGTCCCAAAATCCCACGGCACACCCGCACTTGTCTCAAGGCACACTGGTGTGCCTCGGCACACCGTTTGGGAACCACTGCTCTAGAGGTACCAAAGATTAACACAAATGGCTGGAAATTAGCTTAAAATGGCTACTTTTAGGGGAGCTTGGTGGTCGCAGCAAGAAGGTTCCTGGTTCAAACCTCATCATGCATGTCAGGGTTAACTGGTGGTTCTAGATAGCTCGTACACATGGTTGGAAGTGTGCATGATTGTTTGTCTCCATGTGGGGCTGCGATGGACTGGAGACCTGTCCAGGGTGGACACCTGCCTTTAGACCTGAAGACAGCTGGGATAGACTCCAGCAGATCCATGTGACTATGGACTAAATCGGGATGGATGGATGGATGGATGGATGGATGGATGGATGATGAATGGGTGGATGCATGGATGGATGGATGACGGATAGATGGATAGATAATAGATGGATGGATGATGAATGGGTGGATGGATGGATGGATGATGGATAGATAATAGATGGATGGATGATGGATGATGAATGGGTGGATGGATGATGGATGGTTGGATGGATGGATGGATGGATGTCTGGATGGATGGATGGGTGGATGGATGGATGGATGGATGTCGATGGATGGATGGATGGATGGATGGATGGATGGATGTCTGGATGGATGGATGGATGTGGATGGATGGATGTCTGGATGGATGGATGGATGGATGGATGGATGGATGGATGGATGGATGGATGGATGGATGGTCTGGATGGATGGATGGATGGATGTCTGGATGGATGGATGGATGGATGGATGGATGGATGGATGTCTGGATGGATGGATGTCTGGATGGATGGATGGATGGATGGATGGTCTGGATGGATGGATGGATGGATGGATGGATGTCTGGATGGATAGATGTCTGGATGGATGGATGGATGTCTGGATGGATGGATGTCTGGATGGATGGATGTCTGGATGGATGGATGGATGGATGGTAACTTTTATGGCCGTTCAGTCTCAATACTGCATTGCTGAAAAGCTCCTACGTTCACTATTAAACATTTCCATGAGTCCTACTTTTTATTTACTTTGATTTTCAGCTCTGATCTCTCAACTAAAACCTCTTTAGGCTTCACCTTCATCACAAACATCAAGTTAAAACATCTTTACTCTCACATGAAAACATCTGAAAACAGAAGCAGCGTTGCACCCTGTGTGGTTTCCCTTCCATCACTACAGCAATCAGTGTTTTTGGTTTATGGGCTGTGGGTATTCCTACATCTGCAGTAGTTACTACTGATGGACCCCCCCCCCCCCCCCCCACCTCGTCTCTCCTGCCTCCGTGGTCTCGTACATTTGGTTGCTGCTCCCTGCAAGCCTCAACAAAAATTCTCCCTTTTTGTCTGCATACATTTTTGGCATACCAGCCATGTCATTTGTGGTTAAATCAGGCTGCCAGCCAAGTGTGAGGTGGCAGCTGTGGGGGGGGGGGGGGGGGGGGGGGGGGGGGTCACGGCGCATTGATGGAGCCTGTGTGGGAGGGGAGACCAGAGCAGAGCGCTGGGGGGGGGGGGGGGGGGCTTCGTAGCAAAAGAACAGGTGGTCACTCTTCCTCCCCATCAGCCTCTCTCAGATCCAGCAGATCAATGATAATATAATCTAAGCCTGTGTGGTGGCTCATGCTGCGCTGCTGGTGAGGTGATGCTGCGCTGCTGGTGGTGAGGTGAGGTGATGCTGCTGCTGCTGCGCTGCTGGTGAGGTGATGCTGGGCTGCTGGGTGAGGTGATGCTGCGCTGCTGTGAGGTGATGCTGGGCTGCTGTGAGGAGGTGATGCTGGGCTGCTGGTGAGGTGATGCTGCGCTGCTGCTGCTGGTGAGGTGATGCTGGGCTGCTGGTGAGGTGTGATGCTGCTGAGCTGCTGGTGAGTGATGCTGCTGCTGTGCTGGTGAGTGATGCTGCGCTGTGGTGAGGTGATGCTGGGCTGCTGGTGAGGTGATGCTGCGCTGCTGGTGAGGTGTGCTGGGATGCCTGGTGAGGTGATGCTGGGCTGCTGGTGAGGTGATGCTGGGCTGCTGGTGAGGTGATGGTGGGCTGCTGGTGAGGTGATGATGCTGGGCTGGTGAGGGATGCTGGGCTGCTGGTGAGGTGATGCTGGGCTGCTGGTGAGGTGATGGTGGGCTGCTGGTGAGGTGATGCTGGGCTGCTGGTGAGGTGATGCTGCGCTGCTGGTGAGGTGATGCTGGGCTGCTGGTGAGGTGATGCTGCGCTGCTGGTGAGGTGATGCTGGGCTGCTGGTGAGGTGATGCTGGGCTGCAGGTGAGGTGATGCTGGGCTGCTGGTGAGGTGATGCTGGGCTGCTGGTGAGGTGATGCTGCGCTGCTGGTGAGGTGATGCTGGGCTGCTGTGAGGTGATGCTGGGCTGCTGGTGAGGTGATGGGCTGATGGTGAGGTGATGCTGGCTGATGGTGAGGTGAGCTGGGGTGCAGGTGAGGTGATGCTGGGCTGGGTGAGGTGATGCTGGGCTGCTGGTGAGTGATGCTGCGCTGCTGGTGATGCTGGTGATGTGATGCTGCTGGTGAGGTGATGATGGCTGCAGGTGAGGTGATGCTGCGCTGCTGGTGAGGTGATGCTGGCTGCTGGTGATGTGTGGGGTGAGGTGAGGTGATGGTGGGCTGCTGGTGAGGTGATGCTGGGCTGCTGGTGAGGTGATGCTGCGCTGCTGGTGAGGTGATGCTGCGCTGCTGGTGAGGTGATGCTGGTGAGGTGATGCTGGCTGCTGGGGAGGTGATGCTGGGCTGCTGGTGAGGTGATGCTGGGCTGCTGGTGAGGTGATGGGGCTGGGCTGCTGGTGAGGTGATGCTGGGCTGCTGGTGAGGTGATGCTGGGCTGCAGGTGAGGTGATGCTGGGCTGCTGGTGAGGTGATGCTGCGCTGCTGGTGAGGTGATGCTGGGCTGCAGGTGAGGTGATGCTGGGCTGCAGGTGAGGTGATGCCGGGCAGCGGTTCAGGAAACAGCACCGGGAGAAATGAATTTGACACAGCTGCAGTATGTCTCTAATTAGTTAGTCAACACAAACGCATTATACTCTGAAGAACATAAATAAACCAACACTTGTATCTGCTGTCGGCAGATATAAGTAAGTTATAAATTTGTGCCTCACCATTTTCAACCAGTCTGGAAAATCAAAGACAGCCACCTGAATCGCTGAGTGCTCATGAAGAGTTCAGGGTTCGTATTTATTCATTTCCTCCACCAAGGAGGTTATGTTTGTGCCGGCATTTATCTGTCTGTCTGTGTTCAAGATAACTCAAAAAGTTATGGGTGCGTTTTGATGAAATTTTCAGGAGTTGTCAGAAATGTGAAAAGGAAGAACTGGTTTCATTTTGGCTGTGATCCAGAAGGAATCCTGGATTCTGGATCACTTTTAAATCTTCAATAACATTGCGGTCAATGGGGCCAATAATTTTGTTTCTCAATATCGCCGTTAATTATTTCCCAAAACTCATGAAATTTGACTCAGGGATTGAGAATGGGAACAAAGGCTGATCCGGATCTGATCCAGAAGGCGGACTTTATAGCAATCTCTTTAGCAGCGATTCCCAAAGTGTGGGCCGCGGCCCCCTGGTGGGCCGTTGTGGGACTGCAGGTGGGCCGAGAGAGGTCATTAAAATTAAACAAATATGTTTTAAGTCCTCGAACCTTTTAAAATATGTTTTCAATTATTGTAAAATATTAATGGCATGATTAAAAAACATTAAGAAGTAACAAAACAAACCAGTTAAGTGTTGTTCTACTGTCATCTTAACTTAATGTGACAAGTGTCACCTTATTTGTTGACCCCTTACATTAATGTCAGAACGGTTTCGGTGGGCCGCGAAGATTTTTCACATTTAAAATTGGGCCTTGGTATTCTGAAGTTTGGGAATGGCTGCTCTATAGAAACATTGGAGGTTGTTTAATTTCAATATATTGACTTTGTAAACAAATATTGCATGAAATCTTTATAGCATTATTATTTATTTTGGTGTGCATCACAAAATAAAGGAAGATATGGTACTTTTTTAGCAGTCCCATATTGTCAGTGCTATATGTACGACTAATATTTATGGTGTAAATCGCAATATGGGGGAATCGTTGCGCTTGGCAGAGGTCTACACTCTTGTTTTATTTGTGGAAGGGCTAAGTCTGTAGTTCCTTTGCATCACTTGAGCCACAAACGATTTAACACGATCTCCATGACGAGACTTCAGGGAAGCACCTGATGGCTGGCTGACTCGGTGACCCTCGGTGAACCTCGAGGACTCGAGTCACAGGTGACCCCACAAGGGGGTTAAATGCCTGAGATGCCCCAACAGTCAGCGAGAGCTGAATAAGCCTTTCAGATGAGAGCTTCTCTGGAAACTACAGCGACTCCAGTTGCCCTTGTTTAACACCAACAGTCGGACAGGAAGGCAAGCTGTCATTGTTCAAGACAAGAACTCGCGCATGAATGTTGAGACTGAAGAGTTGCTAAAAGCCTGTCCAAGCCTGGTGAGCTTTGCATAACCGCACTATTATTATTATCAATAGTATCTTTATTAGGGATGCATGATAACTGTTTTTTAAAACCGATACCGATATCCGAAAACTTTCAGCTCCTAAAGACCGATACCGATAACCGATAACACACACATATACCTAAGATCATTACATCAATACTATGAACAAAACCAAAAACAGTTTTGACTCTTTAAACGAACAGATATTTATTTTTTCCAATGAAAAACTATTGTCAAGCCTCTCAAACATTTTCATAAAGTTATCAAACAAACCTATTTGATATCTCACATCAACTTAAATAAAGTGGATTACTTTTTTTTTTTTTTAAAGGCTCCTTGAACTGATGGAAATACATGCATCAAAATTACAAACTGAAAAAGATTAACATTTAAAGGATTTTGGACTTGTGGTTCCATTTAAATTAATACCTTTAATTAAAGTAAATGAGGGTCAGTATTTTTTTTTTAATCTCATGGCAGCTTTAGATGAGAGAGATAAGGGAGAGAGGAGAGACTGCTGCTAGCCTCCGCATATTAGCATTAGCTCACATTAGCACAATTTCAAAATTTCATTGAAGCAATTGTTATGTTGTAGGTGGCTGATCAGGTTTTACGTATTAGAGCTTGTGCTTCCCTCCTCGTAGAATTCACTCGGAGGATTCGTCACAAATAACCACCAAACTATCTTCTTCTGAAACTTTAACGAAGTTTCACGCCGCCATGTTTGTTGTGATCAGCGCTGTGCTGCAGGCTGCATTCAAGGTGTAACGTAAATTCCGATGTTCCCTCGACTGCTAGTTGTTCTTTCAGCCTTTTCTGTTTTTTCTTTTTTTTTGTGTAACATGTGGGAAAATACTGCGAATATTAATTCAAGTCAGCAACTACTAAAATTATGACCGAGTTAATGAGTTGTTTTCTGGCATGAGGGGGTATTCTTGATTTTCCTTATTGAGTAACTCGTTTTTCTGATTATGCCGACGTTATTTGAACATAACATTCACTGCCGGTCATTTAAGACTCAGAGGGAGCGAGGCACTGCTGTGTTGATAAAACTATATATGTTATCGGGGCTATTCGTCGTGATATCGGACTTATTGGAATGACGTCATAATTTTATGTTATTGGCCCGATAGTTATCGTGCACCGCTAATCTTTATTATCTTTATCGTTATTATTAGAGGGGCAGAAACAAATACTGACCACATAGCAACAACAGTAAGTTAATACGACGAATCAGAAAGACTCATTTAAAAAGCCAATGTCAGCAGGAACAAATGACTTTGTTGTTGTTGTTGGTTCTACATTTTGAAAAACTGTATCTGCGTCCATTGCAGAAATATAAAACCATTAAAAAGACGGTGGCTTCCAGAATCTATTAGGATCGTTTCGGCCATTTAAGATTAGAGTCATTTTTCAGTGATTTTCTCTGCCATCTGTCAACATCAGCTTACCCAGGCTGAAACTGAATCGATCCAAACTGGACTGGCACATCAGGCTCAAAAGCTCGTAAATGGCATGCAGTCGTTAAGTGTGCCCTCCTCTTAATCTGAGCTAATGTAGTCTGACCATGGCACTGGAGGACGGTGGTATTTAATCAGATGCTAATACGGCAGTTTGTTTGGTCAGTCGTGACGCAGCACGAGTCCTTTTAGAGCCGAGTGGGACCGCTCTGGGCAGGACAGTAAGCCCACGGGAGCCCCGACACCGGCATGAGATGCTGCACATGTGTAGGACCTCTAGATGGGGCCCACTGGTTTGCTAGTCTGACATCAATAAGGAAGTCAAATTTGCAGTTCCTCATATGACCCCTGGGGGCCTGGTTTCAGTCTAACAGGTGTATATGTGGAGAAAACCAATGAAATACCTTTTGAATCAGAAAATATCAACAGCCAAGAAACAGAAAAGCTGATAATGCCACCTCCAAACTACTGTACGCCCGAGGCTGCCATGGCATCGTAATCCTGGTATGACTTTCAGCTCGAGTCTTGCTCCAAATCCAGCGGCGTACAGGGACCTTGTTCGTACAATGGTCCCTGAAATCCACCAAAATCAAATAGATTTGCTCTGTTGCCTTGTGACCAAAAACACACGTTTGTCGAAACAAAAGCAAAAGGCCTAGTGAGATTCCTGGATGGATGGAAACCTACTCAACCCTCTGTGCCTGATTGCAAGCCGACGCTTTTTTAAATGACAGCTCAAGCTCTCGCTCTGGCGGATGCTCTGGCTGGATGCTCTGGTGGATGCTCTGGTGGATGCTCTGGTGGACGCTCTGGCGGATGCTCTGGCGGACGCTCTGGCGGATGCTCTGGCGGATGCTCTGGCGGATGCTCTGGCGGTCGCTCTGGTGGACGCTCTGGTGGACGCTCTGGTGGACGCTCTGGCGGATGATCTGGCGGATGCTCTGGCGGATGCTCTGGCGGACGCTCTGGCTGATGCTCTGGATGCACAGAGCCTTGAGAAAATGCTCTGTTTTCAGGGTTCTGAAAATGCTTCCGTGTGGAGAACTTTTTTTCTAACATCAGCTCTCTGTGATGTCATCAAGGGCATAATTCCGCCCTCAATGACATCACAGAGAGCTGATGTTAGAAAAAAGTTCCCCACACGGAAGCATTTTCAGAACCCTGAAAACGGAGCGTTCTGCCTGGAATGTCAGAGAACACGGAAATGCGTAATACAGCCACCTCATGAGCCTGCTAGTTGTGCCGGGGCTAGGCTAGCAGCAGCAGACAGCCGAGGTAGCTCTGGTAGAGCTCCCCCTGATTTTTGGCGGTCCTCCTTTCAGCTTCTCGTCTCAAATCGTCGCTACCGTTAGCCTCGTAGGTTGGCATGAGCTAAGATGAACTGAAATAGCTACCATGTGGTAACTGAACTAAACCAGCGGTGGCCATGAGTTCTGCTCGCTCAAGGAAGCCCTGCTGACCAGAAAAAACCCAGATGAGGTCCGGAGAGCGTGAAGCTGCCCTTTGACACAAACCCACTTCTTCCCATGGAGGGGCCTACAGGGGCGGGGCGGGTATGAACTTTAGAAATCTCTGTCTTAAATGAGTTCAGAGTAGAGGTCTTCGGAACCAGGGTTTCCGTTGTCCGGTAATTGCCGGACTTTGTCCGGTAAAATATGCTGAAGTCCGGTATTTTATAATCTCTCCGGTCAAAATGTCCGGTGAAAATACTCCTCCCAAGCACAATTTCAGTTGTAATAAAATGGGTAATTTTCACGTCATTTTATGAAAAAACATATACTTTTTTTACTAATGAGTAGTGTGTGTGTGTGTGTGTGTGTGCGCGTGTGTGTGTGAATGAATGAATGTAGCCTATATGTTGAACGAAACTTTTTTTCTGCACGGAACGAAACTTGTTGCATTTGTTTCATTAAATCTGACAAACGGCGCACCACAACAGAGAGGTCTTTGACATGGCGAAACAGGCGAATCTCAAAAGCTATTTTCTAAAACGAAAAAGCTCTAATGGCGAGGGTGATGACTAATAAAAAAGATAACTGGAACATTTGACCGTATTTGACGTTTCATTAAAACATTCACTGATTAATTATCAATCCGTTCAGCGCTCCAGGAGTATGCTGAAACAGCCATCCAAACCATCACTGATCATTTTGGAAAAGGAATGACCAGTGAGGACGAGTCGGCTCCAGCCACGGCCCCACTCATTGATGCCACAAGTGCGCGCAGAGATGCCATCTCCGTAATGACAGCGCTCCGCGGTTATGGAGGCTTGAACTTCTCAACAGCCTGTGAAGTTCTCATCAGGGATTTCAGTGAAATCTACCCCGAGTGGGCTCAACTGGCCAAGATAGCCTGCGTGATCCCTGTCTCCAGTGTGCCAGCAGAGAGAGGTTTCTCTCAGCTGAACCCGAATTAAATATATACTATATAGCGAACGGACATTATTTTATTTCAATTTGGCAGCATAGCGACGTTATTAAAATGTTATTTGCCACTCCAGATGTGTTTTTTATTTGTTTGCAAATTGTTTTATCTTAGAGTATATAGGCCTTCATCTTTTTATGTTCATTCATGTGTCAGAAGAGCGCAAGCTTCTGCAATATTTATTTATTTTTAGAAGTTATGCTCGTGAGTCAATTGACGGGACTTATTTTATTTGAAATAGCCTGTTTTTCAATAAAAATACTATTAAATGACTTGCAATGATATCGTACTACTGCATATAATTTATTTTTAACCTCAATAAATTTATATAGCCTATGTGACCGGGATTTTAAACATTTGTCCGGTAAATTGAAAACCTGCCGGTCACATTGTCCGGTGCCAATTTTTTCTAGCGGAAACACTGTTCGGAACAACCCGACAACCCGAGGTTCTGACCCGACCCGAATCGAGTCTCAGGTCCATTCACAAGATGTGACTCTGGGTTCAGGTCGGAATCGGTACAGTTAGTCTCGGGTCCGGTCGGTGCTCTCTGACAGGCTGGGTCCACGTTTACTCCAGAGAGTTAAAGATATTGGCGGTGGCAGCTAATGTCTGGACTCGGGGCAGTTAAATGATTATTAATTAACGTGGCGTGTTTGTCATGAAACAATCGTGTTGCTGTAGCGTGTTATTAGCGGTTTGCCCGGCAGCTGTAAAGCACAACGGATCGCCAACATGACAACGCTGGATGAGAGAACATATTCACGACACGTCCTGACCGGTGTAGGCTATTAGCGTTAGCAGTTGCTACCAATAGCATCTGTATCCACAAAGAAAATAACGACGTGGATTTATTGTTGTTTACATCATGTAGCCTATGTAGCAACTGAACCGGGTAGAAGAAGACAACTTTAGGTAAGAAAATCAAGTTTTATTCAACGCTAGACAACTTTTAACATGAGCAACTATGGGCTGGATTGTCTCGGTTCTATTCGGGAAACTTGGTTCGGTTCGTGGTCGGAAACTAAAGACTCAGGTCGGGTCGGTTCCGGGTCCAAATATTGCGGGTCCGTTCGGGTTCAGACCCCCAGACTTATGATAATAGCTCGGGTCGGGTCGAACTTTCACGGGTCCATGAAAATGGACTCGTGAAGACCTCTTGTTCAGAGCTGTTCTTAAAATCTAATAAACTCTCCTTTTTTTGAAATAAAAGTAAAATATTGACGACCTCTGTTTGAGAACAACACAGGGCTTTTTAATGACTGATTATGTTGGAAATATTAACCCCATTTTTACATTATTTTTTCAAACACTGCGTTTCCTACGTTCTCCGGGGACTACTTGAGGGTGGTTTCAGTTATTCTGAAGATTTTCAGTTGAGCCACAACATTTCAACAATGGAAAAGACATTTTTTTGGTTTTATTTTATTAAACGCTAACAGTCTATATTCACTTTAGGAACGAGCACGTCTCCATCACACACTGTCCTCCGCTATGAATGATGTTTTTGACTGACAGTAAGAAGGCAGATGGGATGTCGGAGAATCGACGCCCCAATGACGGACACCGTTGATTAACACAGCAGATGAAGCTCCCATCACCCCCCCCCGCCATGTCACCTCACCTGTCAGCTGATTCATGTCACTCACTGACATTAGCTTTCCTCTCCCTGACGAGCCCGACTCAATCAAACTCACCATTTCCCAACTCTCACTTTACCAAAGTCACCGACTCCATTTCAAAAGAGTTTTGCGTTCGACCCGCAGAGCCTGGAGATTTCTCTTTTCTCTTTTTCCACGCCGGAGCCACCTGGGGGCCGAAAGGCCAACCGGCGGTCGACATTTAAAACTGAACAATGCATAGACGAGTCGTTCAAAGCGGCGCTTCACTGGTACCTGTCTACAGGGGAAGAGGAGACATTTTTAATGCGCTCGCTCTGAATCTCACTACTGAGGTGAAACTTTAAACGTGCCTCACGTTCTCGCTCAATAGAGATTTAGCTTGTAGGGTTTGTTTGTTTTTTTTGCTCACAAGCCTTTAGAAAGTCATTCTCTTATTCTTACAGCTGCTGAGGATTTACGTCAAATGATGTCGTCCAATCAGCCGCAGCTTGAAAATGCTGAAAAAGTATCTCATTTTAGTCAAAGACAAGTCAGTTCTGACTGACTGGTCGTTCTTAAGTGACTGAACGACTCTTGGTCTTTTACTAACATTCAGCTGTCGGCCGCGATAACGTCGCTCAGCTCTAGTATACATGTAGAGTGGAAAACTGAATGTGCTGAAATCATTGCTCCAGATGTGTTGGTGAAACATTCGTCTGTGAACTGAAAGATGCTGAAAGTTTTTCCACTCATTCCAGGGACAAACTTCACATTGTGAGAACTGTAACCGTGTACTGCCATGTAAAAAACTTGTGACAAACCAGCGGCGCTTCTCACGTCACGGATGACGGGATGGAGTTTAGACCCTTTTGTTGGCATAATGAGCAGCTTATGGATTTATCAATGTATTTAAATGCTCATCAGCTGGGTTTGAGGAAAGTAAAGAGTTGTGCGAGTTGTGCGAATTCCTCCTTTAACCCTCAGTCTCAACCCTAAATCTCAAAAATGTGCGCTCCCGTGAAGTCCAAGTGTTGTCCTGATTCTAAGAAAGTCAAGTTGAGGTACAAGTTTGAGGGCTGTATCGCCCTCAATATTGAGATTCTCCGGCACCACCCTTGGAAGTAAGGGCTACCCAGAAGGCATTGCATATTTTATATTATCTTATTCTTCTACGTCTTCTTCTCCTTCTTCGTTGTCGTCGTTTTCTTGACAGACTGGACCTAGCTTTGGTATAAGGCCGCCCCCCTCAGTCTGAAGACGTAACTGCACTCAAGGGGTGTCCCATTTCTAAGTCACGAGATAGACCTTACACTTACTTTGGAGGGCCAAAGACTGAGGGTTAAGGGAGGAATTGGAATTGGCCCAAAGAAATATAAAGGTTCCCGCCTCCAAAATGGACAGTAGAACCTAAATGACACGGTGTGAACCCGAACCCAGGTGGTATGAAGGCATTGACTGTCCGTGAGCTCTTTTGAAACTTGATTTTCACAGGCAATATAGCAAGACAAGCCTCGTTCTCGTCTCAATGTCGACAGGAAGTGACGCCGATCCAACCGAGCACCCCAGCTGCTAGGCCAAAACTATGCTCACAGATGCTTCTTTTTTCCGTCAAAATTCACTTGTTCTGCTTCTTATCGTGGAAGGTTTTTTTTTCTCCATTTGATATCATTGCAAATTTTATATTCTTGATATTCATTTAGTGTTGGTCTGTTGACGAAGCAAAAACGATGCCTCCTTAAGAGTCGCCGGCATTTCCTGTCACGTCTTGACATTCTACAGAAAAACATAACTTTCAGGTTAATGCAGAAAACTACTGGCAGACGAATCAATAACTAGAATAATAATTGGTCTCAGACCTCATCTGAATTCTGTCAACTGTGTCGTGCCGGAGCGCTGGCTGCAGCGCCAGACAAAGCGGTCAAAGTCACTTTCCCGCTTCCCGCTGCCACTGATAAACTCGGCCACCGCTCCGTCTCCTTTTCTGTTCATGCTTCTGCGTTGGCAAAAAAGAGTCCTATTATCATCTGACAAATTAAATCTGAGAGGCACAAAAGGATACTTTCACTCCAGGCTGTTTTATTGAAAACAAGAAAGAAAAACTATGACACGGGAAGAGAGTCTGTGAAGTGCAACAGAAGGAAGGCATCTGTTGATTATTCAGCAGACTTTTTATGGTCTATTAACGAAAGGAGTTGACTTTCAGACTAGTGGCACTACTTGATTGATTGGCACTACAAGGGACCGCCATCTAAAGTGCGGACGAGGTGCCATTTAGGTGCGCTAATAGGCAAACATCAGCACGCTAGCACAACCGAGATGGGCACAAGAGATCGTTCTAAATATTTAGAGAGCGCTCCCGGCTGGCAGCAAGCTGCTGTAAAACATGCAGACGTGCGCTAATGAAGCATTAAAGCAGAGCTGCACGGCTACGTTCAAGCCATAAATCATGCCGACAATACGCTAGACGACTCTTTGGACACAACCAGATTCCTTTGTGAATTCAACTGTTTACCTCCACCTGTCTATGTAGATGCCTGTGGCACATCAACTAGCGTGCTAATCATGCAGTCTGACCACCTCAGTGTTGCTGCCTACATCTGTTTATAAAGTCATCTTTGTAGTACATGGAGTTTCTTGATATTTATACATTTTGTCCAATACAGTGATCCTTTGCCAAGTCGTGCTTTAAGTATCGCGGTTTTAGTTATTCGCAGATTTTTCAGAAATATTTATTTTAAAAAATCAAGAAAAAATCACGGAAAGACGAGAGGCCGCAGCTGCCAGCGAAACATCAAACAATGACTCACAGCCTCCTGTAAGCAACACAAGAAACGCAGACGGCCCAGAACTCTAGAATCTGTGTTCTGATTGGCCGAGACGCATCACCCAAGAATCACAGGATGTTGTCCACGTTCTCTCACAGTGGAGAAATGTTGTGAGCCAGCCTGGCCCCTTTAAGAAGGTGGCCTTATGGGTAATGGTGTGGCCTTATGGGTAATGTAGTGTGTGTGTGTGTCGTGGGACAGCAGAATGAAAACGGGGTTAGATGAAAAGTGTAGTGAGCATCAACAGCAGCCCAGCGTGTATAGATTTACATTCTCTGTTAACCGACAGGAGCCCAACAATACAACCTGTGTGATGTTACAAGTTCCTGCAGTGACAGAATAAAGTTCCCGTTCCATGCAGAGAAAACCGGACTTTTTCTTTTGTTGTTGTTAGCGTGTTAGTCACTAATTACGAGCCAAAAATAGCACAATACCAGCAGTTTGTTTACTACGGTTCAGAGACCAGAGGCTGTGAAGGAAACAGAAAGACCACAGTTGAGCCTTTGTCTTGTTTCGCTGCAGTACCTCGCTACTTTTTGGCGGTTTTTAAGCATATTTTAAACACATTATTTAGGCTCGGGGGGCTCCGGCTCCAGTTCGCGGATTTCGATTTTCGTGGGAGGGAGGGGGGGGACCTCCCGGCTGGCCTTCAGCAGGAAGCTCCCCCCATATGATCCAAGTTTCTTCTTCTTAAAACTGAGTTTTTCTTTGCCACTGTTTGACTTAAATGTTTTTTTCTCCCGCTACAGGAGTTTCTTTTTTCTTGGCATTTTTCTTTGATTAGAATGTAATAATACGGTTTGCTCTGGGGTGATCTGGATCTTAGTAAAGCATCTAGAGGCAACTTGCCTTGTAATAGATGCTATACAAATGAACTGAATTGCTTTTTCTTGTTTGTTTGATTTCGAGGCGGGTAGAACGATTGTCGGCTTTAATATCTGCAAAATTGACTGATGCTCAGCGTTTCTTTCAGTGCCAACTGACATGAGGTATACTTCATTTGCTCTGTTGCTACATCTGAGCTATGCATAGGAAGTAAACAAAAGGAAGCTCAGAGCTGCAGAAAAGAACCTGCACTGCCCCCTAGCGGTTGGTCGTGTTATTACAGAGCAACACAAACAACAACACACGAGTAAAAATGCTACAGATGGTGAAGCCTATGAGTGCAGCTGCTACGCAGGGACATAAATCAGGCTATACTGTTAACGACCAAGATCACAGGAGCACACACTAACTTCAGCAAGACTCTTCATGATCTTCTGACTGTGCACGTTGGCGTCCTTAAAGTTACTTGTAAAATTATTGAGTCTACGCTCAGCAGTAGTAACAGCATTCATTCAGAAGTCAGGTGAGAACAATCTACCTCCATCTATCTTCATATTAAAGTTGTTAAAACACTGCACTGTAGACTGGAAAGCTGAAGCAACGCAACAGCCAGATGCCCGCTAGCAGTCAAAACCACATAGCATTTCTTAAGTACTTCTCAGATTTAACTAAACAGTGGTGAGAATTACTGCTCATATGATCAACTTTTCATCAGTGTTTATTTCTGTAATATCAGCTTCTGCACCTTTAATCTGCCTCAGACTTAAAACTGTGGACAACTTGGAAAAATGTCCCCCTTTTTCTGAGATGATGGAGAAAATTTTACTGACAAATCCAAACAGAACCCTTAAAAACATATTGTCAGACTCAAGTGACCATAAACAAAATCACAAAGTTGCGACATCCAAACATATGCTCTGAAACATAGATTTTTATTTTTTATCCTCATATCAGTAGGTGCCAGGTGCTGCCGTGCTGAATTCTGTTACTGTTGTCAGTAAAAGCATCTGTGCAGTAAAGAAAAACACGGACAGGCAACAAACGCCGGAAGATTCAGCCAGGACACATCTGTGACATCTATTCACATTTCAGCTCATAACGGCATAAAGTATTTCAAAGTAAAAACGACAAACGCCCTGGAAGAGATCAGGACGTCTGGGACAACAAGGACGGTTGCGTCTATCATTGAAGCAAACTCGGCAGCAGGAGGGAGACTAGCGTCTCCGATTTCATGTTGGACAGCAAGAGCTCTGCAAGACCCCCAAAAACCAATGAAAACTTACAAATACGTTTTAAAAAAGTCGAGACACTTTCTCTGCATACGTGCACTTTATGCAGTCGATTGGCAGTCACGTCATTTCAGGCCAAGAAACACCAGCAGCGAATCCCAACAACCCAGACTGACCTTGGCGTTGGCGTTGCTCTTGCTGTCAGGACCGGGATTGGCGTCTTCGTGAACTCTGTCCAGAAGCCAGAGGAGGAACTCGAGGGCGTCGTGCTGAGAGTTTCCCCGAAACTGAGTGGCGTATTTGGCCACAATGCTCTGATGGGAGAAGAGAGATCGCGATCACTCATTAGAAACAACAACTGCAATTGATCATTCGCTGTATGAAACAGAAGAAACTGATCATGTGAAAAAATATCATGTAATTCTGGACATGTGACTGTGAAGTAGGGGTGAGTATTGGCAATATGTATCATGATACTATATTATCATGATATCACGATATATTGCGATATTCTACCCAGTTAATATCAAAATTAAAAGTAGAGATGAAAAATCAAAGTTGCTGAATATGTTCATCAGATGATATTGATCATTTAGAGCAGTGGTTCTCAACTGGTCTGGCTTCAGGACCCACCATCACCCTTAATGACAAGCCGTGACCCAAATCAAGGAAAATTTCCAACTTCTCAAATTTATTGAATAAAAAGATCGTGCAGTTTGAATCGGAGATAGTAAAATAGAATATCACAGAATGCCAACACAAAAAAATAAGTTTATTGGTGAACCAAAACGGCAAAAACCAAAATGGCTTCAAGTGGGAAATATTCCCTTTGATGCTCAATTAGCTGCATTTTAATTAAATCCAAAACACTTCACTTTAGTAACTTCAGCCTTTTTTAACAGACTCAACGTGCACAAACATGAAATAAAACAGTGCAACCACTGAGCAGTAGTTTCAAGAAGAACTCAAAATATATAGTTTTATCTGAATAATCACTCACTAACCTTTGTCTTCAAGATAAGAAAATCCATATCTCATATATTCTTCGTTGTATCTGTGTTCACCTGATCAACATATGGAAACAAACTTTTCAGGTATTCTTCTATGGTGTTAACTGGCAGGTGTCAACTCACATTACAGGGCATTATCACCATCTACTGTTAAGGAGTATGAATGACACGCATTTTTTTTTTTTTTAGCATTTCCTTCCCCAGGCAAAGGCCCACGACCCACTGAAAACGGGTCTGCGACCCACTTTCAAAACTATTTGCTTCAAAACAACCTATTTATTGTTTATTATTAGTGTTTTTGCACATTTAATAAATAAATAAAATAAAATAAATAGAATAAAATTTTCCTAAAAAATTGATATTAGGAGCTGAAAAATCAATATTATATTGGGCGGCCGAAAATCGCGATATATTGCCAAATCAATTTTTTTTTTGAGTTCCCATCTACCTGCCGATGCTACATGTGACATCACCACAGCTGTTTCCAGGTAAAAAAAACACAACACGAAAGCACTCGTTACGAACGAATGAAAATGTCAACCACGCCAGCTGTTAGGGCTGTAGCGACACACTAATCTCGCGATATGATACGATATTCGGCTCACGATACGATATATAATGATATTCATCTGACAATACATTTACATCATTTTCTGAAAGATTTTAAAGGGACAAAGTGATTTTGGTGACATCTTGTGAGTGTTCCAATGACTTTGTTTGAATTTATTGAACTGAAAGCATCAATTACACATTATATGGCTGACAGGCAGCTTGCAAATGCTGGACAAAATGAATAAAAGATTTGTTGAGAAAAATAGTTTCATTTATTTAAACAGTGCAAATTGTTGCTTGTAAGCTTTTAAAGGTGGGACACGGGGGTTTTGAAAGAAGCTTAGAATACTGATACCCGCGGCTGAAAAATCGATACTTGATAAAATATCGATATATATCACAGAATCGATAAAATCGCTCAGCTCTACCAGCTGTCCAACAGTTTCTCCCCTGCACTGCTGCAATGTTGTTTTCCTTTGGGGATTAATAAAGTTTTATTCAGTCCAGTTGTATTACATAAACTGCCCCCATGTGGTTTGGAGTACTCACGATAACACATAGAGATTTTAATTAGTTTGGTAATGCAGCCAGACTAATATGTCTGGCTTCAGTTAACAGAAACAAGCATTAAAACCCTCATGTGCCAATGATACTTCAAGGAAGTGAGAACATTCCTCCGCGACTCCGATCTCTGACTCACGGAGAAGGTATTCAAACCTGACAAGTGTTACGAGCCGCTCTGCTTAACTCAGTCACGAGGAAATGAGCGGCGAGCGTGGAAACCAGGCGGATACACGGCAGAAACGACTGCGCCGACACAACAGCAGGCAGCCACTTCTGTTTCCTTCGCTCTCTGCGTGCAGCTGACAGGATCCAGAGTCTGCGCCGCACTTCATTAAAAATCCCCACCTCATACCCGCGGTATCCCAGAGTCTAAATATAAACAACTGGAGGGGGCCTAACGCCCCCCCCCACAATCCCCCACATTCAATCTGACAGACAACTCGCTAATGAGCTTCATCACAATGAGGGAAGCGCTGACAGAGGAGGATGATGGGATGTGGGACAGATGGAGGGATGCTGGTGACGTTCCAGTGGACCTCGAATAGACGGCTCAGTCCTAAAAGGCCCAGAAACAGGAAGGAAGCGAGAAAGTGCAGGTAAAAAACGCCAAGGACAGGAGATCACGGTGGACAGGATGAGTGGGGGTGTGAAAAACAATTTGATTTGGCAATATATCGCGATTTTCGGCCGCCCAATATATTAATGATTTTTCAGCTCCTAATCAGGGATGCACGATAATTATTGACCCGATAACTATCGTCCTGATAGTTATAGTTTATAGGCCCGATTATAGTTATCGATTATAGTTATCGATAATTGTCGACCCGATAATTATCGACCTAAGTCTGTTAATCACGACGAATAGCCCCGATAACATATATTTTTGTCAACACGGCAGTGCCTCGCTCCCTCTGAGCCTCGAATGACCGGCAGTGAATGTTATGTTCAAGTGACGTCGGCATAATCAGAAAAACGATTACTCAATCAGGAAAATCAAGAATACCCTCCTCATGGTAGAAAACAACTTGTTAACTTGGTCATAATTTTGGTAGTTGCTGACTTTAACTGATATTCGCAGTATTTTCCCACATGATACACATACAAAATAGAAAAAATAGAAAAGGCCGAAAGAACAACGAGCAAACGAGGGAACGGAGGAATTTACATTACACCTTGAATGCAGCATTGTGACACAGTGCATTGATTAAAAAAAAAAAAAAACAAACAAACAAAAAAAGAACATGGAGGCGACTGCATGGAACTTCGTTAAAGCTTCAGAAGAAGATAGTTCGCTGGTTATTTGTAGCAAATGCTCCAAGCGAAGGAGGGAAAAATAGCACAAGCTTTAATACGTCAAAGCTGATCAGCCACCTGAAACATAACCATCGCTTCCATGGAGTTTTGAAATTGCGATAATGTGAGCTAACGTGAGCTAACGTGAGCTAAAGTGAGCTAACGTGAGCAAGCCAACACCAAGTCTCTTCTCTCATCGCCATCATCTCTCTCATCAAAAGCTTCCATTAAATAAAAAAAAAACTACCGAACCTCATTTACTTTAATTAAAGTCATTCATTTGAATGGAATCACTAGCCAAAATTCTTTAAACGTAATTTCTTTGTTACTATGGAGTGCACTTTTTTAGTTTATTTACACAGACAAGTCTAACTTGTGTTTTTATTGTCATTGAGGAATGTATTTTTTCAGTTAGCATTTCTGATGCATGTATTTCCATCAGTTCAAGGAGCCTTTATCTTTTATATCAGTCAGTAATGAACCTTATTTAAGTTAATGTGAGATATTAAATAGGTTTGTTTGATAGCTTTACGAAAATGTTTGAGAGGCTTGACAATAGTTTTTCATTGGAAAAAATAAATATCTGTTCATTTAAAGAGTCCAAACTGTTTTTGGTTTTGTTCATAGTATTGATGTAATGATCTTAGGTATATGTGTGTGTGTTATCGGTTATCGGTATCGGCCTTTAGGAGCTGAAAGTTATCGGTAATCAGTATCGGTTTTGAAAAACAGTTATCGTGCATCCCTACTCCTAATATCGATTTTTTTCATTTTTTTTTCAAAAACGGTAATAATAAACAATAAATAGATTGTTTTAAAGCAAATAGTTTTGACTCAATTTGTCCTCTGAATGATTAATATCATCTGATGAACATATACAGCAACTTGATTTTTCATCTCTACTTTTAATTTTGATATTAACTGGGGAGAATATCGCAATATATTGTGATATCGCAGTATAGTGATAATATTGTATCGTGACCCAAGTATCATGATACATATCGTATTGCGAGGTCCTTGCCAATACTCACCCCTAAGTGTGGGAGCTGGTGAAATCAAGAAGGACTTTGCCTTCAACACTCGCCTCATCGCTGCAGCCCCCCCCCTCCCCCCTCCACTCTGAGAGTGTATGTCACCGCTAAGAGTGTTGATCTCGCTCATCTCTTTGATATCTGTTTACGAGGGCGTCTGGTGGAGCAGCCTCAAAGACACTTCGGCAAATCAGAGAAGTTGTATTCCCAGGCACCGCTTCTCTTTTTTTTTCATAATTGATTTCTCGTAGAGAAGGAATGAAAGAAGAGAGCAACGCTTAAATGATATATCATTTAAGTTCTGACACTGCGATCCGTGAATGCAAAACAGTCACATAAAACACGCGAGGTCACGTAGGGTAAACTCCTTTACCGTGTGATGTCGATGGAAGAAAGAACGATTCTGAGTTTTCATGTCTAATCACCTTCGGTTTTATTTGTACGCTACTTTTCAAGTACAAGTGCTCCTGACGCTGGTGAGATTACACACTTCATAATATTCACCTGCGATCTGGCCCAAAGCAATGAAAACTCCCCCGGATGGCAGCAGGTAGATTCGCTGTGATCTTCTACTGTAGCGTCAGAGCAACGCTTTTCCTGGTAAAATTTAAGAGGCTAGCGCCGTAACAGAGCCGACATCCTCCACGGCCCTTTCAGTTGTTCTATCTTCATTGAAGCATCGGGCCCGGCAGGATCCACTGACCCGCAAACTAGGGCCACCCAGATGGAGCATGATGGGAGCTCACGCCTGCACCCTGCACCCAACGCTGATAATAAACAATATGTTTAACCTGGGTGATCAGCCCTGTGACATCACTTTGACTCATCTAACCAGATAACCTGACTAGAGCTGAGTGATTTTATCGATTTCGCGATATATATCGATATTTTATTTCCCTAGAGAGTATTGATTTTTCAGCCGCGGGTATCGATATTCTAAGTTTCTTTCTAAACCCCCGTGTCCCACCTTTAAAAGCTTGCAAGCAACAATTTGCACTGTTTAAATAAATGAAACTATTTTTCTCAACACATCTTTTATTCATTTTGTCCAGCATTTGCAAGCTGCCTGTCAGCCATATAATGTGTAATTGATGCTTTCAGTTCAATTAATTCAAACAAAGTCATTGGAACACTCACAAGATGTCACCAAAATCACTTTGTCCCATTAAAATATTTCGGAAAATGATGTAAATGTACTGTAAGATGAATATTGATATATATCGTATCGTGAGCCGAATATCGTGTATCGTATCGTATCGTATCGTATTGTATCGTATCGCGACATTAGTCTTGCTACAGCCCTACGTTTCAGGCATATTGATACACAATAAATATATATTGTATTGTGAGCCAATTATTGCGTATCGAATCGTATCGTGAGATTAGTGTATCGCTACAGCCCTAAACCTGACACACCACAAAGAAATCTCCAACAACTTAACAGGTGCCTTAAAAAAGCAGTCATCTTTTTTTTTTTTCTTGTTTTAATTTTTAGAAAATACTTATTTTGTATTCTCACTGTAACATGTTTGAGCAATATTCCAATCCCTTTTTTTAGGGATGCACGATAACTGTTTTTTAAAACCGATACTGATAACCGATAACACACACATATACCTAAGATCATTACATCAATACTATGAACAAAACCAAAAACAGTTTTGACTCTTTAAATGAACAGAAATTTATTTTTTTCCAATGATAAACTATTGTCAAGCCTCTCAAACATTTTCGTAAAGCTATCAAACAAACCTATTTGATATCTCACATCAATTTAAATAAGGTTCATTACTGACTGATATAAAAAATATGAACTGATGGAAATACATGCATCAGAATTATAAACTGAAAAAATGCATTCCTTCAATGACAATAAATAATGAACAGGTCATAATGTACTGACACAAGTTAGACTTGTCTGTGTAAATAAACTGAAAAAGTCCACTCCATAGTAACAAAAAATACGTTTAAAGGATTTTGGCTTGTGGTTCCATTCAAATGAATGACTTTAATTAAAGTTTAGTAGTTTTTTTTTTTTAATCTCATGGAAGCTTTAGATGAGAGAGACGATGGAGAGGAGAGGGGAGCGGAAGTGAGACTTGGTGCTGGTTTGCTCAAGTTAGCTCACGTTAGCGTGATTTCAAAACTCCATGGAAGAGATGGTTATGTTTCAGGTGGCTGATCAGGTTTGACGTATTAAAGCTTGTGCTATTTTTCCCTCCTTCGCTTGGAGCATTTGTCACAAATAACCAGCAAACTATCTTCTTCTGAAACTTTAACGAAGTTCCATACATTCCTCCATGTTGTTTTTTTTTGTTTTTTTTTTTTTAAATCAGCGAACTGTGCCGCAATGCTGCATTCAAGGTAAAGGTAAGTAAATCCCTCCGTTTCCTCGTTTGCTAGTCGTTCTTTCAGCCTTTTCTATTTTTTCCATTTTTATGTTTAACATGTGGGAAAATACTGTGAATATCAATTAAAGTCAGCAACTACCAAAGTTATGACAGAGATAACGAGTTGTGTATTCTTGCTTTTCCTTACTGAGAAATAATTTTTCTGATTATGCCGACGTCACTTGAACATAACATTTACTGCCGATCATTCAAGGCTCAGAGGGAGCGAGGCACTGCCGTGTTGACAAAAATATATATGTTATCGGGGCTATTCGTCATGATATCGGATTTATCGGGATGACGTCGTAATTTCCTGTTAACTATCGGGCCGATAATTATCGTGCACCCCTACTTTTTTTTTTCTTTCAGATAAAACTCTTGGGCCTATCAGCCAACACTGAGCACTGATCTGATACCAATGTAATTTTATAATAACTGATTTGTTTAAAAATCATTTTTTAAAAGACATTTATATTCTAACATCTGAGGAAGACGGGAAGCAGAGGTTCAAACGTTGAGGGTCTCTCAGGAAGGAAGCCCTTAACGGTGAGTCAGAATAAAAAGAGTAGCAGGGTGGTAGAAATGTCAAAGCTCTGGTCCAAACATCGTCGGTCCTCCAGTCTGACCTGCATACAGCTCTGCGACCATCTCAAGTGTTTGTTGAGTAAACACTTCAGAAGTAGTCAAGGAGAGGATAAAGGCAGGTGGGAGGGCCCAGATTACGCTAAGAGCTATTGATCAGTCTAGACTGAGAATCTGATTCTGAGCCTCTTTGAAGCAAGCTTTGTTTCATTTAGTGAATTACTTCATGGAATCGGAGCATCTGTAACAAGGTTTCGCTGCACCGTAGCATTTTGAATATCAGGTATTTTTACCCCGTTTTCAGAAAAATCATCGAGCTACAGATTCAAAAAGAAAATGGTTCAATGCTGACATTAGTATTCTCCATCCACCAAAAGGTTTTTATTAGGGGTGAGTATTAGCAACGACCTCGCAACACGATATGTATTGTGATACTTGGGTCACGATGCAATATTATTGCAATATATTCTATTCTACCCAGTTAAAATCAAAATTAAAAGTAGAGATGAAAAATCAAGTTGCTGTATATGTTCATCAGATGATATTGATCATTCAGAGGACAAATTGAGTCAAAACTATTTGCTTCAAAACAACCTATTTATTGTTTATTATTAGTGTTTTTGCACATTTAAGTGAATGAATGAATTTTCCTAAAAAAAATAAATATTAGGAGCTGAAAAATATATTATATCAGGTGGTCGAATATCGCGATATATTGCCAAATCTATTTTTTTCCACACCCCTAGTTGTTATGGGATTTAGCTGGTTTAGTATCATTTATTATCATTATGGGCCCACTCAAAAGTAGAGCCTTGTTTTAAATCTTCTAGTTCGAGATGGACGCTGGCTGCCTGTTGCAGTAGCTCTGGTTATGTTGCGCCTTTTCTTTTTTATATTTTCTCCAATAAAACATCAATTTTTCAAAATGATGTTCCACGCTGCTTCAGCGACTTCTCCGACTTCTTCAGCGATCCCAGGACTCGTGTCGCCCCAGTTGCTCCAGATTAGACGGCATCAATCGCTGGACCAAATTTCAAATTCAAATTCAAATTCAAATTTAAATTCAAATATACTTTATTAATCCCCCAAGGGGGAAATTCAGGTTTCAGTACAGTCCAGTCTGGTGTACTTGAGGAGCTGCCGGCGTCCAGCGCTCCTTTTCATGCCAGGTCCCGTGGTCCGAGTGCTAACTCCAGTTAACAGCCGTTAAAACAGTTAACAGCCGTTATAACCAGTATATCTCCATAATGATGACAAGTGAGATATCTCCAGGTCAGAGGAGGAAACTCCGATGAACCAGACCGTCTCCTCTGGGAAGACTGAGCTCCACTCAGTCCGGCGAGCGACGGAGCCGACCGTCCCAGAGCCCGGTTCATCATGCGGACCGGACCAGGCCGTTGTCGTCTCCTCCGGCGGTGCTGGGCCCCACCAGGTCACCAGACGGCCCCTGACAGGTCAGCTGACCCATCCGGCGTGTAGACTGCTGGACGGGGGCAGCAGCTGTTTGCCGGTCACGGCTACGCCCACTTTCCAAGTTGGACAAGTTGGCAAAAGAAAGTACGTGGCAGAGTTGTTTTCAATTCTCATCAAAGCATCACAATATGTGATGGAGTGACATCACGCCGTTGTCGCTGCTTGACGGTAACGTTTCAGTCCGTTGAACAGTTATGACGACATGAACCGTCTGGACTGATGAGGACTCAGGAGATGACGCCTACTTCCCTGGACAGTCCGTCTAGTTACTTTTCTAAAGAGGGATGAAAGTAAAAAAAAAAGTGCAGGACTCTCCTACAAACAAAGAGGACAAAAGCTAAAAGATAACAGGATGACAAAAGACAGAGTTGTAGCCGTGTCGTCTCCACGCTGGGAGGTCGCGACCTCTCAGCGGTCAGCGCTCCTGCAGCATCCACCTCCATCCACAGATGTCTGTTTTAGAGTTTTATCTTCCAACCTTTACTTCACCTCACACCATTAGCCCAGGTGCCCCCCCCCCATCATCCTCCCACTGTGTAAACAGTGGTGGATCAGCAGAGAGCTGGCGGAGCAGGAATTCAGTACAAACATTCGGGGCAGCATACCGGCGCCGCCGCGGTTCAACCTGCAGAACAGGCCGGGCAGGATTCCTCAGAGACGGACGATGAAGGAAAGTTGCTTTGCTTTTGTTTTGTGTTTTTTTTTTTTTTTTTACGAGGCACAGCAGTAAGAGGAAATACAAAGCCTTTTGTTTTTGTTTTTTTTGCACACACAGGTGTGGTCGGGAATGAAGCTGCAGCGGCGTTTCATTTTTCAGTTGCAGGATCACCTTCGCTGCCGGAGGAGAGCGTACAGCCTCCACCTCTACCTCCACCCCGCTACCTGTCCTCCTTCATCCGTCTGTTCGTCTCCAACACTCACAATGACCTCGCTGCCCTTCTCCTTTCTCTTTTTTTCCATCCCTCACCTTCACGTAGGAATCAGTCCTCCAGAGCTCCTGGTTTACCAACACAAACCTCAGTTCCTTTTCAGCCTTGGTTTCACTCATAGACTGCATATAAAGAACCGGACAAACCCCTCTGTGACATCACCCAAATGTTTCACGAAGAATGCTTCCGCCCAGCCACAGTTAACCCAGAAAAAAACATTCTCACTAGCGCTGAGCGATATTATCGATTCTGCGATATATATCGATATTTTATTTCCCCAGAGAATATCGATTTTTCAGCTGCGGGTATCAATATTCTAAGCTTCTTTCAAAACCCCCGTGTCCCCCTTTAAAAGCTTGCAAGCAACAGTTAGCACTGTTTAAATAAATGAAATTATTTTTCTCAACACATCTTTTATTCATTTTGTCCAGCATTTGCAAGCTGCCTGTCAGCCATATAATGTGTAATTGATGCTTTCAGTTCAATTAATTTAAACAAAGTCATTGGAACACTCACAAGATGTCACCAAAATCACTTTGTCCCTTTAAAATCTTTCGGAAAATGATGCAAATGTATTGTAAGATGATTATCGATATATATCGTATCGTGAGCCGAATATCGTGTATCGTATCGCGAGATTAGTGTATCGCTACAGCCCTAATTCTCACCTTAGTTCACTCTCAATCTCAGTGGAGATCGACTCGTTTTTGGAGTCAGCCCCCAGTGGTCATTTTATAAACTGCAGTTTTATTTTATTCCCAACCAGGTGTGTGTCAGACTGGGAGGCCGGATGTAGCCCCTTGGTTTCACCTGCAGGACAGTGGGGCGCATGCAGGGTTTAGGTTTTAAGACAAACCTACTCGACGTCAGGCGTACACATCTATTTCTACCTCCGAAAAACCTGAAGATCCTTCAAGAGAGAAAGATCGGAGCAACTCGAGTCTGAGCAACACCTCCGCAGACGTGGGCGTCTCTGGTCTGAGTACTTTGGATCCAGGGGATCCAGAGAAGGATCCCCGGGCTTCACCGTCTGCTGTACCAGCGGCGGGTTTCTAACAGAGCACAGCTCACGGAGTCAAAACTATTTGCTTCATCGTTTATTATAAGTGTTTTTGCACATTTAAGTGAATGAATGAATATTCCTAAAAAAATAAATATTAGGAGCTGAAAAATCAATATTATATCGGGCGGCCAATTATCGTGATATATCGTCAAATTGATTTTTTTCACACCCCTAGTATTTATGGGATTTAGCTGGTTTAGTATCAGTGTTTTTTGCACATTTAAGTAACCATTACAACATACTGACAGCGTTGTAGAATTTTTCTAATAAATCGATATTAAGAACTGAAAAATCGATATTATATTGGGCAGCCAAAAATGGCGATATATTGCCAAATCGATTTTTTTTCACACCCCTAGCTGACACGGTGCTGCCGTTTTTACGACGGCTGCGAACGCCGTGAGACTTTCAGCCTCGTACGCTTTACCCCCGGATCCCCTACTGACGGAAACCCAGATGGAGCGGGTCAGCTGCTGGAGGTCTTCACGGGTCCAATTTCATAACCCGAACCCGTGAAAATTCGACACAAAACCGACCTGACCTGAGCTATTATCGTAAGTCCGGGGGTCCGAACCTGAATGGACCCCCAATATTTGGACCCGGAACCGACCCGACCAGAGTCTTTAGTTTCCGACCACTAACCGAACCGAGTTACCCGAATAGAACCGAAACAATCCAGCCCATAGTTGTTCATGTTAAAGTTGTCTAGCGTTGAATAAAACTTGATTTTCTTACCTAAAGTTGTCTTCTTCTACCGGTTCAGTTGCTACATAGGCTACGTGATGTAAACAACAATAAATCCACGTTGTTATTTTCTTTGCGGATACAGATGCTATTGGTAGCAACTGCTAACGCTAATACCCTACACCGGTCAGGACGTGTCATGAACATATCCTCTCATCCAGCGTTGTCATGTTGGTGATCCGTTGTGCTTTACAGCTGCCGGGCAAACCGCTAATAACACGCTACGACAACACGGTTGTTTCATGACAAACACGCCACGTTACATAATAATTAATTAAACTGCCCCGAGTCCTGACATTGGCTGCCACCGCCAATATCTTTACCTCTCTCAGGTAAATGTGGACCCAACCTGTCAGAGAGCACCGACCGGACCCGAGACTAACTGTACTGATTCCAACCCGAACTTGGAGTCACGTCTTTTGAATGGACCCGAGACCCGATTCAGGTCGGGTCGGAACTTCGGGTTGTCGAGTTGTTCGGAAGACCTCTATCAGCCATTTCCACCGGTACAGAACGTACCGCCACGTTCTCTGTCTTCTGATTGGCTCAACGCCTGTCCAGAGGCGTCTCTGTTTCAGTCAGTACATCCAGAAGGTCCAGAGTGAACCTGCAGAGAAGATCCTGAGTCCTGATTTCAAACCGCAACAAGACCAAAGTGGGAAAAAGAGCTTTCAGCTTCCTTTTCAGGGCAGCTTCTCTTTGAGCCTGGATCTAATGATCAGACTCTGGAGGGTTTCTACGTCTCAGGAAGCCAAGAAGCACTGCATTTTGGTAGAGAGCAATCTCACCCCCTCCTCCTCCTCCTCCTCCCTCCCCTCCGTCTCTCTCTCTCTCTCTGCGTGCACACCATTATTGGTTTCTCAGCAGGGGGGATCCCTTTCTCCACGCTGAATGAACTTGCTACGGTAAACATCCTCCCTCCCGCTTCACCCAGACGAGGCAGACTGACACAAATCGCTGTGGCTGTGCAGCCGGGCGTCTCCAGGAAAAGGTTTTCCTGCAGAATATTGGAGCCAAAAATCAAAGAAGTGCTTAACACCTCCCTTTCGGCGCACAAACCGCGCTCCGGCCTCGAATAAAAGGGTTAATGACCCGTGATTTGGTGGAGAACGAACCACAGGTGGAGGGTGATGAGCTAGTCTGACAAAAAAAAAGGAAATGTATCAAACATTTAGCAAATTTAGTCTCTTTTAAACCAACGTTTTATTTTGTTCTCGTGGAAAGATTTTACCAAAAGTGTGCAGAGCTTTTAAAAAAAAAAGCTGAAGTTTTGGCAGCAAGGTGTGTGTGTGTGTGTGCACATAACGCCAAGAGGGGAAGACATGAGCGGCGGTCTTAGAGAAGAAAGAACCTCTAACCCTACAACCAGAAATATTTGAACTTTGATCACCCGTAGCAAAGCTGGGTGATATAACAATTAGGGGTGAGTATTGGCAAGGACCTCGCAATACGATATGTAACATGATACTTGGGTCACGATACGATATTATCACGATATATTGTGATATTCTACCCAGTTAATATTAAAATTAAAAGTAGAGGTGAAAAATCAAGTTGCTGTATATGTTCATCAGATGATATTGATCATTCAGAGGACAAATTGAGTCAAAACTATTTGCTTCAAATCAACCTATTTATTGTTTATTATAAGTGTTTTTGCACATTTAAGTATTTTACTAAAAAAATCGATATTAGGAGCTGAAAAATTGATATTATATTGGGTGGCCGAAAATCGTGATATATTGCCAAATCGATTTTTTTTCACACCCCTAATAACAATGAATATAATGTAATTCTGTTCATATATATGGTAACATCGGAGCGTACGGTGAGACAACACGGCGACGGACGCCAGGCTAACGACGATGCAATAACCAGGTGACAGTTTGTCTTTCAAAGCGTCCGATGAGCAGAGCCCTAAAGGGTTGGTTAAACGCCCGGTAGCCTCTTCTGTCCGGAGAGATCATGGAAGCTAGATGTCTTCAGAACAACCCGACAACCCGAGGTTCTGACCTGACCCGAATCGGGTCTGGGGTCCATTCAAAAGACGTGACTTCGGGTTCGGGTCAGAATCGGTATAGTTAGTCTCGGGTCCAGTCGGTGCTCTCTGACAGGTTGGGTCCGCGATTACTCAAGAGGTAAAGATATTGGTGGTGGCAGCCAATGTCTGGACTCGGGGCAGTTTAATTAATTATTCATTAACGTGGCGTGTTTGTCATGAAACAACCATGTTGCCGTAGCGTGTTATTAGCGGTTTGCCCGACAGCTGTAAACCACAACGGATCACCAACATGACAACGCATATTCACGACACGTCCTGACCGGTGTAGGCTCTTAGCGTTAGCAGTTGCTACCAATAGCATCTGTATCCACAAAGAAAATAACGACGTGGATTTATTGTTGTCCACATCATGTAGCCTATGTAGCAACTGAACCGGGTAGAAGAAGACAACTTTAGGTAAGAAAATCAAGTTTTATTCAACGCTAGACAACTTTTAACAGGAGCAACTATGGGCTGGATTGTTAGGGTTAGGATTAGGGGTTAGGGGTTAGGGGTTAGGGTTAGGGTTAAGGTTACCAGGACGGCTGGAGGCCCTGAAGATGCTCCTCATCACAACTCCAGCGCAGCAGAAAGACTTTAGCGTCTGTGCCTCCCGTCACACCAGGTGAGACGGTCTGGGAATGCAGGCAACCCCCCCGAAGAGCCAGAGCAGGTGAGTCAGACTGAGAGTCAATCAGTAACCAGATGGCATGCGCTTCACGAAGCCGCTCCACCTCATCAACCATTCCAGCGTATCGCTCCACGACCCCCCCGAGCTGCGATCAGTCGAGTTCCTGTTCCTGGATAAACCCTGAAGACGAGCATCCAGCAGTGATTAAACTGGAGGATGATGATGACGACGTCTCTCCATCCGAGGATTCGAGGCTCGGGGGGCAGAAATCTCCTGAGCTCCCGCCGCCCCCCAGTTTCATCCGGTTTCTGCCTCCCTGTGTTTAATATCTGCCTGCCCTGAATCCTCCGCTGGAACAGCAGACAGATGGAGACAGCTTCATCACATTTCCTCCCAGACGCCGAGCCCAGTGCTCCAGCGCTGCGAACGCAACCCGACCGCAGTCACGTCGACTGATGCTTCTGAGTACGTACAGTTCAGGAAAAGACACTTTTTTTCCTCCGTGTTGTGCGGTGAAGCTGAAGAAACTCCTCGTCTCGTAGCTCAGCTAGAATCATTCATGAACTACCGGAGAGGTCGGAGCTTTGTTGTGGACGCTTCATCATCTTGTCCTGGAGACACTTTGCTGATGATACGGAGGGACGCTTGGGGTCACCGTCCATGTAGAAGACCCCCCCCCACCACGTCCACTTCTTAACTTTTAGGCTGACGCTCAGAGGCGCTACTTCGTTTCCTCACGATGCCGATCGCAGTAGGGCTGTAGCGTTACACTAATCTCACGATACGATACACGATATTCGGCTCATGATACAATATACATCGATATTTATCTTAAGATGCATATACATCATTTTCCGAAAGATTTTAAAGGGACAAAGTGATTTTGGTGACATCTAGTGAGTGTTCCAATGACTTTGTTTGAATTAATTGAACTGAAAGCATCAATTACACATTATATGGCTGACAGGCAGCTTGCAAATGCTGGACAAAATGAATAAAAGATTTGTTGAGAAAAATAGTTTCATTTATTTAAACAGTGGAAATTGTTGCTTGCAAGCTTTTAAAGGTGGGACACGGGAGTTTTTAAAGGAGCTTAGAATATCGATACTCACAGCTGAAAAATCGATACTTCCTGAGGAAATAAAATATCAATATATATCGCAGAATCGATAAAATCGCTCAGCTCTAGATCGCAGGCTCGATGCTCTTCACTCTGTACCTGCCCCTGGGAGATAAACGTTCATGGCTGCGCTGATGACGCGCAGTCGCATTTATCCACGAAATCAGAGGAAACAGGACCGTTCGGGCATGTCTGAAGGACACTAAGACCTGGATGTCCTCGAACCTTTAAGTTCTGATAAAACAGAGGTTTTTGGTCCCAAACACCTTAAAAAACAAATTAGTTGATTTTATGTCCAACTGTGAGAAACCTCTGAGTCCTTTTAGATCAAGATATGTGGTTTAAACAGCATATTAATCAGGTTTGTCTTTTTCCACCTCAGTAACATCTCCAGGATCAGCAGCATCCTCTCTCAGGGTGATGCTAAAAAACCAATCCACTCATTTGTCACTTCTAGACTGGATTATTGTAATGTGTTATTAGCAGGAATCAGCAGAGATCACGTCTCTCCCGTGTTAGCCTCCCTCCATTGGCTTCCTGGAAACTTCAGAAATGAATTAAAAACTCTGCTACTCGAGTCTAAGGCCCTTAACGGCCAAGATCCTGGTTGTCTAGCAGACCTGATAACTCCTGATGCTCCTAATGGAGCTCTCCGCTCAGGGTTTACTCGTCGTTCCTAGAAGATCCAGAAGTACATTTGGAGGACGGACCTTCTGCTACCAGACACCTTTATTATGGAACCAGCTACCAGTTTGGGTTCAGGAGGCTGAGACCACCTCCATCTTTATAACTAAACTGAAAACATTTGTTTAGTAAAGCCTACAGTTAGTCTAAACTATAGTGTGTAGGGGTTAATAGTTATAGTTACAGTTACAGGAATGGAGGAAAACCAGACTAGAGCTGGCTGGTCTGAAACGTAGCCTCATCGTAGCTATGCTGCTATAGGCCTACACTGCAGGGAGACACCAACATGATCCACCCTTCTTCTCTCCCCTCCTTTCCTCTTCTTCCCTTCAGCTGTATCCACAGTTAATTAGGAGCACATTCATTATAAGTACATGGAACTCTTAATTCTCCAACTAATAATTACTTTTAATATATTTGTCCTATATGATATTGCCAGTATATCTGTGACTCTCCTCTCTCTGTCCTCCATCTTCTCTCTGTTCTTTCTTTACCCGGCTGGTTTTCCCTTATGATCCAGGTCCTGATCAAAGTTTCTTCCTTCTAAAAAGGGGAGTTTTTTCTTGCCACTGTTTGGCTTAAAAGGTGTTTCTCCCACCAGGGAAGTTTTTTTTTTTTTTTTTTTTTTACTTATCATTGTTTCTCTGCTTAAAGGTGGGGTGGGTGTTGTTTTTTTGCAACACTTTTTACAATATTGCCTGAAAACCTTTTCACATTTCCATTGCACCCACTGAAATAAAATGTTTGCAAAAAAAACTAAACATTTTGGTCCAGTCTAGAAGGTATAATCAGAGAAAAACTCTGACCAATCAAAAAAGTGATCATCACTATTTTGATTGGCTGCCTAATACGTCCATCAAATATCACCCCTCGCTCCCTCCCTCCCTATGGTTCATGCAGTCGTGAATCATGTGAAGGCGTGGTTTCGAGGGGTGAGCTGAAGAGGAGGAGGCGGAGCCTTTGGGAGGAGGGAGGGAGTGTATATTTTCAAAATCTCACTTGAGTTGGATTGCTGGAACCGTTTTTCAAACAACACCTACTCCACCTTTAAGATTTAATAATATTACTTATCGTTAATAATATTGGTAGGGGGTCGTGATCCCAGAGACAATCTGTATCGTAATAGACGCGATACAAATAAAGTTGAACTGAAGTGAACTCTGCAACGTTTTAGCACTTCTGTGGAGTCTAAACTAAAAGTAAAGCACAAAAAGTAAAGAAATTTGTGTTTGGTGGATTATTTCTTTGTTGTAACAATGTTTCTTAGAAAGCCTGATTAGCTTCCACATTTGTCAGGAACACGTATCTGTGGGCTGAACCCATGAAAGGTCTGACAAATCTTCCCCACCAACGCCAAACTCTTGTTTGGTGGTTTGAATGATTAAAGTCTGAAGAAATTACACATATTGGCGATCTGATGTTCTTAAATGTATTCATTTAACAAACAGGAGCCTCAGGATTAGGGCTGTAGCGATACACTAATCTCACGATACGATACACGATATTCGGCTCACGATACAATATATATCGTTATTCATCTTACAATACATTTACATCATTTTCTGAAAGATTTTAAAGGGACAAAGTGATTTTGGTGACATCTTGTGAGTGTTCCAATGACTTTGTTTGAATTAATTGAACTGAAAGCACCAATTACACATTATATGGCTGACAGGCAGCTTGCAAATGCTGGACAAAATGAATAAAAGATGTGTTGAGAAAAATAGTTTCATTTATTTAAACAGTGCAAATTGTTTGCTTGCAAGCTTTTAAAATTGGGACACGGGGGTTTCAGTTCAATTAATTTAAACAAAGTCATTGGAACACACAAGATGTCACCAAAATCACTTTGTCCCTTTAAAACTTTCAAAAAAATGATGTAAATGTATTGTAAGATGAATATCAATATATATATATTGTATCGTGAGCCAAATATATCGTATCGTATCATATCGTATCGTATCATATCGTATCGCTACAGCCCTAGTTGACGCAGGAGACCACCTGAAACCCCATCAGAGTGAGACGCGTCTGTGGAAACCGAGGTGGAATCACCTCTGTGACCACCTGCACACGTGTTTGGAGTAAAACCCGACGAAAACGTAACGCAGGTCGCGTCGGTCTTCGGCTGTTCAGACTGACAGCAGATCAATCGAGACCCGATCTGGAAGCGCTGAACATCGAATCTGAGCAAAGCCTCTGTGAAGTGCGTCTGGCCTTCTCGTAGCAGAGTAAACCCCGCATCACGATGCTGCCACCGCCGTGCTTCACAGCTGGGACGGAGATCTGAAAGTCTCCTCTTTTATCTCCAGACGTAACTGTGATGGTTCTGAGTCCAGGACACACCAGAGATGAACATTTCTGTCCACAGACCTTTCACCTGTCGCTGGTACAGAACTGGTTTTACTGGGAGTGATGATACTCTCATCTCGGTTTCATTTGCACGTTTCACACCAAAGCGCACGTGTCCTGGGAAATAAAAGCAGTCTCCTTCCTGAGCAGCGTGATGGCCGTGAACCTGGGAAACTTCAGGTGTGGAGGAATCCTCTGAGGACCAACCGGACTCCTGAAGCTCCACAGTTCAGTTCTGGTGTCTGATGGTTGGTTGGGACTGAACCTCTCATGACGTCCCTTAAACGACATCCGCTCTCTAATGAACTCCAACGATGCAGGAGACAGTTAAGTATTCACAAGTTTCATCAAGATACGATATTTCACAATATTATTATCGATAAGTCTGCCACGATACCGTCGATTTGATTCGATGCATTAAACGTATTTATTTCACCTCAAACATCCATCAAAATCGGTTTCTGAACACATTTCAGGCAGAAAATGAAAGGAAATGATGATTACAATAAATAAAAATGCTCTTACAACTTAAATTATTATTTTATTTTTAACTATATGTTTTTCATATTCTATTATTCATATTATTTGACAGATTTTTTTAAATTTAAATAATTATAATTTTTTATTTTCTATTTATAAATCAATTATAATAACAGAAGAATATTAAATAATAAATGTTATTATTTGAATAATTTAATATCTTGATTTTTATTGATTTATATTATTATTTTAAATATTTATTTGTTTTATCTTTTTTAAAAAAATCTTTTTATAACATAATTGTAAATATATAATTAATTTTTATTTAAATGTTTTTTATTTAATTTTTTTACTTATATGTTTTTCAGATTCTATTATTCATATTATTTTACAGATTTTTAAAATCTGATTATCATTTTTTATTTTCTATTTATGAATCAATTATAATACAGAATAATATTAAATAATAAATGTTATCATTTTAATAATTCAATATATAGATTTTTATTAATTCATATTATTATTTTAATTTTAAATATTGTTTGTTTTATCATTTTTTTTATTATTATTATTTAATTTTATAACATACTTGTAAATATATACATTTTTTTTTTATTTAATTTATTTATTTACTTTGATCCACTTCCTTTACTTAATCTATTATATTTTAATTATTCATTAGTTGACCTAATTCATCACAGCCTAATTTAGGCTTCCTTGGCTCGTGCTCATTTTCCCACATGTAGGGCTCGGATTCATTATTTCCTAATTCTGTTAACCTTTACAGGTTTAATGTGTCACACCTGTTGGATGATCACGTGACTAAATGCGAGCCCCCTCACCTTGAAGTCCACGGACAGCTGCGGCGTGTACTCCAGCGTCCACAGGGCTCGAACCAGCGACGCCAGCTGCTCGGTCACCTCCCCCCTGGACCCCCGCGGCTCCTCCGCCCGCAGCTCCCCGTTCACCACTCCCGCGGCCCGGGTCCGGGTCCGCCCGGTACCGCTGCAGCCCCAGGTGCTCGGCCAGCAGGTCGGTGTTGCTGAGGCACTGGACCACGGCGTTCATGAAGCAGGTGTTCCCGTGGTTCTTCAGCCCCAGCACGCCGGGCGTCTTGTCCCCGTAGCACCACGACAGCCTCTCCCGCACCGAGCCGTGGACGGCGGCGGAGGCGGCGGCGGGGGCCGCGGAGCTCCTCTTCCCGGCGCCCTCCCTGGACGTCTGGGAGAAGTCGTCCCCGAAGCCGCCATCGTCGTCGTCCGCGTCCGCCGGTTCCGCGTCGCCGAAGTGCGCCAAAGTGCCCAAAGTTTTCAGGATCCGTTCCATGAACCGGCCGAAGGACCGGAGCGACTTCCTCCGCGTGAACCCTCCGCTTTTGTATTTCTTCTCCTTTCGCTTCGACGTCTTGGGTTTCATCGGCTGTTTCCTCACCTTGCGGGTCTCCATGGCTCAAAAAAAAAAAAAAAAAAAAAAAAACCCGAAACGAGACCGAGGAGTGCACCTGTCCGCCGGGCTGCGGCGCAGCGCTCAGGTGCTCGTAAGGCACATGACCGCGGATGTTTATTCCCACTTTCTTATCCGCGTTTTTTTTTCTTTTCTTTTCTTTTTTTTTAATGTCTCTCTTCTTTTTGACGGGTGACGTAGAGCCTCCAAACATGAGCGGCTCTCCTCCGCCCTCCGCGGCGCAGATTCACTTCCTCATCGGCGGCTCCGGCCGCTGGCGCGTCCTCCCGGCGGGTCTCTGGCTCCTCCGGCACCGCCGCGCTCTCCGCTCTCCCTCCGCCGTCTGCGGAGCCGCGCTGAACCCCCCCGTGAGGATCCGGTCCAGTTCCCGCCCATCACACGGGAATCACATTAGTCGGTGATCGTGCCGCGCGTGAGCGGGGAACCACGTTTCCTTGACGGGCAAAGAGCGCTCAACTTTGCACCTTAATTTTACGGCACCGGGAAGGAGGAAGTTCCCGGGACCGCGGCCGTGAACTGCCCCCTGTAGGACCGGTTTAAAAACGGGAATCAACTGAAATGAACTGGAATAAAAAAAAAACACATAATTACAGCAGTACTTGTTTTATTTACTGAGTCATTTATTTCTACATCATTGAGATAATTATCGTCAGATCTCAAATTTCCCAAAAAATTGTGACTTCGATATTGAAGTGTGAATTTTGTATAACTCTGACTTCCTGTCTTATAATCACAAACTTTTTGAAGTCAACACACGAACCTTTTGACGTAAATTTTGACTATTGATACTTTTTGGCATTAAGCTATGACAAAAATCACAAGCATTTGCTTTAACTTTGTGAATTTAGGCTGATCTATGCTTCTGCTAGCAGCTACATATGTGGTCTAACTGTTTTCTACCTGTGGCTCACTGTTCATGTTGCTCTGTAATTACGCCACCAGCCACTAGATGGCAGAGCAGGGTTTATTGTGGCAGCTGTAGTACATAGCTTACGGTGTAGCCGTCACAGCTATGATGTCATAGTTGTGGTGTCACAGCTACGGCATAGAGGTCACACAACTACAGCACAGAGGTCACATCTACGGTGTAGAGGTCACAGCTATGGCGTAGAGGTCACAGCTACAGCGTATAGGTCACAGCTATGGGTTAGAGGTCACAGCTACAGCGTAGAGGTCACAGCTACAGCGTAGAGGTCACAGTACAGCGTAGAGGTCACAGCTATGGGGTAGAGGTCACAGCTACATGGGTAGAGGTCACAGCTATAGCGTAGAGGTCACAGCTATGGCGTAGAGGTCACAGCTACAGCGTAGAGGTCACAGCTAAGCAGCGTAGAGGTCACAGCTATGGGTTAGAGGTCACAGCTACGCGTAGAGGTCACACAGCTACAGCGTATAGGTCACAGCTATGGGGTAGAGGTCACAGCTACAGCGTAGAGGTCACAGCTACAGCGTATAGGTCACAGCTATGGGGTAGAGGTCACAGCTACAGCGTAGAGGTCACAGCTATGGGTTAGAGGTCACAGCTACAGCGTAGAGGTCACAGCTATGGGTTAGAGGTCACAGCTACAGCGTAGAGGTCACAGCTATGGGGTAGAGGTCACAGCTACAACGTAGAGGTCACAGCTATGGGGTAGAGGTCACAGCTACAGCGTAGAGGTCACAGCTACAGCGTAGAGGTCACAGCTACAGCGTATAGGTCACAGCTATGGGTTAGAGGTCACAGCTACAGCGTAGAGGTCACAGCTACAGCGTAGAGGTCACAGCTATGGGGTAGAGGGTCACAGCTACAGGCGTATAGGTCACAGCTATGGGTTAGAGGTCACAGCTACAGCGTAGAGGTCACAGCTACAGCGTATAGGTCACAGCTATGGGGTAGAGGTCACAGCTACAGCGTAGAGGTCACAGCTATGGGTTAGAGGTCACAGATACAGCGTAGAGGTCACACAGCTATGGGTTAGAGGTCACAGCTACAGCGTACAGGTACAGCAGCTAGGTAGAGGTCACAGCTATGGGGTAGAGGTCACAGCTACAGCGTAGAGGTCACAGCTATGGGGTAGAGGTCACAGCTACAGCGTAGAGGTCACAGCTATGGGGTAGAGGTCACAGCTACAGCGTAGAGGTCACAGCTACAGCGTAGAGGTCACAGCTACAGCGTATAGGTCACAGCTATGGGGTAGAGGTCACAGCTACAGCGTAGAGGTCACAGCTATGGGGTAGAGGTCACAGCTACAGCGTAGAGGTCACAGCTACAGCGTAGAGGTCACAGCTATGGGGTAGAGGTCACAGCTACAGCGTAGAGGTCACAGCTATAGCGTAGAGGTCACAGCTACAGCGTAGAGGTCACAGCTATGGGGTAGAGGTCACAGCTACAGCGTAGAGGTCACAGCTACAGCGTATAGGTCACAGCTATGGGGTAGAGGTCACAGCTACAGCGTAGAGGTCACAGCTATGGGTAGAGGTCACAGCTACAGCGTAGAGGTCACAGCTATGGGGTAGAGGTCACAGCTACAGCGTAGAGGTCACAGCTACAGCGTATAGGTCACAGCTATGGGGTAGAGGTCACAGCTACAGCGTAGAGGTCACAGCTATGGGTTAGAGGTCACAGCTACAGCGTAGAGGTCACAGCTACAGCGTATAGGTCACAGCTATGGGGTAGAGGTCACAGCTACAGCGTAGAGGTCACAGCTATGGGTAGAGGTCACAGCTACAGGTCACAGTAGAGGTCACAGCTATGGGTTAGAGGTCACAGCTACAGCGTAGAGGTCACAGCTACAGCGTAGAGGTCACAGCTACAGCGTAGAGGTCACAGCTACAGGGTAGAGGTCACAGCTACAGCGTATAGGTCACAGCTATGGGGTAGAGGTCACAGCTACAGCGTAGAGGTCACAGCTACAGCGTATAGGTCACAGCTATGGGGGTAGAGGTCACAGCTACAGTATAGAGGTCACAGCTATGGGGTAGAGGTCACAGCTACAGCGTAGAGGTCACAGCTATGGGGTAGAGGTCACAGCTACAGCGTAGAGGTCACAGCTACAGCGTAGAGGTCACAGCTATGGGGTAGAGGTCACAGCTACAGCGTAGAGGTCACAGCTATGGGGTAGAGGTCACAGCTACAGCGTAGAGGTCACAGCTATGGGGTAGAGGTCACAGCTACAGCGTATAGGTCACAGCTATGGGGTAGAGGTCACAGCTACAGCGTAGAGGTCACAGCTAGGGGTAGAGGTCACAGCTACAGCGTAGAGGTCACAGCAGGGTACAGTAGTAGAGGTCACAGCTACAGCGTAGAGGTCACAGCTATGGGTTAGAGGTCACAGCTACAGTAGAGGCACAGTAGAGGTCACAGCTATGGGGTAGAGGTCACAGCTACAGCGTAGAGGTCACAGCTATGGGGTAGAGGTCACAGCTACGGCGTCACTTTCAGGATAAATCAGCCTCCTATTGTAAAACACGATTTTTGCCATAAAGCTTCAGTTGCACACAGCAAATTTTTGCTGTAAAATCGCAACTTTTTTTGATCTCAAATTACAACTCTGTAGTAAAATCGTGAATTTCATGTTACTGCAATATTGTTCCCAAAATCACATTTGTCTGCGAAATAGCGAAAAAAGAAAAGCTAATTTTTGACAAAGTTTAAGTTGTGCAAAATCAACATTTTTTGACAAATGTATAAATATTTTCTGTTGTAAAATACTGATTCTTAAAGAAAAGAAAATTGAGATTTTTGATGAGCAGAATGATGGTGCGTTCCATTTGGACCCAAGAGTCAGAATTTTGAAGTTCCTGCTTGGAAATTTGAATTGGAATGTCCTGGAACATAAATATATTTTTTTATTTACACTGTTCTCTCTTCACCTGCGGCCACTTTTTTTTTTTTTTTTTTTTTACCCCTCAGAGGAGTATCCCACGTCTTTTGTGCAGTTGTCGTTCTTCTGCTATTCAAATCATCTGAAGTGTAATTTCACAGCTCGCCAGTGTCCAGGATTGAGCTTTCGTGGAGCAGATGTGTGCTGATTTATTCATACCGCTCAGGTAGCCGTTCAGCATTCCCATCGTCTCTCAGGTCCTCCGCTTCCCGCTTTGTTTGGGAAAAATGGGTTTTAGGGTTTCACCTGCATTCAGATGGAATATTCTGACAAACCGAGGCTTCACGTCTCCATCTGGAGCGGTGACTCCTCATCCTACGGGGCCACACGGGGATGTTTCTGCTCACTTGATTTGGACCGTGTCTTATTTTCTCAAGCGTGTAAGTTTGCCGTCTTTTGCTCTAAAAAAAAAAAAAAACCCACAGGAAATATCTGCTTATAGATTAGCCCTGCAGTATGAAGTCATCAAGAAGCTTCTTCTAGCATCTCCAGGAGCAACGAACGGAAAAATAATCTTGCGAGCAATAACTGGCCTTTTACAAAATCTGATCTCACCAGCAGTTTCCCATTAGTGATCCCTCGCCAATTAGCGCTTTAAGTTCTGCGGTTTTAGTAATTAGCGGATTATTCAGAAATATGTAATATAATAAAAAAATCAAGAAAAAATTGCGGAAACATCACAGGATGTTGTGCGCGTTCTCTCGCAGTGAAGAAATGGTTGTGAGCCAGCCTGGCCCCTTTAAGAAGGTGGCCTTATGGGTAATGTAGTGTGTGTGTTGTGGGACGGCAGAACGAAAACGGGGTTAGATGAAAAGTGTAGTGAGCATCAACAGCAGCCCAGCGTGTATAGATTTACATTCTCCGTTAACCGACAGGAAGCGAACAATATTAGCGTGTTAGCTAACATTGTTAGCTAATTACGAGCCAAAAATAGCACAATACCAGCTGTTTGTTTACTACGGTTCAGAGACCAGAGGCTGTGAAGGTAACAGAAAGACCACAGTTGAGCCTTTGTCTTGTTTCGCTGCAGTGCCTCGCTACTTTTTTCGCAGTTTTTAAACATATTTTAAACACATTATTAAGGCTGGGGGGCTCCGGCTCCAGTTCGCGGAGTTTGATTTTTATGGGGGGCGGTCCCTATTAACCGTGAAAAATAAGGGATCAGTGTAATTCTAAATCGTCCTGGAGACACTTTGATGTGAAGAATTGAAGTGAAACGTTTAATTTAGCTGCAGCTACAACAGACTGTTTGTGCTCGGGACAGTTTTTCAACCTAAACCCAATAACTCTTTATTATACGGTAAAAACCCGTTCACATGTATCTCCAAGTTTATCATTAAAGTAAAACCAGTAAAAACAATGACTGAAACCTGCACGTCCAAACCATGGTGCTGCCACCACCGTGCTTCATCATAACAATGGCTGAGGTTCGAACCAAACAGTTTCAAGCCCTGTGGTATTTTTTGTATCTCCACGTGCATTTTACACAAAGATTGCACTTGTGACCACATGGGGGCAGCGTATCACCAGAAATTAACAGGTTTGCGGCCGTCCGCCTCCTTCTGTCAGGTGTGCGAGCTGCCATGCGGTCTGAGGTTGCATCGCTACGTAGACGGACTTCAAAGGCCCGACAGATCAAATGATGTTGAGATCATCCCTGAGTCTGATCGGATCATCTCTACTGAGTTTCTGAAGCCTGCTGGGGTTCTGGGGTGCAGCTCCTGTCATCTGAGCACTGATGGGCCACTGAGGGTAGGTTTTAGGGGAAAAACTGGGGGCTTGTGCTCATTACCAATAAAAAAAAAAAAATGTTTAACAGATTTATTTACTTTCTTCGTAGTTTGACTCCAGCAGTCAGCTGGGTCAAAAAAATACTTGGTTTTAAATGAATAAAATAGAGTGAACCAAGGTATTCAGATCTTTCCGGTTTGCAGGTTAAGAGGAGGGAGGGTGAGGGAACTTCCAGCGCAGGATGGCTCCGTCTGCGCTGGTGCTGAGCAGGATGCGGCTGTTGGAGCAGATCTTCGTGCTGGTGATGCTGCCGCCGTGAGCTATGCCGACGTGGGTCACTTCACCCTCCATGAAGTCCCAGACCTTCAGCAGCTTATCGTCGCCCCCTGGCAGGAAAGGAGGAGAATATGGATCAAAAGGCAGTCTGAAACTCCTAACCCTAACCCTAACCCTCCTAAACCTAACCCTAACTCGAACCCGAACCCTAACCCTAACCCTCCTAACCCTAACCCTAACCCTAACCCTAACCCTCCTAACCCTAACCTTCCTAACCCTAACCCTAACCCTCCTAACCCTAACCCTAACCCTAACCCTAACCCTAACCCTAACCCTAACCCTAACCCTAACCCTAACCCTAACCTAACCCTCCTAACCCTAACCCTCCTAACCCTAACCCCTAACCCTTCCTAACCCTAACCCTCCTAACCCTAACCCTCCTAACCCTCCTAACCCTAACCCTAACCCTCCTAACCCTAACCCTCCTAACCCTCCTAACCCGAACCCGAACCCTCCTGACCCTCACCCTAACCTTCCTAACCCTAACCCTCCTAACCCTAACCCTAACCCTCCTAACCTAACCCTAACCCTCCTAACCCTAACTCTCCTAACCCTAACCTTCCTAACCCTAAACCCTCCTGACCCTAACCCTAATCCACAGGACAACAGTGGAAGCAGGACCTCGACTGAGGCCGGGAGACCATCAAACGGTGACGGTCTCTGAAAAGAGAAACTGCAGTTTATTCTTTTACTTTTGGCTGAAGTGCAGTTACGCTGACATGAAAACAGAGTTGAGGACCGGTGGGCGTCTAACCTGTCACAAAGTGTCTGCCGTCCTGCGTGATGTGCATGCCGTTGATGGCTCCATACTGGGAGCCCTCCAGTTCTCTGATGACCGAGCCGTCGTACACGTCCCAGTACGCCACCTGCCAATCACATTAACAGAACATTAACGTTAACATTCGCAGAAAACCTAAAATCCTGCTGCCGTACGTTCATCACCGCCACCCTTCAGGGGAGACGATGAGATGGACACGCAAATACCATTAACCTGAACAAGGATGAAGTTTTTGCTTCTAAACGTGGATCTGCTGAATCATGGGGATAGTGAGTGTTGCCCGTGTGATTTGTTACCTTGTGGTTTCATTTTTTTAAATAAATAATGAAGAAAGTTTTCTGTTTTTGTCCATCAAAGGTGTTTTTTTAATCCAAGGCTCAGACCAGCTGTGATCAGATGATTTTCTTTCTCATGTTTTAACTAGGGCTGGATAAGTTAACGCGTTATTTATCCCGTTAACTCATTAATTTATTAACGCCGACGTTTATTTTATCGCGCGTTAACGCAGGTTGCTCACATGCTTTTGTTTTGAAAAGTTTCTTACTGGCTGCTGCAGAACCGGAAGATAATTGGCAGGTAAACATGCGGAAAAGCTAAAACAGACATGGAGAACGGTAAAAATCTGTGTATTTTACAGTTCAGGTAGCAACTCAGGTAGCAATATTAACAATTATGTCTAAAAAAGAAAATTCTGGATTCTGCAACAAAACTTTGGCGTCATTCCTCCATGTTCCATCAGATCTGCTCCATGTGTTCACTGTCCTGCTGTTCTCTAGCTGGTTACTGCAGTGCGGCTTCATCTAGTGGCACAGATGTGTAATGGCACATTACACATCTGTCCAGTCCTCCATTATAAAACAAATTCAGTTCTGTGGCCCGTTTTTTTTTTTTTTTCATTTTCTATTTTTGATTCAAGTCTAAAATTGAAATGTAAAAAAAAGAAGGCATTTTTTTTTGTGTTTTTTGTGTTAGATTAAAAAATAAAAAAAGGTAATAAAATGTCACTTTTTATTTATTTATTTTTTTCGATTGACAATTGAATGAATGATACACGGATTGGTAACGTTACTGAACTTTAACATGGACATTTTCATTTTAAAGTTCTCCCAGACGGAGGATTCAACAGAAACAAGGTTATTTGTAACAACTGACAAGTTGAACTCCCCGTTAAAAGTTTCTGTTGTTACCTCAGAAATTACCTGTTTTAATGTTCTGATTGTGCTGAGACACAATCATTTTGTTGGATTTTGTTTGGAGACTTTTTTTTATTTTTTATAAAAACAGGATGACATTAATGCCCTGGCAGTGGCAATAAGCTTTATTTTATTTGACATTTTTTAAGATGAGATTTACACTAAATATGTGTTACTGACAAGAGCTGATGTTAAAAGTGTTTGAACAACAAATGTTATGACACTTTAGTTCATATGGCAGCAGAACATTTAAATAAAAGTGACCTTTACACTACTTTTGAATTCATTAATTGATTTTGCGTATACAATGCGATTAATCGCAATTAAAAATTTTAATCGTTGCCCAGCCCTAGTTTTAACACAAAAAAACCCATTAGATTAAAAGAGGGGGCACTAACTTTTCCACACGCCTGCATGTTCTTGGACTCTGGCTCTATCATATCTTTCATTGTGCAAATTAAAGCATTTATTTAGCTGGTACGTGTGATCTCAGAAACCATGTTTTATACTTTATTCCTCCTCCTCTGTGTGACAGTGAGCCGGTCTTCAACTTGTCTCCTCCACCTATTGAAACTTTGCTTTCTGATCTAAATGAGATTTAACCATCGCCACAGCTTCAACAGCTGTCAGGGTACCAAGTCTCACAGAAGGCAATTGTTGGCTGAAGTTATTTATAGACACAGAGAGCAGAAGCATCACAGCGCCACAAAACAAAAGCGCTCTGTTATTGTTATTTACTCATCTCACAGGAAAAATGCTATAAATAAAGGCAGAGGTGGACCTGGATCATTATTTAGCAGCTCACACTGGCTCCCCATGAATGACTGCATCACAGTTGGTTCGACAGATGTTTAACACATTTTCTCTGCCTTAATATTCATACCGTTTCATCATTTGTAAATTCTTGTTGACTCGATGGTGTAACGGAGGGATAAAAGTTTTGAGGTGAAGCTTTGGGACGTATCGACATGTCTGAATGATCATTCCTGTTCCTGATGCTGGTTGGGTGTTCCTGCTTCTCTGACATCACTGGTACGGCAGCAACGTTAGTTTGAGTTGAATAAACAAAGCTTTTCACATCAAACCTGCCACATTTAACAGAAATGTCAGCAGCTGTTAACAGACCAGCAGAGACAGAGGCTCACACTGATTACACTGGTTTCACACACACACACACACACACACACACACACTTGCCCCCCAGTGTTTATGTTTATAAATTCATTATATTTGACATATATTATTCTTGACAATAAATTATTGGACATTTCAAAGTGAGTAATTGCACGGCGCCCTGGAAACCCGTCCAGGGTCCCAGGGGTCTACCCCACCTTCAACATGAGTGGAAAGTGAACTGGGATGGTTTCCAGCAGACCTGTGGAAGGAAGAGTTGTAGATGATGGATGGATGGATAGATGAATGGATAGATGGATGGATGGATGCATGAATGCATGGATGATTGATAGATGGATGGATGCATGGATGGATGGATGAATGGATACATGGATGGATGCATGGATGGATGGAAGGATGATTGGATGCATGAATGGACAAATGGATACATGGATGGATGGATGCATGGATGGATGGACAGATGCATGATGGATGGATGGATGGATGGATGTGTAGGGATCCACGCCTCCTTTCGTCTCCCTTTCATTAATTCAATCTATTTATGAGGAATACACACTCTCCCTTTCCTCAGACGCCTGCTGTGAACTCTGACACTTCAGCAGGTCTGACACCACCACACTAACCACCACCACCACTAACCCTAACCCTAACCCTAACCCTAACCCTGACCAAAAAGAAAAAAGGGAGTTTTGAACCAACATCTGTCCCAAATCATGGGGGCAGAGTGCCAGAGCCTCAGCTATCACAATGGAAAGTTCTCTTTCTTCCTTTTTGACCAAGGATGAGAGCCTGGATTGCATTGATGAATGCAATCAATGCATTCAATGCATTCATCAATTCATCACCGACAGGATTGCATTCCTGTCGGTGATGTAAATTTCACCGACAGGAACCGAGAGTTACAATCCACAGGCCAAACCAAGTCAATCTTAAAGCTATTCTGTAATGCAATTTGACAACAACTGTAAGTCAATTCAGACGTTTGAGGTCCCAGGTGGGCCGTTATCTGTTGGAGCCATAAAACATAAAATCATCCCACATTCCTAACCGGTCCCTCCCATGAACGGACTCAAGATGGAGCAAGAGCTCCCCCATCTGGCCAGAAGAATACCAACGAACATTACCATTAACACACATTAATGGCTAATGAGTGAAATGCTGACATATTAACATGTGATCCTATTTGTGTCTTACCATGTTTTAAAACGTTAAATATTAAGTTTTATTGTCTAACTGCAGTTGAAATGGTCGAATCAAGCAATGGTACATGTCGAAAGTGTCTCAGGAAGATATCTAACTGGAATTTGTGCTGGGCGTAGACAAACTGCCCGCTGTGGTCAGCCTCTGTTAAGGCTGACCTCCCATTTACATAAAGATCGTGAACATTCAAACAGATAAAAGCAAAGACAGTCCTTTGTTCGTTCTCTTCTCTTCCCGCTTCGCTTTGTGATTTTGCCTCTTCACTCTACCTTTTTGGTGATTTTTGATCTTCTCTCTTCTCTTTTTGATTTTGCTTTCTTCGTTTTTGGCCAGAACTTAATTTCTCATTGCCTTTGTGTTTTAACACAAAGCTCTCGCAGTTTTACTTTTCAGATAGAGCAGTCTCATATTTGGTTGTTTTGTTATGAGAGTTCGTCATTTTCTTTTTGATCTTCACATCATTTTTGAATTCTTTCATTTTTAACTTCTCCATGCAGGGGGAGAGCGTCTGAAGAACTTCCTAACTTTTGACACTTTGCAATCCTGAATCCCCGCGCTTAGAACTTTGTTAGTTAACTGGTCCAATTTTTGTGTTAGTTTTATTTTTTTTGGCTCAATAAACTTCCGTCCAGCTTGGAAGTTATTGCAGCCCTACAGTCCTCGACGGGCCCGAGCGCAGTAAGTTCGTTTGCCTCATCGGACTTTGGTCAACCGATCTCCAACCGGCGCCATGTCTGGGAACACCAGAATCAGTCAACACCAGCGAGGCCTGCCGATCGGAATCCGAGACGCAGGATCCGAGCTGAAGACGAGGGAAAGCAGGACCATCCGCCCGAGTCACGTGAGGCATCCAAAAATTTTGCGGGCAGAGTCTTCCCAGCCTGATCGGGCCTAAAGCGGTTCCCGGAGGATCCACTGCGAACCGTTTAACCCGACGTCCACGGACCTAAATCACTGAAAACCTCAGTCCGGTAAGGCCAAAAACTGGTTTGTTAGTTTATAGGCACATCCCAGTCTATGATAAAGAGTTTCTTTTAAACTCCTGCCAGAACCTGGCATTTTGTTTTGTTTTGGTTTTACTTCCTCTTCCACTCTCCCGTAACTTCCTCTCTGCACTCCAGCCAGCCACTCGGAAACAATTCATATTGATGCGATAACCATATATCTGTGTATGTATATATATATGACTGCCTTGTTTTGTGTCTGTGTCTCAATAAATGTTCTTAGAACCATCTTGAAGTCTGTTTGATGTAACTCAGCCAATCCAGCCGAAAATAACTTACATTCAGATCACAGATTGATAAAATTATAGTTTCTTCTTTTTCTTAAAAAGAAGTGGTGCTCCCATTTTTTTTATTAATTATTAATAATTACGAGGTGAATCGCTACAGATGGATGGATGAATGAATGGACGAATGGATACATGGATGGATGGATGGATGGATGGATGGATGGATGGATGGATGGATGGATGGATGGATGGATGGATGATGGATGGATGGATGATGGATGGATGATGGATGATGGATGGATGGATAGTTAACGGATGGATAGATGAATGGATGCATGAATGGCTCCCTGGCCTTAGATACAAGTGTCATGAAGAAGCTCTGTGTTTATATAAAGAAGATTGTTATCTGAGTTGTACCAGAGATCAAGTCTGAAGAAGCAGCATTACAATTCTGCATTTTGAGACATGGAGCTAACACTGGAGCAGACATGGAGCAGACACTGGAGCAGACATGGAGCAGACACTGGAGCAGATATGGAGGAGACACTGGATCAGACATGGAGCAGACACTGGAGCAGATATGGAGGAGACACTGGATCAGACATGGAGCAAACACTGGAGCAGACATGGAGCAGACACTGGAGTAGACATGGAGGAGACACTGGAGCAGACATGGAGCAGACACTGGAGCAGACACTGGAGCAGGCATGGAGCAGACATGGAGCAGACATGGAGCAGACACTGGAGCAGACATGGAGCAGACACTGGAGCAGACATGGAGCAGACACTGGAGCAGACATGGAGCAGACACTGGAGCAGACATGGACACTGGAGCAGACATGGAGCAGACACTGGAGCAGACATGGAGCAGACACTGGAGCAGACATGGAGCAGACAGACATGGAGCAGAGCACTGGAGCAGACATGGAGCAGCAGACACTGGAGCAGACATGGAGCAGACATGGAGCAGACACTGAGCAGACATGGAGCAGACACTGGAGCAGAGCAGACACTGGAGCAGACATGGAGCAGACACTGGAGCAGACATGGAGCAGACATGGAGCAGACATGGAGCAGACATAGAGCAGACACGGAGCAGACACTGGAGCAGAGCAGACACTGGAGCAGACATGGAGCAGACACTGGAGCAGACATGGAGCAGACACTGAGACAGACATGGAGCAGACACTGGAGCAGACACTGGAGCAGACATGGAGCAGACACTGGAGCAGACATGGAGCAGACATGGAGCAGACAGGGCAGACACTGGACACTGGAGCAGACATGGAGCAGACACTGGAGCAGACATGGAGCAGACACTGGCAGCACTGGAGCAGACATGGAGCAGACACTGGAGCATGGAGCAGCAGAGCAGACACTGGGCAGCAGACACTGGAGCAGACACTGGAGCAGACACTGGGCAGACTGGAGCAGACATGGGCAGACAGACATGGAGCAGCAGACACTGGAGCAGACACTGGCAGACACTGGAGCAGACACTGGAGCAGACAGACATGGAGCAGAGCAGAGCACTGGAGCAGACATGGAGCAGACACTGGAGCAGACACTGGAGCAGACATGGAGCAGACATGGAGCAGACACTGGAGCAGACACTGGAGCAGACACTGAGCAGACACTGGAGCAGACATGGAGCAGACACTGGAGCAGACACTGGAGCAGACACTGGAGCAGACATGGAGCAGACACTGGAGCAGACAAGGAGCAGACACTGGAGCAGACATTGGAGCAGACACTGGAGCACTGGACCAGACAGGGGGCAGACATGGAGCAGACATGGAGCAGACACTGGAGCAGACATGGAGCAGACACTGGAGCAGACACTGGAGCAGACACTGGAGCAGACAGCACTGGAGCAGACATGGAGCAGACACTGGAGCAGACATGGAGCAGACACTGGAGAGCAGAGCAGACTGGGAGCAGACATGGAGCAGACACTGGGAGACACTGGAGCAGACACTGGAGCAGACACTGGAGCAGACACTGGAGCAGACACTGGGAGCAGGACACTGGAGCAGACATGGAGCAGACACTGGAGCAGACTGGAGCAGACATGAGCAGCACAGGAGCAGACAAGGAGCAGACACTGGAGCAGACACTGGAGACACTGGAGCAGACACTGGAGCAGACATGGAGCAGACACTGGAGCAGACACTGGAGCAGACATGGAGCAGACACTGGAGCAGACACTGGAGCAGACACTGGAGCAGACATGGAGCAGACACTGGAGCACACATGGAGCAGACACTGGAGCACACATGGAGCAGACATGGAGCAGACATGGGCAGACACTGGAGCAGACACTGGAGGACATGGAGCAGACATGGAGCAGACACTGGAGGAGACATGGAGCAGACATGGAGCAGACATGGAGCAGACACTGGAGCAGACACTGGAGGAGACATGGAGCAGACATGGAGCAGACACTGGAGGAGACATGGAGCAGACATGGAGCAGACACTGGAGCAGACATGGAGCAGGGACACAGACACTGGAGACATGGACACATGGAGCAGACATGGAGCAGACACTGGAGCAGACATGGAGCAGACACTGGAGCAGACACCGGAGGAGACATGGAGCAGACATGGAGCAAACACTGGAGCAGACACTGGAGCAGACATGAGCAGACATGGAACAGACACTGGAGCAGACACTGCAGAGACGCTCTTTAGCCTGGACCTCAGCTTAAGCTAGTAATCACCTCACAATATTGACCTTTTCGGTCCAGTTAACTGCATCTTAATCTCAATTTAGGAGCCTGGCCTTTCCAAACAGACCGAGGTGAGTGCTACTTTCTGCTCCCTTGTTGTGCACGCACCTCTGCTGCTGCACAGAAACCTACCTATCAGAGACAGGAGAGGTTCAGGTTACCCAGAGTTCCTCAGAAACAGCCCAACATTTACAAGGCTGGCCTCTGAGACCGGATTTAATTTCTCTGCTCGGTGCCTGTAATGCTTCCGATGGAGAACGTAACACCGCGGACGGCTATCAAATACTGTCGACCGTAATGGAACAATAGAGAAACAAAAGATTAGATAACAAAAAAAAAATATTTAATAGTTGCAGGACTGCACATTGAGTCTCAAAGCAATAATCTGCCTTTTAAATGCGGCCTTTGTTGTAGTGTTCTGCCTCAGAGCGGCTCACGCTGATCCAATGACTTCTGTCACAAAATATTGCAAAACATAATTCAGAGAAACACAGTTATCACCAAGAGTTCGTAAAGATCAGCGCGCAGAAGTGAAAAGAGGGAGTTTAAAACCTTTTTTCCCTCACTTTGAGTCAAATCGAAATGTGATCTCACAGCTGTACATATTCACTCATTCAGGCTGCGTTTCTCGCACATTTGCTGTCAAAGTAGCTTCTAAATAATCTTTGAAAAACACGTCTCATTACTCTGTGAGTGATGAGTGGTTTGTGGTAACAATTTAGCTGTTTTTTTCCCAAGCTTTGTGTCAAACTGGAGTCTAATCTCGCAGCTGTACATATTCATTCATTCAGTCTGCGTTGCTAATGCGTCTGCTATCAGCGTAGCCTGAGTTATCTTCCTGACATGCACGTCTGTCAGTGATAAGACGTGATGTGCGATAGCAGTATAATGTTTCTGCAGTTATCTGTTTATGCCACATGATGAAAGCTGCTGCAACCCCCTCCTTCCTCTCCCGCTGATCGTCTCCTCTATCTCGGCCGCTGACCTCTTCCTCCTTTCTCATCTCGTTTCTGCAGCTTATCAGAGACCTGTGTGAGCTGTCTTGGACCATCTGTGTTCCCTCCATCTCAGCCAGGAAAACTAGCCCACAGCCTCCACACGGGGCACCAGGAAATTAATTACGAGCAGTGAGAGCACGTCTGAAATACCGGTCGGCTCACCTTAAATACCGAACAAACGGGGTTTCATCATTTCTTCATGCACAATTCATTTTTAGTCTTAAAACCTGAAAAATGTAAAAGGTTCAGTCCACATTCAGTCATATTAGAGTTGTTCTGCAATGATCCATGTCTTAGATTAAAGCATGCATAGGTCATATCCTCCATTCTCTCACTGGCCAAGTCGCATCCCTGCTGAGCTCTGGAACAACCAAGCCCCTCCCACCGACCTGCTCCGCCGCCTCAACCATCGTTTTTCTAAACACGCCACCATGTCATTACATTTACTGCTGCATCTGCGTGTCATGTAGGGGTGAGTATCGGCAAGGACCTCGCAATACGATATGCATCATGATACTTGGGTCACGATACGATATTATCACGATATATTGCGATATTCTACACAGTTAATATCAAAATTAAAAGTAGAGATGAAACATCAAGTTGCTGTATATGTTCATCAGATGATATTGATCATTCAGAGGACAAACTGAGTCAAAACTATTTGCTTCAAAACAACCTATTTATTGAATATTATTAGTGTTTTTGCACATTTAAGTAACCATTACAACATACTGACAGCATTGTAAAAAAAATCGATACTCGGAGCTGGAAAATCGATATTATATCGGCCGAAAATCGCAATATATTGCCAAATCAATTTTTTTGCGCATGTTGCATGCACGCTCTCCCCCGTGTGTGTGTGCAACTGCACCGTACCAACGCACAGCTCTTCCAGCCATGCCAAAGACTAGGACTCGTGTCAGAGACCAGGACTCTTGCTAGAGCAGGACTCGTGTTAGAGACCAGGACTCGTGTCGGAGACCAGGACTCGTGCCGGAGACCAGGACTCTTGCTAGAGACCAGGACTCGTGTTAGAGACCAGGACTCGTGCCGGAGACCAGGACTCGTGCCGGAGACCAGGACTCGTGTCGGAGACCAGGACTCGTGCCAGGGACCAGGACTCGTGTTAGAGACCAGGACTCGTGCCGGAGACCAGGACCCGTGCCGGAGACCAGGACTCGTGTTGGAGACCAGGACTCGTGTTAGAGACCATGGCTCGTGCCGGAGACCAGGACCCGTGCCGGAGACCAGGACCCGTGTCGGAGACCAGGACTCGTCCAGGACCCTCGTGTTAGAGACCAGGACTCGTGCCGGAGACCAGGACTCGTGCCAGAGACCAGGACTCGTGAGACCAGGACTCGTGTCAGAGACCAGGACTCGTGCCGGAGACCAGGACTCGTGCCAGACCAGACCAGACCAGGACTCGTGTTAGAGACCAGGACTCGTGCCGGAGACCAGGACGTGTAGGTCGTGCCAGAGACCAGGACTCGTGAAGACCAGACTCGTGAGACCAGGACTCGTGCCGGAGACCAGGACCCGTGCCGGAGACCAGGACCTGTGCCGGAGACCAGGACTCGTGTTAGAGACCAGGACTCGTGTTAGAGACCAGGACTCGTGCCGGAGACCAGGACCCGTGCCGGAGACCAGGACTCGTGTCGGAGACAAGGACTCGTGCCGGAGACCAGGACTCTTGCTAGAGACCAGGACTCGTGTTAGAGACCAGGACTCGTGCCGGAGACCAGGACTCGTGCCGGAGACCAGGACTCGTGTCGGAGACCAGGACTCGTGCCTAGAGACCAGGACTCGTGCCGGAGACCAGGACTCGTGCCGGAGACCAGGACTCGTGTCGGAGACCAAGGACTCGTGCCGGAGACCAGGACTCTTGCTAGAGACCAGGACTCGTGTTAGAGACCAGGACTCGTGCCGGAGACCAGGACTCGTGCCGGAGACCAGGACTCGTGCCGGAGACCAGGGCTCGTGTCGGAGACCAGGACTCGTGCCAGAGACCAGGACTCGTGTCAGAGACCAGGACTCGTGCCGAGGAGACCAGACTCGTGCCAGGACCAGGACTCGTGTTGGAGACCAGGACTCGTGTTAGAGACCAGGACTCGTGCCGGAGACCAGGACCGTGCCGGAGACCAGGACTCGTGTCGGAGACAAGGACTCGTGCCGGAGACCAGGACCCGTGCCGGAGACCAGGACTCGTGTCGGAGACCAGGACTCGTGTCGGAGACCAGGACTCGTGCCTAGAGACCAGGACTCGTGTTAGAGACCAGGACTCGTGCCGGAGACCAGGACTCGTGCCAGAGACCAGGACTCGTGTCGGAGACCAGGACTCGTGCCAGAGACCAGGACTCGTGTTAGAGACCAGGACTCGTGCCGGAGACCAGGACCCGTGCCAGAGACCAGGACTCGTGTCGGAGACAAGGACTCGTGCCGGAGACCAGGACTCGTGCCAGAGACCAGGACTCGTGTTAGAGACCAGGACTCGTGCCAGAGACCAGGACCCGTGCCGGAGACCAGGACGGAGACCAGGACTCGTGCCGAGACCAGGACTCGTGTCAGAGACCAGGACTCGTGCCAGAGACCAGGACTCGTGTTAGAGACCAGGACTCGTGCCAGAGACCAGGACTCGTACCGGAGACCAGAACCAGTGTCGGAGACCAGGACTTTTTATTACATCCTTCAACAGAAAAAAACCTCGAACTGAAAGGGAAGATGTTAGAAGAAAAGAAACACCTTTCTTTATCAGGACTGAATCGTGCCGCATTATTATGTTCGACACAAAGACCGACTGCTTTCAGCAAATTAAAAATGCTCGTAGTAAATGGAAATACTGCGGTTCGCCTGATTTCAGCTGCAGAGAAGCAAACCTTAAAAGCGCTGAGAGCCACTTCCAAAATGACTCATTAATATAATCTCTTGCTGGTCTGAGGGAATAATCCATTTGTTGGTCTTGGCCTCCTTCCTCTTTCTCTCTAAGTATTGTTTGTTAACAGGCGATGGATCTCCTCAGAGGCCGGCTGGGAGGTGAAGGAGAGCTGGAACCCGACCAGCAGAGAGGTTGTCTCAGACAGAGCGCCTGTGTTCTGGGACGAGCAGATGGTGGATCTGGCTGGCACTTTGGCGGCATGGACACATCCGCAGGAAGGCACGAACACCTCAGCACCCCCTCCTCCTCCTGAATACCTCCTCCTCACTCCCCCTCTGCTCACGTGACTCGTGTTAATCAGCACAACTTGTCCTCACCTCTCAGCAGCAGACGGGTCTAGCATGTGGGCGGGGTCAAGGGCTGCGGCTGAAGCGCACAATCAAGGGAACAAGCGTCTCACTCTCCCACAGTGAACTTCCGACCTTTATGTAAATCGGCAGCGCTCCGTTAATGGAAATGACTCCAGTAAATTAAGGGTGTTTTTGCCCCGGTCACTAGCAGGCGGCACAATGGCTTAATTATGCCGAGCTGAGAAACGAACCGCGGGCTATTCAGACTAATGTGTGGACATGCTGGTGTGGATGATTGTGCAAGGTTTCCACCAGTGTGCCTTTCTAACTAGAAAAAATGCCTTTTTTCTCATGCACAATGAGTTAAGATTATAATAATAATAATAATAACAGCATAATGCAGCATTTAGATCGTGAGTGGCAGGACGATTTTCACTGATTTCACTGATACCTTTAATGGGACACGAATGCAGCACCAACATATGTAACATCAGCTACTGACAGATAGGGGTGTGAAAAAAAAATTGATTTGGCAATATATCGCGATTTTCGGCCACCCAATATAATATCGATTTTTCAGCTCCTAATATCGATTTTTTTCAAAAACACTAATAATAAACAATAAATAGGTTTGACTCAATTTGTCCTCTGAATGATCAATATCATCTGATGAACATATACAGCAACTTGATTTTTCATCTGTACTTTTAATTTTGATATTAACTTAGAATAGAGTAGAGTAGAATATCGCAATATATCGTGATATTGGGATAATATCATACTATCAAGTATCATGATACATATCGTATTGCAAGGTCCTGTTGGCCTGAACATGCCACACTGCCACACTGAATGCAGTTCCAGGAAGAGAAAAGAGCAGCTGCCTCTCCAGAACCAGTGGCACTTTCAACAGGGGCTTTTTTTTTTCTTTCTTTTTAAGCATTTCAAAGATTTTCTCATGCATTTGTTGACAAAGTAAAGATCTCCTGCCCATCTTCTCCTTTTTCTCTGGGCTTTTTCCTTCAGGGCTCCTCACAGCAGATCGATCACCTGTTTCCATCTCCTGTATCTTCCCTCTCACACCAGCCTCCTGCCTATCTTGTTTTGTTTTGTACAGCCAATGATGCACACTCAGCCATAAATTCCCTCCAAAACTGCTTTTCTGATCTCCAAGTTGCACTCAATAATCATAAACTGATACTCAATGCAGGCAAAACTAAATTCATGTTGTTTACATGATGACCTCATCATTTCTACCAATTATGGTACAAATATTGAAAGGGTCACTGAATACAAGTACCTTGGTATCTGGTTAGATGATAAATTAACCTTTAAACATCATGTTTCTAAACTGGTGACGTCTTTAAGAAATAAAATTGGTTTCTTTTATAGAAACAGGCTCTCATTTCCGCCACATTGTAGGAAGATCCTTGTTGAGGCAACTTTTTTCTCAGTGTTGGATTATGGTGATATTTTGTACATGCACGCCTCTGCTGCGACTCTTAAACCCCTGGACTCTGTTTACCACTCTGCATTAAGATTCATCACTGGAGACGGCTATGACACCCATCATTGTGACTTGTATTCCAAAGTTGGGTGGCCCTCTCTTGCTGTTAGACGTGAAAGACACTGGGTTTTATTTATTTATAAAGCTCTTATTGGTCTTTTACCTCCTTACATCAGTCCCATGCTTTCTTTTAATGAGGGCTCTTATCAAACTCGGTATTGTGATTGGATTACGCTGCAGGTGCCAGCTGTTTTTACTGAACTTGGAAAATCCAGTTTTTCATATTGTGCACCTGCAACTTGGAATAGTATGCAGAACTATTTAAAGCTTTCATTTTATCCATAGGGAAATTTAAATCTTTAACTGTATCACATTTTACTTCTAGCTGTTCCTGTTTTACCTGATTATTGTTTCTACATTTTAACTAAATTTAAATTTTATGTTAATTATTAATCTTTTTATTTATTTATTTTTATTATTTTAATTGTAATTTTATTGTGTTTTTTAAATTCTTGTCGTCACTTTTATGTAAGTTTCTCTTTGGCTTTTTTTTGTGTCTAAGTGCCCTTATTTTTGTTTTTGTTGTTTCACTCGGCTGCATTGTTAATGAGGTCTCTACCTCAATGTATCTCCGAGTTTAAATAAAGGTAATAATAATAATAATAATAATAATAATAATAATCTTCTTTCAACACATCCAGAAATCTGCCTGGCAGTTCAATTTCCAGCATCCTTTTACCAATGAACTCCCTTTCCCCTCCTCTTTATTTGTCCCCACCCATCTCAGTGTGGCCCCTCCTACTTTACTTCCTCGACCCTGGCTGTACCTGTGAGGTGATCGTTTTTAATTCCCAAAGAAAATCTTATCATCTTAATATACCAAATCATCACTGCAGTCATTTCTGCTGACATCAGCTGTTACTCTAAATTGCTGTGGTGCCATTTTTGGGAACATAGATAAGAAAAAGACATGACTGACACTGAAGTCTGTCAGAGGTTTGAATCAAGGAAAGTGGACATAAAGCCATTGAACTGATCTTCAAGAACGAAGAAAAGGAAGTCAAGTCTCTATGGTTCAAACCTTCGGGGGTTAATTGTCTTGAGGTCTAGGGAAAAGAAGTATTAACAGCGGCAAAACTGGCCTTTCTGTCGGTACCACCGGTGATGATCTGGTGCTCCTCTGGATGGTAGCACACGGTCCGGAACAGCGTGTTGGCGATCATCATTTGGAGACTGATGAATCGTCTAAATGAGGGAATGCAGAGCGAAGATGAAATAAGAGACGAGGGAATGAGATGTTGTGATAGAAAAATATCACACTATGGAAGGAGAATTATGTTCTACACATTTTGAATAATATAAGCCAACAGAAGAAAATCTCTAAAACTTCTCATTTAGCAGCTGCGAGTTGCCATAAAAAGCTCCAAACGAAGCAGCAGATTGTGTGGCTGGATCTGGTGTCAGTAATCAGAGTAAACTCTTTAATCCTCAGACTTTATGAATGTTTTAATCTCCTAACAGAAGAGGCCTGCAGCTTTAAGGATTTAAGCTTTTCTTCTTGAAGAATGCGCTGAAATATCCTTTTATTCTCACTCTGCAGGTCCTCGCGTCAGCGAGCGTCTTCAGCGTTTGCATCCCCGATCCGAACGCAGCAACCCGTTTTCCTCGCTCGCTTTAACTCTGCCGGTTATGCGCGACACCAAAGATGAAGTGCAGAGTTTTCTGTGAACAGTGTGATTAACTGGTTCAATGATGGGCCCTGCCACTTCTTTTCTCCACCTCGCTGGCTCCCGGCTTCAGAAACCTTGTTTTTCGGTGTAAAATTGATGAACGATTTATTTCAATTTCAGCCGAGTGGAGCATGTTGGCTAATTACTGATCTGCTGTGATTTATGGCAATTATGAGCCAACCATTTTCAGGAATAAAGGCTTGAAGAGGATGTGTGGTGCCTCCTAAATGTTCAAGTACGTCATGCTTCATGGATTTGTTTTCTTCATCTAAAGTTCCCGGTAATAACCGGGCGAGTTCGTTTCTCTAGGGATGCACGATAACTGTTTTTCAAAACCGATACCGATAACCAATAACGTTCAGCTTCTAAAGGCCGATACCGATAACTGATAACCGATAACCGATAACCGATAACACACACATATACCTAAGATCATTACATCAATACTATGAACAAAATCAAAAATAGTTTGGACTCTTTAAATGAACAGATAATTTTTTTTTTCCAATGAAAAACTATTGGCAAGCCTCTCAAACATTTTCATAAAGCTATCAAACAAACCTATTTGATATCTCACATTAACTTAAATAAGGTTCATTACTGACTGATATAAAAAATAAAGGCTCCTTGAACTGATGGAAATACATGCATCAGAATTACTAACTGAAAAAGATTAACATTTAAAGGATTTTGACTTGTGGTTCCATTTAAATGAATACCTTTAAAGTAAATGAGGTTCAGTAGTTTTTTATTTTTTATTCTTTAATCTCATGGAAAGTTTAGATGAGAGAGATGAGGGAGAGGAGAGACTGCTGCTGGCTTGTGCACTTAGCATTAGCTTCCGTTAGCTCACATTAGCGTGATTTCAAAACTCCATGGAAGTGATTGTTATGTTGTAGGTGGTCGATCGGGTTTTACGTATTAAAGCTTGTGCTTCCCTCCTCGTAGAATTCACTCGGAGGATTCGTCACAAATAACCACCAAACTATCTTCTTCTGAAACTTTAACCGAAGTTCCACGCCGCCATGTTTGTTGTGATCAGTACGCTGTGCTGCAGGCTGCATTCAAGGTGTAACGTAAATTCCCACATTCCCTCGTTTGCTAGTCGTTCTTTCAGCCTTTTCTATTTTTTTCTTTTTTATGTGTAACATGTGGGAAAATACTGCGAATATCAATTCAAGTCAGCAACTACTAAAATTATGACCGAGTTAACAAGTTGTTTTCTGGCATGAGGGGGTATTCTTGATTTTCCTGTTTGAGTAATCGTTTTTCTGATTATGCCGACGTTACTTGAACATATCATTCACTGCCGGTCATTCAAGGCTCAGAGGGAGCGAGGCACTGCCGTGTTGCCGTGTTGTTATCGGGGCTATTCTTTCGTGATATCGGAGTTATCGGGATGACTTCATAATTTCCTGTTATCGGGTTGATAGTTATCGTGCACCCCTACTTTTCTCTGTTTTGTTGTGTCCATTGTTTCTGACGTGGCTCTATGAGAGGTGTTCTGGTGTATTTTATTCTCTCCAGTGCTGGAGTGGGACACGACCTGCAGACGGACTACTCACACTAAGTCCCAGACGATGCAGGCACCATCAGCGCTGGCGGTGACGCATTCTCTGTCGTTGGTCTTTATTTTCACGCAGCAGACGGTGGCCTTGTGCTGCTTCATGGTCTCCAACAGCCGATGGCCTTGTTGCAGCAGCTCCCAAACACGCACCTGCAGCATAAAAACCAGTGAGTTCACCGTCACAGGAAAACTTTTTCCCCACAACGGACCATCAAGGCCTGCGACGCAGCGGATGCCGAACCAGTCCAACACTCCATTTTACCCCAACCTGTCAGCCCAAGATGCTCAGGCTTTTATTTCCAACCCAGAACTGACTATCCATCATTTTCTGTTTTCAGGCCTCAGACTCAGAGACGTTGATCCTCATCCCAGAAAGCCCACTCCTCACCTCCCATTAAATGCTGGAGGTCTCAGCTTGAGAAACAACTTCATCTGTAATCAGCAGAGATGTCAGTCTTTAGCCATCCAACCTTTTTTAGTTCATAAAGGTTAGGTATAACACCAAAGTGAACTCGCAGACACCCTCCAGTAGGTGGGTGAGGGTAAAGAGATAGTTTGACTTGGACCCAGTTGTTACAGCACTGACCTGGACTCAGTCACTATATTTGCTTTCTACTGATAGTTTTCTAGAACTACTTTAAAAGCCCACATCATCATCATCATCAGCATCACCATCATCACCATCATCACCATCATCACCATCAACATCATCATCATCATCAGCATCATCATCAGCATCACCATCATCACCATCATCAGCATCACCATCATCACCATCATCATCCATCAACATCATCAGCATCATCATCAGCATCACCATCATCACATCATCATCAGCATCACCATCATCATCATCATCATCAGCATCAGCATCATCCATCATCATCATCATCATCATCACATCATCACACATCATCATCATCATCATCAGCATCATCATCTCATCATCATCATCAGCATCACCATCATCACCATCATCACCATCACCATCATCACCATCATCATCATCATCAGCAGCATCACCATCATCACCATCATCATCAGCATTATCATCAGCATCAGCATCATCATCAGTATTACCACACCACCATCATCATCATCAGCATCAGCAGCATCACCATCATCACCATCACCATCATCATCATCATCATCATCATCATCACATCATCATCATCATCAGCATCATCATCATCACCATCATCATCATCACCATCATCATCATCATCAGCATCACCATCATCATCATCATCAGCATCACCATCATCCATCATCATCATCATCATCATCATCATCATCAGCACATCAGCATCATCACATCATCATCATCATCATCAGCATCATCATCATCATCACATCATCATCATCACCATCATCATCATCATCATCACCAATCATCACCATCATCATCATCACCATCATCACATCATCATCATCAGCATCATCATCAGCATCATCACCATCATCATCATCATCATCATCATCATCATCAGCATCACCATCATCATCATCATCATCACCATCATCACCATCATCATCATCATCATCATCAGCATCATCACATCATCACCATCATCATCATCAGCATCATCATCACATCACATCATCATCATCATCATCAGCATCATCATCAGCATCATCAGCATCATCATCATCATCATCATCATCATCAGCATCACCATCATCATCATCATCAGCATCATCATCATCATCATCACCATCATCACCATCACCATCATCATCAGCATCATCATCATCATCAGCATCACCATCATCATCAGCATCATCATCAGCATCATCATCATCATCACCATCATCATCATCATCATCAGCATCATCATCATCATCAGCAGCATCAGCATCATCAACCATCATCACATCATCATCATCATCACAGCATCACATCATCATCAGCATCATCAGCATCACCATCATCATCATCATCATCAGCATCATCATCACCATCATCATCAGCATCATCATCATCATCATCATCATCATCACATCATCATCATCATCATCAGCATCACCATCATCATCATCATCATCAGCATCATCACCATCATCACCATCATCATCAGCATCACCATCATCATCATCATCATCAGCATCATCACCATCATCACCATCATCATCATCACCATCATCACCATCATCATCATCATTAGCATCATCATCAGCATCACCATCATCACCATCAACATCATCATCATCATCAGCATCATCATCAGCATCACCATCATCATCATCATCATCATCACCATCATCACCATCATCATCATCATTAGCATCATCATCAGCATCACCATCATCACCATCAACATCATCAGCATCATCATCAGCATCACCATCATCATCATCATCAGCATCATCATCAGCATCACCATCATCACCATCATCACCATCAGCATCATCAGCATCATCATCAGCATCACCATCATCATCACATCACCATCATCATCATCATCATCAGCATCATCATCATCATCATCATCATCATCATCATCACATCATCATCATCATCATCATCATCACCATCATCAGCATCATCATCAGCATCACCATCATCCATCATCATCAGCATCATCATCAGCATCATCATCATCATCATCATCACCAACACCACCATCATCATCATCAGCATCAGCAGCATCACCATCATCACCATCATCATCATCACATCATCATCATCATCATCATCATCATCATCATCACCATCATCATCAGCATCACCATCATCATCATCATCAGCAGCATCACCATCATCACCATCACCATCATCATCAGCATCATCATCAGCATCAGCATCATCATCAGCATCACCATCACCACCATCATCATCATCATCATCATCAGCATCATCACCATCATCACCATCACCATCATCACCATCATCATCATCATCAGCAGCATCATCATCATCATCATCATCAGCATCACCATCATCACCATCATCATCAGCATCACCATCATCATCATCATCATCAGCAGCAGCATCACCATCATCATCATCAGCAGCATCACCATCATCATCATCATCACCATCATCATCATCATCATCATCATCATCATCATCAGCATCAGCAGCAGCAGCATCATCATCACCATCATCACCATCATCATCATCACCATCATCATCATCATCATCACCATCATCATCAGCAGTGGTTCCAAAACCTTTTGTGCACAAGGCGCACCAAAGGACAAGTAAAAATCTCCAGGCACACCTATTGTGCCAAGTAGCCTTCATAACACGTGTTATCTCTCATATCATGAAAAATATCTGTAAATGTGGATAATTGTTTACTAATATCACTGATATATATGGGCAGCACGGTGGCTTGGTGGTTAGCACTGTTGCCTCACAGCTAGAAGGTTCCTGGTTCGAACCTCGGCAGGGGGGGTCCTGGTTTGAACCTCAGGGCCTTTCTGTGTGGAGTTTGCATGTTCTCCCTGTGCTTGTGTGGGTTTCCTCCGTGTACTCCGGCTTCCTCCCACAGTCCAAAGACATGCATGTCAGGTTAATTGATAATTCTAAATTGCCCGTATGTGTGAATGGTTGTGTGTCTGTATGTGTGACCCTGCGATGGACTGGCGACCTGTCCAGGGTGAACCCCTGCCTTTCGCCCGTAGACGGCTGGGATAGGCTCCAGCAGATCCCCGTGACCCTTCAAGGATGAAACGGGTACAGAAAATGGATGGATGGATGGGTCATGAAATATTTATAAATGTAATATTTCAACAATTAATTTGAAGCTTCATCAAAGCAGCAACACACCCATTTAAACCAGACATGTCACAAAATTGAATACTAGGCAAAGAAAACGCAGCAGAATTTAAGCACAAAGGAACTGTCAATGCAAAGAAGCTGCACTGTCCATTGTCCTGAATTATTAATGTAACATTTTGTATCGGCACTGAAACATGTGCTATTGTAAATATTTACAAATTAGTGAGACACGTGTGCCTGTCGGTGCGCGCAGATTTTTTAATCCTTTAAGACAGGTAACTGTCATGATACTGTCTGTTGACAGTTTTTTTTCTCTTTTCTTTCGGTGGGTTGTCGGCAGCCTCTGCACTGGTGGTTGATGGTTTGCTCCGCACAAGAAAGCGCTCCATTTTCCCTCTTGTTATGTGTGTTTACGTTGGATGTCTCGATGTGTCACAGTCATACAATTCCCACCTGCGCAACTGCCTGATCAGCGAAATATGGAGTTCTCTTTGAGGCTTTTTTTGTTTAAGAATTGTGAGCTTGCCTCCGTAACATTAAATAAGTTCATACAACATAGTGATAGGCCAATAGTAAATTAAAAAATAATTAGGGGTGCACGATAACTATTGGGCCGATAACAGGAAATTATGACGTCATCCCGATAACTCTGATATCACGACGAATAGCCCGATAACATATATATTTTCGTCAACACGGCAGTGCCTCGCTCCCTCTGAGCCTTGAATGACCAGCAGTAAATGTTATCAAGTGACGTCGGCATAATCAGAAAAACGATTACTCAATAAAGAAAATCAAGAATACCCCCTCATGGTAGAAAACAACTCGTTAACTCGGTCATAATTTTGGTAATTTTGGTGAATTGATATTCACAGTATTCTCCCACATGTTACACATAAAAAAGAAAAAATAGAAAAGGCTGAAAGAACGACTAGCAAACGATGAAACGTCGGAATTTACGTTACACCTTGAATGCAGCATGCATTGTGCTGATCACAACAAATATTGCGTCGCTGAACTTCGTTAAAGTTTCAGAAGAAGATAGTTTGGTGGTTATTTGTGACGAATCCTCCGAGCGAATTCTACGAGGAGGGAAGCACAAGCTTTAATACGTAAAACCCGATCGGCCACCTACAACATAACACGCTTCTATAAAATTTTGAAATCGCGCTAACGGAAGCTAATGCTAACGTGCGCAAGCCAGCAGCAGCCTCTCCACCCCTCTGCTCTCCCTCATTCCTCTCATCTAAAGCTTCCATGAGATTAAAAAATAAAAGATAAAAACTACTGAACCTCATTTACTTTAATTAAAGCTATTAATTTAAATGGAACCACAAGCCAAAATCCTTTAAATGTTAATCTTTTTCAGTTAGTAATTCTGATTCATGTATTTCCATCAGTTCAAGGAGCCTTTATTTTTTTATATCAGTCAGTAATGAATCTTATTTAAGTTAATGTGAGATATCATATAGGTTTGTTTGATAGCTTTAAGAAAATGTTTGAGAGGCTTGCAAGTAGTTTTTCATTGGAAAAAATAAATATCTGTTCATGTAAAAAGTCAAAACTATTTTTGATTTTGTTCATAGTATTGATGTAATGATCTTAGGTATATGTGTGTGTTATCGGTATTGGTTATCAGCCGTTAGGAGTTGAAAGTTATCGGTTATCGGTATCGGTTTTAAAAAACAGTTATCGTGCATCCCTAAAAATAATTACTTTTCTGTAATTGTATATTGCAATAATAATATACTGTAAGGTTGTCCCAAAATCCCACGACACACCGTTTGGGAACCACTGCTCTAAAGGGAGGATAAATCACCCACCTGACCCGAGTATGAAAAACTCAGTGATGAGTCAGAGTCCTGAGGTTTGTCATGAGCTCTGCATGTCGACGTTGTGATGAAGCAGCCATCACCACAGTCCACACAAGCTAAAAAAACGCACAGTTGCTTCTGTCTTTGACGTGTGACATTACAGACCACTGTGTCGCTGCTACGTGAGGAACACAACAAAGTTCTTCTGAGCTTTTTCAAAACTATCAAGAAAAAAGTATGTTCTTGCAAGTGTCAGCAACACCTGTGAAAGTATCCCCAGGTGCCAACAACACCTGGATTCAGACTGTCGACAAGTATGCTTGACCTCTAAGAAATAAAATTGGGTTAACTCCTAGTTTAAGTATTTCTCCTGACAAGTAAAAGAAAAGAAAAGGTAATTTTGACTGGCTGCATGCTGAACAAACACATGAGAAGTGCACAGTTACAATCAGAAAAGCTGATCATTGAACAGTTCTAAGCAACAACAAGCTGTGGATTTAAAAAGTCAGATACATGCAACCTGGAATGAAAAAAAGGAAAAATAAAACTTGGATGGAACATTCAATCTTTGAAGCATCTTTCTCAAATTTGGACATGGACTGATTATATTCTGAAACTAAATGGTCCCAGCTACCATCATCTTTTCCAAAAAAAAGCCAGAAATGAAAATATTTTATCTTTAGCATGTTTGAACATCTGCTACTTCGTGCCAGAGACCCTCTGACTAACTGGGAGAAACATATAAAGCATTTACTGCAGGCAGACTTCACATTTGCATTGCACAGGTGTTTTTAGCAAACCGAGTGACCTGACGCAACACATTCGTGTTCCTGTATTCGTGTCTGGAGGCCCCTCAGGCCTCAGAGGATCAAAACAGACTTCATTTCAGTTATTTGTCATGCAAAGGTAGAGCTAAGCCCACAACAGTCTAAGAAACACGAACAAAGCAACTAGCAGCTCACATTTAAGGATTTCAAACGGGATGTTCTTTTCTTGAAACGATCATCGGGTTGAAGACGTCACGATAAGATGAACACATCAGACAAGCTTCTCTGTAGCTTCGACAGTAACTTTCCTGCTACCAAGAGCCAACATCCCCACATCCAAGTCCTACCAAGAACCAGGCTTGTTGCAGTTCCTCATCAGGTAAAGTGATATAAAGCATCTGATTGGTTCCTCTGCAGATCCTCCAGTGCAGCTGGGCCGAAGGAGCCGGGAGTCACGACGGATCTTTTCAGGACCCTTCCAGGCAGATGTATGCTGGGACCTGATGTGAATCATGGGCTGATGGCACTCGGCTTTAGGGTTGGGAATCGAGAACCGGTTCCTGTAGAGAACCGGTTCCTGTAGAGAACCGGTTCCCTGTGTTTCAATTCCATGGAATCGTTTGGCAGTTTATCCAGCGATTCTCTTATCGATTCCAACCAGCATGAATCTCACGTAATTTACGCAAGTTCCGCACAGTCAATTCCAGAAAGCACTTACTTGATTAAGTTACGTCGGTTTAGCACGCACATTGGAGTTGTAAACAACAATGGCGTCCACCAGGTTCAAACGTTCCAAAGTTTGGCTTCACTTCACCAAAGAAAGATGGCAACAAGGCAACTAGCAGTCATTGTGAAGTGGAGATAACAGCGTCGGGAGGGAACACGACTAACATGCAGAAACATTTGCGCACACAACATGTGATAACGAGTGTCGTGTTTTTGACGCTTCGGACTGATGGATCTCAACCCAGCAGCAGTAGCCAAGCTAAGATCACCTCTGGTAACTCTGGTAAGTAGCTATCCCGCTGCCTATGTGCTTCTTTGTAAAACACGCTATAACATTAACGCTATGTTATTAAACGAATGCCTTCTGCATTACATTTAGAAGATGACCGTGACGAGAGAGAGAGTCTGGCTGGTTTAAAGGCTGGAAGACATGATTATTTTTCTGCAAAAGAATTATTAATTCTTCATAGTATTTGCAGATTTGTACTATGCACTGTTCCGTTGTATTTGATAGTATTTATCTTTCTTTATTATTATTTTTGAGTGCTTAATGATCTCATATATCCTTTTAAAAGGGAGATTTTTTCATTTCTATTAGTAAAAATCTGTTAGTAAAATGTTACACATTCTTGTGTATTTGCACAGTTACATATTACAACAGTTAACACGTTGAGTTTGTAAGCTCGTGACTTCTAAGTAAAAAAAATTGATGCTAATAAAACTGTTAGTTCTCCTTTTTCCCCAAATTAGAATCAATAAGAGAATCAACTTGGTAGTAAGTAATATTAATTATCATCTTGGGCTAGCGTAAACTGAGCTAGCCAAGCTAAAACAGCTGACTGTGACTGTGTCCCATCCAGCTGCTCATTCTGCACTTTTTCAACATGGCGCCAGGATTGTAAAAATGCTCCCATTGTCATGTTGCTCATGTTGGAGTTGAAACTGGTGCATCAACAGTAATGACACTGACCTGCCCATCTCCCCCTCCGCTGACGATCCTCCTGCAGTCCCTGGTCCCAGCGATGGCCGTAACGCCCATTTTGTGTGCGTCGTTGATGACGAGCATCGGCCGTCCACTTTCCGGTGCAAACACACGAATCTTGTCGTCGTTCCACGCTACAGACGAGGCGAAAAACCATTTTCACTAGCCCGCAATCAAAAATGATTCATTTGGTTTAATACTCGACGCAGAGTAACTTATTCTGCACAGGTGACACTGAAACTGATGACTATGACATCTGATTTAAAATCCCAGGAGTCCTTGTCATTAAATTTCTCTCCCTGATTCTTACCGCTGATGATGCTGTGCCCGTCGATCATGAAGTCCAAGGAATTGCAGGTCATGTTGGGGACAGTGATGCGCAGCAGCTCTTTGGGTTTGTCTATGTGCCACACCCTGATGTCTTCCTCGGAGCAGGTTGCAAACAGTTCAGATGTTCCACTAGCACACAAAATAAAAAGAGACATGTGTAATTATAGTCACGTGAATGTATTGGATTAAAGGAGTTAACATTTAAATGAGCTGATTTCGGTGCAATAACTGCTGTAATGAACACACAAAAATACAACATGCAAATGTCTCCCTCTAGTGGGCAGAATAGGTAATTGACTATAGGAAATACTAATGAATTCACAAGAATGCATGTTTGCGTTGCTGCTGTACTATAAATGACATCAATATTGGGGTTTTTTTTTTCACTTTTACGGGGACGTTACATAAAAATGCCTGCTAGTGCATTAGATTATATTGACTGGAGGCCTGAAGAAATGCTGTTAATAAAATGGAAAACATCTTTATCTGAAAGTGAATCAACAACAGGAAACGCATGAAGTGCAGGACAGTCACACCGTTTTTATGCACTCTCTTTAAATACCAACTTAACTTTGTTGAAAGCTTAACGAAGCAACAAGAGACCGCAGTTGTGTTTGACGAAAGCCAAATCTGACAACATGTTAAAGCAGCTGTTTAACTGTTCAACTGATACTTGAACATCATCATGCAGTTCCATTTCTCTGAATGACAGTTTATCAAGGGCGTACTACTGCACATCTCTCACCATTTACACTAAAACAAGACCATTTGCTTCTCTCTGGTGGGTTTTACATTCAAAGGATAAAAAAAAAGCGAACAGATGGTAAATGTCTGCTCAACTACCACTTACAAAGGGATGGCTACGTCCTTGACACTGTTTCTGTGGCTGGTGGACATCAGTTCTGCTGTGAAGCTCTCACAGCTGAAGCGATACATCTGAGCTGCCTCTGTGCCAACGAAGAACTGTTGTTCTTCTCCTCCGACGGCGATGGAGGTCACCCCCTTCTCCAGCTGGAGCTTCCTAATGTGGAGGGGCAAAGAGGGGTAAAGCTGCAGAATAAAGCACTGTAAAACAGACTAAATAAACTGGTGTCCCAGCACACGCGGATTGTTGTAAAATTAAAGTTTACAGTGGCAACAAAGAGTCTGTGAATCCCTTGGAATTTACTGGTTTTCTGCATTAATGTGCCATAAAATGTGACCTGATCTTTTCATGAACTCATCTGCGGATGTGCAGACGACTGCGTCCACTTATATGTGTTAGAGTTAGTTCCACCAGAACTGTGAATGTTTACTGGGTCTGTTTATAAGGATACAAGAAAAGATAATTGTTCAATATACTTTATAATTGACCTTTCGGTAAGCACCGCCCCCTTCCTTATTACCTTTGCTAGGTCGGACAAACTTGCTGCTCCTGCGTTCCGATGTGTATCATCAGTGTTAATATTGTACTAGAATAACTCCATGGTGAAATATTGCTGCTGGGGACCTGCAACGGTGACTAGAGGTGTCCAGAACGTTTGGAGGGAACATTTTTATTCCCTTTCCTGAACCGAAACAAACGCTGGAAAACTGCAGGCTGTCCACACAAGCAACTGAACGTGAGGAAAGTTACAAAACACACCTACATTTGCTCCAAGGTAAGTTTACTTTATTAGGTGATTGATTTAACCACCGTTAAGTAAAAGTAATAATATGATTTAGCAGCAATATAAAATATCTATATATCAAAATATCTCTGTTAGCATTAGCTCTGGTTTATAGGTCTGTCCCACACCAGAGCTATGTTAACATCAGACAGTCGCAGCATTGTATTAATATAATTAATTAAGTGACGTTAACATCACTAGCCTCACCTTATACCTAACAAAATAAATATCCAGGGCCATATATATTTGTAGACAACGAGGCAGGCTAATAGGTGGCTAGCGAGCTCTGGTCCATAGTGTCGATGACTTCTCCACTATGGACCAGAGCTAATGCTAACAGAGAACTCATCACCCTCCCTGCTGCTAAATCATATTACTTGTCCTTTATTTTCATGCCTGGCAGGTGGCAACCCTAGATACAACTTGTTTCGGTTCGGGAAAGGGAATAAAAAAGTTCCCTCCAAACGTTCTGGACACCTCGAGTCACTGTTGCAGGTCCCCAGCAGCAATATTCCACCACGGCGTTATTACAGTATAATATTAACACTGATGATAGGTATCGGAAAAAAAGTGAATTAACACAGTCCTTAACGCAGGAGCAGCAAGTTTGTCCAACTAGCAACGGTAACTAGGAAGGGGGCGGTGCTTACCGAAAGGTCAATTGCTGTTTGTCTCGTATTGTGACTTAGATGAGAATCAGGTCATGTTTTACGGCAAATGAACTAGTAAATTCCTAATAGGTTCACATAGTTTTTCTTGCCACTGTCTCTGTTAGGATGATACAGATGATCCAAGACTCACTTCAGAGTTTTGAAGTTGGTGCTGCAACACAACGCTAAGGTTCCCGCTCCAGAGCCCACGAGCAGGTCCCCAGAGGCCAGAACCTTCAGAGTACTGACTCCCTGCACAGGAAAAGCAGAAGCAATGACTTTAACCAAATCATCCAAAAAAAGAGAACCTGAATATGTTTTTAAGGACTTTCATACGATTTAAGCAATAAGATCCCATGAAATGAAAGCTGAAGTTATCTGTTCAGTTGTGACCACTTACGAGGCTGTATCTGGACTTGAGTGGACCGCAGTCGTTCAGGAACCCCACATTCATGTTGATTTTCATTATGTCTCCACTGGTGGTTCCGCAGAAAATGAACTTATCGTCCTCTGAAATCTGTGCGACAAGAAACCATTTAAGATGAGCGGCTTCAGCTCAGTTCAGCAACAGAATAAGACATTTTTGGACAATTCAAAATGAAAGAATCTCTGTCTACGTCAAGAAGAACGTGGTTCTGAAACCCAAACTCAGAAAGTGGCAGGATGATCGGGGTGAGTGTTGGCAAGGACCTCGCAATACGATATGTATCATGATACTTGGGTCACAATATGATATTATCACGATATCGTGATATCACGATATATAGCGATATTCTACCCAGTTAATATCAAAATTAAAAGTAGAGATGAAAAATCAAGTTGGTGTATATGTTCATCAGATGATATTGATCATTCAGAGGACAAACTGAGTCCCAACTATTTGCTTCAAAACAACCTATTTACTGTTTATTATTAGTGTTTTTGCACATTTAAGTAACCGTTACAACATACTGACAGCATTGTAAAAAAAAAATCGATATTAGGAGCTGAAAAATCGATATTATATTAGGGCGGACGAAAATCGCGATATATTGCCAAATCAATTTTTTTCAACACCCCTACAGGACAATGTGGAAAATGCAAAAATAAATGTTTAAAAAATGGCCCTAAAATGTGATTCTTACATTAACGGTATGAACCCGACATGTTTTTATGTCTGTTTTTTCTCATCTACTTTAACTGATTTAATATAAGCTACAACCATTTTTACATTTGAGGCCTGTTGTAACAGGCGTCAGAAGACTTCTCTCCTCTGACAACCAAAACAGTGGAAGAAGAGAGGTTTGCCTCCACTTTTCCTTTTTTTTTTTTTTGGTATTATTTTGTGGCTCAAGTGGCCTGTATTGATAGCAGATGGACAGGAAACGGAGACAAAAAGAGAGAAAGAAAACGAAAGCAAGAGGGAAGGCATGCAGCAAAGGGAAATGAGCCAGGACTCAGTCCTGGAGATGCTTCATGAGGACTGTAGCCTCTGTAACTGGGGCGCCGGCGCCCCAGTTACAGAGGCTACAGCTAAACCAGAGCAGCTATGCAGCGCCAGGGTGACACCTGCTTCATGTTTTTGGGGACTTTCTTCTCTGTCGCCCTCACATGCTCAGCCAACTCCACTGCAAGTGATGCTCCAAAAGTCTAATCTGTTTGCAGAGCTGCTCGTGGCCCCTCTATCACCATTCTACTGAGAGCCTTCAAACCTACAACAACCGATTTCTATCGGTGCCTACAAATCCGTAAATGTTTTTTAATGGAAGTTAAGAGTCGTGATTCTCTGGAGCCCTCTAAAATAACTGAGGTATTTACTAATGCATACAATTCAAATAACAACAAAGGTATCGTGGGTAGACTGTATAAGGCTTTTACTTCAATGAATAAAACCTCAACAGATTATATAAAGGAGCGCTGGGAAAAGGAACTGAACGTAGTAATAACTGAGGACATGTGGGCAAAAGTATGGGAAACCCGTTCTACTACTACTACAAGTTCATTCTTTTGGAGAGACTTCTGCTGGAAAAACCCTGACCCGTTTCTTTATTACCCCCCACCAAATATCAAAATGGAGCGGGACACGGCACTTCTGCTGGAGGGAGTGTGGCTCTGATTCGGCAGATCACGCACATATCTTCTGGTCATGCCCATGTGTTCAACCTTTTTGGAAGGGAGTGGGAAACTTAATATCAGAGATTCTGGACCTGGACACTGATTTCTCTTTCAATATGCTATACCTTGGACATATCTCTCAAGGTCTCAATAAAAGCGACGCATACCTTTTGAAGATATTTGTGGCTGCAAGTAAAAAAACAATAACTAAATGCTGGCTTCAGAAAAATCCCCCCATCGCTGGCCTCATCAAAATAATAAATTCTATCCGCCTGATGGAGAAAATGACTTTCACTCTTCGACTTCAAAAAGACCTGGGTGATGCACACTGGAAAAAATGGGACTGTTATCATCAAATAGACACTGATTGAGTCATATCTTCCTGCATCTTCTTGACACTTTCGGAATTCTGTGGAATGTACCTCTGATCGTATTTTATTTTTTTTTAACTGACTGTATTGAACACTGTCATGTCCCAGACCTCCACTGTTCCTGTTTTCTTGTTGTAAAAACTAAAAAAATTAAAAAAAAAAAGTGATAAAAATAAAAAAGATTAAAAACCTACAACAACCCCAGCACGGTAAGAAAACTGCACAGAAGCTGAAAGAAAGTCTCCAGCTTCCCACTGAACACACTTGATGACAGCTTCACAACACACCGCCTCTACAGAGCCAGCAGCATCCTGAAAACTGAAACCCAGCCCTCGTTTGTGCCATCTGGCAGGCGCCGCAGGACATTTACAGCCTGCAGCTTCATCCCCACTGACAAAACTCCCCCCTTCTACTGCATCATCATCATCATCATCATCATCATCATCATCATCATCATCATCATCATCATCATCATCATCATCATCATCATCATCATCATCATCATCATCATCATCATCATCATCATCATCAGCAGCAGCATCATCATCATCATCATCAGCATCAGACTGACAATTAACTACTTATCTGTACACCACACTGCAACCTGAATATGTACAATATTTTATCAGAACCTTGCCATGAATATTTCCAGTCCTGTTCGTGCGCATTAACGTTGGAATGGTTGTCATGGTTGTCATGGTTGTCATGGTTGTCATGGTTGTCATGGTTTTTGGGTTTTTGTTTTGTTCGGTCCTTTCTTCCCTGCCACCAGTCTGTGTCTGGACACTGTCCGATCGCTCTTCCTTCCCCTACTAGTCCATTGTCATTCTTTCTTTCATGCTTCCTTGTTCTTATTATTATACAGTCATGGAAAAAATTATTAGACCATTTTTTCTTCATTTTCTTGTTCATTTTAATACCTGGTACCACTAAACGTCATCATGTGACTAAAACAGACGGAAAAGAAAACACTGAATGCATAAAAGCAGTGTTTTTGGCAGTACAACGCCATAGCTATTGATGTAAAAACTTAAATGATTTAGGTTATAATCAAGAAAACCATAGAAAATGGTAAGATATCAGCTCTTAAATAAAACTCTTATGAGCAATCTTTGTGGTTATCGTTATGTTTGTCCAAACAAATGTACCTTTAGTTGTACCAGAAATTAAAATGAACAAGAAACTGAAGAAAACAAGGGTGGTCTAATAATTTTTTCCATTTCTGTAATTATCTCCTGCCAAGGAGGTTATGTTTTTGTTGGCGTTTATCTGTCTGTCTGTCTGTCTGTGTTCAAGATAACTCAAAAAGTTATAGATGGATTTTAAGGAAATTTTGAGGAGTTGTCAGAAATGTGAAAAGGAAGAACTGATATCATTTTCGGTGAGATCCGGAAGGAATCCTGGATTCTGGATCACTTTCAAAGCTTCCTCTCTCTGTCCTGTCTCCTCTCTTTCTTTATCCAGCTGGTCTTCAGCAGGAAGGTCCCTCCATATGATCCAGGTCCTGCTCAAGGTTTATTCCTCTTAAAGTGGAGTTTTTTCTTGCCACTGTTTGGCTTATCCAGGGGTTTTTTACGGGCGAAAGGCAGGGGTCAGGTCCCAGTCCATCGCAGGGTGGGAGTTTTTTTACATGCATGTCTTTGGACTGCCATTATGCCTTTTCGAACCAGGTTGTAGGAACATTCAAGTTATATTTTTAGTAAATTATATTTGCTCTGGGTCTCTGTAAAACGCCTAGAGACAATTGACATTGTAACAGATGCTATACAAATAAAACTGAATTGAATTGAATCAACTTAATTTTGGTGTGTCCACCAAATGTGTGCAATGAAAGTAGAGCATTTGGATTCTGATTCATACCTCTAAACATTTCACAATCCTCCTCAGCTTGCCTGCGTTACAGTCCTTGGGCCTGATCTTTCTGTTCTGGAGATCCAGTTCCCAGACTCGCAATGTCCCACTGCTCATAAAAAACCAATGATGTTAATACACTAAAAGAGAAGAACTAGGGAGAGTCTGACGAGGCGCACTGACAGAGGGGATCTAAGTACAGTTCTGCAAAAGTTAGTAACCCCTCTAGATAAATGGAGCCTCAGATGAATAAAAATTTTTTACCATGCAATTCTTTATTTAACAAAAATTAAGTAAAAATGAAAAGATCATGTTTGTTTGAAGTTGTATTGGCCATCTACTAAGAACCACTACAACCAGATTAGGGATGCACGATAACTGTTTTTTAAATCTGATACCGATAACCGATAACTTTCAGCTCCTAAAGGCCGATACCAATAACCAATAACACACACATATACCTAAGATCATTACATCAATACTATGAACAAAATCAAAAATAGTTTTGACTCTTTAAATGAACAGATATTTATTTTTTCCAATGAAAAACTATTGTCAAGCCTCTCAAACATTTTCGTAAAGCTATCAAACAAACCTATTTGATATCTCACATTAACTTAAATAAGGTTCATTACTGACTGATATAAAAAATAAAGGCTCCTTGAAATGATTGAAATACATGCATCAGAATTACTAACTGAAAAAGATTAACATTTAAAGGATTTTGGCTTGTGGTTCCATTTAAATTAATACCTTTAATTAAAGTAAATGAGGTTCAGTAGTTTTTATTTTTTAATCTCATGGAAGCTTTAGATGAGAGGAATGAGGAAGAGGGGAGGAGAGACTGCTGCTGGCTTGCGCACGTTAGCTTTAGCTTCCGTTAGCTCACGTTAGCACAATTTCAAAACTCCATGGAAGTGATTGTTATGTTGTAGCTGGTCGATCGGGTTTTACGTATTAAACCCTCCTCGTAGAATTCGCTCGGAGGATTCGTCACAAATAACCACCAAACTATCTTCTTCTGAAACTTGAACAAAGTTCCACGCCGCCATGTTTGTTGTGATCAGTACGCTGTGCTGCAGGCTGCATTCAAGGTGTAACGTAAATTCCGACATTTCCCTCGTTTGCTAGTCGTTCTTTCAGCCTTTTCTATCTTTTTCTTTTTTTTATGTGTAACGTGGGAAAATACTGAAATATCAATTCAAGTCAGCAACTACCAAAATTATGACTGAGTTAACGAGTTGTTTTCTGGCATGAGGGGGTATTCTTGATTTTCCTTACTGAGAAATCGTTTTTCTGATTATGCCGACGTTACTTGAACATAACATTCACTGTCAGTCATTCAAGGCTCAGAAGGGAGCGAGGCACTGCTGTGTTGACAAAAATATATATGTTATGGGGGCTATTTGTCATGATAATCGGACTTATCGGCATGACGTCATAATTTCCTGTTATCGGCCCGATAGTTATCGTGCACCCCTAAATCAGATCATTTCTGTTATGTTAAAAAAAAGACAGGATTAAAAAGAGAGGATGCTAAGTTTTGTATGACGGAAATGAAATTCAAAATACCACAAATAAGTATAAAATGAGGACAAACAGTTGTCAACAATCACCTGCCGGCAGAAACAAAGATGCTGTCGCTGGTGTTGGAGTACTGGACGGTGAGGCAGTGACCGGCGCTGTGAGGTGAAGCTGGACTCCCACAGACAGCCTCCTTGCTCTCAATATTCCAGACGACGACACTGAGGACACACAGCAGGCGTCGCGCAGATGTCACTCCCTGATTTTTACCCTTAAAGTGGAGCCCAGCATCCAGACCTGATGCTTACCTGCCATCGTCCTGACCCCCGAGAGACACCAGGTACTGGTCATGGGGGGAGAAGGCCAGCGCCTCCACTTTGCCCTTGTGGAGCTCCAGGTTAGCATGGACGGCTCTCTCAGCGTAGTTCCAGATAATTACTGATGCCTGGAAAAATACAGACCACAGTCAAAACTAGAAGTTTACAAACAGTCAAGAAAGCAACACAGAGTTTTTTTTTTCTCCATGTCTGACAATAAAATTGAAAAGGACCTCCTGTTGTAGGTCAGGAGGAAAGACCTTTTTTATTTGTAAAATGTCAAAGTTGGACCTTTACATTTTTTTTTTTTTGGTTACTTTTTCTGAGAATTTCCTTTCAAGTGTTTAACGTGACTCAAATGCTTTGGGTAGCCCTGAGCAAGCTTCTCATCGCATCTGGCTGGACCATTCTCTGACAGAACCGGTGAGATGAGTCACGTGGTCACACGTGCCTTTTTACAGATGTTCTGTCGGACTGAGCTCAGAACTTTGTGAAGGTCGCTCCGATACCTTTAACTAGTTAACCTTTAATCACTGAAACTAATCTGGAGGTATGGCTGGGACCGTTGTCCTTTGGATGATCTAACATTTACTTTTAAGCTGATATCTCGAGATGCTGCTTTAATATATTTCATTTCATTTTTTATTTGTTTGAGCAGATAATGTGAAATGCCAACAAAAAACAAGACAATAAAATAAAATTACAGTGATCCCTCGCCACTTAGCGGTTTAAGTTCTGCGGTGTTAGTTATTCATGGATTTTTTTCAGAAATATATAATATTTTAAAAAAAAAATCAAGAAAAAATTGCGGAAACATCATAGGATGTTGTGCGCGTTCTCTCGCAGCGAAGAACTGTTGTGAGCCAGCCTGGCCCCTTTAAGAAAGTGGCTTTATGGGTAATGGTGTGGCCTTATGGGTAATGTAGTGTGTGTGTTCGTGGGACGGCAGAATGAAAACGGGGTTAGATGAAAGAGCGGTTTCTTCACTATGGTTCAGAGATCAGAGGCTGTGAAGGAAACAGAAAGACCACAGTTGAGCCTTTGTCTTGTTTCACTGCAGTGCCTCGCTACTTTTTTGCAGTTTTTAAACACATTTTTTTTTTATATTATATATTTCTGAAAAAAATTCACGAATAACTAAAACCGCGGAACTTAAAGAGCGAATTGGCGAGGGATCAGTTATAAATGTCTGATTCAGTAAAGTAACAATTCAAGTAATAATTAACCACAATAAGGAATAAACATCTCTGTGTGTTGAAGGCTAATTGAGAAGGTATATTTTTAAACTGGTCATCATGGTGGTACGTTTACTCAGAGAGCTGAACAGTTTCTCAGCTGGTACGCAGTATGAAAAGTTTGAGAACCACTGCTTTATACATTTGCTTTGAGATGTCTGGAATTAATCTATGAAGCCCCGTTTGGGTCATAATTCAATGAATAAATGAGTCTATTATTATGAAATCCATGTTTATTAATATGAAATATTTCCCATTATTATGATAATGGTTTTGTTTTTCATAATAATGGGAAACATTTCATAATAATGGATACGTATTTCATAATAATAAATGCCTGTATTTCATAATAATAGACTCATTTATTCATTGAATTATGACCCAAACGGGGCTCCATATGAATCAACTAAAATAAAAAATGAAATGAAATGAAATATGAGATAGACAGGGGAAAAAATACCCAATTTACTCCCAAACTTGGAAAATAAAAGCTTGTGTCCCTTTATAAACTGCATGTGAACTTGTGGTTGCAATTGTATGGACTCATATTGTATATATTAATCGTGCTTGCTTTGCAAAAAAATATAAATAAACAACTAAAAACTAAAAGATATAACCAATGCTTCTCTGTGCAGTGCAAAATAGCTAAAGAGGAAACAAATAAAAGAAGGAACTGATAAAGGTGTCAAAGCTTATGAATGACCCATGTCAGAATCTTGACATATAAATGAACCCCAGGTAAACTACCTTAGTGCCCATGATGGAGACTTGTCCAGAGGCAACATATGTCCCACTTTTGGACACCGAGATGCAGGACACGTTGTTGGTGTGTCCGTGCAGGAACTCCTGTTTTCCGTCTGCCAGTCTCTGCAGGATCACTGTGCATCCCAGAGGATAGATCAGGAACTCTCTGTCGGGATGGACCCTCAGGCCAGAAGGCCACGTGACCTGAGAAAACAAAGCACACATCGCCCACCCCGCGAGGGCGAACCCACAACTGCAGCCGGTGCTGTTTTCTTTTCTTTTTTTTTTAACAGGCGCGTCATCGGAAACTCGTCAGAATACGACGCCTGTTGCTTCTTGAACGAGTTTTTCAATTAAGTCACGATATTAATAGAACTTAACACCAGGAATAATCGATTAAAAAAAAAAAACATTCATGATTATTGCGTGTAAAGCGTTCCGATTAGCTTAATATGTTAAAAAACCTACCGTTGAAACCGATGACAGCCTCCAGCTGCAGCTGAGGAATGTCCTGTATTTCACGAGCCATAGTTATATATATTAAAAAATTATAGTAACTAAAACGACTTTCAACTCTCGCTACAAAATTAAATCTTTTCAATAAACGTCCCGTTTTTTTCCCCTCCAACCGTTACTCGCCGAAAGCCAAACAAATGGTCTCCTAGCAACCACAGCCGCTGCCGAAAAGGGATCGGTTTCGGTGAAGACCCCTTACGGCTGCATTCACGTGTTTACGGAAAACTGACAACTGTTAGTGAGCGAACGTAAAAAAAAAAAATGTCCAAGAATATTTACTGAAGTGCTGCACGTATGTGCACATTTGGGGTATATGCGTATAAATGTTTTCTCTTGTCATTCACTCCTCCCACCATATTATCCATCCGTAAAATATTGTTTTATATTGACGAAATATTAAAACGCAGAAAAACATGAACGCATCACAAATAAATATCAACATTTAATGTTTTGCAGTAGCACAAAGGCTGAAACTGCCCACTTAAAGGTGCCTGTTAGTGTCTGGCATTCATTCATGTATTTATATATTATTTTTCTTTCTTTTTTTGAAATTGTTATTCATGTGTGAGTGTGTATTTGCATTATGGTGTTTAGAGTAATAGTTAACTTTGGTGAGTTGTTTTCTTTTTATTTATTTGCTATTCTTTTTTTTTTGTAATACCTATCCTGCAATAATTATGTATCAATTTATTTTTACTTTCTTTTTGTGTTCCTGTGTTGGAGGGGTTTAAAAAAAAGGGGGGGGGGGGGGGGTCTTTGTGACTTGTAATTTTTTTTTAGTGATACTTGGTACACTTTGTTCACATAATGATCTTTTTACTTTATTTTTAAATGGTTATAGAGATGTTAGTACCATTGTTACTTTTGCTATTGGTCTCAATAAAAAAAAAAAAGGCTGAAACTACTTAAACTATTTGTTGATCCATGATTTAACCAACTGACAAAAAAAATAAAAATAAAGATTCACTTAAAAAGAGAGTTCAAAAATTATATTTTTGAGGAAAATAACTACAAGAATGCTGTTCAGTATGAATGTAATTAATAGTAGGAGCAGGATTTTAATAAGAAATACATTGACAAAAGGTGTGAGGGTTTTTTTTCACTATTTTTACTGACTTTTTCTTGGCATACAGTGGCATTACAGTGGAAAAACTAAATGTTGATCACAATTATGTGAATAAGAGTGCGTCATAAAACACAATCTGGACCACCATTCGGTTCACTGTGGTGTTACTGCAACACCAGCACAGAGCATCTCTTTATTGATATTAAACTCACATGTAAATAATAAAATCAGATCACACAACTTCACCTTATGTGTGGTGTACCTCTCAACATGAAAATGAAACTGAGATAACGGATTTATGACTATTTAACGGTGACCAACTGCTCCTGAGCTCTAATCCAGTTTACAACACGTCTGGTGAGAACACGAACAGCAACTCCACAGGAAGTGACAAAGCAGCTGCTGTTACCGGCGGCTGATAACACACCTGGGGAAAAAAGAAGAAAACAGAAGCTCTTTGTGCTGCGCTTATTTGGTGTGCGTTTGGTTGCACGTCCCAGAAAAAAAAAAAAAAAAAAAGCGCCACATTTACCACAGTGAGAAAGTATTTGGTATCTGTCCAACATCCTTGCACACAATCCCTTTTTTCAGTAAAGGGTATATATATTTTTAACCACCTTGGCTCCAGCAGCTTAGTTGTTTTAGTTGTGAAATTATGCTCATAATTAATGAACTAATGCAGTATGAAAAACCTGGTGTCTGTTATATGTCAGCAGACGTCATTGTTGCCCACCACTAAATAATGAATGGCTTGTCCCAAAATCCTGGCTAAAATGCTAGTGCTAATGCTAAAATGTAGTGACACACATCTCCAAGTCTGCCTCTGCATCGTTGGATGTCAAGATAAAAGAAATGACTTATGTCTTGTTACTGATTGGCTACGTACATTTTCAGCACCCAATAATGGAATTTATACGTTCAGATTCTTCATTGAGTTTGGAACCGGTTCTTGGAGGAACTGGTTTTCCATTCTCACCTCCAGTGCCAAAGTGTCCCTGTGCAGGACGATGAACCCCACAGAGCCTCCGCTAGCCAGGGTTCTCATAGTCCCAAACCCGGATAAACCGGGAGGAAGTACCCTGGCCAGCCACGCCTCATCAGATGGGCTGGTATCCCTCTCGTTCAAAGCCGCGTCCATCGGTACAAAACATACCGAACCAATTGCAACCGGGTGGGGGCAGGGCTATTTGTGCTGACTCATGTATACAGGAGAGTTCAGAATAGAGGTCTTCGGAAAACCCGAAAACCCAAGGTTCTGACCCGACCCGAATCGGGTCTCGGGTCCATTCAAAAGACGTGACTCAGGGTTCGGGTCTGAATCGGTACAGTTAGTCTCGGGTCTGGTCGGTGCTCTCTGACAGGCTGGGTCCGCGTTTACTCGAGAGAGGTAAAGATATTGGCGGTGGCAGCTAATGTCAGAACTCGGGGCAGTTAAATGATTATTAATTAACATTGCATGTTTGTCATGAAACAATCGTGTTGCTGTAGCGTGTTATTAGCGGTTTGCCCGGCAGCTGTAAAGCACAACGGATCGCCAACATGATAACGTTGGATGAGAGAACATATTCACGACTCGTCCTGACCGGTGTAGGCTATTAGCGTTAGCAGTTGCTACCAATAGCATCTGTATCCACTAAGAAAATAACAATGTTGATTTATTGTTGTTTACATCACGTAGCCTATGTAGCAACTGAACCGGTAGAAGAAGACAATTTTAGGGAAGAAAATCAAGTTTTATTCAACGCTAGACAACTTTAACATGAGCAACTATGGGCTGGATTGTCTCGGTTCGGTTCGTGGTCGGAAATCAAGATTTGGGTCGGGTCGGTTCCGGGACCAAATATTGCGGGTCCATTCGGGTTGGGACCCCCGGACTTATGATAATAGCTCGGGTCGGGTCGGTTTCGGGTCGAATTTTCACAGCTCCATTCAGGTCCGGGTCCATGAAAGTGGACCCGTGAAGACCTCTAGTTCAGAACAATCAAGGTGACGGCAGAATTGCTAGTAACTCCTTGGATCAATAGGTTTTTCCAGTAAAAATGTCAACAGTCATTCACCAAATTAAATAATTATTCCGAATAAATAATTCCGACTTAAACTATTTTCCTTCAAGTTTACATGGAAATAGTAATTCTGAATTGAGGTTTACATGGAAAACACGTTTGATTGGCTTTATTCAATTCCGCTTAAGGTCTGGGGGTTGGGAAGGGTTCTGATTGGATAGGGGGGCGGACGTCTTTACGTATTTACGTCTACCGGAAGAAAACAAACTTACTCGATTAGCAACAACATGGAGGACTACATTATTAGCATCCCTTTTGGATCTGTTTTTATTTTATTTTTAAAGCAGCAGCACGACAACATCATGTCGATGATTTTCTTGCGAAAACAAGCCCAGCGCGGAATATAAGCGTCATCAAGACAGACGGGCAAGAGAACGAGCATGCTCAGAAAGACCGGAATTAATTTAAAGCGGAATGAGTGTATACATGACCCCGGAATTATTCTATTCGGATTTAAAATCAGAATAAACCAGCCACTTACTTCGGAATTAAGTTTAATTCGAAATGGACATTTTCATTCGGAATTAGGTGTTTACATGGTAATTTTTAATCATTTTAAATCGGATTTTATTTTAATTCTGAATTAAAGAGGAATTAAACTTCCCATGTAAATGCACTGAGTCTAGTTTGAGAAACTAGTCTGCTTGTTGCTCTGCGCATGTCACATGCTTTGTTTCTCTAGTTGTTCTATTTATCCATCACGTGGCTGCAGAAGAAGCTGAAGTCCTCCAGCAGCGGTCGCCAGTTCAATTCCCGGCCTGCAACTCTTTGCTGCACGTCTTCACCGTTCTCTCTCACAGTGAATGAAAGTCACTTGTGCCAAAAAAAAAAAAAAAAAAAAATAGACTGAGGACAGAGAACTGGTGGACCGCTTTGTGGTGACAATCATCTCATCTTAAATGTCGACAAGACACAGGAGATGATTGTGGGTTTTAGGAGGACCAGGAACAAGTCAAACAGCATTTCCATCATGGGAGAAGAAGTGGAGCTGGTGGAGGAGGATAAATACCTCAGTGTTCACCTGGACAACAGACGCAACACTGATGCTGTTTAGAAGAAGGGACAGAGCAGACTTTACTTCTGGAGGAAGCTGAGGTCCTTCAGAGACTGCAGCAGGATGTTCAGATCTTCTTCTGCAGTCATCTGTTGGAGGAGCAGCATCAGAGCCAGAGACTTAAAGAAAATCAACAAGCTGATGAAGAAGGCTGGTTCTGTTCTGGAGCTGATGGAGCAAAGGAGGATCCTTCATCAAATGACATCATGGACAACCCTGAACATCCTCTTCACAAGAGATTCAGAAACGCATCATCTTCAGGCAGGAGCTTCTTCAGATCTGCTGCAACACTGACCCTGCGGGAGATCCTTCCTGAACATCTGGAACCTTCTACAATAAATCTTTGAAGAGACTTAAATCATGACAGTTACTGAAACAGTTTAATTTCCCTCTGGGAATCAATAAAGTATTTCTGAAATGAATTGAATTGACCTTTCGGTAAGCACCGCCCCCTCCCTAGTTACTGTTGCTAAGTCGGACATTCTCGCTGCTTCAATTTGAAGTTAGCCTCTGACTTGGCAGATGCCAAAAAGGCCATTTCACTACTTTTCTTTTCAGAGCATTGAGACCACCTTAGCCACCTTAACCACCTTAAAGCCGAATCCACAGGATCCGGAGTAATTCTGTCCATCAGAGAGGAAAACAATTCAGATGTCAGGGAAGGGAGTCCAGTTTAGCTCTGACTCTGGCTCTTTGCGGGGGGAGGGGGTCGCTTTCAACTGCTGGGATTCTCAGACGTTCCTTCAAAACTTAAGTCCTTGGGCGCGTCCTGGCGCGTCTGCCCGTGAGCGTGTATCTTCCTGTGTCTGCTCAGACAGTGACTCCACGTGAACCTGCGGCCACAGGTGAGGCACTCGTACGGCTTCTCCCCCGTGTGCACCCGCTGGTGCTTCGTCAGCGACTTGTACCTCGTGAACGTGGCGCCGCATTCGTTGCAGATGTACTGCTCGGACTTGACGTGGACGTTCTGCTCGTGCTCCTTCATGTTGCCCAGCTGCGAGAAGCCCTTCCCGCACACGGGGCAGAGGTGCGGCTTCTCCCCGGAGTGGGTCAGCCCGTGCGTGTTCAGGTCCTGGCGCGAGTAGAACCGCTTGTTGCAGACGATGCACTTGTACGGCCTGTCCCCCGTGTGGCTCCTCATGTGCCTCCTCAGGCTCTCCGAGCGCGAGAAGCAGGTCTCGCACAGCGCGCAGCGGAAGGGTTTCTCCCCGGTGTGGGAGCGGGCGTGGCGCCGCAGCTCCGAGCCCTTGAAGAAGCGCATCCCGCAGAACGCGCAGCAGTGAGGCTTCTCCGGCTGCTCCTCGTGGGTCTTCTCGTGGGCCTTGCAGTGACCCGCCTCGGCGAACCCCTTCCCGCAGACGGGGCAGGTGAAGGGCTTCTCGCCCGTGTGCACGCGCTCGTGGCGGACCAGCTTGTTCAGCTTGTTGAACGTCTTCATGCAGTACGGGCACTGATGAGGCTCCTTCGGTTTCTTCAGGTGGGTGCGTTTGTGCCTCTCCAGCCTCGAGGGCCGGTTGAAGATTTTCCCGCAGTCGGGACAGGGATGCTTGTTGGTCCTGGTGTGGCAGTTCTGGTGTCGGATCAGCTTCTCCTGCTGGGTGAAGCTCTTCTCGCAGTGCTGACACTGGTGAAGCGTCTTGGGCGCCCTGGTGTGGACCGGCCTGTGTCTCTCCAGCTTGGACGGCCTGTCAAACATCTTCCCGCAGACGGAGCAAGGGTAACGCTTGTTTGAAGTTCCGCCCCCTCGCTCCTTGTGGCGCTCGGATTCTGAGGCGGCCGAATCATCGTCTGTTTCGTCTGTTTCATCTGAATCAGATTCTAAGATTACTGTGGCCTCGACTTCTCCTGGACCTATCACAGAATCAGAGAGAAACACCTGGGAATTAGGGGTGTGAGAAAAATCGATTTACCAATATATCACGATATTCGGCTGCCCAATATAATAGCAATTTTTCAGCTCCTAATATCGATCTTGTGCAAAAACACTAATAATAAACAATAAATAGGTTGTTTTGAAGCAAATAGTTTTGACTCAATTTGTCCTCTGAATGATCAATATCATCTGATGAACATATACAGCAACTTGATTTGTAATCTCTACTTTTAATTTTGATATTAACTGGGTAGAATATCGCAATACATCGTGATATCGCGATAATATTGCATCGCGACCCAAGTATCACGATACATATCGTATTGCGAGGTCCTTGCCAATACTCACCCCTACTGGGAATAAATAAATAATTCTAGGGATTTAACTGCATGACAAACCCTGTTAAACAGCTTGATATTGCTGGCAAACATGCATTTATTTATCTTTTTTATTTCAATCACAACAGAACACAGAAAGCGCAATCAGTTATCAAAAGTAGGGCCCTATGGAATCCACGATCACAGACGGAATCGCGGAATTGACCTTTCGGTAAGCACCACCCCCTTCCTAGTTACTGTTGCTAGGTTGAACAAACTTGCTGCTCCTGCGTTAAGGACTGTGTTAATTCGCTATTTTTCCTATGTGTATCATCAGTATTTATATCACACTATAATAACTCCATGGTGGAATATTGCTGCTGGGGACCTGCAACAGTGACTCGAGGTGTCCAGAACGTTTGGAGGGACATTTTTATTCTCTTTCCCAAGCCGAAAATGCAGACTGGTTCAGTTGTATCCGTCCACACAAGCAACTGAACGTGAGGAAAGTTACAAAACGCACCTACATTTACTCCAAGGTAAGTTTACTTTGTTTATTAGATGATTGATTTAACCACCATTTAGTAAAAGTAATAATATGATTTAGCAGCAGGGAGGGTGATGAGTTCTCTGTTAGCATTAGCTCTGGTCCGTAGGTCTATCCGCACCAGAGCTATGTTAACATGAGACAGTCGCAGCATTGTATTAATATAATTAATAAAGTGACGTTAACATCACTAGCCTCAACTTATACCTAACAAAATAAATATCCAGGGCCATATATATTTGTAGACAACGAGGTAGGCTAATAGGTGGCTAGCGAGCTCTGGTCCATAGTGGAGAAGTCATTGACCCTATGGACCAAAGCTAATGCTAACAGAAAACTCATCACCCTCCCTGCTGCTAAATCATATTATTACTTTTACTAAACGGTGGTTAAATCAATCATCAACTAAAAGTAAACTTATCTTGGAGTAAATGTAGGTGTGTTTTGTAACTTTCCCCACGTTTAGTTGCTTGTGTGGACGGACACAACTTAACCTACTGCCTGCATTTTTGGTTTGGGAAAGGGAATAAAAATGTCCCTCCAAACGTTCTGGACACGTCGATTCACTGTTGCAGGTATATCCGCATATCGATATCGCACGCTGAATGAGGCTAGCGTTAGCAGCCAGCCACCAGTGAAACAACGTGACACCCCATTCCCATTCATCTTCCTAAACAAAAATTGTTGATTTAGTTTTTTGCTGGGCAAAATGTATTTTGGAGGCCAACTGCCAACTGTAAGTTGTTTAACATTTAGGCTGTAAGTGAATTCTGTGTGTGCATATGTGCATGCAAGCATGTGTAAGAATAAAAATGACCTGTTGCCTGTGTAAATGTGTCAGTTTTTTTTTTTTTGAGGAAAAAATTCTACTGTTAGATAAGTCGCGATCTGTTGACCTACACATCAAAGAATCGGAATCGAGAATCATTTTGAACAGGAATCCAAACAGAGAATCGGAACCAGTATCGTTAAAATCCAAACGATGCCCAATCCTAATTTTCACACGTTACACATAAAAAATAGAAAAGGCCGAAAGAACGACTAGCAAACGAGCGAACGGAGGAATTTACGTTACACCTTGAATGCAGCCTGGAGCACAGCGCGCTGATAAAAACAAACAAACATGGTGGTGATCATATGGAACTTCTTTAAAGTTTCTGAAGAAGATAGTTCGCTGGTTATTTGTGATGAACGCTCCAAGTGAATTCCACGAAGAGGAAAAATAGCACAAACTTTAATACGTCAAACCTGATCAGCCACCTGAAATGTAACCATCGCTTTTGAAAGTTTTGAAATCGCACTAACGTGAGCTAATGCTAATGTGAGCTAGCCAGAATTCACCAGGACGTACACACATCAACGAGGCTTTTGAAAAATCCAACAAATTTCCAAAGACGACCCACGGGCAAAGGTGAGATGAGTAGAAATGTTCGAATCTAACTTGTGTCAGTGCATTAATTTTCTATGTATATTTACTTTTTGTAAACTTCTGTAATACACTTTTTCAGTTAGTAATTCTGATGCATGTATTTCCATCAGTTCAAGGAGCCTTTATTTTTTTATATCAGTCAGTAATGAACCTTATTTAAGTTGATGTCAGATATCAAATAGGTTTGTTTGATAGCTTTATGAAAAAGTTTGAGAGGCTTGCCAGTAGTTCTTTTTATTAGAAAAAAATAAATATCTGCTGTTCATTTAAAGAGCCAAAACTATTTTTGATTTCACAAAGTATTGATGTAATGATCTTAGGTCTTTCCAGTTTTACACTGAGGTGCATCATTCTGAAGCTGTTTCTCAATTTGTGATTGTTTTGGTTTTTTTTTTTTGCTCCTGAGAAGCTCCGCCTCTCAAAGATCCGCGTTTTCAAACCCAACCACCTATTCCCAGTGAAACCGAACAGCTGCTGGATGTTCCTGCTGGTGGTTCCACTCAGCTTTTCAAACCGTTTGTTGATCCTGAGGTGCGTCTCCGCCGTCGAATTCAAAATTAGTTGAGATTTTTCAGGAACGGCAAATAGTCCCACTAAAAACATCTGATATGGCTTCTACGATCTAAGGAAAAAGAAAAAAGAAAAAGATTGATACCTACTTTCATCTGAAGATTCTGTTTTAATCTCAACTCCATCTTCTGGGTCCATGACTGCAGCCTGGAACACAGGACAGATAATATTCTAGATCAAAACTGAGGATTTCAGACCGACGTGGTTAAATGTGAGTTTCAGAGGAAAAGGATGAGAGCGCCGCCGTGGTAGCGGGGACGTCAACCATGACAGATTTCTGCAGAAACGTCCTCACAGTTGCTGTCTGGCTGCCATTCAAGGTCACGACAAATTTTATGAGGATTCCTGTCTGGTATATAGGGATGTAACGATATAAAAAATTGTATTTCTCGATTATAGTGACCAAATTATCACGGTTTACAATATTATCGTGGTATTCTTAAATGCTGTACAAATATCCAAAAAACGCATACATTTAAATAATTTCACAAAATCTCGTGATTTTCTTGTCATACTAAAACATCAGAAGCCAAAATTTTATCAAAATGAAACTTTCACATTAAAAGGTCAAACAAGTGGCACAGAAAGAGGTTTTATTTTTAATGAACAAAATAAATAAGAGGAACAAAGCTTATTTGTCTGGTGCAAATTTAAATAAACACTTTAACAATCATAGTAGGTCATTAACAATTATCACGAACAAAAATTATAGTGCAAGTTTAAATGAAATAAACTTTAAGCTGAACCTTAAGTACGTATAAATGTGTAAATAAAGAAACAGTTGTATTGGAGCCAAATATGTTGTTCTGAATTGTAGTTCACTCTGTGTGTCTGTGGGTGTCGCTGTGTTGTTACCTGAGGGTCAGGTATAAAGGTAGCTGCCTGTTATTGGTTAGCTGTTGGACCCCGAAGGGCAAAAGGTTTTTGACCGCAGTGGCGCTAACTGCCGGCGTTATGGTTGTCGGAATCAGTTAATGGAATAAATTAATATTTTAACTGCATCAGAAGAACATCGTTCCGGTCCTTTTTAGACCCACATGCAACGGTAACGTTTACGAAATGTGAGTTAGCGAAGCGCGTCGACCAGGTTACTCTTGGTCAAACATCTCAGTAGCTTGAAGCATTAGCGTTAGCTCCTTCAAGTTGCTTGTACAAATTACAATAAAATGTAAACAAGTGCTCTGCAGACAGACACCAGTTGTCCCTCTGTATTCTTAAAAAACAAACAAAAAATAAATTAATATCCCCAGACCTCAGATTTCATCCTTTTAGTTGGTTGATAAACGTCCTGCGTGCTATCACCGCTTTCCACCATGCTCACATTACAATACCGATGTTACAAGCTACACATTCACGTGAGACACAGTCACGAGTCACTCGCAGACTTGAATGAGGCTGATATTACATATCCCGCTAATCGACCGCGATAATGAGACAAGTCAAACATAAACGGTAATCATTAACGCATAACATTTTACCGCACTTTACCGTAATACCGGTAACAGTTCCATCCCTACTGGTATCGCAAAAAAACAAAAAAAGTACTGCAATGAACGACACTGATAAACTCCTAAATGGGATGAACTCGCCGAGTCGATGACATCAGACATTAATGCTGCTGAATATCAAGGAGGCGTGAAGATGTTCTGATAAAATGATCAGCAGATTCATGGAGTTTAAACATCATTGTCTGTGATATAGTTTCTGATATTATATTCTGGCCATCATCCTTTTATCAGGTCTGAGTTATCACACCTGCCAGATGTTCTTCCCAGTTGCCTCATCTATTTTCTCCCACGTATTCTCGTCTTTTGCATCACTGATGCTCTCTGTCGTCCTGCATGAATCTGCCGACGTGTTTGTGGCCTCTTTACATTAGGGATGGAACGGTTACCGGTATTACGGTAAAGCGCAGTAAAATTTTACGTGAACGATTACCGTTTATTCTCGACCACGAACATCCGGGCATGCTCGGGCCATAGCAACCAGGCCAAGGGGGTCTACAAACGCTCACTATTGCTAGCGAAGCCGATGCATTTTACATATGTGCCTGTTCTGTCTGATTTCGTCATATTTTTCTGGTGATATCTAAAACATTTGTGCAGTTTACGATAAAGAGAAAGATGGTGAAGAACTGTTGTGTGTTCAACTACACCAACAATGTTGCAACAATATGTATTGTTGCAAAAGAGGCCATTGTTTGGGGTTATCCAACCAAGAATCGGCTGTGTGCTTGTATGGACACAAATCTAGGCCGACTATGTCCAATTTTGCTTTATACTTCGCTAAAGCCTCTGGCTTCAGCTCATCCTGATATCGGTAAGCCATGCTCGCCACCACAGGCACCTGACAATCGCCAAACCACGTTAAGATACAATAAAGACGCTAAAATGGAAATAACTGAAGGAACTGTGAGTGAAAAACAACTGACACTTTAAAATTTGCAATTTTTGTATGCCCCCTGATGCTAAAACCGGAAGTGTAACCATGGCCGATTACATGGTGCGTGACGTCACGCCGATATCGAGAATGTTTGACTTCATCTCATTATCGCGGTCGATTACCGGGATATGTAACATCGGCCTTATCAGTCAAAACGAGCTGATATTTTTCACGAAATGATTAAACGTCTCGCTTCTTACACAAACAAAAACACTGCATTGGAAATAAGGTGAGCAGGTTTCAGGAAGTTCTGGCTGCTGCAGGGCCGTTTTATCAAACAGGAAGATGAAACCCGACGAGCAGATGTCCTCGGTTTAACTACAACCTTCACTGCTACCGGCCTTCATCACGACTCTTCACGATGCCCGCACTGGAGGGCTCGAAGTATGACGTTAAAATGCGCGAACAGCACGTTTCTGAGCTAAGTGGGTGGGGGGGGGGGGGGGGGGGGGGGGGTGGGGGGGTGGGGGGGGGGGGGGGGGGGTGGGGGGGGGTGGGGTGGGGGGGTGGGGGGGGGGGGGGGGGGGGGGGGGGGGGTTCCCACAGCCGAGGGGTTAAAACCGAGACACAAAAAGCTACTGCTAGCTACGAAGCTAACGCCGTCGACGAGTTAGCACACAGCGGAGGGTAAACAGGGCACATTAAACTCAGTCCCACCTCTGGATCAACCCCCGGAGAGGAGGCTTGTCACAACCTCAACCGTCCGGACGCCTGAATGACTTCGGGTGAAGGGAAATAGCGGGATAAAATCTCGGTAGATTGAAAACCGCAGCAGCTCCTTTTTGATGCTTCCCTGACTGCCGTGACGCGTTCACTGCACCGCGGAACTTTAAACACCGGTGCGCCGGCAGATTGCCCATCCGGTACTTTTTATAACTCACACTTCCGGTTTATAACCCTGCTCCGAGTACTGATGTTGTCACATACTGGGAAAAAGTGTAAAATATAGATCCGTTTAATCTTTTCACATTATTCCAACTCAGCAGATCATTTTAATTCCAGATGTCACCCCCTGAAACTCGTTTGTCAAGTGGTCTCAAATGCAGCACTCCTACCATACAAGTTGTAGTGTACAGACAAGAATATCTATCTATCTATCTATCTATCTATCTATCTATCTATCTAAAGAATTATTTCTTCACTGATCTTAAGCTACTGTGGAGAGAACACACTAAATATGTACTAGCTTTGGTAAGTGATTAGATAACTTTCCATTGTACTTGTATAATATAATTTTACCAGAATGTTCCAGTTTGTGTTCTCAAACACACTAATAAGTATTTTTTGCACTTACAAAAGTTGCTTTTTAACTAAAACTACAGCCACAATTAAAAAAAAACATTGCAACGGCGTGCAAAATATAAATATAAAGACTGGGTTTTAATGATTGTTCAGTACTATAAATCCATATTTTATAAGCAACCGAACATAGAAATGATATCAAATGTTGAAAATGAAACATTTAACCATTTCATGAGAAAAATACGAGCTCATATTGAATTTCATGGCACAGATGTTTGGACATGGGCAACAAAAGACTGTAGAATTAAGTGGTGCTCAAAAGAAACAGACGTACAAACATCTGCAGCTATTTAGTTGAGTTGGTGACGGGTCAGTGGGATGACTGGGTGTAAAAAGCTCTTAGGGAGGCTGAGAAGTGAAGATGGGCTGAGGTTCACCTGTCTGCAAAAAACTGCCTCAGGAATGTAGTAGATGTAGTTTATTGTTAATATGAACTTAAATGCGGCATAAGCTTATTTTAAGTTTTAAAATATTGGTTTGAAATTTAAGCCGATAGTGCAAAAGCTCTCGAGGGCCACATAAAATGACGTAGCGGGCCACATTTGGCCCACGGGCCTTGTGTTTGACACATGTGCTCTACATCTATTTAATTAAATGGGCCCAAACAATTTAGCGCATGCAACAGAAAGTCCATCAAATTATGGATGATTATTGGCTTTAAATTCACAGGAGAGATGTTTATTCCTTATTGTACTTATTTATTGTTAGACAACGCGGATGAAATATACAGCGCTTCTCACCACTGTAAATGTAGATAGGAAACGTAAGCTCGTCTGCGTGGACAGCACTAGGTCCTGCTTCTCGTCCCGCTTAGCAACGTAACCTCCAAGTACATTTAAATAGCCGATTTCTGAAGTGCTCAGTTTACATATTAGGGCAGTTATATGATCATTTAAAAAAAATAAATAATAATAATCTTCCGACTCCGACCCCCCCCCCCCCCCCCCCCCCCCCCCCCCCCCCCCCCCCCCCCCCCCCCCCCCCCGGATCTACATGATTTATGTAGGTCACCCTTTTTGACTTCAAAATTGCAAATTTCGCCGAAAGCTGAGGGATTTTCATGCCTGAAGTATTAGTTATTCAGTGTTTAGAGCTTTTTGTGATTAAAAAAAAAAAATTAAGAAAAGCTAATGTTCAGAGTTACAGGCATCAAAAAGTTGAATTTAACATGCTATTTTCTATAACTGTTTACTAAAGTATTGGATCCATGTATCTTGTTGTCAGTGATGTTTTACTGTTGAAGTTCACCAGTGACTGAATCACTAGTTGTTCTGAATTTTTGCCTTTAATAGGCAACTTATTTGTTGCATAACAATTACATTTATTAAGATATCTAACCTCTATATGCCTCCTAAAGCAGCACCTCGAGAGTGTTCAAAATTTTCTCGAGCAAGCAGAGTTTAATTTCCTGTGCATTTTATTTCCTGTATACATTAATAAATAGGCCTGCATCCAAGCTGAGATTAATAGCATTTATCATCTCATAAAATAAACAATAACTTATTTAAACACTCTTCTTTCTTTCTTTTTTGTTTGGGAGAATTATTATAAAACACATTTAATTACAGAACCATTTAAATAGCAGCAGGTGAACTTGGCTAGCAGTTTAAGGCAATGAAAACACTAGCAGAAGTCTTTGCAATCAATGAAATCACATCAGAATAAAAATAACATAAAATATTAACTTCACTTCTTTCAAGACCTGCTGCACATGTTCGCGCACCTTTGTGTCCTTTGTCGTTCATGTAATGACGGGAACGAGGCTCGAGGTAATTAATGAGCTGGTTAAATGCCTTGTAAATGTGCTGGTCGTCCTCAGTAATACATTCCGCGATTAGCTCGGTGATTTTTCTGTATTTCTCCGAAGTCTTTCGGGAGTTGTCCTTTCTTTTAAAAGTTTCACAGAGCGATTGCTGCCGTCGACGCCTGACAGAAGGCATCTTGCTCGCTAGGATGGTGCTTTTTTAAGTGTCTGATTAAATTGGTGGTGTTGTAAACTCTCTTCTTACTTACCCCATCATGATATCTCAGCCTTCCACACGTTTCAAGTAGCAGTCGAAGCGTCGGTCTTTGTAATTTTATAGCGCTGCCACACTGCTGATATTTTTGCTAAAGTTTAGCCTGACGCCGCCGGTCTTGAAACTTTTAAGGTGGATACAAGACAGCGCTGCTGGGAAACCTCATTTCAGTGCAAATTATTAAATGTATATAGTTTAAAAAATACTTTTGTTTGTGTAATATGATTACTTTATTAATTTGTGTTAATCAGGATCACTTTTTGAGGAAAAAAATAATGAAAAAAAGATCGGCGTGTTATAATAAGGTTGATCGGCCGATCCGATCCACCTTAAATTTTTAAGATCGAAGTCCGATCCAATCAGGGGATCGGGATCGGGACATCCCCTACATTTCTGACAACTCCTGAAAATTTGATCAAAATCTATCCACAATCTTTTTGAGTTATCTTGAACACAGACAGACAGACAGATAAACGCTGGCAGAAACATGACCTCTTTGGTGGAGGTAACAACGTTATTTTTATTCATGTGAGGTAGGCGTTGGTGGTATAGTGGTTAGCATAGCTGCCTTCCAAGCAGTTGACCCGGGTTCGATTCCCGGCCAACGCAGAAACTTTGCAGACTGGAATTTCATGCTGATTTGCAGTTCCATCCTCCACTTGTGTTTGGGGTGCTGACTGGTGTGGTGATCGGCAACCTGGTCCTCTGACCATCTCGTCCCAGTGCTGCTGCCTCTATCTGTTTATGTTTATATGGTCATTTCTGTCCTCCATCCTCTCTCTGTTCTGTCTCTCTCCTCTTTTCTTTCTTTATCCAGCTGGTCTTCATCAGGAAGGTCCCTCCATATGATCCAGGTCCTGCTCAAGGTTCCTTCCTCTTAAAGTGGAGTTTTTTCTTGCCACTATTTGGCTGAAATGTTGCCTCTGTGGGAGTTTTTTTACTTGCCATTATCATTGATTGGATTTAATATTATAATTTTAGCTAATGATATTTGCTCGGGGGTCATGCTCTGGGTCTCTGTAAAGCACCTAGAGACAATTGACATTGTAACAGACGCTATATAAAAGAAATTGAATTGAACTGAATTAAATACGTTCATAAAAAGCTGGCCTTCAATACCTCTTCAGCTGTTTTAATTTGACACCATTGATGGGTTAATTGTTTTCAGGAAGGGCACTTCTAAAAACTTTATTTGCATCATTTCAGGAAGAGGCACTCTTGATTTTATTATGAAGAAATATTTTTTTTATCAGTTGTAATGCAGGCCTCAAGTTCACTGTTAGCTGCACGTGTCTCAATGTGAACACAAAAAATAAATGTTAAAATGACATGGAAATATATGATGTGCTTTTGATTAACATGGACGGGCTATATATGCCATGGTATGTGATGCAAGAGATGTGTGGTCTGGACCTTGTGACAGGAGAAATTTTAGTGACTGGACCCATTAGAATTTTAATTGATTAACCCTGTTTTTTAGAGCGACAGTCGTGCACAACGATGTTCAGCTGCATCCACGGCTCTGCAGCAGAAGAGTCTGGGTGCTGAACCGGTCCAGACACAGCATCGAAAAATTCAAAGCAAGATGGTCAGCTGTAAAAATAAGAGCGTGACTCTACACAGCTCCGAGCATCACTCTGTCCCGACGTCTTTGAGGTGCAGGAGCGTCGTCTAATCCAAAATGACCTGATAGTTTTCATGAGATTATACATTTTCTGAGTCGAAGCTTTCAATGTTTTCTCCATCTTGTTCTTTAATAAGATGTGGATTCATGAGTTTTGCAAATCTTTGCATTCTGTTTTTATTTACAGAAAGACAGATGAATAAATAAATACAAATCAGAAACAGTTCAAGGATGTTAGTGGAAAAAGACATGCAACACATCGCCGTGTGTTTTCTGCAGTGCTCACGTACCGGTGGTACGTGAGCGCCCTCTGGTGGTACGCGAGGGAACGTCATGACTTTCCACCTTTTTTCCACATTCTCATAAAAAAAAAAATTGGAAACATACAATGCATTATAAATATATTTCAAACGAAATGTGTAGCTTGAAATAATTAAAATTGTCTTATAAAAAAATATTTGTTGCATATTCAGTTGCAGTGCAGATGTAACAACTTTTGAGTGTGTTTATTTTGCTCTGTATGAGATTATGAGTATGTGAGAGTTGTTGGACAGAGTTGTAAATGTCTGATTCAGCAAAGTAACAATTCAGGAAAAAATAAATAACCACAATAAAGAATAAACATCTCTGTGTGTTTAAAGCTAATTGAGAAGACATATATGGCTATATTTTAAAACTGGTCATCATGGTGGTACTCAGAGAGCTGAACAGTTTCTCAGCTGGTACGTGGTATTAAAACACTGGTGTAGACAAAAGCCACAATAAGCACTTAAAAACAAAAGCAAGCAAGTGACACAGCAGTTATAAAAGTACATAAAAGTGACTAATGAGCCACTTGACTTCAGTTTAGATCCAACACGATACAAACCACACCTGCTTAAAAGACTGCGTTTGACCGAAGCACAGCTACGAGGCTGTAGCTCTATTTAGCGCTGAGACAGTGATGGTGTTCTGGACGCCCCACACTTCCAGGGCCTGGATCTGGAAATGTCCCCGGCAGAGGGGGGCGCTCCTGAACGTGTCGCAGGCCTCCGTGTATCCTCCCTCCAGGTCCTGCTGCAAGCAGAGAGCGTGACCTCCGTCGCCCCCTGAAAGACCACGCACCTGTTAGCACTGTGTGCCTGCCGCTCACGCCATGTACTCCATGTGAGAGTGAGGGGCTACATCCGGGGAAACACCCCCAGGTCTGTTGTTAGACGTCACCATCTAAAAACGGACCTGGGGGTGTTTCAGCTCCAGAAAGTTCCTCTAAAGACCCGCAGAGTTCTGCGTTTGATTCACGTACCGATAGCGAGCCGACTGTCGTCGCCGGCGATGAACATGGAGAACTCCTGCTCCTTCGGTCTCTTGGGGTCTTTGGGAGACAGGTGGTCATCGCCCGGTGGGGTGAAGGGGATTGTCAGGATAGCTGGCCATCGGACAGTTGCCGCCAGGGGACACCTGAGAGGGGGCTCTGTTGCCCGTTTGGACCGACTGAGGAGACGCTCCCCTGGTCATGATGTTGACCATCACTCGTTGGTAGCGCTCCATGCTAGGTCGGAGCTGGGAGGAGAGGGTGCATCTGCTGTTTAACACTGGTCGCAACACAAAAGTCATCTTTTAAACTCTATCTTTACACCTCCGTTCATAGCAGCTGGTTTTTCGGGGGTGGAGCCAACCCTCGCCTCTGCTCCGCCCGTCTCCCCTGGAGGGTGCACCCCTTCGAGACCCGTCCTGCAGCTTTGTGCTGCCCACTTCCCCAGTACAGACGGTGCAGCATGTTGTGAAGTTATGGGTAATTTTTTATTTTTTTTTTAAAGGAGATTCTTGTTTGATCCGGATCTGTGATGTCACAGAACCCTGAAAATCTGAACAACTCACTGAATGACATGTTTCCAAACTTTGCTGGCCCCCAAACAAATTGATCAGGCCCTGTGATGCCACATGTTTTGAGCTGCTGGTCATTTGAGACACTAAAAATTAGAGCTGAGCGATTTTATCGATTCTGCGATATATATCGATATTCTATTTCCTCAGAGAGTATCGATTTTTCAGCCGCAGGTATTGATATTCTAAGCTTCTTTCAAAACCCCCGTGTCCCACCCTTAAAAGTTTGCAAGCAACAATTTGCACTGTTTAAATAAATGAAAACTATTTTTCTCAACAAATCTTTTATTCATTTTGTCCAGCATTTGCAAGCTGCCTGTCAGACATATAATGTGATCCCTTATTTTTTGCGGTTAATGGGGACCGGCACCCCCCCCCCGCGTAATTCAAAATCCGCGAACTAGAGCCGGAGCCCCCTGAGCCTCAATAATGTATTTAAAATATATTTAAAAACCGCAAAAAAGTAGCGAAACAAGACAAAGGCTCAACTGTGGTCTTTCTGTTACCTTCACAGCCTCTGGTCTCTGAACCATAGTAAACAAACCGCTCTTTCATCTAACCTTGTTTTCTTCTGCTGTCCCACAACACACACACTACATTACCCATAAGGCCACATCATTACCCATAAGGCCACCTTCTTAAAGGGGCCAGGTTGGCTCACAACATTTCTTTGCTGCAAGAAAACGCGCACAACATCCTGTGATGTTTCCGTGATTTTTTAAATTTTCAAAAATTATATTACATATTTCTGAAAAATCCGCGAATAACTAAAACTGCGGAACTTAAACTGCGAATTGGCGAGGGATCACTGTAATGTGTAATTGATGCTTTCAGTTCAATTAATTCAAACAAAGTCATTGGAACACTCACAAGATGTCACCAAAATCACTTTGTCCCTTTAAAATCTTCCGGAAAATTATGTTAATGTATTGTAAGATGAATATCGATATGTATCGTATCGTGAGCCGAATATCGTGTATGGTATCGTATCACGAGATTAGTGTGTCGCTACATTCCTACTAAAAATAAAGGCTCACAATGACCATTTCTCAAAACGAGTCTCCTTTAACGACAAGCCAAAGCAGGACGATGTCACCTCTTCAAATTTCCTTTTGCAACATTAATCATCAGAATCTTTCATGTCAAGTGAACTTCAAAAAACAGGAGGGAAACATGAATATAAAAGCGAATACAGTGGCTCACCATAAAGACAAAACACTCCCCGGTTCCAAAATATGCGAGACCCTGAGAGTCGCAGCTCCTTCTTTTCATCACATCTGTCGACAGGAAGGCCCCACACACCTGAGAAATTAGAAATAAAAATGATATTTTACAAGCACCCTAACCCTTCTTAACACAATGCAACAAGGGAAAGAGATGAGCAGTGGTCTCAGAGCGGCGCCTGTCTCTGCGTATCACTCTGGAACTGGATTCCAAAAATTAACCGTGCTGTTGAACGTTACCTCTTCATCCGTGGTTTTGATTATCAGAACTGTCGGTTCGTGTCCTTCCAGACGTGAATAAAACCTACATGAGAGAAGGGAGGGGAGGGGAGGGGGGGGAGATGATGGTTTAAACTCCCATTAACTCATTAAACTAAGTGGTAACACAGCCTGAACCATCCGTATCTCATTTTGGGAGTCTGAAACGCAGGATGTGTTGCTCAAAGCCTTTCTATGGAAACACATCCACGCGACAAGCTAATGTGTAAAGCTCCCTCAACAGGGAGGAAACAATAAGAAGAACAAGTAACAACTAGAACCTTCGTGACCACTGAGCTGCTAATGATTTGACTTCCAGGCTCACTGCAAACATGTCGATGGTGTAAGTACGCCACCTGCTGCTGTCATTGTTTCATTACACAAGAAAAAGAATAGAGCCGAGTCGCAGCCTTCAGCTTATGTTCTTCCACTGTAGAGGTGAGTATTGGCAAGGACCTCGCAATACTATATGTATTATGATACTTGGGTCACAATATGATATTATCACGATATCATGATATTGCGATATCGCAATATCACAATATATTGATATATTGCGATATTCTACCCAGTTAATATCTAAATTAAAAGTAGAGATGAAAAATCAAGTTGCTGTATATGTTCATCAGATGATATTGATCATTCAGAGGACAAATTGAGTCAAAACTATTTGCTTCAAAACAACCTATTTATTGTTTATTATTAGTGTTTTTGCACATTTAAGTGAATGAATGAATTTTCCTAAAAAATCGATCTTAAGAACTGAAAAATCGATATTATATCGGACGGCCGAATATCGCGATATGTTGCCAAATCGATTTTTTTTCACACCCCTTTTCAGAGGACAAATTGAGTCAAAACTATTTGCTTCAAAACAACCTATTTATTTTTATTAGTGGTATTTTTGCACATTTAAGTAACCGTTACAACATACTGACAGCATTGTAAAAAATTTGATATTAGGAGCTAAAAAAATCGATATTATATAACGGGCGGCCAAATATCGCGATGTATCGCCAAATTTTTTTTTCCACACCCCTTTTCAGAGGACAAATTGAGTCAAAACAACCTATTTATTGTTTACTATTAGCGTTTTGGCACATTTAAATAACCGTTACAACATACTGACAGCATTGTAAAAAAATTGATATAAGGAGCTGAAAAATCGATATTATATTAGGTGGCCGAAAATCGCATAATATTAACAAATCGATTTTTTTTTCACACCCCTATTCCACAGAGACGCTAACTTCACGTTTTCAGGCAGTTTCTTTAGTTCCGATGGAGGTGAAGAGCAAATATCACTTACGAGGCGAGACTTCTCCCGTGTTCGGCCGTGCTGAACAGCCTGACGGGGCTAAAAAGAGCGAAGCGCTCAGGAATCCAGGCCCAGATGACTCTCATCTCGGTCCCCGTTACAGCGCCGGAGCTGAAGCTGTTGAAGTCCACCGTCTCCACCGTCTGCCTTCAGGGACATTAAAGATGACATGTCCCCAGTTATGTGTGCACAGCAACGTTCATTTTGGTGTTGGAAGAGACGAGCACCTCAGAAGGACTGGTAGGAAACAACTCTGTCACTTTTCCTTGTCTGAAAACATGTTATTCAGTGGGTTGCAGGGTTCTGTGACATCACCAGTGTGCGACAATTTCTGTTTCAGCTTCTCTCTACTTTCCTAAACTTCAGAATACTAAGGCCCAGTTTGAAATGTGAAATATATACGCGGTCCACCCAAACCTTTAATCACAGCTATGACCACCAGACAGGACTAGAAGCTGTGTTCTGATATTAATGTGAGGGGTTAACAAATAAGGTGACACTTGTTATATTAAGTTAAAATGACAGTAGGATAACTTAACTGGTTTGTTTTATTACTTCATAATGTGTTTTTTTTTTAATCATGTCATGAATATTTTACAGTAATTCAAAACATATTTAAAGAAGATCAAGGACTTAAAACTTATTTGTTTAATTTTAATGACCTCTCGCGGCCCACCTGCAGTCCCACGACGGCCCACCAGGGGGCCGTGGCCCACACTTTGGGAATCACTGCTCTACAGTATATTAAAAATATGAGGAAAAACTTGCTGCCAAATGGTCTTTATTATAAGACAAAAACAGGTACTTAAGGTGCAAATGTTTTTTTTTCCCAATTTCAATATAACAATCCCCTCCGGGAGTTGGGTCGCTCCCCCAGCTCTGGGCGACTGCAGCTTTCATCTTCCTTCTTGATCGTTTTAAACGTTTGATGACGCAATTGTTAGTGTGACAGCAGCGACAGCTGTGTTGCCATGTTTGATTGATTTCCTCAGATACATATCAGGCTCGTTTGTGGTGGATTTTAAATGGGGTTCGCTGGAAACCTGGAACGGTTTTGACCGTACATGAACTTTGAAAGAGCGTCGTTCACAACTGCCCAAATGAACTCGTTCACGCCCCCCGCTGGTGAAGGAGAAAGAGAGCGCGCTCAGTTCACGTTCGCACAAAATATGGACTAGTTGGTGAACTTTTGTTCAATGAACGCGTTCAGGTACAACACTGGACATCACAGACCCAGATCGGCCTCCGCTTGCTTTTTCTTCGTGTGGTTCCTCGGTTTGACTCACCCTCCCAATCCGACCTCGCAAACGCGCACAATTGTGATGCAACTTCCTGTTCCTCAGAAGAGGCTCGAAAGTTCACGACCGCCTGGCGCTACTGCAGCCTGATCAGATCCACGAATTAAACCCTTATTGATCTATATTTACTGTATTTTCTGTATTAGCGCCCCCCCCCAGGACTTCTGACGTATCAGTGGTTCTTCCCATCAAAGTCTCCGCTGCAAAATGCTATTTTTCTCAGCAATCTCATCAACTTTAAGTCTAAAAGACACCGGGCCCGATCTTCCACCAGATCTCCTAAAGTCGCTATTAAGGGATAGCGGGTAGCAGAAGGGTCGTTCCCCCGCAAAGAACGCAATCTTCCACTCTTGCTAAACCCGCTTTCCCACCTGCGCTACCCGCTACATTATGCATAGGAGTGGTTAGGGCGTTCCACCTGTTAAACCAATCAGTGCGTCAGTAGCCATTGCCTTTAAGAGCAGGTTGCGCTACCCGCTAACCCCTACCCGCGACCCTAAACCCGCGATCGCAAGATACCAAGTTTTGCGGGAAGGTTCAAAAGACACGCTCTTTGCCACACCTACAAAGTGAGTAAGGGAGTCGGCATAACGGGTAGTGGCTTTAGCAAGTGGAAGAGCAGTTAGCGGACGTTCCCATACCTGCAATTTACGGGTAGCGGCTAGTGTTAACGGGTAAGGGGAAGTGTACGATCAGGGCCACCGTGTAAGACAGCTTCTGGGAGAAACATCTTTGCAGCTATTGCGTGTCTCGAATACATATCTCCTTCCGGTAAAAGCACTGGTACGTGATTCACAATCTGAATACTCAAACTCCAACGTAAACTTACCTCTTTTGGTGCATGCTGACACCTTTTTGCTTGAGCGAGTCCTTATTGGCGCTGAACAGGAGGTTGAGCTCCATCCGCGTGGCCATCGGCATCATGAATGCTCTTTCCAGGAGCTTTTCGGCTGTGCAGTGGCGGGCCACAGTCTGAACAAAACGCTTCATGTCTGTTCTGAAGTCCTCCACGTCTGCCACTCGAGACGAGACGGACGCTTTGTAGAGATCCAGCAGAGACAATGCCACCCTGCAAAGGAAAAAAAAATTGAAGTGCGTTAACAGTGTTTTTTTTTTGTTTATGTGAAAAACGCACGAAAATCTTCGATTGAAAGTGCAGCAACAACGAACCTGTAGAGGACCTTGTACCCCTCCAGCAGGTAGACGTCCAGAACCCTGATGGCGTACGTGAATGGAAGGTCCGCAAATATCCACATGATCCAGTCAGAGTAAAACTCAAACAGGTTCTGGTGAGAGCTGGCGATCAGCTTGCGAATGCCCCTGCAGCACCTGTTGGCGAGGTCTCCGAAGGTCATGCAGGAAGCGCGGTACGTCAGGAAGGTTCGGTCAACGTAGCGCTTGTTGGCGTCGCGGTAGCAGATGAGTCGGGAGACGCTGTAGAAGCACTCGGCCTCGTCCTCGCTGAAGTGGAGGATGAGGGACACCAAGGCGGGGAGGATGGGGCAGAAGCTCATGTCGGGGAAGTATTTGCCGAGACAAAGGAGGATCTTTTTAACTGAATTCAGACCGGCGTTGTTGAGGCAGTATCTGGGAAGGAAAAGAGCGAGCAGAGACTGAGCAAAACGTCAACGAAGATCGCAACCTGTGCACGAAAACGATAACAGCGACAACACAGAAACAAACAGAGCACATCTGTTGAACACTCACAGAGCTGTCGTTATACCACTCCTGACCACACGGGGGCATAAGAGAGCCACTTATACTCTTCTAATTAGAGGTCTTCACGGGTCCACTTTCATGGACCTGAACCCGAATAGACCCGTGAAAATTCAACCTGAAACCGACCCGACCTGAACTATTATCATAAGTCCGGGGGTCCGAACCCGAATGGACCCGCAATATTTGGACCCGGAAACGACCTGACCCGAGTCTTTAGTTTTACGACAACGAACTGAACCGAGTTACCTGAATAGAACCAAGACAATCCAGCACATAGTTAAAAGTTGTCTAGCGTTAAATAAAACTTGATTTTCTTACCTAAAGTTGTCTTCTTCTACCCGGTTCAGTTGCTACATAGGCTACGTGATGTAAACAACAATAAATCCACGTCGTTATTTTCTTTCTGGATACAGATGCTATTGGTAGCAACTGCTAATGCTAATAGCCTACACCGGTCAGGACGTGTCGTGAATATGTTCTCTCATCCAGCGTTGTCATGTTGGTGGATCCGTTGTGCTTTACAGCTGCCGGGCAAACCGCTAATAACACGCTACGGCAACAAGGTTGTTTCATGCCACATTAATAGTTAATTAATTAAACTGCCCCGAGTCCTGACATTAGCTGCCACCGCCAATATCTTTACCTCTCTTGAGTAAACGTGGTCCCAGCCTGTCAGAGAGCACCGACCGGACCCGAGACTAACTGTACTGATTCTGACCCGAACCCGGAGTCACGTCTTGTGAATGGACCCGAAACTCGCTTTGGGTTGGGTCGGAACTTCGGGTTTTCGGGTTGTCGGGTTGTTCCGAAGACCTCTACTTCTAATGTTTGGCACATGAACTTTTTTTGTGATGTGTCGCCCCCGTGTGGTCAGAAGTGGTATTTCTACAGGCAGTGGCTTTAAAACCTATCAAATCCAATTAAAAGGAGTCCTTTAAGTCAAAATCTTTCAGACTGGGAGTCGTTAACAGGGCCAGACGGTGGAAGCAGGGGTCATGCAGTGACCCAAGGTCACTGATATACCTTGGAATGTCTCCATCCTCCATGTACTCTGGGACGGGGTGGTTGCTGATTTTCTGGTCGCCGAAAAGCTTCTTGGCCAGCTCCACGTAGACCTCCCTGCCCGGGGTGACGGCCCTGCTGCAGAAGACATCAGTCAGCGGTCAGACAGCCCGGCCGAGTCGGTTTGAGTTAAAAGGTAAACGAGTTCACCTGAACCTCTACACAAGTCAGGCTGAATTTCCAACGGTCTCCACCTGGAATTGATGCTGTGGATGATGTGATAGTACGCCTTGGCTCTCAGCGTGTGCGGCATGGTCCAGAATCCCTCTCGGCCCATCGCTTTCAGCCGCTGGTGTTCGCTCTTCAGGATCTGCTGGTATTTTATTGCGGCTTCCGGATCGATCTTCTCCCACTCCACAAACTGTCCGTACTTCATCCCAGAGCAAGACGAGATCTCCCAGTTGTCCGACTCGGAGATGGTCATCATGGTAACTTTGCCTTTACTGCCTGATCAAAAAAAAAACAAAAAAAATAAAACAACCTTTAGTGTATATCTTCTTCAACAATCCAGTTTCTTTTTTAAACTGATCATTTTTCGTTGTAAAAACACAATGATTATTTCATGTTTTTATTAGGGCTGGGCAACAATTAAAATTTTTAATCGCATTATTTCCCTGATTAATCACGATTAATCGCATTATATACGCAAAATCAAATAATGAATTCAAAAGTAGTGTAAAATGCACTTTTATTTAAATGTTCTGCTGCCGTATGAACTAAAGTGTCATAACATTTGTTGTTCAAACACTTTTAACATCAGCACTTGTCGGTATCACATATTTAGTGTAAATCTCATCTTAAAAAATGTCAAATAAAATAAGCTTATTGCCACTGCCAGGGCATTAATGTCATCCTGTTTTTATAAAAAAAAAAAAAAGTCTACCAACAAAATGATTGTGTCTCAGCACAATCAGAACATTAAAACAGGTAATTTCTGAGGTAACAGCAGAAACTTTTAACGGGGAGTTCAACTTGTCAGTTGTTATAAATAACCTTGTTTCTGTTGAATCCTCCGTCTGGGAGAACTTTAAAAATGAAAATGTCCATGTTAAAGTTCAGTAACTTTACCAATCTGTGTATCATTCATTCTTTCCATTTTCAATTGTCAATCAAAAATAAAAAAAAATAAAATAAAAATTTACATTTTATTATGTTTTTCATTTTTTTTAATCTAACACAAAAAAATGAAAAAAATGCCTGTTTTTTTTTTTTTTTTTTTTAATATTTCAATTTTAGACTTGGATCCAAAAATATGAAATAAAAAAACGGGCCACAGAACTGAATTTGTTTTATAATGGAGGACTGGACTTTCTGTTGTCATTACACATCTGTGCCACTAGATGGAGCCGCACTGCAGTAACCAGCTAGAGAACAGCAGGACAGTGAACACATGGAGCAGATCTGATGGAACATGGAGGAATGACGCCAAAGTTTGTTGCAGTCCAGAATTTTTTTTCAGACAGAATTGTTAATATTGCTACCTGAGTTGCTACCTTGACGGTATGAACCAACGCTAATTCATGATCTTTTCTGTCAACCAAGTCTTTGAGGAGGAAAGACTTTGACGTTTTGTCAGAAAATGTGTGAAAAAAATCCTCAAAATGCTTAAAAACTCCCAAAAGAAAGACTGGAAGGTATTTTCACATCCAAAAGTACGAACCATTCGAAGAACCTGGACGAATGCTCGTTCCTAAAGGCTGAGGAGCAGATCTTTGGTTTTTAAGCATTTTTGCTTATATGTCCAGAAATTCTCTACACACACTGATAGCAAGCGATCAATAACATGCTCTCGCATAAAAACAAAAAACATTCATTATCCGTGGAAATGACAGGGCCCCAAAAACACCATCCAGTCATCGAGCATGATCCAGGCCGTGCCATTGGACCGTTAGCGTTTCCATCAAACGCGCTAGTTTTTTTTCAGAGATTGGGCTTTGCGCTGGTGTGTTTTTGGAGGCGTGGCTTTGGAAAAAGAGTATGAAGGAAGTAGGGGAAGACCTCGTAATATGATATGTATCATGATACTTGGGTCACGGTACGATATTATCACGATTATCACAATATATTGCAATATTCTACCCAGTTAATATCAAAATTAAAAGTAGGGATGAAAAATCAAGTTGCTGTATACGTTCATCAGATGATATTGATCATTCAGAGGACAAATTGAGTCAAAACTATTTGCTTCAAAACAACCTATTTATTGTTTATTAGTAGTGTTTTTGGAAAAAAAAATCAAAAAAATCGATATTAGGAGCTGAAAAATCGATATTATATTGGGCGGCCGTAAATCGCGATAAATTGCCAAATCGATTTTTTTTCACACCCTTAGAAGAAAGGGGGTTGTGCTTTCGAGTTGTGTAATCCGGCTAACTCTTCCTCCAGCCAACCTTTAGAGGGCAAAGGTACAAGCCTGAGCTGGACGCCCAAGAACTCTGATTTTTGGGTGTCTGACCTCGGATCGGACAGTACCGCATCGAGAACCGTCAAAGACCTGAAGTGTATTACTATGGGAAGCCTTTGGCAAGCACGACAATTCAGAGGTATGCTCAAAAATGTTAACGGAGCAATAAAGAGCCCTTGCGTTAAGCTCATGCAGAGGCAGCGTTGACATCTCTGAGCTCGGAGGCGCCTGGGATTAGCCATCACACGCTGATAAAAATCTATTCTGATCATGTGAATTCGTATTCCAGATATTTTCTTTGGTAAGAAAGCTGCGCACGTCTTTAAGAGGGAAATCCATCCATTTTTCAACCACAGTCTGAGCGAATGACAAACTCGGCTGAGGAAGAAGAGGGTACGGTTCACTGAACTAGCCTGATCTGTCCTTCCCCCCCGTTACCCGCCTTAGGACGCCTCAAGAATGGGGCAACAAAACTAAAAAGCTTCAGAGCTTGGCGTCTTCGATGTCAGGACGCCTTTTCAGCGTCACCAGAGGGATTGGCAACGCTGCGAAGAGTTTAAAGCTTTACCGTCCCAATATTTCTTGAGACGAACAATGACGTGAAAAAAAAACCTCAAAAATCCTGGGTTAGGGTTAGGCATTTTCATACCATTGAGTTCCCTGGAGTGTGGATGCCTGCTCAGTTTAGACCTGGACTTAGAGGAGACGGCGACACCAGACCTCAGCGGACTGGACCTGGAGATGTTTCCTGCGTTGAAGTCAGTGTGCATCTCTGACGTTTCGTAACTGTAAAAAGACCTGAAAACAACAACGATCTCAGCATTAAAACACAAATGTGGATAATCATAGAGCACATGTGTCAAACACAAGGCCCGCGGTCATTTTATGTGGCCTTCTAGAGCTTGGGCATTATTGGCTTCAATTTCAAACCAAGATTTTAAGACTTAAAATAAGCTTACACCCCATATTGACAATAAACTACATCTCCCATCATGCATTTCGTCGTTACCCACAATGATAACGGTAGCTACAAGCAAGACGATTTTTCAGAACTGATGGACTTAAGAAAAACTAGGGGTGCACGATAACTATCGGGCCGATAACAGGAAATTATGACGTCATCCCGATAAGTCCGATATCAAAATGAATAGCCCCGATAACATATATATTTTTGTCAACATGGCAGTGTCTCACTCCCTCTGAGTCTTAAATGACCGGCAGTGATGTCATGTTCAAGTGACATCGGCATAATCATAAAAACGATTACTCAATAAGGAAAATCAAGAATACCCCCTCATGCCAGAAAACAACTCGTTAACTCGGTCATAATTTTGGTAGTTGTTAACTTGAATTGATATTCGCAGTATTCTCCCACATGTTACACATAAAAAAAGAAAAAAAATAGATAAGGCTGAAAGAACGACTAGCAAACGAGGGAACATCAGAATTTATGTTACACCTTGAATGCAGCCTGCAGCACAGCGTACTGATCACAACAAACATGGCGGCGTGGAACTTCGTTAAAGTTTCAGAAGAAGATAGTTTGGTGGTTATTTGTGACGAATCCTCCGAGCGAATTCTACGAGGAGGGTTTAATACGTAAAACCCGATCGACCAGCTACAACATAACAATCGCTTCCATGGAGTTTTGAAATCGCGCTAACGGAAGCTAACGGAAGCTAACGGAAGCTACTGCTAACGTGCGCAAGCCAGCAGCAGTCTCCCCTCTGCTCTCCCTCATTCCTCTCATCTAAAGCTTTCATGAGATTAAAAATAAAAACTACTGAACCTCATTTACTTTAATTAAACTATTTAATTAAGTTTGTAATTTTGATGCATGTATTTCCATCAGTTCAAGGAGCTTTTATTTTTTTTATATCAGTCAGTAATGAACCTTATTCAAGTTAATGTGAGATATCAAACAGGTTTGTTTGATAGCTTTAGGAAAATGTTTGAGAGGCTTGCCAATAGTTTTTAATTGGAAAAAATAAATATATGTTCATTTAAAAAGTAAAAACTGCTTTGATTTTGTTGTGTGTGTTATTGGTTATTGGTATCGGTTTTAAAAAAACAGTTATCGTGCATCCCTAAAAAAAACCTTCACAAACTAACCCCAACATGTCCAAGAAGAGAAAAATTGATGCACAAGGAATGCAGTTTCATGAACGATGGGAAAACAATCACAAGTTTTTTGTGTTATGAGGCGGTGTCAGTTGTGAAAGAGTTTAATCTACGTCGGCATTTTGACAGCAAACGCGGAGCTAAGTATGCTAACTTTAGCCTGCAAGAAAAACAAAGAATCGCTTCCGCTCCTGAAACTAAGGTAATGGATACTCTTACAACCACAAACTCTGAGTTTAACATACTAATAAGTTAAATATTTGAAATTTGAATACATAATAAATACAGAAACCGTTATTTAACATTATAATAAGGTGTAGTTTAATTTATTTTTGTTACATTCATTTCATCCATCTTTTACGTTTTTTATTTGTTTGAGCAGATAATGTGAGATGCCAACAAAAAAACAAGACAATAAATTAAATTTACAATTAACACAGAAGTCATTGTATCTGCTCAAGAAGGAGTGGGAGGAAGGAAACTTATTTAATCCCACCCCTTGCTTCGAAGTTAACATAAATTACATAACTGCTTCCTGCCAATTTGATTTAGCCAACATTCATGCTGTCAATCTGGCCCTTCGAGGGCCACCATGATGCTGATGTGGCCCTCAGTGAAATGTCATAGAGGATGCTCCCTTCTGGTTAGTGATCCAGGATGAAAACTGAAGTGGAACAACAGAACATACCTGGAGCGAGGTCTTGCTAAGGTTTGCTCCGTCTGTGCCTGCAGTCCATAGTTCTTAACGTCCTCTTTGTTGTAATAGGAGTGAGATCTCTGCCGTCGTCCCGCCACCACAGAGCTCAGGTCCTGGTCCGAGGACGTGTGCGAAACTGAGTTGAGATTTCCGCATATGGAAAACCCCGGTGTCCTTGGAACGTCAATCATCTCCGGCGTCGTCGTTCACGCAGAAGGAACAAAGACTCAACAAAGACGCGCCCTCAGAGGATCAGGATTTATACGAGCCCGAGGGGAGGTGGTCACGTAAGCCGGGCACGGTTTGTTTGTGGTGATTCTGGGACTGAAAGGGAAAAAAAAAAAAAAAAAAAAAAAGTTCCACTGATCATTTCTGCTCGGTGACACGTGGCGTCTATTTCTGAGAAGCGTCTGAACAGCATCCACGGTGCCACCATCATGTGTCAGGACCAAAAAAAAAACAAAAACAGGGCTCTGAAATGTTCAAGAAGTGTGGAAAAACACAGACAGGTGCCCTACATAAAACACTCTACTGCTGCTGGTACGATCCTCCACACGTCCACTCACGTCCCCAGATCAGTAGATCAGCGCATCGCTTCCTTTGGAATGAACACATGGATTTATGTTCGGGATGCACGATAACTTTCAGCTCCTAAAGGGCGATACCGATAACCGATAACACACACATATACCTAAGATCATTACATCAATACTATGAACAAAATACAAAAGAGTTTGGACTCTTTAAATGAACAGATATTTATTTTTTTCCAATGAAAAACTACTGGCAAGCCTCTCAAACATTTTCTTAAAGCTATCAAACAAACCTATTTGATATCTCACATTAACTTAAATAAGGTTCATTACTGACTGATATAAAAAATAAAGGCTCCTTGAACTGAAGGAAATACATGCATCAGAATTACTAACTGAAAAAGATTAACATTTAAAGGATTTTGACTTGTGGTTCCATTTAAATTAATACTAATAATTAAAGTAAATGAGGTTCAGTAGTTTTTATTTTTTATTTTTTAATCTCATAGAAGCTTTAGATGAGAGGAATGAGGGAGAGGAGAGACTGCTGCTGGCTTGCGCACGTTAGCATTAGCTTGCGTTAGCGCGATTTCTAAACTCCATGGGAGCGATTGTTATGTTGTAGGTGGCTGATCAGGTTTTACGTATTAAAGCTTGTGCTTCCCTCCTCGTAGAATTCACTCGGAGGATTCGTCACAAATAACCACCAAACTATCTTCTTCTGAAACTTTAACGAAGTTCCACGCCGCCATGTTTGTTGTGATCAGCGCTGTGCTGCAGGCTGCATTCAAGGTGTAACGTAAATTCCGATGTCCGCTCGTTTGCTAGTCGTTCTTTCAGCCTTTTCTATTTTTTCTCTTTTTTATGTGTAACATGTGGGAAAATACTGCGAATATCGATTCAAGTCAGCAACTACTAAAATTATGACCGAGTTAACAAGTTGTTTTCTGGCATGAGGGGGTATTCTTGATTTTCCTCATTGAGAAATTGTTTTCCTGATTATGCCGACGTTACTTGAACATAACATTCACTGCCGGTCAGAGGGAGCGAGACAAAAATATATATGTTATCAGGGCTATTTGTCGTGATAACGGACTTATCGGAATGACGTCATAATTTTCTGTTATCGGCCCGATAGTTATCGTGCACCCCTAATTTATGTGTAGAGCTTTGCTTTGAAATAAAACATTTCTGATAATTAAATTGTCAGAAATGGGACGGCCGTGATGTGTTCAGTGTAACTTATTCTACGAATCTTCTTCATGTGTAGCGTCAAAATGTCAAGACGGCGGTATTCCAAGAAGTCTCGCTGCGTCTATTATTTCACACAACACGTGTGTGTTTTCATGACAACAGCCGCCGTGTTTGGATGTGAAACAGAAAACCTCTACAACCACTTACATCACACACGGGCACAACATGTAATGAGGCTGAAAAGCAAACTTTACTTTGGACAAAAAAAAAAAAAAAAAAGGGCAGCCATCTCAGAAATGTCTTGTTGACGTGCTGCAGTTCAGGTTTTTGGCCACTTTTACGTGCCAGACAAAAGTGCACGTCTATCTGACTGAAGGCGGGAAATTCTTTGTCTGGAAAAACAAGCCTGGTAATGTTTTAGATGTTGTTGGCTGTTGTCTTAAAGGTCTTGGTATCATTATTGTTTATTGGTTGCTGCCAAAGTGCAGTCCCAACATATGTTAATGTCAGGCAAAAAGATGTTTATTATTATTGTTAATATTAACAAACTTCAGGTTTTGAAGCGACTACGCAAACTCGTGCTGCTGATTTGTATGGCAAGCCGTTTTAACATATAATAGCTAGGCTGGATATGTACTACAGATATCCATGATTCAGTTTTTCCTATCCAAAAATAACATTTCAGATATCCACAAAGTAATTTCTCCTATCCACAATTGTAGAAGATCATTCTTACTAGGACAAATGACATCATTTTTTCCATTCATGTGTTTTGGTTTTGATTTTACAGATAGTCGTAATCCGTTAACAGATATCCACAACTCACAATGCAGATATCTGCACCTGATTTACGACTATCCTTATTTCCATTTAAAGATATCTACAACGTAATTTTGACTTGTCGCATTTCCAATTCTAGATATCTCCAAACACTGTTAATTCAAGATATCTGCTTTTGTGTATCAAGATATCGTAAATTGAATTTTACCTAGCCAGAATGACACTGTTGATATCTTGAATTGGAATTACGACTAGTCAAAATTAAGTTGTTGATATCTCTAAGTTGCATTATGGATAGTCAATTCATTATGTAGATATCTATCATCGGATTGTAGATATCTCAAAAGGAACTTTTATTAGAGATATCTCGTATTCAGGATATCTTTAAACCTGATTCTTCCTAGTCAGAATGTAATTGCGGATATCTTGTATTAGAGTATCGACTAGGCGAAATGACATTGCGGATATCTGTGGAAAGTGAGCGGGAAAACAAAAGTGAAAAAGTGAGGCGGGGCTTGGTACCGAATCAAAGCCATCAAAACCAAACTAACACCATCCAGACTTTGTCGCAGGTCCTCAAGTGTGTTTGGAGACAAAAAAAGTTCAATATGCTGTACATTTCTTTTACAGCTCTCAAGTGAACGAAGCTCTCGTTCGCCACAAATTCCTTGGCTAAAAGCTCGTTAAATTTTGTGTCACTTTTGGACCAAACTATCGACAACAGCAACCGCCATTTCTTCTGCTTTTTCCTCTTCCTGTAGATTTCTTCCGCTAACGCTGTTCAGTTGTTTAGTTGACTGAGCCAATAGCCGATAGAAAGCTTGCCAATAATAAGCATTGAATTGGACGCCTCGCGTGAGCAACGTCTTAAAAAAACTCAAACTAGTCATAATTATGTTTAAGATATCTTTAACTTTCATTCTGACTCGTCAAAACCGAATTGCAGATATCTATGATTTATGGGGTTCCATAAATGACAAAAATATGTTTAAGTGCTCACTGTTTATGTCCATTGGTTGTTTGTTAAGCCGTTTCCCCGTGTTTATTTAACTTTCAACAATACTCTGGTTGTGTCAAAGCTCTTTTAACAACTACTTTGTCTATGTAGATGCTCTTTTGGCTTAACGTTTGGTTGTATCTATTTAACTTTGGTTTACACTTCTGTTGTCTCTTTACACTCACTGTCTGATTGTGTCACCTGTTTTTCTCGTTATGATGCGTCGTTGGTACGTGTCGTTGCTATGCGTTGTTGATATGCGTCGTTGCTATGCGTCGTTGCTATGCGTCGTTGCTATGCGTCGCATCAAACTTAACTATTTTATGTTAAAATTAGGGCTGTCAAAGTTAACGCGTTAACGCGTGATTAACGCAAAATAATTTTAACGCAACTAATTTTTTTAACACGCGATTAACGCGAGGCTTCGCCTGGCCGTTGATGTACTATAGTAGAGAGGAGAGTAGGTTTAATGAGCCTCGGGCTTCAAAACCTTGCCTGATGGCTAACTCCACAAGATAAATGTTGTTTGTGTTTGCTGTCGATGTGAATTTAGTTACCACCGGAGTCCGACTACTGAAATATCACTTGTCGGCTAATTAGAGCGCTGATGCAGAGAAATACAGTTAACATCTTCTGGAAGACTGTTCCAGATTTTAGGAGCATAAAACTGAAATGCAGCTTCACCTTGTTTAGTCCTGACTCTGGACACCAGCAGGAGACCACTACCTGAGGTTCTCAGAGTCCAGGTTGGTTCATATGGATCTAACATGTCAGAGATGGACTTTGGGGCCATGAAGAGACTTGAACACAAGTAGAGCTGTTTTAAAGTCTATTCTCTGAGTGACAGGAAGCCAGAGACCTCAGGACTGGACTAATATGGTCATATTTCCTGGTTCTAGTCAGGACTTGTATTAATAAGAGTAATACAACTTGAAAAAGATCTGTATAAGGTAGATTTAGAACAGATAAAAATATGTGATTAATTTGTGATTAATCATGATTAACTATTGACGGTCATGCGATTAATCTGATTAATTATTTTGAGAAATTGACAGCCCTTGTTAAAATGGCTTGCCATAGACCTCACAACGAGTTCAAGGCTTCTTGCATGTCAGTTCAGCGAGGACCAGATCAACACTTGACTGCGAGATGAAGTGGGGAACCCGACTATTTTGTCTGGAATAACTGGAGGAAGCTATAAATGAGAAAATCTGCAAAGGGATGAGTTAGTTCTGCATCAGGTCATACTGTAAGGTGAGATAGTCTTTTTTTTTTTTTTTTACATGTATTACAAAGCAAAACCTGTGCAGTATTTTCTTTTCAACTGCAGGTAGCCGTATCTTATTGTGTCTTTATACGGCTTAATTCTTATTGTGATGACTCCCTGATGTCCACTGCAGTGGACAATGTGCAGCTGAAATCATCCGAACCATGAACGTACTGCTGGCCTTCACGCAGATGCACCCTGGGGTTTACTCACCTCGTTGTCACAAGAAACTGGACTTTCGTTTTCTTGAAACTGAATAAATGAACCGGCAGTTCTGGGAAACCTGTTGCTGAAGGATGATGATAAAACTGATGGTTGATGGGAACGTACCGCTGGACCTGAGAAAAAGGGATAAATCTGTTCCCTGATATTAATAACCAAGGTTATATTTAGTTTCAAATCAAATCATCAAATCAAACTTTATTTATATAGCACTTTTCATCAATGTAAAATGCAACACAAAGTGCTTGACAGAATAAAATAAAACATAAAACAGGAACACGACAAATAAAGACCCGTCCCTCTCACGTTCACACACAAAGCACACGCACACACCCTCACAGCACAGAGTAAAAAGTTAAGTAACATTCAGACATTAAGCATGAATTATTAAAAAAGTGGTGCAATGTTTTCTTTTCAAATACAGTAAAGTAGTCCTACGAACATTAAATGCCTTTTTGTTATTTTCTGCTCTTAATTTGGGGAAAGTTACTTATGTGTCCACTCTTCTCGATATCATGTAATTTGAAAAAAAAAAATAACGATGAGCTCAAAATGTATCCATATGAAGTATTTATATGGTAAAACACAGTTTGAGGTTGTTGTCATCACCTGAATATTGCCAGGATTAAATCAACTGCTGCAGGTTATAGAAATAAAAACAGATCTGTAATCTAGAAACTGCAGCTGAAAACCAAATGTCCATAAACTGAATGTACATCTGATCATACAGGTCCAGCCCGAGCTTTATTAGTTTTTTTTTTTTAAATTAGTTTCTCTTTTTATAGTCCTACTATAGTCAAATAAAGTATTTGTGTGTCTTTAATAATACTCCAGTGTATTTGATCAAAGCTTAAATATGCACTTAAAATTATAATTATTTTGACACTGTGTGAGAACTTCATTTTCGGCAGTTTTATTCTTTTTTTTCCTTATCATTTTATTTTTAACTCGCCTTCTCGGACTCGCTTGGTCCTCGGCGTGTGCCGTAGTGACGTCACAGATCACTCAAAACAACCGACGGCTGGCCGGTTTCTCGCTGCGGAGCTGTTGTTCAAACTCAACGGGGCTTTTTTTTTCGCTTCCCGCTTCACTTTAATCGCAATGTCTCAGGATCCCTGGTAGGCAACCCTAACCCGGCCGCTCGAATAAACCGTTTCAGGTGACGCCGACGACGGTAAATGCGACTTTTTGACGCCTGACAGCTGCGGTGCGTCCGGTTAGCTGAAGTCAGTTCGACTTTCAGTCACAAAACCGACGTCTAATCGATATCTGGATGGTCCCTTTAAAGAAGAACAGATGTTTAAAGTAGTTTTGTAGCGGGTAACTGAAGTTTGACAGATTTGTGTGGACCGAAAACAAAAAAAGAGTGCGTTATTCTCTAATCTGAGCCCTGCAACGGTTATTACATCACTGTGGTTTATTTACACACTTTCATAGATTTACGTCACACTTTAAAGCAGTCAGCAGGGATGAGCAGAAACTGATCAATCTCAGATGAGCACTAAAAGTAAAAAAAAAAAAAAATGTGTTGGTAGTAAATCCTGTCGGAAGGCCTGTTTATTTCCTCTTGTCAGTGGTGTCACGTGTCTGAGGAAGATGCATCTGTGTGGTGTGTTTGTGGGCAGAACCCGTGAAAGATTTGCTGGATCTTCTCTGTCAATGCCAGGGGCAGTAGTTTGGATTTCTTTTGGGATAACGATTGAAATGTTTCCAAGAGTGAGAGGAGAGGGAAAAAGGCACATAACGCCTCTGCCCATTTAACGTATGAGTAGGGTTGTAGAGATACAATAATCTCGCGATACGATATGATACACGATATTTGGCTCACGATACGATAGTGCTGGGCGATATGGAAAAAAATCATATATCACGATATGGACTATTTTATATCACGATAACGATATATATCACGATATACCATAATAAAGTATGTTTTCAGTTATTCTCTGAAAAGTTTGACAAAATTTTCATTGCTTACTTTTCAACTTTATTTTGAAAGGACATTTAGCTGAACTGTCACAAACATACATTTTAGTGCAGCAAAAACAGGTAGGTACAGAGGTACAGTAGCTTTCACATTTTTTTTAAAAAGTGCACAACAGTTTCTGAGAGGAAAAACACATTTTTGCACTGAAGTTCAGCTATAAAAAATAAACACAAATTAATTTTTCAACTTTCTGAAATCTGTAACCTTGTAGTGCAAAGTTTGCAAACCAATATAAAGTGTCTAAAGTAAACATCAGGGTTGAAGAGAACTCTGTTTAAGGCATTAACCATAAATAAAAGTACAAACATAAAAGGCTACTTTGTAGAAGTAGATATGATTCCATCAAATTTATCGTTGCAGGTTATTTAATTACATATTTGCTGTAATAATTGATAAAATTAGGTTAGAAACGATAGAAGAGAAATGGCACGATACACACTTTTCTATTGTCCCCACGATATATATTGTCATATTGCCCAGCACTACGATACGATATATATCGATATTTGTCTTACGATACACTTACATCATTTTCTGAAAGTTTTTAAAGGGACAAAGTGATTTTGGTGACATCTTGTGAGTGTTCCAATGACTTTGTTTGAATTAATTGAACTGAAAGCATCAATTACACATTATATGGCTGACAGGCAGCTAGCTAATGCTGGACAAAATGTATAAAAGATGTGTTGAGAAAAATAGTTTCATTTATCTAAACAGTGCAAATTGTTGCTTCCAAGCTTTCAAAGGTGGGACACGGGAGTTTTGAAAGAAGCTTAGAATATCGATACCCACGGCTGAAAAATCGATACTCACTGGGGAAATAAAATATTGATATGTATCGCAGAATCGATAAAATGGCTCAGCTCTACATATGCTGATTTTCTTCCTTAGAAGTCAGCTTTCGATGTAGCAGGTTTTGACTGAGCATCCATCCATCCATCCATCATACATACCCGTTTCATCCGGTGTAGGCTCACTGAGTTGATTGAGCAGTCATTTCAAAGACAAAAATAAAAGGTCCACAAATCAAAAATATTTTTTCAAGTCCTCACTTCTGTCCAGGAGATAAACTGATCCAGGTCTGAGGAGTCTTGGCGTCATAGATTTTGACTGGGATCTGTTCTGAGGTAGTCAGAGACTACCATAAATAGAATAAAAGTTTCACCAGTCAAAAGCTGGGTTTTATGCAGTCTTTACTATCTAAGAGATAAAGTAATCCAGGTTTGAGTTGTCCAAAGTATTTTGGTTTTTGCTTGTGACCTTTTCTGTCAAAAACGCCAGAAAATGACGCTTTTGTTTGGATTTTTACAAATGGATTAAATGTTTCACAAATCCCAAACTGTTATATGTCGTCTTTACCATCTAAGAGATCATTTATTGCAGGTTAAAGGAGTTTAGGCATTAAACATGATTTTTTTTTTCTTTAAATCAGAAAATGCTTGAGTATTTAGATCACATGTGTCAAACACAAGGCCCGTCATGTTATGTGGCCCTCGAGAGCTTGGGCATTATTGGCTTCAATTTTAAACCAATATTTTAAGACTTAAAATAAGCTTACACCGCTTTAAAGCGCATATTGACAATAAACTACATCTCCCATCATGCATTTCGTCATTAACGATAACGGTAGCTACGAGCAAGACGACTTTTCAGAACTGATGGATTTAAGAAAAACCTCTACAAACTAACCCCAACATGTCCAAGAAGAGAAAAATTGATGCACAAGGAAGACAGTTTAATTAACGATTGGAAAACAATTACAAGTTTTTTGTGTTATGAGGCGGTGTCAGTCGTGAAAGAGTTTAATCTACGTTGACATTTTGACAGCAAACACGGAGCTAAGTTTGCTAAATTTAGCCTGCAAGAAAAACAAAGCTTCTGAAACCAAGGTAATGGATACTCTTACAACCACAAACCTTGAGTTTAATATAAAAATAAGTTAAATATTTGAGACTTGAATACATAATAAATACAGAAACCATTATTTAATATTATAATAAGGTGTAGTTTAATTTATTTTGATTGACATTGCATTTTGTTGCTGTCAATCTGGCCCTTCGAGGGCCACCGTGATGCTGATGTGGCCCTCAGTGAAAATGAGTCTGACACCCCTGGTCTAAGAGATCATTTATTGCAGATTTAAGGAGTTTAGGCATTTAACATGAATCAGAAAACGCTTGAATATTTAGATGTTGCCCAGTTTTAGGATCAGCCTCAGTGAAATGATGGACTCCAGTTGTCCAGATTCGTCTGCTGTTGCTGCAGACAGCGGCGACGACAGCTCGATTTATTTCATGTCTTCTTCCGTCCGTTAACCCGCAGGCTGCAGAACTATGATGCCACGTGCCGCCTGGCGCAGGAAATAGCAGAAAACATCCATGAGAGGAACCGGCAGCAGAGGACGGGGGGAAACCCTGCAAAGGTAACGCTGTTCATTTCTCTGTCACAGTGAACAAAGGTTGAGACGCGTGTGAGGTTTTCGCCCGTTTATGTCGTCCTCTCAGATCAACATGACTCTGCGGGCCTCGCTCCAGAAGCTCAAACAGAACATCGCTCAGCTGAAAGAGGGCCTGCTGCGAGCCTCCTCATCTCGCCGCATGTATCCTTTCCTCCTGACCCGAGCAGCAAGGAGTCACAAGACTGAGATTAAAGTCACAGGAGCGTTGCTTCTGCTTGTATTGACAGCGGTTTTCCTGCAGAGGGCGCCAGAGTGTCGTGCAGACGAGGAGACCTCCAGGAGAAATCTGTTCATCTGTTCAGTTGTTTTTCTTAACACGGTCTCATCAGAATGCAGTCAGAAGCTGACAGGAGACAGAACCTGGTGGATGACCTGCTGACCAGAGAGAAGCAGCTCAACGCCACTTTCAGAGGAGACGTCACAGATCCCGAACCCACCAGGTACGGACGCCTGGAGGCGTCGCTTCATTCTGATCGCGAGCAGGGGTTTGACGTCAGTCTTTTCAAATCCACCTGTGCTTTAAACCAACGCGACCACACGCTTGTCCTTCCTCCTGTAGAGTATTCGCTCGTCGTCAGGTCTCATCTGTGTCTCTCAGTGAGAGTCAAGCATCATCCCATCCGGTTCAGAACATGCCACCTTTCATCTTGGAGTTCTCTTCTCCGAGGTCTTTTTTAAAATATATATTAGGGCTGGGCAACAATTAAAAATTTTAATCGCGATTAATCGCATTATTTCCCTGATTAATCACGATTAATCGCATTGTATACGCAAAATCAAATAATGAATTCAAAAGTAGTGTAAAGGTCACTTTTATTTAAATGTTCTGCTGCCATATGAACTAAAGTGTCATAACATTTGTTATTCAAACACTTTTAACATCAGCACTTGTCAGTAACACATATTTAGTGTAAATCTCATCTTAAAAATGTAAAATAAAATAAAGCTTATTGCCACTGCCAAGGCGTTAATGTCATCCTGTTTTTTGATGAAAAATGAAAAAAAGTCTACCATTAAAATCCTGAGTCACAATCAGAACATTAAAACAGGTAATTTCTGAGGTAACAGCAGAAACTTTTAACGGGGAGTTCAACTTGTCAGTTGTTACAAATAACTTTGTTTCTGTTGAATCCTCCGTCTGGGAGAACTTTAAAATGAAAATGTCCATGTTAAAGTTCAGTAACTTTATCAATCCGTGTATCAATCATTCTTTCCTTTTTTAATTGTCAATCAAAAAAAAAAATAAATAAAAAGTGACATTTTTATTTTGTTTTTCATTTTTTTTAAAAGGTAGGGTAGGTGTCTTTTTTTGCAGCACTTTTTACAATATTGCCTGAAAACCTTTTCACATTCCCATTGCCAGGAGGCGGAGCCTTTGGGAGGAGGGAGGGAGTGTATAATTTCAAAATATCACTTGAGTTGGATTGCTGGAACCGTTTTTTCATAGAACACCTACCCCACCTTTAATCTGACACAAAAAAACTGAAAAAAAATCTTGTTTTTTTTTTAATATTTCAATTTTAGACTTGGATCAAAAATACAAAATGAAAAAACGGGCCACGGGACTTACCGAAAGGTCAATTCTCTTCCGGTTCCGCAGCAGCCAGTAACAGACTTTTCAAAACAAAAGCATGTGAGCAACATGCGTTAACGCGCGATAAAATAAATGTCGGCGTTAATAAATTAATGCGTTATGGTGATAATAATGCGTTAACTTGCCCAGCCCTATATATATATATATATATATATATATATATATATATATATATATATATATATATATATATATATATATATATATATATATGCATATATATACATATACATACATATACATACATATATATATATATATTTATATGTATATATAGATATATATATATATATATATGTATGTATATGTATATATATACACATATATGTGTATATACATATATGTTATATACCTATGTGTGTATATATATATATATATATATATATATATAGATAGATATATATATATATATATATATATATATATATGTTGTATGTATGTATATGTATGTATATGTATGTATATATATATATATATATCTATATGTATATCTATATATATATATATATGTATATATATATATATATATATGTCTATATATATATATGTATATGTATATCTATATATATATATGTGTATATATATATATATATATAATATGTGTGTATATTATATATATATACACACGTGGACAAAATTGTTGGTACCCCTCAGTTAAAGAAGGAAAAAACCCACAATTCTCACTGAAATCACTTAAAACTTACAAAAGTAACAATAAATAAAAATTTATTGAAAATCAAATCATCATCAAAATCAGCCATCACTTTTGAATTTTTGATTAACATAATTATTTAAAAAAACAAACTAATGAAAATAGGGCTGGACAAAAATAATGGTACCTCTATAAAAGATTGAAAACTATTTGACCAGAGTGACATAATTAACTCAGGTGTGTCCTTTAATTGACACCACCTGTGTTTCCAAACTCATAATCAGTCAGTCTGACTATTTAAAGGCAGACAAGTAGTCACTCTGCTGTTTGGTGAAAAGGTGTGTACCACACTGAACATGGACAACAGAAAGCGAAGGAGAGAATTGTCCCAGGACATCCGAAAAAAAAATTATAGACAAACATCTTAAAGGTAAAGGCTATAAGACCATCTCTAAACAGCTTGAAGTTCCTGTGACAACAGTGGCTCATATTATTCAGAAGTTCAAGACCCACGGGACAGTAGCCAACCTCCCTGGACGTGGCCGCAAGAGGAAAATTGATGACAAATTGAAGAGACGGATCGTTCGAATTGTATCCAAAGAGCCCAGAACAACCTCCAAAGAAATTAAAGATGAACTCCAAGGCCAAGGTACATCAGTGTCAGATCGCACCATTCGTCATTGTTTGAGCCAAAGTGGACTTCATGGGAGACGACACCACTGCTGAAAAAAATCATAAAAAAGCGAGACTGGAATTTGCAAAAATGCATGTTGACAAGCCACAAAGCTTCTGGGAGAATGTCCTTTGGATAGATGAGACCAAACTGGAGCTTTTTGGTAAGGCACATCAACTCTATGTTCATAGACTCATAAACCAAGCATACGAAGAAAAGAACACTGTCCCTACGGTGAAACATGGAGGAGGCTCAGTAATGTTTTGGGGCTGCTTTGCTGCATCTGGCACAGGGTGTCTTGAATGTGTGCAAGGTAAAATGAAATCTGAAGACTATCAAGGCATTCTGGAGAGAAATGTGCTGCCTAGTGTCAGAAAGCTTGGTCTCAGTCGCAGGTCATGGGTCTTCCAACAGGACAACGATCCAAAACACACAGCCAAAAACACCCAAGAATGGCTGAGAGAAAAGCGTTGGACTATTCTAAAGTGGCCTTCCATGAGCCCAGATCTGAATCCCATTGAACATCTGTGGAAGGAGCTGAAACATGCCATTGGAGAAGACACCCATCAAACCTGAGACAACTGGAGCAGTTTGCTCATGAGGAGTGGGCCAAAATACCTGTTGACAGCTTCAGAACGCTCATTGACAAATACAGAAATCTTTTTATTGCAGTGATTGCCTCAAAAGGTTGTGCAACAAAATATTAAGTTATGGGTACCATCATTTTTGTCCAGCCCTATTTCATTAGTTTGTTTTTTTAAATAATTATGTTAATCAGCAATTCAAAAGTGATGGCTGATTTTGATTATTTGATTTTCAATAAATTTTTATTTATTGTTACTTTTGTAAGTTTCAAGTGATTTCAGTGAGAATTGTGGGTTTTTCCTTCTTTACCTGAGGGGTACCAACAATTTTGTCCAGTGTGTATGTATATATATATATATATATATATGTATATATATATGATATATATATATGTATATATATATATATATATGTGTATATATCTATATATATGTATATATATAATATATATATGTATATTATATATATGTATATATATATATAGTATATATATATATATATATATATATATATATATATATATATATATATATATATATATATATATATATATATATATATATATATATATATATATATATATTAGGGCTGGGCAAGTTAACGCATTATTATCACCATAACGCAAACTTATTTAAATCGCCAGCATGGGAGCATTTTGGTTTTGCTGTTGAATACACCGGTGAGGGAGTGAAAACAGTTAACAGTTAACAGAACGCAATCTTCCACCTCCCTAAACCCACGATCTTACCTGCGTAAGATCCAGTTTTTACCAGTTGTGCGTCCTGGCGCACAAAATACTGCAGAACGAATCGTTGAACGCGAATTTAATGATCACGAACAATTAATGTTCCTGTTCCTCCTCGACCACCAACAGTTCAGACATATCGGGAATAAATTCCTGCATCCAACCTTTTCCAGCTTGACACCAGAGACAAAGATCTCCTTGGTTTCCTCCACAGCAGACATCTGGATAAGATCATGCCACAGCTGTACATTTATGCCATTTAGACGCGCTCTTTTACGTGCTGACATGCGAGTTGCGCTTTCTGCAAACCCGGTATCTTGCGATCACAGGTAGCAGGTGGTCTGAAACTTTACCGAATCCGTACCGAAACCGTGACACAAAATCCACGGGACGGACCGTACCGTGAGCCACCTGTACCGTTGCACCCCTATATATATATATATATATATATATATATATATATATATATATAATTCTTACATCCAGCTCTATGGCTGCCCAATTAAAAATAACGACTCCTCATTCTCTCATCCATGTTTTCGACCAGCGAGGTCTCCGCTGTCCGTTTCCGGCGTGAGCTGTGTGCCGTGACCTCTCAATGCGCCGCCACTCGGAAAGGAAGTCTGTCTGTTTTGCCTTTTTGACAGCTTCGTTTTTTTTTCACGCCGTTCTGCATCTGCTCGCTTTGCGCTGCTGACCACACGTAGCGAACCTGAGGCATTTCACGCATCATTCGGTTGTGAACGGGTTCATCTTACATTAATTCAAAGCCTTACGCTGCTAACATTCACGTGCAAAAGTTGGTATTCCCATCTCTGAATCTTTGAAGTTAATGTTTGGACTTAAAGAGGGGACGTCTGAATGGATGATCGTCTCCGTGAATGATTTGTAGTCGGTCTTAGTTTCGTTCGAGTTTAATTCTCTACAGTAAGAAAGATAATAAAGCATAGAGCAAGTCCACCCCCCAGATCAGAGCATGCGATACTCTGAGAAATACAGAGTTACAGTGAGAAGAATACTGAATGTGTGTGGTTTAATTCAAAGGGCTGAACATGTGAGCACCAGTGGCGTTTGCAAAACTGCATCTGAATAAATCACAAGACTTGTCGAACATTGTCCTGTGGACAGATGAGACCGCAGTGGTTCTGCAGAAATACCTCAAACCCGCTGGAAAGAGTGCTGATGGGTTTGCCTATGCCGGGTTCTGGAGAGAGCTGTGCACAAGGGAATGCCCCGAAACCTCAACGTCCTGAAGCTACATTGTCAAGAAGCTTGGGCCAAAATTCCTCCACAGCGTTGAGTCACTGACAAAGTCATACAAGAAATACTTGGAGGTTATTGCTTCTGAATGTGGATCCGCAGGCTATTGAATTGTGGGTGAACTTGGCATTTTTAATCCTTCTCTTACCACAGGCATGTCGTTCTTAAGCTTTACACCAGCCGTCGTCAAACCCTGACCGAAGAGGTCGATTTGTAACCTCGGACCTGGAAACGGCTGCAGATTGAACTGCACTTAACGATTTCTTTCTAAATGGATAGTCTCGGACAAGCCTTTGGATCGATTACAGATGGATAAACTCTGTACCGCGCCTTAGTCGTGCGCTCCCCAGAGTTACGAATGACCTAGCGTTGGCGCTGGATAACGGCTCCACTGCTCTCGAGTTTAGCTCAGCTCTCGAAACCGTCGATCATCAAATTTTACTGGACAAATTACATACTCCCTTTGGCGTCCCGGGCTCTGCTCTGGTCTGCGACGGCGGCAGGATCGTGCTTCCGTGGCTGCATGCAAAATGCGTCATTTTGGAACCGGTCCATAGGAGGTTAATGGGGGAGTACCTCTGGGGCTTGTTCTCGGCCCCCATGTTGACCCCAATGGTAAATTTTACTGGACAAATTACATACTCCGTTTGGCGTCCCGGGCTCTGCTCTGGTCTGCAGCAGCGGTAGGATCGTGCTCGTGTGGCTGCACGCAAAATGTGTCATTTTGGAACTGGTCCATAGGAGGTTAATGGGGGAGTACCTCTGGGGCTTGTTTTCGGCCCACCCCTCATTGACACCATTGGTGTGTGATTGTGGGTAAAGACTGCACATATTTATAAAGAAGCAACTGCATGATTGACTTGGTGAATGAGATCACCCCCCCAACCCCTCCACCGATATCTGGCAGGAGGAAGCAGGACCCAGACAGAACAGTGAAGGATTCACAAACCGGAAAACGAGATACGGGGGCACAGGTGATATTTGTTTGGACGAGAGCAGGAAGATATGTCACGTCGTTCTTCTTCCCACTTCCTCCGGCTCTGGAGCGTTTTGAGCCGGCGCCTCCAGGTTGTTTTGACACCACTGAGGTTAAACTTGGAGGGGAAAAAAGAAAGTCTGATCCTCCGGGGCGTCTCTGTGGTTGTAGATGTTTCTGTGAAGAAGAAACCGAAATGACTGCAGAATGGGTTTAATCCAATCAGTAGGATTTAAAAAAACAAATAAACAAAAAAACAACAAGAAAAAAAAAAAAACCCCGAACACTTCTGTCGTTGCCTTGATACCAGAGAGCCCGATGTCTTTCACAAGCTTTGGTTTTGGGATTGATCTACTTAGTGGTGCTTTGCACGGGCTTTCATCTTTTTACAGACCACACATCCAATTACATAAAAGGCTCCCTTTAAAAAAAAAAAGAAAAATATCTCAAACGACATTGCTAATAAATTAGCTTGGCCAACTGTAATCATGTGGTCATATGGTTTTTAGTTTGCTCAGTGAGACCTAAATTTAATAGTGATATGTGGTGGGTAATTTGGATTTGGGGGGTAGGCGTCGGACCCAGTCCTGCTGTGTGGTCTCTGAGGAGAGAGTGTGGGAGGGAGGGGATGGATCGGCCATGGTTGGATGATCTAAGCCACTTTTTTTTTTTTTTTTTTTTTTTTGGTGGGCAGAGGAAAAAAGGCATGAAGGTTGCTGTTAGAACTTTAATTTAACCCTGAAACAATCAATTCTGTGCATCTCCACTTTTCAGGCCGAGCAAAAGAAGGACGTGGCGCTTGTTTCTGAGCCCCCCCCACCCCCACCCCCCCACCCCCCCCTCACCTGGGCTCACCTCTACTCTATTATCCCCTAACCTTTCCTCTTCGTATTTGATCGCGTAGGGAATTGTTGTAACTAATTAAATCTCGCCTGTCCAAGTCGGTCAGTCAGGATCTGGGTGCTCAGGCCCCGGCGGTGACAGTCAAGTGCTTTTGTAGCTGCCAAGAGATGCGCCTGACTGACTCCTGGCGCTCCCCGGCGACTGGTTAATTGGGTTTTCACACAATGAGTGCTGGCGCGGAGGAAGTGCAGGTCAGGCACGTAGTCTCACCGTAATCAAACACGTTAGGAGGATTCGACTGAGCGCCTCGTCTCTTGCATTACTTTTCTCACTGGAAGAAAAAATTTTGATTGTGAACGTACCAATATAGAGCTAAATGGGCCCCTACAGGTTCCCGTCTGCTGGACCGGACCGGACCGGCAGACACCTTGCACCCAGCAGACGCAATTAAATCCAGAGACCCCGGACTTCTGAGTCTGAGGCACAGCTTTAAGCTATTAGGAGAAGAATGGGCTTCAAACCGCACAGCGGAGGGCAGCGCTGCACACGACAGCGCAGAAAACTGTCTCACTTTATCAGGGGGGGGGACCTCCCAAGCAGTTTGCAGCCCCGTGACAGATAAATGCATGCCGTGTGTGCAAAAAAACAAAACAAAAAACAACTAACAGACAAATGAGTATTTCATGAATCTTTTTCTGTCTTCTGTGTGGATGTTATGTCATGAAAAGCACAGAGTAGTGATCCCTTATTTTTCGCGGTTAATGGGGACCAGCGAACTGGAGCCGGAGCCCCCCGAGCCTAAATAATGTGTTTAAAATATGTTTAAAAACCGCAAAAAAGTAGCGAGGCACTGCTGCGAAACAAGACAAAGGCTCAACTGTGGTCTTTCTGTTACCTTCACAGCCTCTGGTCTCTGAACCGTAGTAAACAAACCGCTCTTTCATCTAACCTCGTTTGCGTTCTGCCGTCCCACGACACACACACTACATTACCCATAAGGCCACCTTCTTAAAGGGGCCAGGCTGGCTCATAACATTTCTTTGCTGCGAGAGAACGCACATGACATCCTGTGATGTTTCTGCAATTTTTTATTGATTATTATTATTTTTTTATATTATATATTTCTGAAAAAATCTGCAAATAACTAAAACCGTGGAACTTAAAGCGCAAATTGGCGAGGGATCACTGTAGAAAAAAATGAATTGGACGTGAGTTGTGGATGGGCTTGCAACAGGAGTTGATAGAGGTGAACATTAGGGGTGAGTATTGGCAAGGACCTCACAATACGATATGTATCATGATACTTGGGTCACGAAACGATATTATCACGGTGTTGCGATATATTGCGATATTCTACCCAGTTAATGGCTAAATTAAAAGTAGAGATGAAAAATCAAGTTGCTGTATGTGTTCATCAGATGATATTGATCATTCGGAGGACAAATTAAGTCAAAACTATTTGCTTCAAAACAACCTATTTATTGTTTATTATTAGTGTTTTTGAAAAAAACGATATTAGGAGCTGAAAAATTGATATTATGGTCAGCCGAAAATCGCAATATACAGTGATCTCTCGCCAATTCGCGGTTTAAGTTCCACGGTTTTAGTTATTCGCGGATTTTTCAGAAATGTATAATATAAAAAAAAAATAAAGAAAAAATTGCGAAAACATCACAGGATGTTGTGCGCGTTCTCTCACAGCAAAGAAATGTTAGCCTGGCCCCTTTAAAAAGGTAGCCTTCATGGGTAATGTAGTGTGTGTGTCGTGGGACGGCAGAATGAAAACGGGGTTAGATGAAAAGTGTAGTGAGCATCAACAGCAGCCCAGCGTGTATAGATTTACATTCTCTGTTAACCGACAGGAGCCCAACAATACAACCTGTGTGATGTTACAAGTTCCTGCAGAGCCAGAATAAAGTTCCCGTTCCATGCAGAGAAAACCGGACTTTTTGTTTTGTTGTTGTTAGCGTGTTAGCCGCTAATTACGAGCAAAAATGGCACAATAGCAGCAGTTTCTTTACTATGGTTCAGAGGCTGTGAAGGTAACAGAAAGACCACAGTTGAGCCTTTGTTTTGTTTTGCTGCAGTGTCTCGCTACTTTTTTTTTTACGGTTTTTAAACATATTTTAACCTCATTATTTAGGCTCGGGGGGCTCCGGCTCCAGTTCGCGGATTTTGATTTTCACGAGGGAGGGGGGGAGCGCTGGTCTCCAATCCATCCCTGTATTGCCAAATCAATTTTTTTTTTCACACCCCTAGTGCACACTGCACGTTCCAGCCGTGCACGACTGGCACCAAATGTTGCTTTTAAGGATTAAATACATTTTATGATCTTGAACCACAGGTCCTCGCTGATGGCCGGAGGGGCAGCAGCCACTGCGACAAATCCTTGGCTGATCAACGAATCGGAGGAGACCAAGGGGCTGAGCTTTGGAGAGATCAAACAGCAGCAGCAAAGAATCATTGATGGTAATTATATAGAAATATATATGAACACACACAGAATTCAAACTCCATAAAAGTTGGGACACTATGTAAAATATCAATGGAAGGCAGTGATTTATATTTAATTGACGAACATAGAAAAACATTAAGCTCCAATCATTTTTATACCATTTATTGCTTCTGTAGTTTCTCTTGATGGATCATTTAATGCCTGACGGCCCTGGAGTTACTCGTTTTCAGTTTTGTACCCCCCGACACACAGAGATTTCTCCAGAATCTTTTCATGATCTTCTTTATTGTGATGATTATGATTCTGTTTTTGTTTGTCAAGGACTACAGATGGAAATTAGCTTGTGGCTAACTCTGGTGCAGCCATCTTTTTAATGTACCTGCACATTGTCCTTTAAATGAATAAATAAATAAATTCTGAAGTAATTTTTTCCAAGAAATGGTAAATTGTCCCACTTTTGACCATTTGTAATGTGTTCTGTTGTAAACAAAAATATGAGTTAATGGGCTTCCTCAGCTGTTTTTATTAACATGTTACGCAGCTTCGGTGGAATCGGGGTTATATTTATGTTACACACAGTATAAACCATCATTTCTGTTTCAAGCAAACATGTTTTTTTGTGTTTGATGAAATTACGCTGGAGACCAAACGTGGCCTTAAGATCCTTTCAAAGCAGTTACATACATCATACTGCAGCTCTAAAAATATATATATGTATAAATGATTTATTCCTGATATGTTCCTCTGCATCACATACATTAGAAATGCAGCTGGTAGATGCCCCTGTGGGGAAATCTTGAATAAATAATTTACAAATCTAGTTTTTATTTCAGCACTATTAAGTTCAGATTTAGCGTAAAGACGTTTTTAGCGATGGGATGTATCTTAAAAAGAGTCGTCGGCCGACATTATGACGCTGGACTCTCACGCTGGAGTCTGGTGATCTAAATCGAGCGATTCTTCTGCGGAGTGTGTCTGATGTTACGAAGTTGGAAGCGCTGCAGAACGGCTACGCGGTGCGTTTCAGTCGTGTCCCAGAGGCAGCCGTCCGCTCTGATCCTCCGCAGATGCGCACCACACCACAGATTTAACACACGACAGATCTCGGTGCCTCCGCAGTAAAGCTAGTAAAGCTAGCAAAGCTAGTAAAGCACACAGCCTGCAGCCTCTGCTACCTTTCACCTGTTTGGTTACGGTTCAATTAGGGCAGCACGATAATTATCGACCCGATAACAGGAAATTATGACATAATTCCGATAAGTCCGATATCATGACGATTAGCCCCGATAACATATATATTTTTGTCAACACGGCAGTGCCTCGCTCCCTCTGAGCCTTGAATGACCGGCAGTGAATGTTATGTTCAAGTGACGTCGACATAATCAGAAAAACTATTTCTCAGTAAGGAAAATCAAGAATACCCCCTCATGCCAGAAAACAAGTTGCTGACTTAAATTGATATTCGCAGTATTCTCCCACATGTTACACATACAAAATAGAAAAAATAGATAAGGCTGAAAGAACGACTAGCAAACACGGAACAGTGCGCTGAAAAAAAAAACATGGCGGCGATGATGTAGAACTTCGTTAAAGTTTCAGAAGAAGATAGTTCGCTGGTTATTTGTGACAAATGCTCCAAACGAAGGAGGTAAAAATAGCACAAGCTTTAATACGTCAAACCTGATCAGCCACCTGAAACATAACCATCTCTTCCATGGAGTTTTGAAATTACGCTAACGTGAGCTAACATGAGCTAACATGAGCTAATGTGAGCAAGCCAGCAGCAAGTCAACCCCTCCTCTCCTCTCCTCTCCTCGCCATCATTTGTCTCATCTAAAGCCTCCATGAGATAAAAAAGAAAACAAAAACTACAGAACCCTTATTTACTTTAATTAAAGGTTTTCATTTGAATGGAACCACAAGCCAAAATCCTTTAAATGTAATTTTTTGTTACTATGGAGTGCACCTTTTTCAGTTTATTTACACAGACAAGTCTAACTTGTGTCAGTACATTATGCATTATTTTTTATTGTCATTGAGGAATACATTTTTTCAGTTTGTAATTCTGATGCATGTATTTCCATCAGTTCAAGGAGCCTTTATTTATTTATTTATTTTTTTATATCAGTCAGTAATGAACCTTATTTAAGTTAATGTGAGAAATCAAATAGGTTTGTTTGATAGCTTTATGAAAATGTTTGAGAGGCTTCCAATAGTTTTTCATTGGAAAAAATGAATATCTGTTCATTTAAAGAGTCAAAACTGTTTTTGGTTTTGTTCATAGTATTGATGTAATGATCTTAGGTATATGTGTGTGTTATTGGTTATCGGTATCGGTTTTAAAAAACAGTTATCGTGCATCCCTAGGTTCAATGGATTATAATCAACCAAGACTGGCGGCGGAACAGTCAGACCTGTGAGGATGATTGGGAATCAGAACTGGCACCAGAGATTAAAACATTCATCTCTGTATTTTCTTGAACTGATATTGGATCATTTAGAGGAAGTTTGATTTCTTTTCTAACAACAAATCTGTTTTAAAGTACCTGCAAAAACAAAAAAAGGAAAAGAAAAGGTTCGTTCAGACGAGAGATCTCACCAGAGCGCCAAAGCGATGCGAATGTACAGGGAGTCATCACTTCAAGTCCCTGTCACGTGTAGGGCTGTAGCGATACACTAATCTCATGATACGATACATGATATTCGGCTCACGATACGATATATATCGATATTCATCTTACGATACATTTACATCATTTTCCGAAAGATTTTAAAGGGACAAAGTGATTTTGGTGACATTTTGTGAGTGTTCCAATTAGAGCCCAACCGATATGGATTTTTTGGGGCCGATTCCGATTATTAGGGAAGGAAAATTTCCGATAACCGATTAATCGGCAGATTAAATGTTTACATTAATTTTTTTTAAACAAATAGCTGCTTTTGAGCCCTTCTAACAATTCTTACAAAGATGTAAATTGAAGGCAGAAAACTAATTTCAAATACTTTTATTGTTGTGAGGCAAGCAGCACATTAACACAACAAACCATTCTTAACATTACAACAAGCCATTAGGTTTGTTGTGATGTGCAGCTTTTTTACTTTTACTTTAACTGTAAGAAAGATGATAATTCTTCTTTATGCTTATTATTTAGGTGTTAGTGGGTGTTAGTGTGAGGAGCATCCTGTTGAGGTGTCTGTGATACTGTCAACCCTACTCACGTACATCAGAAGGTTAAAATATTAGGAACACTCAATATACTGCTCCACATCAACAGGAAGACAGGAGCCCACGAATCATCTCAGTAACTGATAGGGATGCACATTTTGGATTTTTTTTTTGACTGTTAACCGACGCCCTTTAACGATTAATAACCATTAACCGATAAGTCCGGGAGGGTTGGCTGCCGCGATGTTGCGCGCGTTGTCGTGGACGCATGCGGACACTTCCCCGTGTATACTCTCGCGGCAATGTGTCGCCGTCAGCTTGTCGCAGAGATGCCGTTGTCACTTTTGATTTATACTAGCGCGGTCTCCGCTATGTTATTCCACGCCACAACGCAAGAGCGACAATCACGGACTAGCTAAACTTACTAAACTTATCTCTTGCGTTTTTCCACTTCCTCACCGTCTCGGCCGTATCCAGACCCACATTCATCACTATCTCCCTCCATGAATTACTAGAATATGTGCTGTCTTTGTAGTGTGGAGAAAAGAATCGTACAGATGTGGGTACTTCCTCATTTTTTTGATGATGCGCTCTTTTCTACGCGGATGTAGAATCGACCAATCAGAGGCCTGTTGCACTTGTCGACACGCCCCCATGAGTTGATTGAATTACGTAGCTTAAAAACAAAATTGACCGTTAGATCGGTTAGAGTTACTGTTATCGGTTAACGGTTAAAAGGTTAACCATGTGCATCCCTAGTAAAAAACATTTTGAACCACTGACTCATCATTAATTAAAATACAACCAGAAAAGCCTTTTCAACCTACGTTACTCCCCCAGTTAATCGGCCCGCCGATAAATCGGTCAGGCCCTAGTTCCAATGTCTTTGTTTGAATTAATTGAACTGAAAGCATCAATTACACATTATATGGCTGACAGGCAGCCTGCAAATGTTGGACAAAATGAATAAAAGATTTGTTGAGGAAAAATAGTTTCATTTATTTAAATGCTTGCAAGCTTTTAAAGGTGGGACACGGGAGTTTTGAAAGAAGCTTAGAATATCGATACCTGCGGCTGAAAAAATCGATACTCTCTGGGAAATAAACATCGATATATATATCGCAGAATCGATAAAATCGCTCAGCTCTAGTCACGTGATGTTTTCTGTCTCCGACTCGTCTGACTCAGACGTGAGACGCGTCACAGCTGCGCCCGCTGTCGGCGGGACATCAGAAAGTCCAGTTACACTGGAAAAAAGGCCACTCAAAAAATAAGTTAAAAAAAATTAATACAAGATATTTTTTGCTTGTAATAAGCAAAAGAATCTGCCAATGGAACAAGTGAAAATTTGCTTAAGATTTCTTGAAAAAAGACAATATATTTAAGCCTGACAAGATCTTGAAATTAGCTTAAAAATCATATGACATGTCAAAAAAATTTGTTTCATCTTAGATATGACTCAAAACAAGATGTTTTGAGTCTATTTCACTTAACAAGATATTCAAGATGCACTGTCTGAAAACAAGTTCCTATATGTCACTGAAATGTTACTCTTTAGATGATTGTGTCTTATATTAAGTGTGATGAGATATTTTGACTAGAAATTAGAAAAATATACTTGGTAAGATTTTAAATTTTTGCAGTGTAAAGAGAGTGAAACCTGAATCCCACGGAGGTTTTTCGGCCACTGTGGGATTCCTGGAGGAGTTGGGTCATGGTAACAGTCTGAACTCGTGGTTTGGAGAAGGAAAAGAAAAAAAAAAGAAAGAAAGTAATTCCTGCGGTAGGGAACATGTCAAGCTCAAAACTGCATCAGCCAAAATTTTTTCACAGATTCACTTGAATACCTTTCCGCCACACTGATATTTATCTGATTTTAAAACCTGTGCTCTGCTATTTTTATTTTCGTGTCTCTTTATTTAAATACCTGCCTGATGTTGATGAATTGTTTTGCTTTTAATTTTTGCCTCAGCACATGTCTTGTGTTGAGATCTGTTTTTTTAGAAACATTTTTTCCCTCTCGTCTATTTCCAGAACAGGACGCAGGCTTGGATGCTCTGGCGGCCGTCATCAGCCGGCAGAAGATAATGGGCCAAGAGATCGGCAATGAGCTGGAAGAGCAGAACGGTAACGTTAACAGATCCACGGCGTCTGCACATCTTTAACATTCCTGACACGTGAGGTCCCGGAGGGGATGTGTTTTGTTTGGGCGACGGACGCGCTCGCCTCCTGCACCTTGCACTGCCTTTAAAAAAAAAAAAGAAAAAAAGCTTCCACAGTGACAGCTCCTGACCTCGCCGTCGGGTCAGCACACCACAGGAGAAACGCAACCCCTCCTCTGTTCCAGCGGCTTGAATAAACCAGAAAAAAACAAAAAAAAACGGAGACGTTGACTTTCTGGAATCAGATCTGCCCGGAGCTAATGGCGCTTTTGAGTTATTCCTGGCAAAATGCCGCTCCTCCGTCCAGAAATAGCTTAGCAGGTGGAGCGCGCCGGCCGGGATGGAGTGCAGTAACGCCGGCGGCTCTCAGACTTAGACAAGACGCACGATTCAGCGACGATCATCTGTCGACGGGCGAACAATCAGATACTTTAATGCATCGCAGCGGCAGTGTTGCCTTACTGGAATGAGGCGCGCTTGTATTGTTATCTTTTTTTTTTTTTAACACAAATATGTATAATTGTTACCGAATCCTGAACATGCATTAATCTGTCAGCTTTCCCGCCGGCGACAACCCGGGAAAGGAACGCCGCGGCAGAGAGCCTGCGACTCCTCCTCATCGAACCGCAGGTGTGGATTTCAGGATTCACCAGTGACCCGGTTATTTTACCAGCTTTATAACTGATGCAACTAATTTTGTTTGTCGCTCCGTTGGAGAGCAGCAAGTCATCATTTTCGCCTGTTGGGGAAAAACCAAGAATGAACGAATGACGTCATGCGGTTGAAAACATTAAAAACTACAATTTTCAGGTGTTGAGTCATTTTATCTGCGTTGCGTGACTTAAGTTTTAACGACCAGGAATGGACCAATGTGGTTTTCACGGGTTTCGACTGATGGAGCCAAGTCATTGATTAGGGGTGTGAAAAAAAATCGATTTGGCAATATATCGTGATTTTCGGCCGCCCAATATAATATCGATTTTTCAGCTCCTAATATCGATTTTTTTCAAAAACACTAATAATAAACAATGAATAGGTTGTTTTGAAGCAAATAGTTTTGACTCAATTTGTCCTCTGAATGATCAATATCATCTAATGAACACATACAGCAACTTTATTTTTCATCTCTACTTTTAATTTCGATATTAACTGGGTAGAATATCGCAATATATTGGGATATCACGATATCGTGATAATATTGTATCGTGACACATATCATATTGTGAGGTCCTTGCCAATACTCACCCCTATTATTGATGTATTGAAAGAGCTTAAGATGAACATTTAAAAAATAGAAAGAGAGAGAAGAAAATCCAGACTGTTTGGAAATGCCACTTCAGATGCATCAACACGGGTACGTTGGTTCAAAAATAAAGAAAGAAGAAAGTGAGCTGGACACAAATAGTCCAAAGAGAGCCATGTCTTTTAAAAGTTTCACTTCCAGGTGTCTCCTGCTGGTTCTTCAGCTCCACAGATCTTTTAACTCCGGTTTCTACAGTCAAGGCTGTTTGCCTCCAATAAGCTCCTCCCCTTAAATGAGGTCCTATAATTAGGGCTGGGCAGCGATTAAAAATTTTAATTGTGATTAATCGCATGATTTTCCTGATAAATCCTGATTAATTGCATTGTATACGCAAAAAAAAATACGCAAACAGGTGGCCCACTGGAGCACACAGGAAATAGAGGATTTAGGCTACATGGTCCAGCAAGGCCAGGTGGTTTTTGAGTTGGTTGCGTGACACCAGGGGATGAAACCTCAATGTCACCTGATCCAAGTTCAGATCGCACAGTTGACTCATCACATTTTACTGTGGATTATCTGACACACTTGAGATGAGATGAGATTTCCAGGCAGCTGCCCATCTGGAGTCGTCTCATACCTTCACCGCGGTTATTGTCCGGTTTCCGCTTCGATGACCGGCTTCCACATCGGGAGTCGACGGCCTCATCTGTCCTGCCCAAACAAGTCCAGAGAGAGAGGAACCACACGAGGGCGGCGGGAAACGTCTGGCCCTTCGCCCTCGCTGGATAGAAAATGACATGTAAAGATGACGGGAGGAGGGAGGAGGATGAAGTAAACTGTTTTAGTTTGATCCATGGTGCTTCCTGCTGTTTCATAAACCAGCTGACGAGGTTTTCATGAATATAAATGTAGGTTGTTAAGGCTAGTTTTTGGCCCCGTCATGGTTCCATGTGTTTGTACCCGGTTTAACATGACTGCTGGAAATGTAACTCTTATGGCGGGGGGGGGGGGGGGGGGGGCGGTCAGCGATATGCCACCCTCGGGCGGACGTGTCCGAGCCTGCAGAAGCGTGCAGAGTTATTGCTTTTCCGTGACTGGCTACAAGGGTCGGCTGCTTTATGTGAGCGGGTCAGACTAACCGGTGTCTGGGGACGGACCAGGATCAGTCAGAGGAGACCCATCCAAGCTCGTCAAAGACCCCCGTGGATCCCTGTCCGCAATTTACCGCCAAGCGTTGGGCCCGCGCTTACAGGTGGCTGTGATTTACCATCACACATCCATCACAGCTCTTATTTACCGTCCGTTCTCTGATATGTAGAGGCTTTCTTTTCCTCAGACGTATTTAACTCCATTTAACTCAGTCTTTTGTCTTTTTGTATACGTATCTACAATCTAGATTCTCCACAAGAACGGACTTAGCAGTTACTTCAAAAGAAATGGACTTTTCAGTTGGTTCAGTCCACAGCAACTGTGCTTCTGATCTGTTTCTTCACGGTTGCTTCTTAAAGGGCCAATTCCAATTCCTCCCTTAACTCTCAACCTCAACCCTCGTCCTTAACCCTCAATCTTGTCCCTCCAAAGTAAGTGTAAGGGTTATCTCGTGACTTAGAAATGGAACACCCCTTGAGTGCAGTTACGTCTTCAGACTAGTGCTGGGCAATATGACGATATATATCGTGGGGACAATATAAAAGTGTATATCGGGCCATTTCTCTTATATCGTTTATATCGTTTCTATCGTTTCTAACCTAATTTTATCAATTATTACAGTAAATATGTAATTAAATAACCTGCAACGATAAATTTGATAGAATCATATCTACTTCTACAAAGTACCCTTTTATGTTTGCACTTTTATTCATGGTTAATGCCTTAAACAGAGTTCTCTTCAACCCTGATGTTTACTTTAGACACTTTATATTGGTTTGCAAACTTTGCACTACAAGGTTACAGATTTCAGAAAGTTGAAAAATAATTTGTGTTTATTTTTTATAGCTGAACTTCAGTGCAAAAATGTGTTTTTCCTCTCAGAAACTGTTGTGCACTTTAAAAAATGTGAAAGCTACTGTACCTCTGTACCTACCTGTTTTTGCTGCACTAAAATGTATGTTTGTGACAGTTCAGCTAAATGTCCTTTCAAAATAAAGTTGAAAAGTAAGCAATGAAATTTTTGTCAAACTTTTCAGAGAATAACTGAAAACATACTTTATTATGGTATATCGTGATATATATCGTTATCGTGATATAAAATAGTCCATATCGTGATATATGATTTTTTCCATATCGCCCAGCACTACTTCAGACTGTGGGGGGTGGCCTTACGCCAAAGCTACGTCCTGTCTGTCAAGAAAACGACGACGATGAAGTAGAAGAAGAATAAGATAATATAAATATATATAACAACGACAATAAGATTGTTTTGTAGCATTTATATCTTTATTAACTACGAAAATACTTACATTTGTAGTAGGCTTGGGCGGTATCCAAATTTTGATATTGTCAAACTTCCCTCACATTTTACCGGGGTATACGGTATTCCCGCGACTATTAAGGCAAACACACACCGCCGGCGGACGCCGCGCGTCAAAACAGCCGCCCCCATTATGTACCCCAGGCGCGCCGCCGTGGGGCTTTACGCCGCTGTCCTATTCCCAGCGTTGACGCGCCTGAAAAAAAAAAAAAAAGGCAAGTTTACCTCGAAACAGCAGTTCAGTGCTTCAATATAAAGTTGGCTAGACTACAGTTGTTATTTATTTGTGTGTTTCTTGCTTTTCACTGTAGTTTTAACTCGGCCAGTCAGGCCCGCAAGGCAGTGATTCACATCTCAATGCTGCCGAGGTGTGTGTTTGCTAAAACGTGCTTTATAGTAAAGTGTCTGATGCTGGACGTTTCACTTCCTATAAAATCTTCAACATAAAAGTCCAACATTATTAGTTTAATTAAAAGCTTTTATTATGAAGCAGCAAACTCAGGAAGTGTTGTTTTCATCTTAACAGGACGAGTCAAACCGAGATCAGCTGCAAGCGAACATGAATAAACGGTAAAATAAAGCAAAACACACAGTACACACAGCGATACAGGAGAGAAACTAAACTTTAAACCAAAGAAATCATTCATTGCATTTTTTTATGACGGTATTGAAACTGATACCGCCGCTATTTTTAAATACCGGAAGTATACAGTATTACCGTAATACCGTAAGCCTAATTTGTAGCTCGCTTTTTTCGGAGCCATCCTTTCCGAAGACGTCTTGGCGAAAATATGCAATGCCTTCTGGGTAGCCCTTACTTCCAAGGATGGTGCCGGAGAATCTCAATATTGAGGGCGATACAGACCTCAAACTTGTCCCTAAACTTGACTTTCTAAGAATCGGGACAGCACTGGCACTTCATGGGAGCGCCCATTTTTTTAATTTTTTGAGTTAAGAGAGGAATTGGAATTCACCCAAAATTACAGTGCCGCCCTGCCGCTGCGCGTTATAAGTTCGGTATGGCTTTAAAGAAACGTTTACCACCGCAGGAGCTCTGGCACCTGAAGCACTCGCCCTTCGTTCCAGCTCTTTCGGGCAGCGAGCCCAAAGCCCGGCGGCTTTTCCATCGAGTTTTACACCGCGTCACAATGGCACCGATCCCTCCTCGATTCAAACCGTGATTAAAGTTTTCCTCGCCGTGCTGCCGTTTGTCTCCATTTGAGGATTTGAGGATTGATGAAATGATGTTCTTTGTTTTTTTTTCCTCCCGTCCTGTCCTTAAATTAGCGGAGGCTTGAGAGAAAAAGCTTTATAGACGCTTCATTTGGCTGTTAGAGACGTTTGAGGCTTTCCGGGATGCGGGAGGAAAGGATTTAACGGCACGAGTCCGTGTTGATCCTGACAGTTGGCGTGTAACCTTGGCGTCCGGCTGACTTTCTGCCCCCCCCCTCCCCGATCACTGTACTGTAGCGGTGTTTTCCTATAAATAGATTAAGCTCTCTGCAGTCACGACCGACGTGCGGTGGAGGATGTAATCAGCTCCTTTTTGGGAAACGATTCTGGGTGAGGTCAGCAAGGGAGATGACCCTTTTTCTCCCTTTTTTTTTCTTTTTCTCAAGGTTTAAAAGTGAACCCAAAGCCCTCCCAGAGTTCCTCGGTCTCAGCTGGATCAGAAAACCCTGTAATGTAGAAATGAGAGCAGACCAATTATCTAATTTTCGGTTTCAGCTTTGAATCCGCGGCAAACGGCAGAATTTCCATCTTCCCTGCCAATCATCCCAAAGGAGGCAACTCTATCCTCATTACGAGCTTGTTAAAGTTGCTTAAATTATACGTCGTCGAGTTTTTTTTTCTTATTTCTTACATGATATTACCAAAAATGAGTGTTTTCATTTCCACTAAATAGTCTGACAAATACCTGCTGAAATGTTCTTGCATCACCAGCAATTTCCTGAACCAGCAAGAAAGATCAACATTCATTCAGCTTTACTGGCGTTGATGTTTCTCCTATCGTGGCGTACAGCGGTGACTTCAGTCCCGTCAGTCTCACAGTTACAACATTCATTCAGCTTTACTGGCGTTGATGTTTCTCCTATCGTGGCGTACAGCGGTGACTTCAGTCCCGTCAGTCTCACAGTTACGAGTGACAGACGGTGGCTCGCTCCTTAAATCTGCTGCCTTTGAAAAAGGCCGTCAGAAGTCGGAGGCTGTCTCATTTGAGCTGTCTCATTTTTTGATGTTTTTTTTGTCTGAACTGGATTTGACTGCTGATGAAATCCTGCAGCAGTGACACAAACTGCACTGTAAAACACTGAAATCTGCAGCTGGATTTTATATGCACGCAGATGCTGCAGCGTAAAGATGCGCCGCAGACAAAGAGAAGCAATGAGATGTGTAAATGGAGGTTGACTGATGGGTAGCGCTGAGGGATTTTATCGATTCTCTATATCGATATTTTATCGAGTATCGACTTTTCAGCCGCGGGTATCGATATTCTAAGCTTCTTTCAAAATCCCCATGTCCCACCTTTAAAAGATTGCAAGCAACAACTTGCACTGTTTAAATCACATGTGTCAAACACAAGGCCTGTGGGCCAAATGTGGTCCGCCACGTCATTTTATGTGGCCCTCGAGAGCTTGTGCATTATTGGTTTAAATTTTAAACCAACATTTTAAGACTTGAATTAAGCTCACATCGCTTCAAAGCACACATTGACAATAAACTACATCTCCCATCATGCATTTCGTCGCTACCACAACCTTTACGGTAGCTACGAGCAAGACGATTTTTCAGAACTGATGGACTTTAGAAAAACCTTCACAAACTAACCCCAACATGTCCAAGAAGAGAAAAATGGATGCACAAGGAATGCAGTTTCATGAACGATGGGAAAACAACTACAAGTTTTTTGTGTTATGAGTCGTGAAAGAGTTTAATCTACGTCGGCATTTTGACAGCAAACACGGAGCTCAGTATGCTAAATTTAGCCTACAAGAAAAAAACAAAGAATCGCTTCTGCTTCTGAAACCAAGGTAATGGATACTCCTACAACCACAAACCCTGAGTTTAATATAATAATAAGTTAAATATTTGAAACTTGAATACATAATAAATACAGAAACCATTATTTAACATTATAATAAGGTGTAGTTTAATTTATTTTTGATTGACATTGCATTTTGTTACATTCATGCTGTCAATCTGGCCCTTCGATGGCAACCATGATGCTGATGTGGCCCCCAGTGAAAATGACTCTGACACCCCTGGTTTAAATAAATGTAACTATTTTTCTCAACAAATCTTTTATTCATTTTGTCCAGCATTTGCAAGCCACCTGTCAGCCATATAATGTGTAATTGATGCTTTCAGTTCAAACAAAGTCATTGGAACACTCACAAGATGTCACTAAAATCACTTTGTCCCTTTAAAATCTTTCAGAAAATGATGTAAATGTATCTTAAGACGAATATCGATATATATTGTATCGTGAGCAGAATATCGTGTATCGTATCGTGAGATTAGTGTATCACTTCAGCCCTACTGATGTTTTTTTTCTTCTGTGTTTGATGCACACAGCACAGCTCCACCTGCAGAGACCCCTGACCATTGATCAGCTGATATTCTCAGGTGTTGGCTGATGTGCAAGGCTTGGAAATAATAGGAAGATGCAGCATTTGTGCAGAGAAAGAGGAAGTTTTTCGCTTTGTATGTTTATTCCAAGTGGAACGGACTGCTCTGACATGTGAACTGGGTGTGGAGTGGATCCATACCTGCTGGCTGAGTAACGGTGCTGATGCACAGTGACAGAAGTGGAAATATTCCATTCGTCCTGGGCACTAGTTGATCAGATCATGGATTTTCTTTACTCCATCTGTGACTGCGGCACACAAGGAACAACTTGAGCATTTCTTTTCCCCTCAGGGGTTTACAAAGTAATTCTGACTCTTGATAGCCATCTCTCCTCAGTCATCTCCTCTAACTCTAGTGGAGAGGCACTCGGGTATTCCCACGCCAAGAGAACAAAGATACTGGCGTAATTTCCCTTGTGGATCCTGGCTCTGCTGTCAGGCCTCCTTTCAATGAGACGTCCCCCTGGAAGGTTCCCGATAGTCGTCCGGACCAGATGCTGAAACTAGCAGTGATTCTGCTCTGCATCCTTCTGGGATGAGAAGCCACCCTTCAGTGAAAGCACATTTTAGCAGCTTGTGTTTGTCGTCTTATTCTGTCGCTACGTTCAAATCCATCGGTGAGGGCAGGAATGTAGATTGACTAATAAACCGAGAGCTTTGGTAGAGCCAGACATTGACTTTGGACTGAAATGGAAATTAAACGTTTAAATGTAGAATTGAGTCATGCATCCATCCATCCATCCATCCATCTATCCATGCATCCATCCATCCATCCATCCATCTATCCATGCATCCATCCATCCATCTATCCATGCATCCATCCATCCATCCATCCATCAATCTATCCATGCATCCATCAATCTATCCATCCATCCATGCATCCATCAATCCATCCATCCATCAATCCATGCATCCATCCATCTGTTCGACCGTCTGTCCTTCCATCCATCCATCAATCCATCCATGCATCCATTCGTCCATCCATCCATCCATCCATCCATCCATCCATCATCCATCCATCTGTTCGACCGTCTGTCCTTCCATCCATCCATCAATCCATCCATGCATCCATTCGTCCATCCATCCATCCATCCATCCATCCATCCATCCATGCATCCATCCATGGTTCGTCCATCCATCTATCCATGCATCCATCCATCTGTTCGACCGTCCGTCCGTCCTTCCATCCATCCATCCATCCATCTGTTCGTCCGTCCATCCATCCATCCATCTCCATCCGTTGGTCCATCCATCCATCCATTCATCCGTTCGTCCATCCATCTATCTCCATCCGTTCGTCCGTCCATCCATCCATCCATAAATCTATGCATCCATTTGTTTGTCCGTCCGTCGATCCATGCATCCATCCGTCCGTCCGTCCGTCCATCCATCGATCCGTCCGTCCGTCCGTCCGTCCGTCCGTCTGTCCATCCATCCATTCATTTCTCCATCCATCCATCCATCCATCCATCTCCATCCGTTGGTCCATCCATCCATCCATTCATCCGTTCGTCCATCCATCTATCTCCATCCGTTCGTCCGTCCATCCATCCATCCATAAATCTATGCATCCATTTGTTTGTCCGTCCGTCGATCCATGCATCCATCCGTCCGTCCGTCCGTCCATCCATCCATCCGTCCGTCCGTCCGTCCGTCCGTCCGTCTGTCCATCCATCCATTCATTTCTCCATCCATCCATCCATCCATCCGTTCGTCCGTCCGTCCATCCATCCATCCATCCATCCATCCATCCATCACCTACCACTTATCCTAGTTCAGGTTGCAGGGCAGCAGCCGCCTCACTGAGCCCATCCAGGAAGATACTTGAAGCTCTCCCAGGCCAGCTTGGAGGAACTGTCTCTCCAGTGTTTCCTGGGTCTGCCCCATGGCCTCTTCCTGTTTGGTCATAACCGAAACCCCTCCCCCGGGTAGCGTCCAGGAGTCATCCTTAATAGATGCCTGAATCACCTCACCTGGCTCCTACCCATGCGGACGAGCGGCAGCTCTACTCTCGAGTTTCTCCCGAAGTTATCACCCCTACCTCCAAGGAAGAGTCCAGGAAACTCGCCTCCCAGGTTTAGATCTGTGATCTTGTCCTTATATGATCACGATCACTGGAGAGTCCTGCCTTTTGTTCTCAGCTCTCTCTTAACGACGGATCAGTACCGAGTCTACGTCTGCCTGACGTGCCGATTCTCATTTTTGCTGCCTGGCACTCGGCTGCAAGCTGCCCCAGAAAATCCGATGTTGTTGATGGGTTTTTATTTGTTTTTTAATGGTTAATTTAGTTTTGTTTATTCCTGAACAATATCAAGTATTCCTTCAAATCAAACCGACTTGACATTTAAACGATTTCTTGTGTCATTCAGCCGTTTGTGCCGTGGTTTTTGTAAACATGGTTCAGTTTGAAAGCATTTGTTAATGGGAGTTTTCTTCCAGCGTTCGGTATAATTACTCCTGACGTGAACTCGTGCGGCTTGTTCCTCTGTTCTTCAGCCAATTGCTTAAAAAAAAAAAAAGTAGTTACTGACGTCACTCCTTGATTTGTTTCGGCGTTGGGAGAAAGTGTGCAGGACGACTAATCAGAATCCAGCAGGGAAGACCCTCACGGCTACAACGAAGAGACGTCAGCAGCCGCGGCAGGAACGAGGCCCCCGCTCAGCGAGCAAATAAACCGTCACACCGACGGCAGCGGGCTGAAATTCAGAATGACGAGAAGCTGTTGCGGATTGATTCATTGTTTGTTTGAACGGCTCCGTCTGAGAGCGAGGCCGGTAGTCGTGAGCAGCGTTTTCCAGACGGCAGAGAAATGGAAATGCGCGGAGAGAGTCGTACTGTGATGTTCAAAGGAAGCGTTGTCATCAGAGGAATGTCAAACTTGTAATGAGCCGCAAACGAAAGCATGATATTGTGGGACCACCAAACTGTTTGACTGGCGCTGGGACACCCACGCTGAAGCTCTTTTCGTCATTAAAAACTCTTAAGTTACCCCTGAAACGCTGAAGATGGTTTCGAGTACGCTTCGAGAGAATTAAAGCTGCCCCAGAACATTTAAATAAAGTGGCATTTAAAGCGGCAGACTGATGGGAAGATAAACATTAGTCGAATCAATACGCACCACCTGGTCAGCTGCCTGCCGCGCGATCAATCATGAACTTCTGTGGCTTCAATTGTCTATTTATACATCTCGGCATTCATCTTTGTCTGAGGCCTTTTCTGCTGCCACGCTGATGGAGCTGCGAGGGAGACGGGGCCAACAATGATGCGAGGCACTTTGGGTCAAATCAACCAGTCCCAGTGATGAATTAACATTTTGGGGCCATAAAGAAAAACGCCTGAAGAGATTTCATTAATCACGCCTCCTTTTGTTTCCATCTGCAGACCGAGACGTCCTTCCTTGTTCGGAGAGGGAGCTTTTAGATTTGAGTTTTCTTTACTGACGTGATGTGTGGCCTCTTCTAAATTTCTCTTGAGTTCCTCCTCACTTAAAGGAACTCTATCTGAAACTAAGTTGTAGAAATAAGCCAAATAGCCAGAATGTGGCTCCTTCCAGCTTTGAAGTGACGGCTTTCACCAAAACCGCTAAGCCCTGAAATATGGGGTGAATTCCAATTCCTCCCTCAACCCTCAATCTCAACCCTCGATCTCAAAAATACGCGCTCCCGTGAGGTGCAAGTGCTGTCCCGATTCTTAGAGCGTCAAGTTGAGGGACAAGTTTGAGGGCTGTATCGCCCTCAATATTGAGATTCTCCGGCACCACCCTTGGAAGTAAGGGCTACCCAGAAGGCATTGCGTATTTTCTCCAAGACATCTTCGAAAAGGATGGCGCCGAAAAAAGCAAGCTACAAATGTACATATTTTCGTAGTTAATAAGGATATAATTGTTACAAAACTATCTACTGTCTTCGTTATATATATTTATATGACCTTAATCTTCTTCTACGTCTTCTCTCTCTTCTTCGTCGTCGTCGTTTTCTTGACAGACTGGACATAGCTTTGGCGTAAGGTCGCCCCCCACAGTCTGAAGACGTAACTGCACACAAGGGGTGTCCCATTTCTAAGTGACGAGATAGCCCTTACACTTACTTTGGAGGGACAAGATTTAGGGCCAAAGACTGAGGGTTAAGGGTGAGGGTTGAGATTGAGGGTTAAGGGAGGAATTGGAATTGGCCATTAGGTTCTCTTTTTCACGTACGCGCAAACATGCGTAGACCTTTTTACATCTCGTGGGACAGTGTGGTTTGGTCTATTTTTGGTTGTTCTGTGAAAGTGATGGCAAATTAGATTGTTTTGTGACGTCGGTCAAAGTTCCAAGTGAATTAAACCGATGGGTGACTTGAAGGCATGTGAGAAAAAAAAGAACGGTTTTGTTGCTTTAGCCCTTTTAAACGTCGCCTGTTGAAGGCAGGACCGAGGCTTTCGTTGTGCTTTGGTGAACAGATGTAAGTGTCGAGGCAGAACAGGAGTTGAACGTTGGTACGCTGCCAAGATGTTTGCGTTGCCCTGTAATTACACCACCAAACACCAGGTGGCAGTGTAGGATCACTGATGTATCTCTGCGGTGGGGCAAACAAAGCGCATCTTATGCAAGTCAGAGCAGTTGTTGAGCAGCAGAAACCTTTACCGGCATTGCAGCGATCTACCCAGCTCTGAAGTGGTGAAGAAGAAATATTAGCAAAAAATATGTAGGTACGTTAATCCCGTGCTACACTTGCTGCAGTCAGTCAGTCGTAGGGTTCGAATATTCCTTCCACGTCCTCCGTTTCTCTGTTTATATCCCACAGGTTACCAGATGTTTTGGGTGGCGCTGCTACGGCAGTAATAAGATGCACTATATTGCCAAAAGTATTTGCTCACCTGTCTTGACTCACACATGAGCTTTAGCTCCTCCCATTCCTAATCAATATGACGTGGCTCCATCTTTGCAGCTAGAACAGCTTCAACTCTTCTGGGAAGGCTGTCCACGAGGTTTAAGAGTGTGTTTATGGGGATTTTTGACCATTCTTCCAGAAGAACATTTGTGAGGTCATGAACCAGACCTTCTGATGTTGGACCAGAAGGTCTGGTTCTCTAATTCATCCCAAAGGTCTTCTATCGGGTTGAGGTCAGGACTCTGTGCAGGCCAGTCCAGTTCATCCACCAGACTCTGCCATCCATGTCTTCATGGACGTTCCTTGTGCACTGGTGCACAGTCATGTTGGAAGAGGAAGGGACCAGCTCCAAACTGGTCCCACAAAGTTGGGAGCATGGAATTGTCCAAAATGTCTTGGTCTGCTGAAGCATCCAGAGTTCCTTTCAGTGGAACTAAGGGGTCAAGCCCAGCTCCTGAAAAACAACCCCACACCATAATCCCCCCTCCACCAAACTTTACACTTGGATCAATGCAGTCAGACCAGTACTGTTCTCCTGGAAACCACCAAACCCAGACTCTTCCTTCAAATTACCAGATGGAGAAGTGTGATTCTTCACTCCAGAGAACGTTCCTCCACTGCTCTAGAGTCCAGTGGTGGCTACTTTACAACTGACGCTTTCCATTGTTCTTGGTGATGTCTGGCTTGGATGCAGCTGCTCCACCATGGAAACCCATTCATGAAGCTCTCTGCTCTGTTGTTGAGCTAATCTGAAGGCCACATGAAGTTTGGAGGTCTGTAGTGATCAACTCTGCAGAAAGTTGGTGATCTCTTCACACTATGTTCTTCATCATCCTCTAAACCCGCCCCCTCAGTTTACGTGTCCTACCACTTCATGGCTGATTTGCTGTTGTTCCCGAACAGTTCAAATTCCTTGTAATACAGCTGGCAGTTGACTAGGGGTGTGAAAAAAATCGATTTGGCAATATATCGCGATTTTCGGCCGCCCAATATAATATCGATATTTCAGCTCCTAATATCGATTTTTTTTAGGAAAAAATTTACAGTGGTTGCAATGCTGTCAGTATCTAGTGATGGTTACTTAAATGTGCAAAAACACTAATAATAAACAATAAATAGGTTGTTTTTAAGCAAATAGTTTTGACTCAATTTGTCCTCTGAATGATCAATATCATCTGAACATATACAGCAACTTGATTTTTCATCTCTACTTTTAATTTTGATATTAACTGGGTAGAATATCGCAATATATCGTGATATCGCGATATCACAATATCGTGATAAGACCATATCGTGACCCAAGTATCATGATACATATCGTATTGCGAGGTCCTTGCCAATACTCACCCCTACAGTTGACTGTGGAATATTTAGGAGCAAGGAAATGTCATGACTGAATGACTGGAGCTCCTGAGAGAGACCCATTCTTTCACAGATGTTTGTAGTCTGACAGATGTGACAGATGTTTGATTTTATACACCTGTGGCCATGGAAGTGATTGGAACGCCTGATTCCCATAATTTGGTTGTGTGAACAAATACTTTTGGCGATATAGTGCACTTCACCTCGCTGGAAGTAGTCCTCCCTACTTGGGACGTTAAAGGTCCCATGGTAGGGGACCTTTAACGTCCCCTACCTTTTATTATGGTAAAAGGCTTGTAGACACACAAGTTGCAGACATTATTGAAGTGTTGGAGACGGGGGAGATTCCCAGTATGGAGTGCAGTATGATGGAGGAGCTGAGTGTTGTCGGTCCGACTCATCTCATCTGGAGACCTTGGATCTTTTTCAGATGTCCGCCTAAAGGACCGTTGAGAGACTGGCTGGGTGAGGTTATTTTTTTCCCCTTCCACTCCCCAGACCATCCATCCTCATCGATCGTACACTTTTACAGCCGTCGCCTTTAGGAGGAATGTCTTTGTGTAGTGATGTGGCACAAGCGCTAACGGCAGCAGCTACTTTTTCTTTTTTTTTTTTGTCTTGTATTTTTTAACAGTAATGAAAGTTTGTAAATCAATGCCGTGGCCAGTCACGGAGGAACAAAACCCTTCCTTTCCACGTCCTCCGTTCCCCGTGTTGTTTACGTCGCATCAAGCTGGCGTTGTTGTATGTTGTGGGCGGCGCCGCCAGGATGACCAGCGTGTGATTCCTTTGACATCCGCTGTTCGTCCCGAGTCCAGCCATTCCGTACCGAACAGCGTAGTGGAAAAAAACACAGCTGGATTTACGAGTTGTAAACATTCTGCAAATGTCAGACGCACGGAGAATCCCGTCAGTCGGCGCAGTGTGGCAGAGGAGTTGAGCGTGGTCGGCCCCGCTCATCTCATCTGCAGATCCTGGATCTTTTTCAGATGTCAACCAAAGGTCTGTTGAGAGACTGGGTGAGACAGGGGTGAGGTTTTTTTTCCCCCCTTCCACTCCCTGACCCATCCATCCTCCACAGCTTTTACAGCCGCTGCGCTGGCAGGCGCAGGCCCTTTTCACAAACTGTGCTTTGTGAGGAAGCCTGTGAATATGGATATGTTACTGAAGGAGGAGAAAGGAATCCAGGGAAGTATGATTTCATTGGTTTTTCCCACCACTGTCTTTAAAAACAGAAGATGAGACAATACTTGGAGGACAAAGATTTTGTTGGTCTGCCGTTTGTTCTCCGCAGGGCTTGGTCTTGTATTACCACGTCTTTGAATAATCTAGACACTAATAGGGTTTAGTTTTTAAGATGTGCTGCCTCGCCGTTGATGCTTCAGTGTGTTTTTACCTCATTGGTATCTGTATCTGTCATTGAGGCATTCTCAAGAGAGCAAAAAATCAAAAAATCAAGGGGCTACTAGATGCATTGGCATTACTTCTTTTAGGCACAAGGAATCAGAGATATTTGACACGTCATGCACTAGGGATGAAAAAGTTACCGGTTACGGTAAAGCGCTGTAAAATTTTATGCGATAACCGTTTATGTTTGACTTCATCTCATTATCGCGGTCGATTAGCGGGATGTGTAATATCAGCCTCATTCAAGTCTGTGAGCGACTCGCTACTGTGTCTCGCGTGAATGTGTAGCTTGTAATATCGACATCGTTACATGAGGTTGGCGGTGGTGATAGCACGCAGGACGTTTACCAACCCACTAAAAGGACGAAATCCGAGGTCTGGGCATATTTATTTATTTATTTTTAAGAATGCAGAGGGACAACTGGTGGAGGACAGTTATCCTGTCTGCAGAGCACTTGTTTACATTTTATTGTAATTTGTACAAGCAACTTGAAGGAGCTAAGGCTAATGCTTCAAGCTACTGAGATGTTTGACCAAGAGTAACCTGGTCGACGTGCTTCGCTAACTCACATTTCATAAACGTTACCGTTGCATGTTAATCGAAAAAGGACGGTAACGATGTTCGTCTGATGCAGTTAAAATATTAATTTATTCCATTAACTGACCCGACAACCATAACGCCGGCAGTTAGCGCCACAGCGGTCAAAAACCTTTTTTCCTTCCGAGTCAAACAGCTAACCAATAACAGGCAGCTACCTTTATACCTGACCCTCAGGTAACAACACAGCGACACCCACAGACACACAGAGTGAACTACAATTCAGAACAACATATTTGGCTCCTAAACAACTGTTTCTATTTGCACATTTATACGTATTTAAGGTTCAGCTTAAAGTCCAAAGTTTATTTCATTTGAACTTGCACTATAATTTTTGTTCCTGATAATTGTTTGTATATTTTGACCTACTATGGTTGTTAAAGTGTTTAAATTTAAATTTAAATTTGCACCAGACAAATAAGCTTTGTTCCTGTTATTTTTTTGTTCATTTAAAATAAAACCTCTTTCTGTGCCAGTTGTTTGACCTTTTAATGTGAAAGTTTCATTTTGATAAAATTTTGGCTTCCGATGTTTAAGTATGACAAGAAAATCACAAGATTTTGTGAAATTATTTAAATCTATGTGTTTTTTGGACATTTGTACAGCAATTAAGAATACCGCGATAATATCGTAAACCGTGATAATTTGGTCACTATAATTGAGATATCAACGATATTCTATATCGTTACATCCCTATCATGCACACATTAGTACCGCAAGGCTTTGTATAAAGCCTTGCAGCAATTAGTTAGAAACCTAGTAATTAACTTTAGAGCCGGTATAATATCTTGACTCCAAGGCTGCTTTTCCGCAACACAGTTTTAAGTTTGATTTGCCAGATTGCCTAACTTGCCGACTGTAATTGTGAAGCTGTAGATAAACCTTCAGGAAAAACAAGGTCTGCCACAAACACAAATAATTTACGCACAAAATCGAATGAGACATCTCCTTAGTTGATTAGGCGGTCCCTGAATTCATCCCGGCACGCTTTCATGTTGAGACCACAAAGAAACCGAGGACTCGATTGTTCCAGATAACCTTCAGATGTGTCCCGAGTGACTGGATCTGAATCCATCTTGGAACGTCGTTGGCGTTGGGCACCTGTGATCGGGTTTTCTAAGATACATTTTAACACAAGGTCCGATCCAAGTTAGTTTTCGGGGTCATGTGTTCATTTGGCCGCCTCCCCTTCAACAATCAGTCACAGTTGTGTTCGAAATCATAGCAGTGTGTGAGTTTTTTTTAAAGACAAGTGAGTAAAGCTCCAAATCCTTACAACAGCTTTTACTTCCAAGCATACATTCGATTCCAAATCAAGTCATTAAGGAAAAGTTTTGAAAAGTTTTTCAAATTTGTTGCTGCTTACTGAAAGTGAAGAAAATAGCAGTGCATTTTTCTTTCCAAACTTAAACATTAAGTTTGATCTTTCTTGTGACCCAGTGAACTAATGTTCACTTGTCTAACTGAGAACTGCTTCACATCTATATTGTATGGAGTCGACCAGCTGCTTTTTCAGCCCAGGACCTCTGAACCACGTTCATCAGTTCCTCTACATTCCTTGATTTGATTTGATTTTTTTCCCCAGAAACCGCACTTTTGACACTGTCGTGTGAGAAAGATACCCATGTCATAATGCTTCCTCCACCGTGCTTCACTGTCTTTGCTGAAATGTGGCTTGAATTCAGTGTTTGGGGGGTCACCTGACAAACCCTATGTGGCCCGAGACCCAAAAAAAAAGAGCCATCTCGCTTTCATCAGTCCACAAAATGTTGCTCCATTTGTCTTTGGAAAATCAGCCTCTCCAGCACACATTTTTTCATCAGTGGGGGCTTCTTGCTAATATCTTGGCCTCACATAGACGTCTTTTAATTGTTCCAGTCCTCACATGTAACTTGAGACCTTCTTTGATCGCCCTGGAGCCGTTTTGGCGGTTCGTTGATCTATTTGAATGGTCGTTTCCTGTTTCTTCCACGTCTTTCTGGTTTTGGCCGCCATTTTAAACCATTTGAGAACATTTAAGCTGCGCAGCCGATCATTTTCTGCATTTCTTTATACGATTCCCCTCTCCAATCAACGTCTTAATCAAAGTGTGCGGTTCTTCTCAAGGACAATGGACAATGTGACTAATTTCTATTGTGTGCAAGATACATATACATATTCATTGACATGTGCAATAACTTCTCTCAGGTATAGTAATCACTACCAACATATTCCTTGTAAATAAAGTCAGAGTTATTATTTATTATATATTCTCTATTGTGGTTATTTGTAAAGTTAAAAAATGCCTCCTGAGCCTAACGGCCCTGAAGCCTTGACTTTTTGCCTCCAAACCTGCTCCTCTGTAGGGCAACGGATTGTTGTCCTTATCAAGTTGCTGAGTTTGTGTCTAGCCAGATCACAAGACTTTACAAGGTTATGGGTTACTGTAATTTTCCATCTGATGCAGAATAGTATGAGATGAACTGCCCGCCTTTAATCTTGGCATTCTTCTGAAGAATCCTGATGCTGTGAAGAGCTCTGTGATTTTGACTGCTGCCTTGGAGAATAAACCTCCGTTTGCACCTCCGTCGTTGTCAGTGCCTTGCTTAACAGCTGAATAGATTGCCTTACCAGTGCATAGAAATTAATAATCCTTACGACCAAGAAGATTCCAAATTCTTGGCATAACAGTGTCGTCCCTGGGTGGACGCCACTGTTATTATTGTTTTTATCTTATTTATTGTTGTCCATTTTCTTTTTTATTGCTACTTCCACTTGCTGCTGTAACGATGTAAATTTCCCCATTGTGGGACAAATAAAGGAATATCTTGTCTTATCTTATTATTTTTCGTATACAATGCGATTAATCGTGATTAATCAAGGAAATTATGCCATTAATCGCGATTAAAAATTTTAATCGTTGACCAGCCCTAGTTATACATTTCTGGCATTTGTCTGCACAGTTAAGTGAGGCAGCTATTTTTTTTTCTGTGCAGGAAGAATTCCCTCGAGCGTGCAGTGTGTGTGTGTGTGTGTACATTTAACCACAAACTAATGTTGATACTGCGCCGTAACTTTCCCCGGAGAGCATTTGTGCTCTCGTCGTCTGAGGGAAACACATTAGCCATATGTGTTGGTAGTATTAGTGGTCGGGAACCTCTGCGGTCTCAGCTGCCAGCTCCGTTGGCTCAGCGTAAAGGATTCCCTGCCATTAAATTTTACCTTAGACTGACTCAGCCTTTGGCCCGGCAGGTTCCCTTTTGGCGAACGCGAACGACAGCGGGAACAAATCTCCTGCTCTGTTTATTTAATTGCTAACCGCTCCGGTTTGGAGGCTATGTTCAAAGGGCCGACGAGCCGAGGCCCTGATTTGCACTCTCCTCAGACTGAGGGAAGCACGGGTCATCCCACATAATGAGTGGAAGGACTTACTTTACCGAGTCTGATTCAGCCCGCGGGGTTAGCACGTGGTTCCCATTTAGCTACGCGGAGAAGGCCGCACCTTCATCCGCCGGACGTTTTTGACGTGTTTACGCGCGAGTGCTCTGCTCATCTGCTCTTTATCAGCGAGCGTTTGAGAGCGCAAGTGTCCCGTCGGAGTGTGAGATCACCGCGTTTTGGGCGCCACATGTCCAGCACATGTTTGCGCAGGTTGTGATTGGCACGCGGGCCGCGTTTTTACGCCATGAGGAGCCACCGGCCGGTCGGGAGATGGAGCCGAGTTCCATCTCTTTCATGTAGGAGACGTCAGCGCGGGACCTCACACGTACGTGGTGAAAAACACGTGCATACGCAGACAATGTGGCGAAGGCCGCGGTGGACTAATCTTAAGAAAAAAAAAAGTCAGGAGTATTAGTGAGAATATAATTCTGAAAATAAGAATAAGGTTAGACGTAAGTGAGACAAGTTCTTGTCTGATGGACGCATTTATCATGTTTTATCACAGTTTTTCTGAAGATACCAGTTGGCGAAGAAAAGGCATATTTCTGTGGAGATTTTTTCCTCTAAAAGGAATGTTGTCAGCGTGACACCTCCAAACCCCAAATTTACAAAGTGGTTTCATGAGAAACAGCACATAAAAGTGGCCATAACGGTTATATGCAGACTAAGCCAGCGTTTCTGGATGCTGTTCACAAACTCTTGGACCTTCCTCCGTTCTTCAGTGGCCAAGAGACAGTTGGAGCAACAGCAGTGTTGGAGCAAAAAAGCAAAAAAAGAAGATTTTTATGCTGTTATTGACAAGGAAAAGTTAGGCTGTTCCTCTTGAGTAAATGACATGTTCAGATGTCATGGAGGAACCCAGCGTTAATACAAAACGAAGTCCAGAACAGTGTGAGGGGGATAGTTATCTGTTGAATCCTGCAGAGCAGGGACCACTCGGATGTGTCCCCTGGTGGGACCCGAGGTCGCACTGAGGACATTTTTGCTCCGTTCACCACCAGAACCATCCATCCATTATCCATACAGTGTCTTATGCAGCAGCGGTCCCCAACCTGTTTGTAACTGCGGACCAGTCAACGCTTGACAATTTTACCGCGGATCAGGGGGAGGGGCTTCCTGTTACATTACGCCAATAACATAACATGAGTATAACATCAAAGTCTCTGGTAACATCCTCCGTACCTATTAGATAAATAACAGAGAAGAAAAAAACTCACGCAGAGTAGGCTTGGCACGTGGGAACAACCTGTCGTGATAAATCCATATTTCAAGAAGGACTCCTGGTATTTTCTGTTAAAAGCTTTTTTGTTGGAAGTCGTAGGCCGTTCTTCTTTCTCTTCACTGTGCATTTCCCCCTCACACGGAAACTTTCCAAACACGTCCGTTTCTTACTCATTTTGCTAGCTGGGTTCAATATTCGCACTCAAGCGACTGAGATGTAACCGAGAGAATCCGGTCATTTTTCAAAATACAGTGGTACCTCTACTTACGAACGTCTCTACATAAGAAATTTTCAGGTTACGAAACGCCTCAACGGGAAAATATTGCCTCTTGTTACGAAAGAAATTTCAGGATACGAAAGGAAAAAATACAGTAGCGCTGCTACTCACAGCTCCCAGATTTTACCGAACGTAAACATACTTGTCGGCTCTGTATCTCGGTGTGAAAGCTGTGCGTCCGAGCTGCTCTGCCATTGGCTATCACTTAGCATCTTCCTCGCATCCCATTGGCTAGGAGAGCCCCCTGTTTGTATGAGCGTAACCCAGCAACCCAGGTAAACGAACAATTTTTACCTCCGCCAAGGTGGTTAGGTTTTTACCGGCGTTTATCTTTCTGTCTGTCTGTCTGTCTGTGTTCAAGATAACTCAAAAAGTTATGGATGGATTTTGATGAAATTTTCAGGAGTTGTCGAAAATGTAAAAAGGAAGAACTGATTTCATGTTGGGTGTAATCCGGAAGAAATCCTGGATTCTGGATCACTTTCAAATTTTCGATAATTGTTGCGCTCGGTGGAGGTCTGCGCTCTCCGAGTGCTTTTTTTTTAGTTCTAACATGTATTTCTTACAGGTTTTTATGTAATTTCATGTATTATTTATAATTTATTAAAAAAATTATGTTCTAATTTTGTGGGGCTTGGAACGGATTTGGGTATTAACATGGAAAACGCGTCTCTTCTTATGAAATTTTCAGGTTATGAAACTAATTCCAGAACCAATAAATTTCGTAAGTAGAGGTACCACTGTATCTACAGTGGCCACTTTTGACAGAAAATCTCCAGTCCCGAGTCATATGACATCATCTCTTGTGATATAGGGAATATAGGCAATGGCAGAGCAGCTCGGACACACTGCTTTCAAACCGAGATACAGATCCGACAAGTATGTTTACGTTGGTAAACTCTGGGAGCTGCGAGTAGCAGCGCTATTGTATTTTTGCCTATCGTATCCTGAAATTTCTTTCGTAACAAGAGCCAATATTTTCCCGTTCAGCCGTTTCATAACCTGAAAATTTCGTATGTAGAGACGTTCGTAAGTAGAGCCACCACTGTACTTATTAACCATCGTTGAGACGCTTGGGACCCCAGTTCACCCTTGTCCTGGCCTGCGTCCACAGTTCTTTACCGTCCTCGGCAGACCTTTGCCATCCTCTTGGAGTATCATCAGCATCATCATCTGTCCTCTTTTCTGGTTAATACCGTTGAGCACCTTGCCGTTCTGGTTTAGGCGTTTAGCCAAACGAACCAGAACAAGCAGCAGTTTCTACGCGTTAATTACATGCGTCTGTGATAGGGGTGTGAAAAAAAAAATCGATATGGCGATATATCGCGATTTTCGGCCACCCGATATAATATCGATTTTTCAGCTCCTAATATCAATTTTTTAGGAAAATTTATTCATTCACTTAAATGTGCAAAAACACTAATAATAAACAATAAATAGGTTGTTTTGAAGCAAATAGTTTTGACTCCTCTGAATGATCAATATCATCTGATGAACATATACAGCAACTTGATTTTTCATCTCTACTTTCAGTTTTGATATTAACTGGTAGAATATTGCAATATATCGTGATATTGCGATGTCGTGACCGAAGTATCACGATACATGTCGTATTGCGAGGTCCTTGCCAATACTCACCCCTAGTCTGATGACATTGCACAGAAACCCCTTTAATCCTCCACCACACACTCCTACCGTGTCAAAAGTAAATGTTAAAAGCAGCTGCTCTAACGTTTTACCTGACTTTTTAAGAATATTGGGGTGAATTCCAATTCCTCCCTTAACCCTCAATCTCAAAAATGCGCGCTCCCGCTAAGTGTAAGTGCTGTCCCGATTCTTAGAAAGTCAAGTTGAGGGACAAGTTCGAGGGCTGTATCGCCCTTAATATTGAGATTCCCCGGGACCACCCTTGGAAGTAAGGGCTACCCAGAAGGCATTGCGTATTTTTGTCAATACGTCTTCGAAAAGAATGGCGCCGAAAAAAGCTAGCTACAAATTTATGTATTTTCGCAGTTAATAAAGATATAAATGTTACGAAACTATCTTACTGTCTTCGTAACATATATTTATATTATCTTAGTCTTCTTCTACGTCTTCTTTTCCTTCTTCTTCGTTGTTGTCGTTTTTCTGACAGTCTGGACTTTGGCGTAAGGCTGCCCCCCACAGTCTGAAGATGTAACTGCATTCAAGGGCTGTCCTATTTCTAAGTCACGAGATAACTCTTACACTTACTTTGGAGGGCCAAGATTGAGGGTTGAGGGCGAAGGTTGAGGTTGAGGGTTAAGGGAGGAATTGAAATTGGCTTATGATCTCAAACTCGTACATTTAGTAATTTATCTGCTATATTGCATGGAATATTGCACTCAAGGTCATCATAGACACAACAGAGTTAACAGTGTTTTTGCACAGGGGTTGTTTTTAATAGGATCATGCATCAAGTGGGTCTTAACGCGATACCAATCTCTCCAACCGTCTCGCCGTTTCATGACGGCCCCAATCTAAACTGTTACAAGACTTTAATCACGCTGCAAATCTCGCTCCCAAATAAAACCTTTCATGTGGCAAACGGCGTGTCCCGTCCCCTCTGTTGTGTTCACAGTCGGCCCCAGTCCATGTGACGGCAAACCAAAAACAAAGTACAACAGCGTATTCCTGTGACATAAAAACTGTGGTGAGCGCCACGCAGGTGGTTCGAGCCAGCATGTCCTCCTTAAAAGGGGTTTTCATCTCTTATCTAATCGTTCTCATCAGTTCCACTCCGCGCTCCGTCTGAGCCTCCCTCTTTCTTTTTAAGTTGCCATTGTGACACTTTTGAGAGGAGCAGAGCTGAAAGTGTCTAGAACGTCTCGACGGAGAAAGATCAACAGACGCACAGATACGAGACCGATACCGGGGGTGTGTTCAACTGGATGTGAACTGTGAGTTTTTTGTTTTTTGTTTTTTTTTTAAGACCTGAAGGATTTTTGGCTGACTGTTCTGGCTTCAGGCCTTTAAGGATCTGTGGTGAGAGGCGTGGTGGCTGGTACCACTGGGCGCCTTGAGAGGTCTTAAGGGCAAAGCTTGGTTCTGAACTGCTGTGGTGAAACTAAGGATCAACTGTGGGAGGAAGCCAGAAAAAAAATAAAAAAAACCCTACGCAAGCTGAGGTTTGGACAAGAAACTAGTTGTGAGGCGGCAGTCCTACCTGACCAGGTCAGGTTTTTCTGATTCTAATGTATAGATCACCATCAGCTTGTCACAGAGGTCTGTTAACGACCCGTTAATTTGAATCAGGTGCGCTGAAGCAGAGAAATATCTAAGGGCCAGTTCCAATTCCTCCTTAATTCCTTTTCCTCCTCAGTCTTTGGCCTTCAATCTTGGCCCTCCAAAGTAAGTGTAAGGGTTATCTCGTGACTTAGAAATGGGACCCCTTGAGTGCAGTTACGTCTTCAGACTGTGGGGGGCGGTCTTATGCCAAAGCTACGTCCAGTCTGTCAAGAAAACGACGACGATGAAGAAGAAAGAGAAGAAGATGTAAAAGAAGAAGAAGATAATATAAATATCTATAACAAAGACAATAAGATAGTTTCGTAACATTTATATCCTTATTAACTTCGAAAATACTTAGATTTGTCGCTAGCTTTTTTCTGCGTCATCCTTTTCGAAGATGTTTTGGCGAAAATACGCAATGCCTTCTGGGTAGCCCTTACTCCCAAGGGTGGTGACGGAGAATCTCAATGTTGAGGGTAATACAGCCCTCAAACTCGTCCCTAAACTTCCCTTTCTAAGAATCGGTACAGCACTTGCACTTCACAGGAGCCACATTTTTGAGATTGAGGGTTAAGGGAGGAATTGGAATTTACCCTAAGACTTGAAGGACAGCGGCCCTCGAGGACTGGAGTGGGACTCCACCCCTCGTCTTAAGTTGTCGTCTCACTGTATCCACGTAACCGTCTTCACTCATGAGGTCATCTGCTGCTGGGGTGTTCAGTCCCACATCATGATGTCGCCACCACCATGCTTCTCAGGTGGGACAAAGCCTGCAGGCTCACCCTCCTTTTTAAAATTTTTTTTTTTATTGTGAATCTGGAGCAGTGCCTTTCTCCTGCCATCCGGCGTCTCGGCCCTGTGGGTGCAGAACGTTCTTCCCTGTGGTTAATTATGATGGTACTCTCCTCCTGATTCCAGCCAGCATCTTCACAAGGTCTTTCCTTTATTGTCCCAGGGTTCATTTGCACATTTTGGACCACAGGTTATCCAAGAACACAGAAACAGTCTCCTACCTGAGTGTTACGATGGTTGCATGCTCCCATACTCGTGTCTGCACAAACATACACTCACTGGCCACTTTATCAGGTCCACCTGTCCAACCGCTCGTTAATGCAAATGTCTGATCAGCCAATCACATGGCAGCAGCTCAGTGCATTTATTCATGTAGAGTGGTGAAGAATTTCTGCTGCAGTTCAGACCAGCATCAGGACGGGGAAGAAAGGGGATTTACGTGACTTTGAACGTGTCATGGTTGTTGGTCTGAGTGTTTCAGAAACTGCTGATCTACTGGGATTTTCACCACAACCAACTCTAGGGTCTGTTTCCCAACTGCTTAAAAATGGTCTGTTGTTTCTGAGCTGTTGTCACAGATGCAAACTGTCTCCGAATAGTTTCTGAAATGCACGTCGTGTTTGGAGGAGCTCTAAAATACATGAGCAGCAAAAATTAAAAATGAACTTTTATCAACCCAAAGAGACTGACTCTTATGGATAACCTTTGGAAGAATGAGAACATTTATAGTAAGAGTCTTTGCTCTCTCCTGTAGTTCACCCATGAGTCCACCGGTGGGCAGTGTAGGCAGCTGCAGCGCAGCACATGCAGACCTCAGACTGAGAAGACTTTCCAAGGCTGTGTTGTTGGGTTTTTTTTTTTCCTTTTCTCTCGAGCCGTGGTGGAATCCAAGATGAGGAAGAGGGGAGTCGCTAATCGCCACCTCTGTACTTTTGCTCATCATCTGGAGGAACTGTGTAATCACACAGCAGATGCAGGCACGCCGCTGGACATAATGGATGCAGCATGTTGACGAGACTCGTGTGTCAGCGATTCATGTGAGAGGGGAGGGTGAGGCGTCTGAGGCTGCGTTCACACGTTCACACTAACGTGTGCGTGCACGACTGTGGTCGTTAATTGTCTCTACATGCAGCTGTGTTGTTCAGCGCAAATAGCCCACAGTGGAGCATGTGGTCCTGTTGCATGATTCTTTTTTCTTTTTTTTTTTTTTTTAAACCCCCTTAGTCACCCGTAGCTGCCTGTGATCATGTGGGATTCTGTTCGGAAGTGAAGTCGTTCCAGGTGTCGGTGGCCTAACCTTCGTTTCCGTAGGTGGTGAACATTTGAATCCACCACAACAGAAAAAAAAGATCTATGGTAGCAGCAACAAGTGCTCTGGTACTTTCTGCCCATTTTGGCAACCATGGGTCAGGATTAGAGCTTAGCGATTTTATCGATTCTGCGATATATATCGATATTTCTCAAGAGTATCGATTTTTCAGCCACGAGTATCGATATTCTAAGCTTCTTTCAAAACCCCCTTGTCCCACCTTTAAAAGCTTGCAAGCAACAGTTAGCACTGTTTAAATAAATGAAACTATTTTTCTCAACAAATCTTTTATTCATTTTGTCCAGCATTTGCAAGCTGCCTGTCAGCCATATAATGTGTAATTGATGCTTTCAGTTCAATTAGTTCAAACAAAGTCATTGGAACACTCACAAGATGTCACCAAAATCATTTTGTCCCTTTAAAATCTTTTAGAAAATGATATAAATGTATCTTAAGATGAAGATCAATATATATCGTATCGTGAGCCGAATATCGTGTATCGTATCACATGATTAGTGTATCGCTACAGCCCTACTGAGGCTGCTGCTCCTGCGACTCAAACCTCGATAAGTAAAACACTGTTTCTTTTAGCCTTTTTACAGATTTCATGTCCTCCACGAAAATTTGGGGAAACAATTGTTTAAACTTCGTTCTTGCTCCCTATTTCACTGCTGCTCAACTTCCACAGCGTCTCCTCTTCAACCCATCTTGATTCGGGCACCGACATCAGCGTTATAACTAGGGGTGCACGATAACTATCGGGCCGATAACAGGAAATTATGACGTCATTCCGATAAGTCCGATATCACGACGAATAGCCCCAATAACATATATATTTTTGTCAACACAGCAGTGTCTCGCTCCCTCTGAGTCTTGAATGACCGGCAGTGAATGTTATGTTCAAGTGACAGCGGCATAATCAGAAAAACGATTTCTCAATAAGGGAAATCAAGAATACCCCCTCATGCCAGAAAACAACTCGTTAACTCGGTCATAATTTTGGTAGTTGCTAACTTGAATTGATTTTCGCAGCATTTCCCCTCATGTTACACATTAAAAAAGAAAAAATAGAAAAGGCTCAAAGAACGACAAGGGAACGTGAGAATTAACGTTACACCTTGAATGCAGCACAGCGCGGTTATCACAACAAACATGGCGGCAATGGTATGGAACTTCGTTAAAGTTTCAGAAGAAGATAGTTTGGTGGTTATTTGTAACGAATCCTCCGAGTGAATTCTACGAGGAGGGAAGCACAAGCTTTAATACGTAAAACCTGATCAGCTACCTACAACATAACAATCACTTCCATGGAGTTTTGAAGTCACGCTAACCTGAGCTAATGCTAACATGCGCAGCCAGCCAGCAGCTTGTCTCCCCTCCCCTCCCCTCTCCTCATCTCTCTCATCTAAAGCTTCCATGAGATAAAAAAAAATACTGAACCTCATTTACTTTAATTAAAGATATTGATTTAAATGGAACCACAAGCTAAAATCCTTTTAAATGTAAATCCTTTTCAGTTTGTAATTCTGATGCATGTATTTCCTTCAGTTCAAGGAGCCTTTATTTTTTTAATAAGTTATCCACCTTATTTAAGTTGATGTGAGATATCAAATACGTTTGTTTGATAGCTTTATGAAAATGTTTGAGAGGCTTGCCAATAGTTTTTCATTGGAAAAAATAAATATCTGTTCATTTAAATAGTCAAAACTATTTTTGATTTTGTTCAAAGTATTGATGTAATGATCTTAGGTATATGTGTGTTATCAGTATCGGCCTTTAGGAGCTGAAAGTTATCGGTATTGGTTTTAAACAGTTATCGTGCATCCCTGGTCGTAACAGGTGTTGAGAGCTTGTGTGACAATCTCAAGATCTCGCAAAGAATATAAACCGTGACCTGAGCTTCTACAACAGACTGCCACCAGAGCGGCGCCACTCCGGTACCGAAGTATTTATCACAGACAGCCGGAAAAATGCAGCGTAATGCACTCACTCAGAGTATCACATATTCTTTTAAGGGATATTCTGAGGCTTCCAAACTGCAGTTAATGCTTCTGCAACTGCTTTAAACGACCGTATTGATTTTCAGAGTCAGCAAACAAGACTCGGGCTTGTTTGACCCGCTCGTCACATTTATATAAAACCACTTATTAGTGTTTCCAATTTCAGAAATAGGCTCCCGTCCCTCTCAACCTTGAAAGAGATGAAGCTCACAGAGAAGACTGAGCGCCGTTCATATGGAGCGCATCATCGAAAGCAAATTCCAGATTTGTTCCCGGCGTATCGGAGAATTTTCCCCGGCTGAACAACACCTCTGTGATGTTTCGTGTTCCCGGCACCACTAATAAAAACAATATCCAGCAGGGATGATGTCTCTCTATTGCTTTTTTTTTTCTCCCTTCCCTTCCACCCCCTCGCTTTTTGAAGTTCTACGAGCTTGAAGAGACGACACTTCTGGGCCGCCAGTGCTGGTCACATCCGGGACACGCGCTCGCCTTCCTGCACTCGACGCGCCCGACTCAAAGCGCGTCTCTCCATGCATTGCTCACGCCCGTGGGTTCTCGCCGCCGTCTGCCCGCGGGAGCATGTGCGTCTCCATGCGTGTGAGCGCGTTATGAGTGAGACGGCGTCTGGCACGAAGATCAAAGCCTCAACGTAACTCCTCAGTCAGCCAGCTGCCCGGCGTATTGCCGGGAAGCTCCGCTCACCGCGGGGGGATGTTGATTTATTAGACTCAGATCAGTTCAATTAGGACGCAGTTTGTCTGGCGAGCGCGAAAATTCCCCCCCCCCCCCCCACTCGGCTCTCTAAAAATGTGTTTACAACCCTGCGACGGTTGCGAAAGCCGTCATTTAGTCTTGAAACACGCCGCTCGCTGCCGTCACTTCGACAGCAGAGAAACATTTGGAAGTCACCTTTGCTACTTCGGTTTGAGAGCGCGCCGCGTTGCCGTCGATCCGCAGGACTTGAGCCGAGTATCATTTTCCAGACGGCAGGGAAACAGTGACAGCAAATTAGCAAGTTATCCAATTAAACCTGTTCCCTTTCAGTTTTTTCACTGGCTCCCACCTCTTTCATACTTGAAGCCCTCCCCGGTGTCCCTGCTCGCTAATGAAGTGTGATGCTCGTGATGAATTGTAACCGGGGCTGGTTTGGAGCTGCCGTGCCAGCGACATGGTGGTCCTGCGGCTGCTGGCACCCTCATGCTCATCACGCACACATTGTTCAGTGGCACCTGGCCATTAGAGGACTGATGGTAGACAGCCATGGCTGTTGGGCTTGCACAATGTTTTGTAGATTTCAAACCCCCCCCCCCCCCCCCATTAATTCCAAAGTCACAGATTGGATCTGTTAATTGTAGGTAGGCTCTTGCCGATTGTGCTAGCATAATTTTTGGCATAATCTGAGGAATTTAGCATAATTTTTGCCCTTTTTCCAAAAGTAGCACTGGTAGCATAATCCGTATATCTTCTTGTCTTAAAAGCACAATTTTAGAATAATTCAAGAAAATGAAGATCTCAGCTACTAAAAACGGCAGATTACTATTAACAGTTGGTTCCACTCCTATTTTGCGATTGCTTTTTAGTTGTGTTGAGATACCGCGGGAATTCGATGAAACGGAACCGGAAGTCTGTGTCTCGGTCCCAGACTCCTTAGTCTTTCTCCCAGTGTTTACTCGAAATTTGCATACTTTACCATGGTAACTGGAGGCCATTTGAGTGCAAAACCTTGCGCAAACTGTGTCACGCTCTGCTACACGTGATGGTTAGCGAGCTATCCGCGGATAGTTATCCACCACACTATCCAGGCTTTGTGCAACCTATTTTTGTTCGCTGGATAACTATCCGCTGGATAGCAGATTTATCCGCCGTATACGCCTAACCACCGGATAAAGTTACCCAGGTTTTGAAAAAGCGGGCCCAGAACGTCAGGCCAGGGTTAATAAAATACATTTACAAACTTGTCTTGTGAGTTGAGTTTGTGCACAGAATAATTTAAAAAAAAAGTAGCATAATTTTGAAAAGTGAGCATAATTTGAGCATAATTTGGGCAAAAAACGAGCACTGCCACTAGCATAATATGCCACTTTTACTAGCACAATCGGCAAATGCCTAATTGTAGGGGTGTGAATCTTTTACTCACAAAACGATCCGATTCTAATCTCGATTCACAGGCTATGATCCTATTCAGGAACGATTCATAAAAAATAGTAAACAATTCGATTCGGTACGATTCGATATGGTTCGATTCAATAAAAATTGACAATTTAACCCCAACTACTTATTTTGCTTTATTACTGAGAAGGAAAAGAGAAACACAAATTTAATTTCAAAATAGTATTATTTTGTTTATTTAATGTCCAAGAGACAGTAGTACACCAGGCCTACTGTATATAAATTCAGACAAAATTAATTTAAGCCTTTACAATATACCTGGGGGGATTATTGACATTACACAATAAAACGCAAAACTCGCAATCTGGTGTGCCTCACTTCACAGGTTTGCAAAACTCTGCTCACACTTAAAATCCAATTCTTACTTTCCCTGAACAGAAAATAAAAGATAAAAATGGCACAAAGTTTAATTATTCCTGCTAATGTGAGAATAGACTGAGCATAAGGCTAAGGTTAGATATCAAAAATGAAAGTAGTTGTTATGAAACAATTAAGTTGCCTATTAAAGGCAAACATTCAGAATGACTAGTGATTCACCCACTGGTGAACTTCAACAGTAAAACATCACTGACAACAAGATACATGGATCCAAAACTTTAGTAAGCAGTTATAGAAAATAGCACGTTAAATTCAACATGTCTTTTTGATGCCTGTAACTCTGAACATTAGCTTTTCTTTAAATTTTTTTTTTTTAATCACAAAAAGCTCTAAACACTGAATAACTAATACTTCAGGCAGGAAAATCCTTCACCTTTCGGCGAAATTTGCTGTTTTGAAGTCAAAAAGGGTGACCTACGTGAATCTCGTAGATCCGAGTTTTCTATTTTTTTTTTTTTTGGGGGGGGGGGGGGGGGGGGGGGGTCGGAGTTGGGAGATTCTTTTATTTAATTATCATATAATTGCCCTAATAAGCAAACTGAGCACTTGAGAAATCGGCCTTTTAAATGACACTTGGTCAGTAAATCCTGTCCAGAACCAATCAGGCCAGATTGATCCATTATTCCAGTCATACGAACGTTCTTCATTCATGTGTACTTGGAGGTTACATTGCTCGGCGAGACGAGAAGCAGGACCTAGTGATGTCCACGCCAGGGACGAAGCAGACGAGCGTACGTTCACATTTCCTACCTACATTTACCAGTGGTGAGGAGCGCTGTATATTTCATCAGCATTGTCTGACATGTTGGTAGCCGCTCTCTCAGCTACATAGCTGACGTCACGACTCTTACAGGTAAAACGTCAACACCGGAGTCTCGTGAGAGTTCACGCGCCCGTTGGCACAACAATAGCAGGTCTGGGTCGCTGGACCTCAGGAAAAACGATTTGCGGCCGTAAATATGGGACATCGGACCGTTCGTAGTGCATTTTTACCGATCCAGTTCTCCACTGACCAATGCACTCGGATCTCATACGTCACAGACCGATAACCGATTCAAATCGGTTTATCTTTACACCCCTAGTTAATGATGTGCTTTTTAAAATACTGCAGAACGAATCTTTGGATGCGCATTTAAAGATCACTAACAATTAATGTTCCTTTCCCTCCTTGACCACCAACAGTTTCAGACATATCGGAAATAAATTCCCGCATCCAACCTTTTCCAGCTTGACACCAGAGACAAAGATCTCCTTGGTTTTCTCCACAGCAGACATCTGGATGAGATCATGCCACAGCTGTACAGACTGACGTGTCTGGCCGTGACTATTCCCACATCCACCACAACTGCTGACCAGACATCCTCTGACCTCAAGAGTATAAAAACGTATGACAATAATACGGTGATGCGTAATCGAGAGGTAGAGCCGTTTGTGCACGTCCACATGTGACCAGGTGGACAAACATTTATGCCATTTGGACGCAATCTTTTATGTGCCGACATGCGAGTTGCGCTTTCTGCAAACTAGGTACACTTCGACTGCGGGTTTAGGGTAGCTGGTAGCGGGTGGTCTGAAACTGTAGCGAATCTGTACCGAATCCGCACTGAAAACGTGACACAAAAACCGCGGCGATGGCCGTACTTTGAGCCACCTGTACCGTTGCAGCCCTAGTATATAATTCACTGGTGGGTTCAGTGGCGCTTGGCTGTACAGGATGAGGATGAGTGAGCCTCTCCTCTTTCAAGGACTTGTTTTCATATATACGTGGCTGCGCCTGATCTGAATGAATTTTATTAGACTTTAAATAGTTTGCACTTAGGTAGCATCATTATACCCTTCGTTAGCTCCCACAAGGCGCTTTGCAACGTGTGTTCATGATTGTCACAATGTGCACATTCTTGTTTTCAGGCTAGAAAACAAAGTTGTTATTAACACAAAGTTAATTAATGTGCACAGTTTTCCACTGCTTGGTTACAGATTGTATTAGTTGTGTGAATAAGCAGATTATTTCTTTGTTGTTACAGAGCTTCTTGGCATTAAATCTTTGGAAAACCCTTTTATATGATGCCACACATATCACAAACGTTCATTTTTGTGATGAAGAGCAGGGCTGAGTAAGGGGTTGCACCCATGAAAGATTTGGCAAATCTTCTCTGCCAATGCCAGGGAGCTTCTCTTTTGTTGTTGTTGACTCATATTTGGTGGATTGGACGATTCAATTTCAATTCAATTCAACATATATAGTATAGTTTAGTTTGTATAGTTGTATAGTTTATATAGCTTGTATAGTTTTGTATTGTCTATGACAATCCAAGTTGTCTTTAGGCGCTTTACAGAGACCCAGATCATGACCCCGGACCAAATACCATTAACTAAAATGATAATATTAAATCCTAGTCAAAGAAAAATGCGAAGTAAAGGAAAAACAAAACTCCCCTAGCAGGAGAAAAAAAACCCCTTTAGGCCAAACAGTGGCAAGGAAAAACTCCACTTTAAGAGGAAGAAACCTCGAGCAGGGCCTGGATCATGTGGAGGGACCTTCCTGCAGAAGGTCAGCCGGGTAAAGAAAGAAAAGAGGAGGAAGACAGGACAGAGAGAGGATGGAGGACATTCGTCCTGGCAATACTATGTTGGACAAAATGTATCAGTAACTAGAAAAGCACTCGGAGAGCACAGACCTCCGCAGTTCTCCCATATAGCGATTTACAGATTGCGATAAAATCTGAGTTCTGGATCAGATCCGGATCAGCCTTTGAAATTTGATAGAGGTTCCCGTTGTAAATCCCTGAGTCAAATTTCATGAGTTTTGGACAATAATTAACGGAGATATTGAGAAAACAAATTTTTGGCCTCATTGACCGCAATGTTATCGAAAATTTGAAAGTGATCCAGAATCCAGGATTTAGGGGCCTATGAAATCCGTTTTATTTTTTCTCAAATTACATTTTAATTTTTTCAATTTTCGGTGTTTTTCAGTTTTTAATTTTTGAGAATTCCGTTTTAAGCATTTTATGTCAATTTAACCCCAAGACAGTATATAAGATAATGAAATATAGACAATTTATGCAATTATAACTGTAAACCTTTATGTTTTCATACTTTTGAAAATATTGTGTCCAATAAAACATTAGTTTTTTTGACAAAGAAAAAAATTCAAGAAAAAGTAACTCAAATAGGTAAAATCCATTTAAAGTGCAAAAAAGAAATTTCAACAGCAGTAAGCTAATCATTTTAGCTTGTTTGATTTCTTCTGTTATCAGACACATAGTTTGCCATAACGTACCTGATATTTTTCAGGTACGTCATGACAAACTGTGTGTCTGAACAGAAAAAACTATATTTACTACAGCTGATGTAGATACTATGAAATCCAAACACTGAACACTGGTTGTATGTGTCAGTGTGTTTTTTTTTCTTTAGGTGTTCCAGCTGTTACAACCCCTTTGTGTTTAGCTCAGTGAGTGATTCTTGCCTTTTTATGTTTGTGCTTTTCCCTCGTCCAGTGATCCTCGCACGTATCTTTTTGTGTCCATTCAATCGTGTGCTGGCTAAACTAGCAGAACATTGAATCGCCAGACACATAATAATCTCAGAGAAACTGCTCTGCCCTGTACCTGGGAGTAAGACGCTAGTTCCTTTGCCGGTTTCTCAGATGGCCGCTTCGACAAGTTTTTATTTTATTTTTTTAAATTAACGGACAGGAGGGGGTTGGAAGGGGGTGTCCCAGCTTTTCGTGACCCTTGTTGGAACATTTTCTCGAAAGAAAAGTCCCTTTTAGTCTGGGAGAAAAAAAAACAAACTTTTACCCAAATTGACGTTCAGTTCTGTTAGTGCATTTAAAGTGAATTCCGCAATTACGTCCGCGATTCCGTGATTGTGGATTCCATAGGGCCCTAAGGATTTCTTCCGGATCACACCCAAAATGAAATCAGTTCTTCCTTTTCACATTTCTGACAACTCCTGAAAATTTCATCAAAATCCATCCATAACTTTTTGAGTTATCTTGTACACAGGCAGACAGACAAACGCTGGCGAAAACATTATCTCCTTGGCGGAGGCAATAATAATTATCCATTAACTGGAGAACTAAGAATTCCATGCACTTATATTCTGACTGGTTCATTGTTAGTTCATGATCTTCAGAGATGACTATATAAACAGATGTGGGCAGCAACACTGGTGGTTGCAGACCACTGATCAGCATGTTAGTTGAAGTCAACAAACAAACAAGACTGGTAGTGTAACAGGAGCCTCAGCAGCGTGTAGAAGAACCGCACACAGCTACAACGGCTTGGCACCTCCTGCTCATGCTAGCCACCAGCCTGGCACCTCCTGCTCATGCTAGCCACCAGCCTGGCACCTCCTGCTCATGCTAGCCACCAGCCTGGTACCTCCTGCTCATGCTAGCCACCAGCCTGGCACCTCCTGCTCATGCTAGCCACCATCCTGGTACCTCCTCCTCATGCTAGCCACCAGCCTGGCACCTCCTGCTCATGCTAGCCACCAGCCTGGTACCTCCTCCTCATGCTAGCCACCAGCCTCACCTCTGCTCATGCTAGCCACCAGCCTGGTCCCTCCACCTCATGCTAGCCACCAGCCTGGCACCTCCTGCTCATGCTAGCCACCAGCCTGGTACCTCCTCCTCATGCTAGCCACCAGCCTGGCACCTCCTGCTCATGCTAGCCACCAGCCTGGTACCTCCTCCTCATGCTAGCCACCAGCCTGGCACCTCCTGCTCATGCTAGCCACCAGCCTGGTACCTCCACCTCATGCTAGCCACCAGCCTGGCACCTCCTGCTCATGCTAGCCACCAGCCTGGTACCTCCTCCTCATGCTAGCCACCAGCCTGGCACCTCCTGCTCATGCTAGCCACCAGCCTGGTACCTCCTCCTCATGCTAGCCACCAGCCTGGCACCTCCTGCTCATGCTAGCCACCAGCCTGGTACCTCCTCCTCATGCTAGCCACCAGCCTGGTACCTCCTCCTCATGCTAGCCACCAGCCTGGCACCTCCTCCTCATGCTAGTCACCAGCCTGGTAGCCTCATGCTAGCCACAGCCTGTACTCCTCCTCATGCTACAGCCTGGCACCTCCTCCTCATGCTAGTCACTAGCCTGGTACCTCCTCCTCATGCTAGCCACCAGCCTGGCACCTCCTCCTCATGCTAGCCACCAGCCTGCTCCCACACGGCTGTAGGTCGGTTACGGGAGGGATTCTTGATGGATGAGCATTTGGTGTCTGGGCAGTGCAAAGGCCAGAGTGCCGTACGTGTTAGAGCTGGACTTGTGTCCTGTTTTTTCAGACCTTTAGAAAGCCTTTTGTCAGCTGGTCATTCTTTCTGGCGTCCATCACGTGCAGTGATGGATCTTGATGGTAAATTTAGGAAGGTCAAGGAGGTGAAACTGTCTGTGGACACACAGCAGGTTTCAGTTTCAGGCCGACACACAGGTGGTTAGGATTTAGGTTGTATGAGCTCGTTGTCTTCGTGACCGGTCACTGCTCTCCCTGTTATTTTGTATGTTTAGATATATATGTGTGTACATTTATTTTCTTTCGAAATTCAGTTTTTAGCAGTTTTCTCGGAATTGGTAAGTTTCTTAATGAAAGATGTCGAAATGAAATGGTTTGTTCTGTCTTTTCAGGTTCAAGATCTATGTGTGCCTACATTTCTGTTTTTGTTTATTTTATTTGATTTACTCTTTTGTGAATGATGACCTGTATCCTGAGTAGGGATGCACAATAACTGTTTTTAAAACCAATACAGATTCCCGATAACTTTTAGCTCCTAAAGGCCGATACCGATAACTGATAACACACCTAGGATCATTACATAAATACTATGAACAAAATCAAAAATAGTTTTGACTTTAAATGAACAGATATTTATTTTTCCAATGAAAAACTATTGGCAAGCCTCTCAAACATTTTTGTAAAGCTATCAAACAAACCTATTTCCATTTCCATTTAAATGAATACCTTTAATTAAAGTAAATGACGTTCAGTAGTTATTTTTTATTTTGTAATCTCATGGAAGCTTTAGATGAGACGATTGAGAGAGAGGAGGCTGCTGCAGGCTTGCGCACGTTAGCATTAACTTCCGTTAGCTTCCGCGATTTCAAAACTCCATGAAAGTGATTGTTACGTTGTAGGTGGCCGATCGGGTTTTACGTATTAAAGCTTGTGCTTCCCTCCTCGTAGAATTCACTCGGAGGATTTGTCACAAATAACCACCAAACTATCTTCTTCTGAAACTCTAACGAAGTTCCACGCCGCCATGTTTGTTGTGATCAGTACGTTGTGCTGCAGGCTGCATTCAAGGTGTAACGTAAATTCCCACGTTCCCTCGTTTGCTAGTTGTTCTTTCAGCTTTTTCTATTTTTTTTTTCTTTTTTTATGTGTAACATGTGGGAAAATACTGCGAATATCAATTCATGTCAGCAACTACCAAAATTATGACTGAGTTAACGAGTTCCTTACTGAGATATCGTTTTTCTAATTATGCCGATGTCACTTGAACATAACATTCACTGCCGGTCATTCAAGGCTCAGAGGGAGCGAGGCACTGCTGTGTTGACAAAAATATATATGTTATCGGGGCTATTCGTTGTGATATCGGGCTTATCGGGAAGACGTCATAATTTCCTGTTATCGGTCCGATAGTTATCGTGCACCCCTAAAAGACAGTTAAAGTGTCATGAGTTGAGAAAAAGATCCAGTTTAAACCAATACTGATGGCGCTGAATGCAAAAATTTCCATTGAGCTGACATGTTGCCCCACGTAGTGAATAAGAAATGGGATATAATGATCACGGACAGTTATGAACGTGTCAAAAGACGCATAAAGAAAGACATTCATCATGATCTTGCAAGCTAGCTAAATACCCCCAGGGAAGAAAAGTTCTGATTATGCAGTAAGCGGCATTTTACCCCCAACGTGTTAAGTCTGTCACTGCGTTTGGAGGCACACGCAGATTTCGTGGGGGGCCCGGCAGGCTGATGGTGTCCAGCAGTGAGACTAATCTGTACACATGTGGCCCCGGCACTTCAGAAGACCAGATGTTTGGAAAGTGAATTGAGTGTTTGGTGATACCCTTACAAACATGATCTGCGCACATTTTGTCAGGGGAGACACGGGAAAAAAAAAAAAAAATCCACGAGCGTAATTTATTTATTTACTTACATATACAGTTGGGCCCACAAGTATTCCGTCCTGATACTCCATCATGATGGATTTGAAAACAAAACACCCGAGTTGTGATCAAAGTGTAGCATTTAGGATTTATAGCCATTTTAAGTAAAATACTTCCAGGTGTCCTTCGTTTTCAAGAGCTCAAATACATTTGAACGATTGGCATTAGGCTCCTTCTAAACTGGCTAGAAGGAGCCTATTTCATTGTTACATCTGGTCAAATGAAGCAAGTAAAAGCTCTGAAGTGTAAATTGTCGATTGAGTTGGTATTTGGCAGCCCAAAGAGATCTTTATGTAAGTGGAAGAGGCTGTAGGTTGAAAAACAGCATAAACACGAGAGAAGAGCTGAGCGATATATATCAATATTTTATTTCCCAGAGTATCGATTTTTCAGCCGTGGGTATCGATATTCTAAGCTTCTTCTAAAACCCCCGTGTCCCACCTTTAAAAGCTTGCAAGCAACAATTTGCACTGTTTAAATAAATGAAACTACTTTTCTCAACACAACACACAATTCAAACAAAGTCATTGGAACACTCACAAGATGTCACCAAAATCACTTAGCCCCTTTAAAATCTTTCGGAAAATGATGTAAATGTATTGTAAAATGAATATTGATATATATCATATCGTGAGCCGAATATCGTGTATCGTATCATATCGCAAGATTAGTGTATCGCTACAGCCCTATATGGGAGATTTGATACATTCTTAAAAAGAAGGCACTGGTGAACGAAGCGTCTAATGACCATAAAATACATCTTCCATAGAAGACATCTCAAGTGGAAGATGATGATAGAAAAACTTCTCCACAACATAAACAGAAGTCAAGAATGCTCCGGAGAAGGTTGGCTCGGCTGTTGGCTGAGGGCTCAATCAGCTTCTTGGCCAAGCTGAAGACTAAAATGCCTTCAGCCGAGCCGGGCAACAGCTTCACGTCGGACCGGCAGCGCCTCTCGGCTAACGAGCCAGACTGACTCGTGCTAAATCCTTTCAGGACCCTTCGAAACGGAATTATGCAGTGAGCTGGCCAGTCCCTCCGCGGTGAAGCCCGTAGTGGACCATGGCTTTTGCTCACAGAGGCAAAAAAGAAATTAATATAAAGTAATATGAATTACCATCCTCAGTTAGCAGATGCTAAACCAGCTATGCTAAAAAACAGCTAACTGGTAGGCATGTTCCAATAGGCTGCTCTCGCGTCTTTGTAAGATGGCGCTGAGCAGTTTGACAAAAAAAAACAGACTCTAGATGCTCTGTACAAACCTATGGGTCATGTGACGGGCTGCTGGGTCATGTGACGGGCTGCTGGGTCATGTGACTGGGTCCAGTATTTACAGTCAATGGTAGTGACTCTAAACATAGGCTTCGTGACTTCTTGAAGTCAAAAAAAAAAAAAAGGAATATTGGCCAACTCAGTCACATGATCTTAATCCAAAAGCGGATGCTTTTCAGTTACTGAAGACAAACCTTCAGGGAGAAAAGCCCTCAGATGAGCAGCAACTGAAGGTGGCTGCAGTCAAGGCCTGGCAAGGCATCTCTCTGGAGAAAACTGTCATTGACTACAAATGATTTTCATCCAAATGTTAGAAATGATGGTTATATTTACAGTTACCATATTGGCCCGAATATAGGACGACTCTGATTATAAGACGACCCCTATTTTTCAAATATCATTTTGGGAAAATAAAAATATGACAGAGGCAATAAGGTTATTCATAAAGCAACTTTGTATTGTACAATTACTAAACATTCTGCTGTATTGTTAAACATTTTAATGATTTCATCTTTTTTAGGAACTATGGTACCATACTTGCGTTTCAGATTTCAGATTATTTAAGATCAAGGCTATTTAATAAACTGTGTTCTCTTAAAATCTGAGACTGTGACTCTGAATAAGCTACAACCATGTAGTTCAATAACTGCATAACCATTGAAGTCGAGTTTTATTCAAGAACAACATAAATAATTCAGTCTGTAAAAAACAAATTCTGTACTGGTTATCTTGGTGCGGGCTCCATCTAATGGCGCAGATGTGTAATTACAATAGAAAAGTCGAGTCCTTGATTATAGGACAACCCCCTTTTTTGAGAATATGATTTCTGGAATAAAATATCGTCCTATATCCGGGCCAACACGGTATGTTGCTTGGTCCAATGACATTTGAGCATCTGAAAATGGAAGAACTTTACTTAGAATGGCTGTAAATTCTATATTTCTCCACAACATATTTCAAATATTTTATTTCAAATCCATTGCGGTGGTTTACGAGGGTAAAAATCATTTAAACAAACCTCCTGAATATGTTGCATGAAAGAACCGAGTGATCTTCGTTCCTAAATGACCACATTCCCGACAACCACCTGATGAGAAATGCAGTTGCTTGGCTCGAAATGTTGGTGTTGGACATGACAGCAGAAATGGACTTTACCGACTATCCATCACCAGTGTGAACACTCAAACAATAATAGAAAGCAGATTACAAATAAAATAAACAGCCCCTTTGTTTATTGGCATGCATGAGGAGTTTTAGGAAAAGAAAATAGTTTTGTTTCTGTTTCCACTCCCGACGTGACAGATTGCGAGGATTATTTTTGAATGATTTCTTCTCAAGGACTCGTCTCTCAGACGGGCAACAGCAAACATTTCTGAGGTTTTCAAACTTAGTTTAGAAACTTCCTCCCTTCCTTTTACGTGTCCAGGGTGGTTTTGTGTGCAGCAGGGACCCACGAGCAGAAGACAGAAGAAACACGTTGAAAGAAACTTTTCCAAGACTAAGTGCAACTTCTTGTAAATAGTTTAATTACGTTGAGTCGTCTCATCATCCTGAGTGCCCCTGTGTGTGCCAAGTGAAGTTCCAGTTACATCCAGGGATGTGTGTATGTGTGTTTGGGTGTGTGTTTGGGTTGGCAGCAGCGCGCTGCCCGACGTGCACGGTCGGCCGTGCGCCGGGACCAATTGGTAACAGTTGTGTCCAGGCTCTTGCTGCATTATCGCTGGAGATACAAGAGAACGGCTGCGTGGGGGAAAATAAATCCAGAAATCCTCAGGAGAAATCATCTCTTGAGTCAGTGCAGCAAAATCAACCTCGCTGAGATGGATTGGGTTTAAATCGGTGACGGGAAACGAGTGTTTTCACACTGTGCTTTGCCCACTTGAGGAAGAAGGCCCACATAGACACTAGAGCTGAGCGATTTTATCGATTCTGCAATATATATTAATATTTTATTTCCCCAGAGAGTATCGATTTTTCAGCCGCAGGTATTGATATTCTAAGCTTCTTTCAAAACCCCCGTGTCCCACCTTTAAAAGCTTGCAAGCAACATTTTGTACTGTTTAAATAAATGAAACTATTTTTCTCAACAAATCTTTTATTCATTTTGTCCAGCATTTGCAAGCTGCCTGTCAGCCATATAATGTGTAATTGATGCTTTCAGTTAAATTTATTCAAACAAAGTCATTGGAACACTCACAAGATGTCACCAAAATCACTTTGTCCCTTTAAAATCTTTCAGAAAATTATGTAAGTGTATTGTAAGATGAATACAGTCATCCCTCGCCAATTCGCGCTTTTAAGTTCCGTGGTTTTAGTTATTCGTTGATTTTTCAGAAATATATAATATAATAAAAAAATCAAAGAAAAAATTGCGGAAACATCACAGGATGTTGTGCGCGTTTTCTCACAGCGAAGAAATGTTGTGAGCCAGCCTGGCCCCTTTAAGAAGGTGGCCTTATGGGTAATGGTGTGGCCTTATGGGTAACGTAGTCCTCCTTTAACCGACAGGAGCCGAACAATACAACCTGTGTGATGTTACAAGTTCCTGCAGTGCCAGAATAAAGTTCCATGCAGAGAAAACCGGACTTTTTCTTATGTTGCTGTTAGCTTGTTACCCGCTAATTACGAGCCAAAAATAGCACAATACCAGCGGTTTGTTTAATACGGTTCAGAGACCAGAGGCTGTGAAAGTAACAGAAAGACCACAGTTGAGCCTTTGTCTTGTTTCGCTACTTTTTTGCAGTTTTTAAACATAATTTAAACACATTATTTAGGCTCGGGGGCTCCGGCTCCAGTTGGCAGACTTTGAGTTTCGCGGAGGGCGCCGGTCCCCATTAACTGTGAAAAATAAGGGATCACTGTGTCGACATATCGTATTGCGAGATTAGTGTATCGCTACAGCCCTAATAGACACACGGGTAAAACCAGACCTCTAGATGAACCAAGCACCCTGTAAACAGACGCCAAGGGCTGTTGCTGTTAAACCTACATGCAGGACAGAACCTCAGCAAAACATTTAATACAATAAGGAATAAAAATATTAACCAGTAATAACCCCACAAACCACTTTCCACTGCAAGCCACACTGCACGATGTGAAAGTTTGACAACAACTGTTTACTGCATGTTACACTGTACGATTGGACATACAGTCATGGAAAAAATTGATTAGACCACCCTTGTTTTCTTCAGTTTCTTGTTCATTTTAATGCCTGGTACAACTAAAGGTACATTTGTTTGGACAAACATAACGATAACCACAAAGATTGCTCATAAGAGTTTTATTTAAGAGCTGATATCTTACCATTTTCCATGGTTTTCTTGATTATAACCGAAATCACTTAAGTTTTTACATCAATAGCTATGGCGTTGTACTGCCAAAAACACTGCTTTATGCATTCAGTGTTTTCTTTTCTGTCTGTTTTAGTCACATGATGACGTTTAGTGGTACCAGGTATTAAAATGAACAAGAAAGTGAAGAAAAAATGGTGGTCTAATAATTTTTTCCATGACTGTACATTGAACCATTCACAGTCACGTGACCGGGATTACAGCACCCATTCCCAACAAGCGCTCCAATATCTTTTCCTTTATTCTTACCACGTTGTGATCAGTCTCTTTCTACCCATGTTGTCTAAAAATTCATATAAAGAGGCGTCATCTCATGTCTTGGTGAAACGTAAAACAGAATTCCCCTTATTCCTGCCAGGTCCTTGTCAGCGCTCGTCCTTTTTATTTGTCGGAGATTTCTTAAATGTTCCCCTATCGTCTGGAGTTCGAGGCCTTATTGCAGCCATAACTTGGCGCAGGGCCGGCTGCAGAATTTAACCACTGAGGGTGCCAAGTAAATGCCAGGGGGTGCCACGAAATTTTGGCCTTTTTACGGGTCGGATTGCGTGTCTTTACGCCATTTTTAAAGGGTTTTTTTCCACACACAATGGTTAACACATGCTGGCAAGTAGGGCTAAAACTGAACTGTAGGCTAGGTTGTCATCCTGTAATGCCATATCTATTATAAAACATTCGAGTTGGGTAGGATTCTAGCCTCACTTGGGCTGGCTTCTCTGCCCCTAAATCAGCCGGCAAAGACCCAGCCGCAGCGGGGCATTGTGGTGGGCGAGGCCCGCAATCAGGATCACCGTGTGCCGGGTGTGGCTGGCTGCACACCGGGGTGGCCGAGGAGGCGGCGGTGGGCTCGGGCTCCTCTCCCGAGGAATCCGGCTCGGTATTATTGTTCTCGTCGGCATCGCTGTCAATTGTCACAGTTTCTGCACAGGTAGTGACAGTCTTTTCTTTGTTAAAATATTTTCTTATATCCATCTTAGCCTTAGCCTTCAGAAACTTTGTTTTGGTCTGCTTTTCGGCTTTCCGCGCGCTCAAACTGTAAACAGGAAGACTGGAAGAGAGAGGTGCGACATCACCTTTCCAGCAGCACCGTGGACAGCGACAGCATCAGTGACACTGATGCTGTCGCTGTCCACGGTGCTGCTGGAAAGGTGATTCCGCTCTGATTCTAATTGCAGCTTTCTGCTTCTGCTGCTGTGGTGCAATGAGCTGCAAGCAAGGTTGAGTGTGTGTTTCTGTAATTCCAATTTAATTTCCCCCGGCCGAACCCCGACTCTCTGTCAACAAATGTCAACAAAAAAGCACATGGCTACTCTGCTTACGTCACATCTTTTGATGTCTTTAGTTTACATTCATGGCCTTTCGTGTCCTTTGTGTTTATATTTAAACTCTTTGATCGGCTTTTTTGTGTACTTTTCAAGTCATTTGATTTCAGAGAGAGAGAGAGAGAGAGAGAGAGCGAGCGAGCAAGAGCGAGAGAGAGGTAGAGAGAGAGTGAGAGAGAGCGAGAGAGAGAGCGAGCGAGAGAGAGAGAGAGGAGCGGCAATAGTATATTAAATGCATTTTTAAATTGGTCGGAATGTCCAGAAGGATTATTTTTTTCCTGGTCCCGGCAAAAAAAAAAAAAAAAAAAAAAAACAGAACAAAAGGACATTTACCAGTCATTCAAACTGAGGGTGCAGAATTTTAAACTGAGGGTGCCAGGCACCCTCTGGCACCCTCATAACGCCGGGCCCGACTTGGCGTTTTTAGAAAGTCAAATCAGCTGCACCCAAATGTAAAGAACTTGACTGTAGTCATTGTAATTAATCAGGTTTTATAAAATGTCCGAATTACAAGCATCTGTGTGGGAAAATGTCTGAATAAAATCAGTGCTTTTAAATGAGGTTAGATCTCAAGATTGAAAATACTGATAAAGCGACTGGTTTAATGTTGGGGAATGTTCTCCTGCCAGGAGTACGGCTGATAATAAAAGCTCTTCAGCTCTCTGAGCATGAGAAGAGGAATAACCGCATTTTCCTGTTGACGGAGGACACCTCTGTCTACTGCAGTTATTTAAATTTAAATCTGAGTCTTGATCATGGTTCGGGAGTTGATTTGATCGTTTTAGGGTTTTCTTGGTTTGGGCTGCTTGTCTTGCGGTCCTCATAGTCTTTTCTTTTAACTCCACTTCCCGTTTTACTTCCACAGCCTGTTTCTTTGTGGGTCGATTACTGGTTTGCTTCCCTTGTCCTGTTCGTCCTGATCATTTGCACCTGCGTCTGGTTCGTCGCCTGGTTTATTTAAGTCTCGTCTTTTCCCGTCTCCCTTGCTGGTTCGTCTGTTGTTCGTCCCATTGGTCTTTCGGTTTGTTCCCTTTGTTATTCGGCCTCCTTTGTTCCCCTTGTTACCGCCCTGCTGTTTCTCTGTTTTGTTGAACAGCATTATGGATTATTAAAGGACTTTTTGTTGGACCCTGAACCGTGACACACTCTAATTTGACTATCCAGTATATTTGCGTTTTGTTGGAGTAGTCTTTGGTCTAACCCAAAGGGCTGTGATGTCACTATTTGCCACTCCTGGGAATAGGAGGCATCTGTCCGGGTCTTTAGATACTGCTGAAATCAGACTCCTTATGTAGTTAACCTCCAGTGAGCACTCGTCACAGTGACAGCTTTTGTATAAATGTACAAAACATAAAACCTACAAACTACTGAATACTTACCTGACCAGCCAACCCAAAGATTTACTGCAAATCCTCTGCATCTGACTTTGATTTCCAGTGGACGGTATGAATGGATGCAGGTGAAACTGCCTCGGGATTAGGGGTGTGAAAAAACATTGGTTTGGCAATATATCGCAATTTTCAGCCGCCCAATATAATATTGATTTTTCAGCTCCTAATATCGATTTTTTTTAGGAAAATTGTTTAATTTTCGCGTTTAAATTGTTTAAAATTTAAATGTGCAAAAACACTTATAATAAACAATAAGGCATGAAAATCCCTCACTTTTTGCCGAAATTCGAAGTCAAAGAGGGTGACCTACGTGAATCATGTGGATCCGATGAGCTTTTTTTTTTTTTTTTTTTTATTTGGGGGGGGGGTTGGAAAAGTTTTTTCTTAATTATCATATAATTGCCCTAATAAGCTAACTGAGCACTTCAGAAATCGGCCCTTTAAATGACACTTGGACAGTCAGTAAATCCTGCCCAGAACCAATCATACGCCAAATTGTTCCATTATTCCAGTCATACAAATGTTCTTTATTCATGTGTACTTGGAGTATTCGGAGGTCGCATTGCTTAGCGAGACGCGAAGCAGGAGCTAGCGCTGTCCACGCCGGGGACGAAGCTGACGAGCGTACGTTCACATTTCCTACCTACATTGAATTTGGTAAGTTATGGTTTCAATCGTTTTTATACTTTGCGGTATAACTAAGTTACTGCCATTCACTACAGCTTGCGTTGAACACTGTCAGAGCTAGCCAAAGCTCCGCTGAAAAACAGCTCCCGTTTGCTGGAAATTCACGTCAAGCTTGTGTAGTTAACAGTAACATAAAAGAAGAAACACAGGCTTCTTTTCGAATATCTCTGTAATTGGTGAATCCATGTCAGGGACGTGTGAGGATGACATTAACTGAGAGCTGAGAAGGCTGAAGGTGAAGTTGTAAACTCTAGTCACTTAATACCCTAACCCAGCCATTCCCAAACTTCAGAAGATGACACTTGTCATATTAACAGTTGTCATATTAAATTAAGATGACAGTAGAATAACACTTAACTGATTTGTTTTATTACATCTTAATGTTTTTTTTTTCAAAATAATTTCATGAATATTTTACAATAATTAAAAACATATTTAGAAAAGATCGAGGATTTAAAACATATTTGTTTAATGACCTCTCACGGTCCATCTGCAGTACCATGACAGCCCACCAGGGGCCCGTGGCCCACACTTTGGGAATCACTGCCCTAACCCCCCTTGCACAGTGTACCTGAAGTATTTTCTCCGCACCACCACAAGCCACCCACCCCCCCACCTCCGGGCGAGCGCACACTTCTCACCTTTTTAACCCCTGACCCATTTTCATGTCTGATAAATAGGTTGTTTTGAAGCAAATAGTTTGGACTCAATTTGTCCTCTAAATTATCAATATCATTCGATTAAAATATACAGCAACTTGATTTTTCATCTCTACTTTTAATTTTGATATTAACTCGGTAGAATATCGCAATATATCTTGATATCACGATATCGTGATAATATCATATTGTAACCCGAGTATCATGATACATATCGTATTGCGAGGTCCTTGCCAATACTCACCCCTACTGAGGATGCCGTTGGATGGGCTTACAACCGAATCATTTGACATAGGCAGTGACAACTGGACTCGTTGTTCGCAAGTCTACATCAATCTCTGTTGTTTTTAACTGTGGTTCTTGGACGCTTCTGAGTCGTCACATAAAGCCTGCGTCAGCCTCGTTGCAATCGGTTTGGTGTGTTTTGTACCAAACCGCTCGTGGTGGCGTGAAGTGACCGGGTATGGCTGGCCAGCCCAACGAAACGCTGAAGGAGCGATTAAGTGATTTGTTTTACACAGAGGGAGTCAGTGGCATGAGGTTGTAGGCAATGGCTTGTGAGAGCAACATCTGACTCCAATGGTGTGCGCTCCAGGACTTTCTTGCCTCTACTCATCCAGGTTTGACATGCTTTACATTTTCTTCTGAAAAAGGGCACTGAATATATACGAGGGGCAAAATAGTGCTAGAGTTCCTGTCTCTGTGTGCCAAGGTATTTAAAATCCCGTTTTACCTGTTTTAGAAGATGCAGTTTATAGCACTTTGCAATATGTAATACAACCCTTGAAATGTAGGTACAGATTGCTTGCTTTTGCAGTATTATTTGGCTCTTTTTTTGTTCTTCAAATAGTCCAGTAAAAATCTCAAACACCTGGTAGCACTGATTCAGGATCAAAAAAAATCCTGGGATCCTGAAGGATTTGCCTCCCGTGTATTACTTGAAGCTCCGGCCATGTGTTCTTATGGAATGATGATGTATAACACATTGGTTTTTTAAAAGGGAAGAAAAAAAAAAAGGAATCCTGGAAGCTACATGAAACAAACCCGCGTCGTCTCGTCTTGCCAAGGGCTGTAAAATTGGTTATCAGTCACTAAATCTGTATTCAAATTGACAGGTCTGCGTCTTGACTGCCAAGTAACCGCTCTGTTACGACTGGCCAGTTTCAGGACCATGAACTCACAGATATTCAGTTGCTTTTGTTTGCTCTTTAAAGAATACAGCCATGTCTTCGGGAACATGCCGCTTGGCCCAAATTAGTTGCCCTGTGTTGCACACGGATTAGATATAATTCAGGGAGGGTTTAGGAGACTTCTTCCACAGCAAACTGAATTGGCAAATTAGTTTTTTCATTTATATTCTGCCAATGTCCCAGAGGAAAGAGAAAGTTTGGAGGAAATCTAGTTTCCATTTACATCTTGAACAATATTAAAAATTCCTTAAAAATACTTTTAATTCAATTCATTGATTGTTACATCACTGAAATACTATCACACTTCAACTTTTATTTATTTCTAAGTGTTATTAACCCAATGTAAGTAATGCTTTGTCTTGTTTTCTATATTATGTTTGTTCATATACATTCAGGTTTGCATCATCTTCCAAACAAAAATGCTGAAAAAGTAAAAGCTTTTACCACTTGGTAATAGGGGTGTGAAAAAAAATTGATTTGGCAATATATCGCAATTTTCGGCCACCCAATATAATATCGATTTTTCAGCTCCTAATATAGATTTTTTCGATTTTTTTTCAAAAACACTAATAATAAACAATAAATAGGTTGTTTTGAAGCAAATAGTTTTGACTCAATTTGTCCTCTGAATGATCAATATCATCTGAACATATACAGCAACTAGATCTTTCATCTCTACTTTTATTTTGATATTAACTGGGTAGAATATCGCAATATATCTTGATATCGTATCGGGACCCAAGTATCATAAAACATATCTTATTGTGAGGTCCTTGCCAATACTCACCCCTACTTGGTAATGTTGCCAGTTAGTGCCTTTACATGGGAAGTTTAATTCCTCTTTAATTCAGAATTAAAATTAAATCCTATTTAAAGTGATTAAAAATTACCACGTAAACACCTAATTCCGAATGAAAATGTCAATTTTGAATTCAACTTAATTCCGAAGTAATTGGCAGGTTTATTCTGATTTTAAATCTGAATAGAATAATTCCGTGGTCATGTATACATGTATACACTCATTCCGCTTTAAATTAATTCCAGTCTTTCTGCGCATGCTCGTTCTCTTGCCCATCTGTCGCGATGACGCTTATATTCCACGCTGGGCTTGTTTTCAAAAGAAAATCATCGCTGCTGCTTCAAAAATAAAATCAAAACAAATCCAAAAAGGATGCTAATAATGTAGTCCTCCATGTTGTTGCTAATCGACTAAGTTTGTTTTCTCCCAGTAGACGTAAATACGTAAAGACGTCCACCCCCCCCTATCCAATCAGAACCCTTCCCAACCCCCAGACCTTAAGCAGAATTATATAAAGCCGATCAAACGTGTTTTCCATGTAAACCTCAATTCGGAATTACTATTTCCATATAAACTCGAAGGAAAATAGTTAAATTCTGAATTATTTAATTCCGAATAATTAATTCCGAATTAAAAAACATGTAACCGTGGCCAGTATTTCTTAAAACATTTACGAGACATTCTGGCATCAGGGATACCAAGAAATTACGTGTTTCAGGTTTTTCTTTTTTAATCTGATCCTTGTAAACACACATTTTTGCTTCATTTTACGTCCCCCGTGATCTCTCTTGGGGACGGGTCGGCGCCGCAGACACACTAGTCCAGTACCTGTTTCTCCTCCTTCAACAGTCATGCGATTGTAATGTGCACAAGATGCAATTCAAAGAAAAGCAAACGTCAACCAGCTAACCAACCAAGGCTGACTAGTCCAGTCTACCATCCAAGTGACGAGGCAGCCAGCCAACCAACTGCTTTTCTGTGTCAATAGTTCAATCACAGAAGTGTCGCCAAGGGTTTAGATGGAGTCCCACCTCCACAGAGCCTGACTGTTGGCAGTCTGAAGGCTCCTCTTTGACCTTTGTTTTGGACCACACGGTTCCCATTTTATTCAAAGAAAAAAAGGGGGGAAGAAATCCGTAAAAACCGATTTGTCTGAAGCTGTTACCATTCCTGCTGCGTGGTGGCCTGTTCAGGGCACCTCCGAGTCCAGAGATGTCACTGTGACCTTTGAACAAGTTTAAAATAAAGCATGTTTGAATAAGTCTGATGGGAAAAATATGAACATCACTTCCAGTTTTTTTTTCTGCTCCCTAAAGCCACTACCCATCATGCCGAGTCCCTTACTCACTTTGTAGGTGTACGTGTACGTGTCTTTTGGCCTTTCCACAAACTCGGTATCTTGCAATCCCAGGTTGCGGGTAGCAGGTGGTCTGACCTGTTGGGACGTCCAAATGGCATCAATGCGCATCCACCCGGTCACATGTGGACCTGCACAAACATCTCTACCTCTAGAATTAACTCTTGTATAAAAAGCGTGATTTGGCCTCAGTTGAACCCCTGAGTAAATGGCAGAGATCGTCTTAAACGGCTTGCTCGCCAGTTAAACCATAGACGACCAGAGCTTGTGGTCGGCTTTTTCTCTTTCCGGCATCGTTTTTGTTAAATAAGGTCAGGTTATATGTTGTTGTTCTTCTGACGTTATGGCCCCGATCGTACACTTCCCCTTACCCGTTAACACCAGCCGCTACCTGCAACTTGCGGGTGTAGGAACCTCCGCCAACCGATTATGCAATCTTCCGCTAACTAAAGCCACTACCCATTATGCCGAGTCCCTTACTCACTTTGTAGAGGTGGCAATGGCAATGTAGGTGTGTAGCGTATTTGGCATCAGTTGAACCCCTGAGAAAATGGCAGAGGTCGTCTTAAACGGCTTGCAAGCCAGTTAAACCATAGACGATGAATTGTCTGTGTAGAAATATTTATATGTATATATCAGTGCAGAGGAGGAGGAAGAAGGAAGAGGCGGAAGCTCTACAGCAGAGTCCCAGACGAGCTGCGAACGAGAGCTGCTCTGATCTGGATGAAAAGACGCTCCATAGTGGTTAGCAGGTAGCGCAACCTGCTCTTAAAGGCAATGGCTGCTGACGCACTGATTGGTTTAACAGGTGGAACGCCCTAACCACTCCTATGGATAATGTAGCGGATAGCGCAGATGGGATAGCGGGTTTAGCAAGAGTGGAAAATTGCCCCCTCCCTCCCGCTACCAGCTATCCCTTAATAGCGACTTTAGCAGATCTGGCGGAAGATCAGGCCCTTAGTGTTTAAAGGTCTCCTTTGTGCTGCTTTATGAACATTTTAACCAAAAACTCATTAAGACAAATGTTCGAATTAAAATGATGAAATAAATGTGAATTAGTATTACACTCTCCAGGCTTTATATTAAATATATATAAATCAGTTATATAAGTGCTACAATGAGAAAACAAACAGATCAGAAGTCAGTTTTTAATTAATTCCTGTGCCTTATAATATATAAAATATGGATAAAAGCTGAATTACATTTCAGTTCAGCATACATTTAAAAAAAAGAAGAAAAAAAAGCTGTGCGAGTGCCGTACTGTGGTTTTAAAGGTTTATCCACCTGAAGAACATTTCATATAAACCCGGTTGTCCCTCAGCGTGGCCGTCTTCCTGGTGTGCCAGGGGCAGATTATGTCATACATACATGGAAGTAAAAGTTATAGTAGGAAACTGAGAATTATGTTGTTAAACTCATGGCTCAGAAACAGGTTTTGAACCGAGGGAACGTGCCCGTGAAGCACCGGCACGTTGAAGGGCAGCCGCTCTGAAAAATTAATGGAGCTTTTCACTGCAGCTGCAGTTAAAGGTCACGTCCCGACTCCAGAGCGCTCTGGCTCAGCCGGCTGCTCATCAACGTGTTGAGACGTTGCATCTGGACCGAACCTGAAAATAAATAAATAAAAAAAAAAAAAATCTGAACCGGCTGACTAACAACATCCTCCATGACTCGCTGGATCGGCACGCGGCAGAAATGGCTCAGTGTCTACGCCCCTTCGCTGCCAGTAAAGGAAGACGTCTCTTCCCTCTAAATTGCTGCCTGATGCCTCGGTGATGATGTGGGAGTCTGCGGGGACGCCGCTCATCCGGCGGCCCTCGCGTCCGCCGTCTCCCGGCCTCCGGGCTCGACGCGCCGCGGTTTCCAACCCGTGCCGTCCAGCGGGATTGAGTCACAGCCTGACAAATGTTTTCTCACCGAGAGACACAACGCCGCCGTCATCCCTGACCGTACGCGGGCGGGAGTTCAGCCAGCTTTTATAGTAGCAGCTAAACCCCCCCGGTCACACAGACCGAGTCCTCCTCTCTGATGTACAATTAAACGCCGTCCCCTCCTTTGACAGGAACGCCTGTTTAAATTGGATGTATTTAGTTTGGTTTTTTTTCCAGTTTCTAAGGGCTACTGGACAGCGCCCGTCATCGCTGCCGGGGCAGAGATAAAACGCAGGCCGCCGAGCTACAGCTGCAGACGCGCGTCAGCGGCCAATTTGAGTCGTGCTTCGTCATAAATCTCTTAATTTATAGGGAGGGCAATGAGGCATGTTGTTTTGGACGTCATTCGTCATGTTTCTTCCTCTGTTTATTCGTGGTTTTCTGTCGGTGTGACAGCTGGAATCACGGGAGACGCTGATGGATGGTCTTTAGAGAAAGAGCTTATTGTTAGTAAACTCAATATGTTACATCCATCTTAGTACCTCCACCTGTGTGTGTAGGTGCGTTCAGGGTGCTGGTTGCCGTGGTGACCAGTGATCTAGTCCTCTGACCATCTCACCTCAGTGCTGCTACCTGCATCTGTTTATGGAGTCATTTCATTCAGTCATTTGTGTGCTCTCCTCTCTCTGTCCTCCATCCTCTCTCTGTCCTGTTTCTTCTCCCTTTTTCTGTCTTCATCAGGAAGGTCCCCCCATATCATCCAGGTCCTGATCAAAGTTTCTTCCTCTTAAAGTAGAATTTTTTTCTTGTCATTGTTTGGCTTAAAGGCTTCTTTCCTCCCTCTGTGGGAGTTTTTTTTACCTGCCATTATCCTTGTTTAGGATTCATTATTATATTTTTAGTAGAGCTGGGCAACGATTATAATTTTTAATCACGATTAATCGCATAATTTCCCTGATTAATCACGATTAATCGCATCGTATATGCAAACTCAAATAATGAATTCAAAAGTAGCGTAAAGGTCACTTTTATGAAATATTAAATCAAATATACTTTATTGATCCTCCAAGGGCGAAATTCAAGTTTCAAGTAAATGTTCTGCTGCCATATGAACTAAAGTGTCATAACATTTGTTGTTAAAACACTTTTAACATTAACATTTTTCAGTAATACATATTTAGTGTAAATGTCATCTTAAAAAATGTAAAATAAAATAAAGCTTATTGCCACTGCCAGGGCATTAATATCATCCAGTTTTTATAAAAATTAAAAAAAAAAAAAGTCTACAAACAAAATCCAACAAAATGATTGTGTCTCAGCACAATCAGAACATTAAAACAGGTCATTTCTGAGGTAACAGCAGAAACTTTTAACGGGGAGTTCAACTTGTCAGTTGTTACAAATAACCTTGTTTCTGTTGAATCCTCCATCTGGGAGAACTTTAAAATGAAAATGTCCATGTTAAAGTTCTGTAACTTTACCAATCCGAGTTTCTTTCCATTTTCAATTGTCAATCATATAAATGGCAAATAAAAAGTGACATTTTATTACATTTTTCGTTTTTTAATCTAACACAAAAAACAAAGAAATTGCCTGTTTTTTTTTTTATTTCAATTTTAGACTTGGATCAAAAATACGAAATTAAAAAATGGGCCACAGAACTGAATTAGTTTTATAATGGAGGACTGGACTTTCTGTTGTCATTACACATCTGAGCCACTAGATGGAGCCGCACTGCAGTAACCAGCTAGAGAACAGCAGGACAGTGAACACATGGAGCAGATCTGATGGAACATGGAGGAATGACACGAAAGTTTTGTTGCAGTCCAGAATTTTTGTTTTCAGACAGAATTGTTAATATTGCTACCTGAGTTGCTACCTGAACTGTAAAGTTCACAGATTTTTACCGTTCTCCTTGTTTACGTCCTTTAAATTCAGCGACTGGTCTGACGTCGTGAGCTGAACAGCTCCTCGTTTTATCATTTAAAGTGATCTCTTTTTATGCTCTTTTTCTTTTGTATTGAATGAAACAATGACGGTGAGTAGAAACTAACTCTGACCCGTCTCCCCCTTTGTCTCTTTCATCTGTGTTTGTTTCAGAAATCATCGACGACCTCGCGCATCTGGTCGACAAGACGGACGACAGGGTTCGGAACGAGACGCGGAGGGTGAAGCTGGTGGAGACGAAGTCGGCGTCTTGTGGTGAGCCGCCGTTTTATTTGACTTGTTTTGAATCAGAGAGTCATACACTCATGCAAAAAATGCTCTTTGAATTAAATGTTAAGAACATAATCAAATCATCTTATCGTGGTGGGTCTTACTATTAGGTAAATAAAATCTTAGATGAACACCAACAAGTCTTTTCACACTTGGCTGTGAACACAATGCCAAGAAGGAAATGCATAAGCAGCGGTTTTAGAGAAGAGGTTACTGCTGCACGTCAGTCTGGGAAAGGTTTTGAATCCATCTCCAAACAACTTGGAGGTCAGCGCTCCACAGTGAGGAGGATTATTCACATGCGGGGAGTCTTTAAGACAGTGTCCAGTCTTCCCAGGAGTGGACGAATCCAGCAAGTGTGAAGCCGTATGTCCCAACAGCTAAACCTTGGTAGACATGGGGTCACGCACAGGGACAATGATCTTGGAGTGAACCCAGAAAATCTGCATCAGAATGCCCGAGAAATAAAAAAACCTGGACTTGAGAAGTCCAGACCAGTTGAAATGCTGCGGCGGGACCTCACGAGAGCCGAATACCCGGGACGTTTCGTTGAAATGCAGCGGCGTTGCGAAGAAGAACGAGGCAAAGCTCTTTCACAGCGATGCGAGAGACTGATAAAGTGAAACAGGAAGCTGCTGTGGATCATCATGGGGGTACTTGGTAATGCCCTCATGACTTTCTTCTTTTTGGCTTCAATTAATGATGCAAAAATGTACCAGTTGTTATTTGTCTGAGGCTGCATGTGGCTAACGCTAAAACCCGCTGCGATCAGGTGATTTTTTATTCTGATTCAACACGTTCAGAAAGAGGAGGTGCCGTCTCTTGGAAATGACTCCTCCCATTTAAAGGCATGTAATTTGATTAGAGATCGACAGATATGGATTTTTTTAGGGCCGATACCGATTATTTTCCATCACCCTTAGCCGATCACCAATTATGGACTGCCGATTTTCTTGGCTAATATACACCTTTTCAACTTAAAAATTGTGAACATGCGCCCCCTAGTGGTCCAGACATAACTGGAGTGTGCGGTGCTCCACCAACTAACCCAAACACAGCAGCGTGGAGCATCTGTTACGGATAACGCAGACATGTCTTGGATTGATGATGTTAGGCAGTGGCCTCCAGTTACAGATGAAGGTAGTTTATCGCTGTTTTTAATGATTGGTTATGAAAATTGCATGATCTATTCCCATAACCAAACACTAAAAACTGTGGAACGCTGCAACGCTGGCTATAACTAACGTCAACAAGCCATAAAGATTATGCTACTGTAACGTCAACGCTAGCGGTAAATTAGGCTGTGTGTTACTGTTATATTTAATTTATTTTATCATTCTCTTAAGTTATTCATTCGTTCATTGTTTTATAGGCATTCAGGATATGATAAGTGGCCGAAATCGGATAGGCTCGCTCAGGGACCCTGGGTTTATTACATGGAGGTGTCCAGCTCATCCTCGCTGGATTTTATTTATTTATTTTAAAGTCCTTTCTGTTGATATTTTTCACCCACGTCTTCCTAACTTTGTCGGTTGTTGGTGCGCCCAGGAAATCGGTGCAAACTGTATGGCTGCAAACAAGGCAGTCTTCGTGCAGTAAAGGCTTGTGTATTTCATACTTTCTTCTTCCATTGTTGAATTTTCACGCCATTGTTGGCACAGTTTATGACGGAACATTATTCCCACTCGACCGACTCGACATTATAAAAATATATATTTGTAGAAAGAGAAAAACACTGGTTAATCTGCGAGCCGGTGAAAGTGTCGCTCTGTAGCACAAACACAGTACGCCAATGGTACTTCCGGGGGGCTGGCCCGAAAAGGTCTATATGTGGCCGATACTGCTTTTGCCTCAATTTACATTAAAAAAAATGACACAATGATAACAAATATTACAAGTTTAAACAAACATTTATTGAAAATTAAAATTCAGCTCTACCACACATACTGTCAAATAAAAAAGTGTCAACCCGTCTGCATGTGCTGCAGGGTCTTCCGGCAAACCAGAGTTGCCCGTGGATGCCTGTCGGTAAATCACGCCACGGAAAAATCCATCGGCGAACTCACGCGTCGAATCGGCCCGATGCCATTCACATTTTATTGATTTTTAAAATGTTTTTATATACAATAACAAAATTCACCGACAGTGGATAACAAACACTCAGTTGATAGAAGGTCGTAATCAAACAAAATCTGGTCTCACAGCAGGAATATACATTAACCATTTGAACTAATAGTCATCAAAAATATTAGGGGTGCACGATAACTATCTGGCCGATAACAGGAAATTATGACGTCATCCCGATAGGTCCGATATCATAACGAATTGCCCCGATAACATATATATTTTTGTCAACACAGCAGTGCCTCGCTCCCTCTGAGCCTTGAATGACCGGCAGTGAATGTTATGTTCAAGTAACGTCGGCATAATCAGAAAAACGATTTCTCAATAAGGAAAATCAAGAATACCCCCTCATGCCAGAAAACAACTTGTTAACTCGGTAATAATTTTGGTAGTTGCGGACTTAAATTGATATTCGCAGTATTTTCCCACGTTACACATAAAAAAAGAAAAAAATAGAAAAGACTGAAATAACGACTAGCAAACGAGGAAACGTCGGAATTTACATTTCACCTTAAATGCAGCATGCATTGTGCTGATCACAACAAATATGGCGGCGTGGAACTTCGTTAAAGATTCAGAAGAAGATAGTTTGGTGGTTATTTGTGACGAATCCTCCGAGTGAATTCTACGAGGAGGGAAGCACAAGCTTTAATACGTAAAACCCGATCGGCAACCTACAACATAATAATCACTTCCATGGAGTTTTGAAATCGCGCTAACGGAAGCTAATGCTAACGTGCGCAATCCAGCAGGAGTCTCTCCTCCCCTCCCTCATCTCTCCCTCATTCCTCTCATCTAAAGTCAGTAATGAACCTTATTTAAGTTAATGTGAGATATCAAATAGGTTTGTTTGATAGCTTTAAGAAAATGTTTGAGAGGCTTGCTAATAGTTTTTCATTGGAAAAAATAAATATCTGTTCATATATAAAGTCAAAACTATTTTTGGTTTTGTTCATAGTACTAATGTAATGATCTTAGGTATATGTGTGTGTTATCGGTATTGGCCGTTAGGAGCTGAAAGTTATCGGTATCGGTTTTAAAAAACAGTTATCGTGCATCCCTAAAAAATATCCATTTGTAGCTTCAATTTAAAAGTTATTCTTTCCATTGTAAACATCTTGTAAATCAGGTCAATCCATTCATTAATAGCGGGAGTTTCCATCATTAGACATTTACGAGTTATACTTTTCCTTGCAGCTACTAACAAAATTCTCATCAAATATGAGTCGGCTTTCAGAAGGTTTAAATCTCTTAGATCGCCCAGATACATAATTTTAAAATTTAAATTAATTTTTATTTTAAACACCGCTTCCAGTACCTTATGGACTTCTTTCCAAAATGGGGCTTTAAAAGTGCCCTTTAACATGATAAAGGTAAGTTCGGCACTCCTCCTGACTCATCTCCAGAAAGAAATGGCGCTGCTGAGGGCGCGCCATCACGGCGCTCTGTCTGGCACGCCGGCTCTCCCGGGTCTCCTGAGCGATCCTTAAATGTGCCGTCAACTTCTTCGTCTGTCTCAACTCCGCGACGCCCTGATTCGGTTTGTTCGACATCCCGTTTTCATCATTCACACAAAGACCGCTCGTGGGCTGTAAAAAAAAAGGGCGCCGGTGTGGAAGGTGCGTCGGCTGGCTCAAACTAACCTCTGGGACGGTTCTGCCGTGAGTCAGGCCAAGTCTGGGCGGTGAAATGCCAGCTGCCGTCGCCATGGCGAGGGCCGCATTGTTGCGCGCCAGCTAACGAGCAGAAACGCAGCGCGCGGTGGGAAGGTCAGCTGCCAGAGCGCTTCGTTCTGTCGGGTGTCTCCCCATGGCACCCGGCGCCGGTTTGTTTGAAGATCCCAGAGCTCGTGTTGCGTTAGAATCAGGAGCTTTCTGTCTCTTTTGTTTGACGAGCTCCTTAACTGCTTCGTCTCCAGGCTTCTTCCTCGGTTTCAGGCTGAGGAACATTTATGGGCTGTGTTTTATGTGTTTAGTACAGTAACCTCAGCTGGCATCCAGACTTCGTATCTATCTGTGGTGGCACGGTACGTGTTTTTTAATGTTATCCAACATTTCAGTGCCTGGCTGGGCTGAATTGTTTGAGAGTCCTCGACCCTGTTAGTGCATGGAAAATTCTTCTTCACTGCTCCCTTCCCTTCTTCCTCCCATTCCTCTCTGTCATCCCCCTGTTCACCTCCACAGTTGTTTGACACTCGCCTTTGTGTCAGGCAGAGAAAGAAGCGAAAATACCGCATGCCGCAAATTGCTTGGCGGTCTTTACCGCTCTTCTCCGTGGCAGCATGTTTATAATTCCTGAGCTTTAAGGGCTTTGTTTATTTTTGAAGGCACTGCTCATCCGAAGCCGGTGTTTGGTGTTATGTCTCAGCCGGGTACTTGTAAAGTTGGGATCATTTAGCTTTGACAGCAGAGAGCATACTTGACATAACTACCGCTGCCGCGGCGCGGAGGTCAAAGGATAGCTGCGTTAAGAGATAGAGACATTTCCAGAAATTTTAAAATGAAGGATTGCAAAAGTCAGTCATCAGACATGGCTGCTTTTGTGCACAGAGACGTCTCGGACACAACAGTCTTTTCTGCTGAACATCCAGGTATCGTACCAGGAACCCAGCTAGGTAATCCCTGCAAGAAGTCAGGAGCATGTCTGAAATATTTAGGCGGGTCTCCATTCACCATTGTCCAAGGTAGAAGCCTGGAGGCCGGAACGCCGGTAGCGGAATAACCGCTTGTGCTCTGTCCTTTACGTTTACCCCAGGAGGGTTCACTGGCCAAACTAAACTAACACTCCATACCACTTGGTGGCGGTGATGCGTCACTCTCCCTGTCTGTCAGCCGTCATTAAATAAATGAAGACGAGACCACAGAAGAAGAACGTAAACGCAGCAAAAAGCAAAGTCTAATGTAGAAAATAAACGTCATTGCTAGGGCTGTAGCGATACACTAATCTCGCGATACGATACAATACGATACACGATATTCGGCTCACCATACGATATATATCGATATTCATCTTACAATACATTTACATCATTTTCCGAAAGATTTTAAAGGGACAAAGTGATTTTGATGACATCTTGTGAGTGTTCCAATGACTTTGAATTAATTGAACTGAAAGCATGGCCACGGTCACATGTTTTTAATTAGGAATTAATAATTCCGAATTAAACTATTTTCCTTCGAGTTTACATGGAAATAGTAATTCCGAATTGAGGTTTACATGGAAAAGACGTTTGTTCGGCTTTATCCAATTCCGCTTAAGGTCTGGGGGTTGGGAAGGGTTCTGATTGGATGGGGGGGGCGGACGTCTTTACATCTACTGGAAGAAAACAAACTTAGCAACAACATTTTCATATGGAATTAGGTGTTTACATGGTAACTTTTATACGGATTTAACTTTAATTATGAATTAAAGAGGAATTAAACTTACCATGTAAACGCACAGAATTACACATTATATGGCTGACAGGCAGCTTGCAAATGTTGGACAAAATGAATAAAAGATTTGTTGAGAAAAATAGTTTCATTTATTTAAACAGTGCAAATTGTTGCTTGCAAGCTTTTAAAGGTGGGACACGGGGGTTTTGGAAGAAGCTTAGAATATCGATACCTGCGGCTGAACAATCGATACTCTCTGGGGAAAAAAAGTATCGATGTATATCGCAGAATCGATAAAATGGCTCAGCTCATAGCTGCTTTAGTGTTTGCTGTGTTTGTCTGCATTCATTGTGTTGGTGGGCGTGAATGACAGGAGAAGATCTGAATTTGAAGAGGACATCTGGAGGGCGTCATGTCACCTCCCACCTTCGTCATAGCCAATCACCACCAAGTCGACACCCCCCTTCACGATTCCTGAAATCCTGAGGAGCTGTTCTCAGTAGTGGAAATACGTGCCAATGCCCCGTAAAACTACCCTTGACCCCTCATCATTACATGAAACTCATATTTTCACACATTAGTCTGTTTCTGTTTTAAAGTGAAACATCGCTGCGTCCACACTAGCGTTTCAGTTCTCGTGTCCACAATGCACCGCTGCAAACACAAACCACATGACCATCCTTACAAGTCAAAACGGGCAGAAAATTCAGCTAAAAGGGCTTTTCTCCTGCACGTGAAGGCGGTTCCTGGATTATTAAATGCAGTTTTGGCTGCGTGACATCTGATTCCAAATACGCCACCTCCATGGCACATCTGTGCATGGTTTTCCAGGAATGGTTACATGGTACAGGCCTGGCAGAAGAGGGGAGGCTACCTAGTGACCAAGAAGAGCCATTCATGAAGCGACTACGTCACGGTTTCTGTGGGCTTTGGGATGTTTTCATCCACATTGGAGTTCGAGGTGTGAAAAAAAATCGATTTGGCAATATATCCTGATTTTAGGTCGCCCAATATAATATCAATTTTTCAGCTCCTAATATAGATTTTTTTATTGGTTACTAATGGTTACTTAAATATGCAGAAACACTAATAATAAACAATAACTAGGTTGTTTTGAAGCAAATAATTTTGACTCAATTTGTCCTCTGAATGATCAATATCATCTGATGAACATATACAGTAACTTGATTTTTCATCTCTACTTTTAATGTTGATATTAACTGGGTAGAATATCTCAATATATTGTGATATCACAATATCGTGATATTGTATCGTGGCCCAAGTATCATGATACATATCGTCTTGCGAGGTCCTTGCCAATACTCACCCCTAATTAGAGTGCAGATAAGCAATATGCAAACAGAAATCTCACCAGTGCATCACTAGTTTTCTATTCATCGGTTTGAAAATGAAACTGCACTAGTGTGGACAGGATGAATCTGAATTAGTTTTTCAGTATAGAAACAACTTTACACATGCAGCCAAGACTTGACAGATCTTCAGTGACGAGAAGGACATGGAAGTTCTCATATTTGATTTGGTGTAGTTTTGTACGCATTTGTGCTGACTTTTTAACCATTAATCCACCCCTGTAAAGAAGTAAGTAACTAGTTAGCTCTTATTGGCACTTTCTGAGCCGTTCTGGGCGAAAAGTGAAGAGTGGCTCCGACTTTGGTTGGATTAGTTTGGCAGATTAGCCTGCAGAGCCGAGGATAGCCTTTCAACACAACGAGAGCTCGAGTGTCGCCATCTGACAACATCGGCGCATGAGTACCCCACTCAGCACAGCTAATCCCCCGTTTGTAGAGGGCCACTTCTGGAGCCCCGTAAATCCCCGAGGTGCCTCGCATCTCAAGTAGCTTTCGCTGTTGGAGCTGCTACGGAGATGCAGAGAGACTGTGGGTGACTGTTGGACAGTAGGACGAGTTTACCGAGACTGATGCTAAGTTAGTGACTGCCAAGGAAAACGTAGTTTTATTAATAGGGAAGTATAACTTTTTAACGGTCGACTACTCTGATCAGTGAGATGTTTTATTTTATTTATTAATTTTTTAATTAAATTATAACGCTACAGCATTGGAAACCAGAAAATGCAGAAAACTGTTTGATGCAGGTGATGAAAGGCGTCCTTCAAGTTATACATCTTGCTAATGATGTTTCCACGTCTGAGATTTCTTTCAGTGAGCTGGAAAGCTGAAGTAAATTCGTCTCAAGATCTCTGTAAATATTTAAACTGCTCTCATACATCATTTTTGTCACAGCTTGAAAAAGAACAGTTTAGTCTTTATGAACGTGTCAAAGTTTAGAGATTAAACCATTATGCATCTCTTTGACATATCAGTTAAAATACCAGCTGGAAATTAGATGTTTAGATTTATTTTTAAATATTAACTTAATCGGGAAACAGAAAGCCAAACTCATTAGGTCTAAAAGAGGATTATGAGAAAATATAAACATAAAAATGAAGGTCAGCATTGTTTAATCTAGAACCATCAGTCTACTGAGTTTGTCATCCATTCACCCACCGACTCATTAACCTACCCACTCATTCATCCACCCATCCATTTATCCACATACTCATTCATCCGCCTACCCATTCATTCATTCATCCACCCACTCATTCAGCCACCCACTCATCTATCCATCCATCCATCCATCCACCTACCCACTCATTCATCCACCCATCAATTCATCTACCTACCAGTTCATTCATTCATCCAACCATCCATCCATCCACCAACGCATCCATCCATCCACCAACGCATCCATCCATCCACCCACTCATCCATCCATCCCCTATTCATCCATTCACGCACTCATTCATCCATTCATCCACCCACTCATCTATCCAACCATCCATCCACCTACCCACTTATCCATCCATCCATCCACCAACGCATCCATCCATCCACCCACTCATCCATCCATCCCCTCATTCATCCATACACTCACTCATCCACCCACTCACCCACTCATTTATCCATCAACTCATCCATACACTTATCCATCCATCCACCAACTCATTCATCCATCCATCCACCCACTCATCCATCCATCCCCTCATTCATCCATTAATCCATCCACCAAAGTTGCTTTGATTTATGTTCTTTTGATCACTGACAAACCCTAACCCATTTTAACGAGGGGTGTAACAATACATTGATCTAAACTAATACATTGATTTAATACTGAACAGTCCAATGGTATCAATGCAAACTGAAAACATCAATCATCGATTTTTTTAGTTGAAAGATCAACTGGGATCTCATGTGAGTGGAAGTGATTTTGTTCAAATCAACAGATGATATCGTATCGTATTGATTGTTAGGCTCCTGAATCAAGTCAAATAAAAAATCTTATCGTGGCAGACTTTGTGATATTGATAAACATTGAATCGTATTCCAGTTAATCGATATATCGTGATTAGACTTAACACTAGTTCTGACTTGGGAATGTTCCCTTAACAAAACCACAATACTATTTAAAAATAAGCCATCAACTGTTGTCCTTTTCTTTGGAGGTCAAATTCGCCCTTTGTAGCCTTTGAACTTTAAGGAGGCACCACGACGAGAATATTGAGGAGCGCTTCAGGGGGTTGTCTTTGTCTGTCCGGGACTTCCTCTAATTATCGGTTTCTGTCAGTGAATTGTCTCAGTGATGCGTCAGAAAATTGGTCTGATGGGATGAACCCGACCAGAGTCTCCAAAGCTCCTGGGTGGTCGGCCTGTCAGCAGACACCAACCATCTCCCTCAGCATCACTGTCACAGCAGAGCCGTAATCTGTTTGGGAAGCCAGCGGCGTGATTGTCGTTACCCTCCGGGGGCCCTCAGAGGGTCAGGAGTTGCTTGTTTAGTTACTGGGGCAGACGGGGATGGTCTGAGGGTCAGCGCGGGTGTCAGCCGGGCCTTCAGGACTGACCATTATGTGACGCTAAAGAGTGTGATCAGTCAGCGCTAATGTATGCACCGTCACAAACCTCAGTGGTTAACGCCGCCGTTGCCATGGTGTGCCAGATCGAGCTGACGGCAGCTGTTGGAGCGGGATCAGTGAAAATCCCGAAGTCTGATTCCAATCTGGATTAGGTTTTGCTTAGGTATCATTTACGCCCAAACAAAGATAATGGAGGTAAATTTGAATGTGTATTTGCTTTAAGCTGGAGGCTCTTAAAGAGTCATCACGAGGGTTGGGGCGTATGTTTCTGCTTTGACGTTCACACATGTGCAAGTTATTAGGGAGAGAAGTCCAATCTCGACGGGTGATAACAGCAAACATGCATGTCTCACGTGGGCCCGTGTATGAGGAGCTTCCTCTCGAAGAGGACGAAACGCAAACTGTGGTCAAACAGTCGCCTGCAGAAAGAGACACAAGGCCATAAATGATTGCTACGAGAAACTGAAGAGATGGATGGACATGCGGCGAAACGTTGAGTTACCAAGACATCTGGGCGCCTTTCAGCCACGCCACATGGAGTGTTCCTGGCAGGCCAGTGATTGGGCGTGGCCTAAATCTTCCTTCGCCTTTTCATCATTGGAAAAGACGACCAATTAGGCAACAAGGGGGAACGAGAGAAATGTAAACCCAGAGGAGAAGGCTGGCGAAAAATACCAACCGGCCTCCAACTGGCAGTACGAGGGGACGACTGACGGCTGTCCAACCAGCTGCAGTGCCGGAGGCCATTTTTAAATGTTCAGTTTTGTCCCTTTCTAGAAGAAGACACAGAAACTGTCACATGTGGTGTGACACTTGTGATGTCATATAGTCAAATACAGTGGTTCCTCTACTTACGAACGTATCTATTAACAACATTTCCAGCTAACAAAAGGCCTCTTCGGAAAAATATTGCATCCATATACGAAAGAAATTCCAGGTTTTGAAGGCGAAAAATGACAATATACGCTCTGCTACGCACAGCTCCCAGAGTTTACCGAACGTAAACGTTCTCGTCGGCTCCTGTATCTCGGTTTGAAAGCGGCACGTCCGAGCTGCTCTGCCATTGGCTATCGCTCAGCATCTTCCTGGTATCCCATTGGCTAGGAGGGCCCCTTGTCTGTATGAGCGTAACTCAGCAACCAGGTAAACGAACAATTTTTATTCTTTAATGTACAGTGGTACCTCTACTTACGAAATTAATTGGTTCTGGAAGTAGTTTCGTAACCTGAAAATTTCATAAGTAGAGACGCGTTTTCCATGTAAATGCCCTAATCTGTTCCAAGCTCCCCACAATTTGAACATACTTTTTTAAATAAATTATCAATAATACATGAAATGACATTAAAACCTGTAAGAAATGCATGTTAGAACTAGAAAAGCACTCAGAGAGCGCAGACCTTCACCAAGTGCAACAATTATCAAAAATTTGAAAGTGATCCAGAATCCAGGATTTCTTCCGGATCACAGCCAGAATGAAATTAGTTCTTCCTTTTCAAATTTCCGACAACTCCTGAAAATTTCATCAAAATCCATCCATAACTTTTTAAGGGCCAATTCCAATTCCTCTCTTAACCCTCAATCTCAACCCTCGCCCTTAACCCTCAATTTTTGGCCCTCAATCTTAACCCTCGAAAGTAAGTGTAAGGGCTATCTTGTGACTTAGAAATGGGACACCCCTCGAGTGCAGTTACGTCATCAGACTGAAACGTATCAGAGCCCGTGTTGTCTCTGTATTTCCTGAAATTACACAGGGGTAACATTGAAAAGAGCGCAGTATATTCTCTAAATAATATTAGCAAATAACACAATAGGGGATACATTATTCAGTCCTCCGTCGCTACACAACAAGGTATACAAGTAACGTGAAGCCGCCTGGGACCGCCGACGGGACCCGTACCGCTGACGGGACCGTTACGGCGGAACGGGACCACCGACGAGTACAAGTAACGTGAAGCCGACCTGGACCGCTGACGGGACCGCTGACGGGACCGAGACCGCCACGGACGGCGGACCGGTCCCGTCGGCGGTCCAGGTCGGCTTCACGTTACTTTGTTGTGTAGCGACGGAGGACTGAATAATGTACCGGGACCACCGACGAGTACAACGTGAAGCCGACGGGACCGCCGGTCCGGCAGCAAACATCGTAAAGTAAAAAAATAAATGTTACCCAACAACGATGTTAATCCATGAAAAAAATCTCAAACAAACACAATAAAATGGTTTCGTAACATTTATATCTTTAAGATATACGAAGATACTTACGTTTGTAGCTAGCTTCTGGATAGCCCTTACTTGCCAAGGGTGGTGTCGGAAAATCTCAATTTTGAGGGCGATACAGCCCTCAAACTCGTCCCTCAACTTGACTTCCCTTAGAATTGGGACACCACTTGCCCTTAGCGGGAACGCGCATTTTTGAGATTGAGGGTTGAGATTGAGGGTTAAGGGAGGAATTGGAATTCACCCTAAGTTATCTTGAACATAGACAAACAAACAGATAAACGCAGACAAAAACATAACCTCCTTGGCGGAGGTAAAAAATTGTTTGTTTACCTGGTTGCTGGGTTACGCCCATACGGACAAGAGGCCCTCCTAGCCAATGGGATGCCAGGAAGATGCTAAGCGATAGCCAATGGCAGAGCAGCTCGGACGCACCGCTTTCAAACCGAGATACAGAGCCGACAAGTGTGTTTATGTTCGGTGAACTCTGGGAGCTGCGAGTAGCAGTGCTACTGTATTTTTGCCTTTCGTATCCTGAAATTTCTTTCGTAACTAGAGCCAATATTTTCCTGTTTCGTAACCTGAAAATTACGTGTAGAGACGTTTGTAAGTAGAGGTACCACTGTACTTTATTCTTTGTTCTTTATTCTTTACATTAGTATAATTGTGCAATAATCTAATTCTAACATGTATTTCTTACAAGTTTTTATGTCATTTCATGTATTATTTATAATTTATTTAAAAAAATTATGTCCGACTTTTGGGCGCCTTGGAACGGATGAGGCCATTTATAGGGTAAAATGCGTTTCTAATTATGAAGTTTTCCGTTTACGAAACGACTTTCAGAACGAATTAATTTTTTACGTTGAAGTTTCACTGTATCTTCATATTGAAGTGGGCTATAGTATAAGGCAGCATATAACATATTTTTTCCATATTATTATTTATTTTGCCAAAAATTAAGATGAAAAGAAAAACATCCACATGGACACGAAACACCATCAGCTGCAGCCTGATGCTCCTGATCATCAGCGCTGGATGAACTCATCAGCAGATGTGCAGATTTGCCGACCTGGAGCGTTCAGGTGTGTGTGTGTGTTAACGCTAGAGGTGTGAAAAAAAAAATCAATTTGGCAGTATATCGCGATTTTCGGCTGCCCAATATAATGTCAAATTTTCAGCTCCTAATATCGATTTTCATGTTCTCACTTACAGTGGTTACAAAGCTGTCAGTATGTTGTAATAGTTACTTAAATGTGCAAAAACACTAATAATAAACAATAAATGATCAATAAATGAACTTGATTTTTCATCTCTACTTTTAATTTTGATATTAACTGGGTAGGATATCGCAATATATCGTGGTATCGCGATATCATGATAATATCGCACCCAAGTATCATGATGCATATCGTATTGCGAGGTCCTTGCCAATACTCACCCCTAGTTAATGCAGTGCCAAGAGGGAAAGACATAAGCAATCCTCTTAGAGACACAGTTGCACATCACCCAGGACAGAGTTATAAAACCATTTCCAAACAGTTTGGAGTCGAGCGTTCTGCCCCGATAAGGATTATTCACGTGTGGAAAGCGTTCAAGACCGCTGCTGACACTTCCAGGAGTGAACTTCCCAGCAAATTTACCTTAAGCTTGGAGTGTGTAGCATGTAGAGAAATGTATAAAACGCAGGAAGTACATTTCAGATTCTTGCTCCCACTCAATATGTTGAACATTAAAGTCCACAACAGCCCAGTCAGAAGACGACTAAACTGATTTCCAATCAGTGTGTTGATGGTTCTTCGGTTTGGTTGCATAAACAGACGTCAGACTGTGCTCTCGTTGCGTCGGCGCTCTGAGATGCACATTTCTCCAATCTGGCAGTAACTTCATTTATGTATTTATCGGATCGTTCATGATTAAATCTGCGTATCAGTGCAGATCGATGGATTGTTGCAGCAGACACGTTTCACAAGGGAATCTTTGCAAAGCGAATGAGTGTCCTGTTTTTCTCAGTTGGTGTTGAAATTGTTCCAAAAGAGAAACTGGACTGGATATAATCAGGAAACTTCTAGACCAGCTCAGCTCTGGCCTCCGCTGAAGACGTATTTGACAAAATATCAACTCTGAATAAAGCTGAGGGTGAATGAAACGCACCCTTTGGCAAAACTTCAAAGAGCAATCCAGTAATGTTATTTAAAGTTTGTCGCAAAGATAACCCGTGAGTCATTAAGGTGAGATGAAATGAGGCGTCTGCAAACGACGTCCACATGTTTTCACCAGCGATGAAACTACCTGCGGTCGACTGCAGAGCTTTTTTTTATTTTTCTTCTTTCCAGGGTGGTGACTGTAATGAAAACTGTAATATTTTCGTGTCCTGAGGGTAAAGCACTTTGATGAAGTGTGAGTGAGCTTTTGCACATTTTTATATATTTTTTTTCTCCTCCGCTGCCATAGTGTCACTGAAAAACATCGATTCCCCTCTCCAGGCAGAATCAGAAACACATGCCTATCACAGGCTGCAATCTGCCGCAACAAAGCCTCTGCGACCAAAGATCGCATGTAAATTGCATTAAGTCATCAAGGGGAAGAGCGGTGATATCCTGAAAAGGCGCGGGCACGCCGGCCTCGTGTTGGATCAAGGGCTTTAATAAGTTGTTGAGGTATGCAGGCGTCTCACCTCGTCCAAACGTTTTCCCCGAAGCCCAATGAAGTCCTCTCCTTCCCTCCGAGTCTGTCTCCAATCATATCTGGAATTTCTCAGTTGCGTGACATTTGCCATTTCATTTTTTTCATTTTTTAATGTTGAAAAGATTTTATTTTGTCCTGTAGAGGTTTTACGACGAGGAGCTTTTGCAAACTAACGTTCGGTCAGAAAGTGGTCAGATGTCGACCTCGTTTGTAGTGAATTCGTGCGGAGGTCGTCCTTCGGTTTTTACGTTTCAGAACCAAAGTTGGGAGAGATGTTGTTTTTTTTATTTCCTATTACAGCGATCCCTTATTTTTCGCGATTTATGGGGACCGGCACCCCCCCCTCGCGAAAATCAAAATCCGCAAACGGGAGCCGGAGCCCCCCGAATCTAAATAATGTGTCTAAAATACTAAAAAATACAAGACAAAGGCTCAACTGTGGTCTTTCTGTTACCTTCACAGCCTCTGGTCTCTGAACTGTAGTAAACAAACCGCTGGTATTGTGCTATTTTTGGCTCGTAATTAGCGGCTAACACGCTAACAACAACAAAAGAAACAGTCTGGTTTTCTCTGCATGGAACGGGAACTTTATTCTGGCACTGCAGGAACTTGTAACATCACACAGGTTGTATTGTTGGGCTCCTGTCGGTTAACAGAGAATGTAAATCTATACACGCTGGGCTGCTGTTGATGCTCACTACACTTTTCATCTAACGCCATTTTCTTCTGCCGTCCCACGACACACACACTACATTACCCATAAGGCCACACCATTACCCATAAGGCCACCTTCTTAAAGGGGCCAGGCTGGCTCACAACATTTCTTCACTGTGAGAGAATGCGCACCACATCCTGTGATGTTTCCGCAATTTTTTCTTGATTTTTTTATTATATCATATATTTCTGAAAAATCCGCGAATAACTAAAACCGCGGAACTTAAAGCGCTAATTGGCGAGGGATCACTGTAAATCGCTCAGCTCTAATCTGCTCTGACTTTTTTCTTTCATCCGCTGGTTTGGATCAGTTTCTCTCGCACCCAGGTCCAGATCCGGATCTGGATCTGTGGGAGGTCAGGACCGGCTGGTCCGAACCCACCCTCTTTTTAATGAGTTTGTGTGCTGCCGTCTGGTCGCAGATACAGACTGAAAAAAAAAAATTTAATTGTTCCTGCCACGATCACTTTCCAGACGACTCAGATGTGTGGTTTTGGATCTTCATGCACATCCATCTGCCCCTCTGAAACAGTAAAGGTCTGAGACTTCCTGATTCCCGTCTGTCTCTTGTCTCCTCAGGGATGCTGGTGGTGATCGTGCTGCTCCTCATCGCCATCGTCGTCATCGGTGTGTGGCCCATGTGAGTCGGACGGCTGAATCCTCCTCAGAGACTTCAGGCGCAGACACCCAGTGACCTCCGTCTCTTCTCATATTTCTCATTCCGGTTGCTGGAGACCGTCCGACTGTCCGACCAAATGTGAAATGAAGACTTTTATCAGCACAGACGCAGTTTTTATACAATAAGTTTACGTTTTCCTTCCTTTCTGTTGTTTTTTTTTCCCCCTCACGTCGCTGTAAACCGTCCCGTTTGACGGTTATTCAGACGTCCCGCTCATTAAATCGTCTCATCGTCAAACCGTTAAACGATTTGGCGCTTTGCAGCTCAACGGTAGGACCTCCCGCGGGGCGGCGGGAGCTTCACTTTCACGAGTCTGCCTGCGGTCAGACTGAGGTTTACGTCGGGTACGGCGACTCCTCAAGCCCCGCAGCGTTCACGCCCTCCTCGATACTGCAGCAGCTGTAAATTATTTTTTTTTTTCTTGTTTAAAATGTTTATAGAACATCTCGTAGCCAAAACAAGCAGCTCGACTGTGTCACTAACATGGCTCTTTTCCTTCCTCGTAAATCAATTCAGCTTGTGATTTCTAATAAATGACATTTCCAGTTAATAGTCCCCGGATTCCTGTGTGTCTGCCTTTATCCCGCGCAGCACTCACGCCTCTCTCCGGAGGACCCGAGCATTTGGTAACACGATATCCGGCTCGGGTGGACCTTCGACGAGGCTTCAGCGCACGAGCGCCACTTTTCATACTTTCCATTATGAAACCCTGAAAATATTTTTCCTGCTGCGCTCAGAGCTGCAGCCAGAAGAAGCCGCAGCCACGGCCGCATTAAAACACACACAATTCAAACGGTTTTTCACCGTAGCAAGAGTTTATTTCAGCTGAAAATCTGAATTTAGTTCTACCAGGTTGGTGTGTTCAGTAGTTATTGTTTCCTTCTTTAATGTCAACGATCTAAACAACCACAAAACAAGTAAAAAAAAAAGTAAAAGAAAAGTTGAAAAGACAATAAAATCCACAATGTCTTGTGTCATTAAATATATTCATATATAATAACCATAATATATTAGTAGGCATTGTAAAACATTGCTAAAAGTCTTTGCAATGGTGACAACAAACATTTACAATTCATAACATGGACACAAAGCGGCGCTCTGACGCGCGTCTGTGGCGTTTTTTCTCGTCTGGAAGCTCGTTAAGCCGCCGCTCCGATGTGAAATTTACAGCATGAGGCTACAGAGGCGGCGGGAGGAGCGACGGCGGGTCACGATGTGGAGACGAAAGCGACGGATTCACGCGTGATGCAGGTGTGGACGGCAGAAAACGGATGTGGACGTCCTCTCAGCACGCCGCCGGAGCCGCCGGGATGAAATCACCACCATCTGACTGTTTGTTAAAGAAACAGAATCAAACCTTAAAGCGTAAATACGGTGGCGCGACAGCAGGTCGGTCATCTGTAATTTGTCTCATACGGTTGAACTCGAGTCAGATTGATGTCTCGTGGTTTTTGCAACACTTCTAATTTACCGTCATCTCGGAGGGATTTTAGTTTCATTAAAGCGGTGATATCGTGCCTCTGTGATTTCTGACTTTTATACAGTGTCATCATGATGAATTATCAGCTTTGATGTGACTGGAGGCTCAAAAAAAACAAGGGTAAAAGGTAAAATGTTCTAGTGTCCCTGGTTTTCAGGGTGCTGAGAACGTCTCTTTCCGGAAAGTTTTTTTCTAACAGTGGCTCCTGATGATGTCATAGAGGGCTTTTTTTTTTTTCCCTGTCTTTCACAGGCATCCTGCGTCCATACGCAGATGTTTTGGAGCCCGTTTTAAACACAGAATTTACAACTTGAGAGCGAGGATCTAGTTTGTTTTCCACCCTGTACTTTCTGACAGAGCATTTAGCTTTTTTTTTTTTACAAAGTCTCCTCAAAGAAACGTGTTTTTTGGTTGTGAGTTTGAGCACCATGGATCAGTCTGGTTTCTTCTCTGAAGGAATGTAGGGAATTAATTTATTTCAGGTTTATGAGCGAGGCCCAGGGTTTGTAGGAGCTCTGTTGCTGCTCCAGTCGTATAAGATTGTGATGCCGAACTGTTTGCATCGTGTCGGCAACCAGCTTGCGTGTGCGCACGTTAGCGCAAAAGTAGCGGGCGCTATGACCAGAGCTGAAGAATCGCACTGTTACGGCAATTCTTACAAAAAAAACATATATTTCACAGAAAGCCACCAGCCGAGACTGTTGGAGCTGAAGTAGTTTAGCGACAGCAACGTTAGCTGGGCGTGTCCAGAAAAACATTTAGATAGGTGACATCATCTGTGCTGTTGCACGGTCGCGAGTCATCATCTGAGCACAGACGTGGCTGTTTGCAGGGAACGTTGAAAACATGCGCTTGAGAGTCGCGCGTGCCATCGGCTCCACCCACCTGCGGGCCTCCGGGAATTCGACCAATCAGAAAACGTCTTGGGCCAAACCCGCTCATTTTCAGGAGGAGCCTCACCCTGTAAATTCTCAGCCTGTCGTTCAGAAGTACGTGAAGTTTTTTGGCGCTACGCTGGAGGCGGAGCTTCTCCGGAGGCACCAGAGAGGAACATCAGATGACTGAAAACGAGCGTAATACGACCACTTTAAGGAGAAACGTGAGTAGGGCGGCCATGCTGGAAATGCATTTCATCCCCTTGTCCTTAAATCTTTTATCTTATGATTACATTTATTTGAATTGAATTGTGTTCATTGTGTTCATGTAACAAATATATTTTTCCTTTATTTTGTGTTTGGATTAAAACAACTTGAAACTTTTTTCTTTAATTTTTTTTTTTTTTTACATTTTATTAATTAACACGTTACAAGTTTCGGCTCCTTGCGATCCCCAGCCGCGCCGCCTTCAGGCGTTCCTCTGAGACATTCAAACTGAACTGCATACAAATAAACAAGTGGTTTGAATCAGGCGGCCTCGGTTCGGCCCGTTTCTCCTTGCGCAAGTGTCGAAGTGAAGACAATTAACGTGGCGGGTCAATGGCTGACCGCAGCTCCTGACTGCTCGCACTGTGTCCTCGTCGTGAATGTACATTCATACATGATGCTTGCAAAAGAGTCTGAGGGTTTTAATCTGCAGTCTTATAGTACCGTAGGAAGTTTTCTAGTTGAATACAACCCTGCTGGAGGTGGATTTATACCACTTTTAAGGTCCAGGAAGCTCAATTATTCTGCACTATGAGGATTTATCTCCACCAGCAGGTAGGAGTTCACGTGTACGTATGCTTTTACGTGCACGTATGACGGAAAGCTCAGTTTTGCATTTTAAAGTACCTTATTTCCTCTAATAAACGCCCCACCCCACATAGTAGCGCCCCCCACCCCCCCACCCCAAGGTCTTTGCAGCGAAACGCTTGACATCGTCCTCAGCAGCTTTCAGTTTAAAAGACGGCGTGCATGCCCGCTACGTGCACGACTTAATTGACTCGTTATGATTACACTGTTGCACGCCAATTTTGACGCAAGAAGCAGCAACAAAAAAAATAAAAAAATATAATTAAATATTAATGGAAAACTGCAACGATGTGAGAACAAATTTTAGATATTCGGGCGTCAAAATAGACGCTTCCTGGTCGTGTTTAGCATCGTCCCCCGGGGGGTGGGGGTGGGGGTGGAGGGGCGCTTATCAGGAGAAATGCGTCTGTTTAGTTTTTTTCTTTTTAATAAGCTGTAGTACTGAAGTTTTAATCATACAAATATCTGTATTCGTGATTTACTATATGCACTTTTTTTCCCGCTATCCTCTGGTAGCGAGCGACGTCTGCTAGCCTGGCCAGCTCGCTGAGTCTGGTCCCTGGGCGCCACCTCTGGACGCCACTGGATCAGAGAAACGGAGCGTGTGATGCGTTGATCCGAGCATTTCTGCAGCCAGCTCAACTGTTGGATGTGCTCGTATGAGTAATTCCATAAACCTCGCCCCCGACAACGGCGCGGTTGCTTCGGTACGTTCTGTACCGACGGAAATGGCTGCGAACGACAGGCGTACCATATCCAATTCACGAGCGATAGCGTTTTGCGAAGTGAATGGGTGTGGTCGGCCAGGTTGGCGGCTTTTTTTTTGCCACCCAGGAGCCTGTTTTAATTCTTATCGTCCGTTAGCTTTACCCTCAAACAGCGAAAAGCTTTTCTGAAAATCAATGTAAAGAACGTGACTGGCCGCTGGTCCTCAAGTAACTGTTTAAGATACTGTTTTTATGACATAAAGATTGAAAAAGAAATAAAATCACAGTAAGAGCTGAAAGTGAAATCAGTGATTTGAAATGCAATAAAAAAAAAAGAAAAGTAAAACATTAGTATGACAAGCAGCACCTTAGTGAATTGAATGTTAGTCTCGTCTGAAGCTTTCAGAACCTGCTTTACGCTAATACGAAGACTGAGGACTCATCTGGAAAAGGTTTCTGGTCGTCTGAGCTGCAGATGCGCCTCCATGTGAACTCAGGGGTTGGCTAGTTCTCCGCATTACTATGGCGTCCGTTTGCAGCGGTGGCTGTGGAAGCACAAATTTCACTGCCTCGGTCTGTGGAAGGAGAACTTGATGGACAGCTTGCTAGCGAAAAATACGAATTTCAAAAGGAAACAAAAAAAACATGCAGAGGCAACATTGCAGCTGTTTTTAAGTGGCTTCTGTCTCTTTTTTCTTTTTTTTTTTTTGTTTTTTTTTTCTTTTTTGCACCAGATGTCCATAAAATCAGAACGTACAATATAATGATTTCATACTGGGATAACGAAAAACAAAAAACAAATAATGCTATATACTGGTAATAGGTGCAAATTCGGCAAAATCCACAAGAGAGACGAATCTTGAAGTAAAACAAACCATAAAAACCAAATCTGCAAGGTGAGCTCCTTCAACAAAAGTTCACTAGAAAAAAACAAAAACAAAACAAACTCATCCTAGATAATTCTCTTCATGCTTCTACACAAAAAAGCAGCGACATTAACAGTCTCGTCTGTCCGTGGTCCTCCCACGCCTCCTTTCTCCTCCGTAATTGCTCTTTTTTTTCTCCAGCCTCCTCTCCCAACCTTCTAGGGCTTCTTGCACTTGCCTTTCTTCTCGCGCTGTTGGAACTTCCTGAGCCTCCGCGCCCACGTGTCCCTCCACTGGATAACCAGGCTGCCCTTGTCCGCCACCACCCCGCTCTGGCCGGGGGAGTCCTCGTTGTTCCCCAGCAGCAGGTACTTCTTCCCGGTTTTGATCTTGGGACACTTGCAGGCCACGTCCTTGGCGCGCACCCACAAAAACTGGTCCCCGCGGCGTATGCGGCTCTCGCCCTGCTTGTAGACGGAGATGACGTTGACGGTGAACTTCCACCACTCGCCGGATCGGTCCGCCTTCAGGATGTGCACTTGGACAGCTGCGAGAAGACGTCAGAGACATTAGACACTGCCGTTTTATGTCAAACTTCATTCTCAGTTATTTCATCTAGTATTTGAGTTGTGGAGATTACTTCCTCAGATCAAACAAAGTTGTGGGCGAATCGTCCTACAACAGGTCAAGGTGGACCACTTTTTTTTTTCTTTTTACTCCATTAGGCCACATTGATGGAGTTGAAGTATAGCGGTACCTCTACTTACGAAATTAATTGGTTCTGGAAGTAGTTTCGTAACCTGAAACTTTCATAAGTAGAGACGCGTTTTCCATGTAAATGCCCTAATCCTTTCCAAGCCCCCCAAAATTCGAACATGATTTTTTTAAAATAAATTATAAATAATACATGAAATGACATAAAAACCTGTCAGAAATACATGTTAGAACTAGAAAAGCACTCAGAGAGAGCAGACTTCCACCGAGCGCAACAGTTATCGAAAATTTGAAAGTGATCCAGAATCCAGGATTTCGTCTGGATCACACCCAAAATGAAATCAGTTCTTCCTTTTCACATATTTCCGACAACTCCTGAAAATTTAATCAAAATCCATCCATAACTTTTTGAGTTAATTTGAACACAGACAGACAGACAAACGGATGAATGCCGACAAAAACTTAACCTCCTTGGCGGAGGTTAAAATTGTTTGTTTACCTGGTTGCTGGGTTACGCTCATACAGACAAGAGGCCCTCCTAGCCAATAGGATGCCAGGAAAATGCTAAGCGGTAGCCAATGGGATGCCAGGAAGATGCTAAGCTGTAGCCAATGGGATGCCAGGAAGATGCTTAGCGATAGCCAATGGCAGAGCAGTTCGGACGCACCGCTTTCCAAACGAAACAGAGTAGCTACAAGTATGTTTACGTTCGGTGAACTCTGGGAGCTGCGAGTAGCAGCGCGTACTGTATTTTTGCCTTTCGCATCCTGAAATTTCTTTCGTAACTAGAGGCAATATTTTCCCGTTGAGGCGTTTCATAACCTGAAAATTTCATATGTAGAGATGTTCGTAAGTAGAGGTACCACTGTATTTAGATGGTCACGTTGGCGTAAAAGTAGTTACGGCAATTCTTACAAAAAAAGCAAAAAACAATTTCACTGACGACCACCAGCCAGGACTGTTGGAGCTGAAGTAGTTTAGCGACAGCAACGTTAGCTGGGCATGTCCAGCAAAACATTCAGATAGGTGACATCATCCTTGCTGTTACGCGGTCACGAGTAATCAGCCGAGCACAGACGTGGCCGTTTGCAGGGAATGTTGAAAACGTCCGCTTGACCGTCTCGGCTTCGCCCACCAGCGGGCCTCCGGGAATTCGACCAATCAGAAAATGTCTTGGGCCAAACCCGCTTATCAGCAGGAGCCTCACCTTGTAAATTCTTAGCCTGTCGTTCAGAAGTACGTAGTTTTTTGGAGCTACGCTGGAGGCGGAGCTTCTCTGGAGGCACCAGAGAGGAACATTAGATGACTGAAAACGAGCGTAATACGACCACTTTAAGGAGAAACGTGAGTAGGGCGGCCATGCTGGAAAGGCATTTCATCCCCTTGTCTTTAATTTAGATGGTCAAGGCTTGTGAAACTGTTTTAATTTATTTTTCAGCTCCATCCATGCATCGGCTAACTTTGGCTGATCCAGGGGACTGGTTGCAACCTTACCAAAGAGGCCCAAGTGTCCCTCCCTCGTCCCAGCCACCTCCTCCTTCGAGGTGATACCGAGGTGTTAACCCTAACCAACTCATTTAGCTCCTCTCGATGCAGAGGAGCAGCGACTCTACTCCGAGTCAAAAGATCATTTGTTCCGTCGGTCTCTAAGGGAGAGTCCAGTCACCCCATCAGCTCATCTCGTACCTTCAGTCTCATTTTTTTGGTCCACATTTCGTGACCACAGGTGAGGGTGAGAACAAAGACTGACCAGTAAACAGAGAGCCCTGCCTTTCAGCTCAGCTCTCTCTTGACCACAAAGGACCATCACAGAGTCCTCACCACTGAAGGCGCCGCATTGATCCGCCTGTCAGTACCCTGTTCCATCCTTCCCTTACTCGTGAACACGACCCCAAGATACTCGGACCCTTCCAGGTCTGGCAATACCTCCTCCCCAAGTATGGAGAGGCGCGGTCTCCCACTTAGAGGTGCTGACCGAACCGCTCCAACGTGAGTCACTGCCAAGCTAATTGACCTTTCGGTAAGCGCTGCCCCCTTCCTAGTTACTGTTGCTAGGTCGGACAAACAAGAAGGGTGATGAGCTCTCTGTTAGCATTAGCTCTGGTCCAGTGTCGATGACTTTTCCACTATGGACCAGAGCTCGCTAGCCACCTATAAGCCTGCCTTGTTGTCTACAAATATATATGGCCCTGGATATTTATTTTGTTGGGTATAAGGTGAGGCTAGTGATGTTAACGTCACTTTATTAATTATATTAATACAATGCTGCGACTGTCTCATGTTAACATAGCTCTGGTGTGGGACAGACCTATGGACCAGAGCTAATGCTAACAGAGAACTCATCACCCTCCCTGCCGCTAAATCATATTATTACTTTTACTAAACGGTGGTTAAATCAATCATCTAATAAACAAAGTAAACTTACTTTGGAGTAAATGTAGGCGTGTTTTGTAACGTTCAGTTACTTGTGTGGACGAACACAACTTAACCTACAGCTGCATTTTTCCAGCGTTTGTTTTGGTTTGGGAAAGAGAATACAAATGTCTCCTCCAAACGTTCTGGACACCTCGAGTCACTGTTGCAGGTCCCCAGCAGCAATATTTCACCATGGAGTTATTTTAGTACAATATTAACACTGATGATACACATCAGAAATATCAGCGAATTAACACAGTCCTTAACGCAGGAGCAGCAAGTTTGTTCGACCTAGCAACAGTAACTAGGAAGGGGGCGGTGCTTACCAAAAGCTCATTATGAATCTGAAGCTGTGAATTGAGGCCAATAAGACTGGTGGCACCAGAACTGACTGTCCATTCTGCTCCGCTACAAACATGCACATTGACCCGGCAGGAAAGGCACAGAGAATTTGGTAGATTTTCAAAATAAAACACCATCAGCAGGTTCTAACTTTCTGGTTGATGGTGTTATGGAGGCTGAGGGCTGAGAACAAAGCACAGCTGCTGCAAAACCACACCAAGGTACTTACAACGCTTGTGCGATTAAGCCTTTAAAGACGGCATTTGACGCAGCCAGCAAGACTACAGTGAACCCTCACAGTTCACGGTCTCAGTACATCGCGGAGATTTCAAAAATGTTCATCGGAAAAAAAAAAAATGTTGGAAAAAAAATTCAAATGAAGCGCGCAAAGTTGAAGCAAAACACATCACAATAAGAACGAGTCTCAGGAAGCAACTAGAGCCGACACGGGATGCCCCATGAACGAAAATCGAGGCCTGTGATTGGCTGCTACGACGGGAATTACTGTGGCGTCGGTTGTATGCTGATTGGCTGACATGCGTCCCCGCATCTCCCATCTCTTGCTCTCGTGAGACAAAACCGAGTTTAATGCTGATACGCTCTGTGTTTCCGTTCGTCAGCTCCAAATATCGCTCTCTTATTTCAGTGATTTCGTGCCATTTTAAAGTTAACTCATTCACTGCCATTGATGTCTATAGACGTCAGTTGGGTCTAATATGTGTCACTGGGGTTGCTAGGTAGAGCGTCAAAATAAATATCAGTTTTGAACATCGCAGTTAGTGTTCCGATCCTCCAGATGGCAGCATCGCCACTCTATATAAGGTCGCCTCCCCTCAGGAGGAATTGTGAGTGAGAGAAAAGATGGCGCAGCGCGTTCCACTGCTGATTACGGAGGAACGGAACGAGGTAGAATCAAACTATTTTTTCGAAAAAGTGGAACTTCTCGATAAGTTGAGCGGTTTTCACCATTTACGGAGGGGTCACAGCCCCCATTAACCGCGAAGTGTAAGGGTCCACTGTACTTCAAAAATGTGTATTTAATAACTACAAATCCTGAAATTGCACATATTTGGCAAAATTACCTCATTACAAATTCTTCTGCAATTAATAATTGTCAACAGCTGACAAACTAAAAGGGACTTTAATGTATTTGAAAAACAAGGGACGATAAAACCACGGTAAACGTCGTTAAACGCGCTACAAATACCAATGAAGTACACAGCATGAAACGCAACCTGATTTCACAAATGGACTCTCGTGGTTTGATTGGTATATTTTTATAGTTAGTGGAAGAGGCGAGTCCAGAGTCCAGCTATCACGTAGAGCCGTCCATTACTCCTGACACAGCAGCGTGATTTGTAATGTGATTAGGAGGCAGGGAAGAGCTATCAGAGACGTCGGCTGGAACTGATGTGGTCCTCGGAGGGCGGGCAGCCCTCTCACGGATCGTATCCCAGCGCGTATCAATATGTATTATATTGACCAGATCCCTTTTAAGTTCCATTACAGTTATCCTGTACTTGTGAGGCAGCGTTAGAGATGGAGCATCCTGTGACAGGGACACTGGCTTCACCTTCAGGACTGAGCTAATGGAGCTGAGCATCCTGGCAGCTCTAAGAAGTTCAGTGTTTTAAGTGCAGGTTGAATTGCTGCCTCACTGACTATCCCTGTGCATTCTCATTAATATTATTATTTTTTGTTACAAATCTCAACTTAAGTCAGGTCAGTCAAAGAGAAAGTCCAGTTGAAGTCCAGTCTGGTTTTTTCAGGCCTTGCATCTCAGCGAGACAAAGTGATTTTGGTGACATCTTGTGAGTGTTCCAATGACTTTGTTTGAATAAATTGAACTGAAAGCATCAATTACACATTATATGGCTGACAGGCAGCTTGCAAATGCTGGACAAAATGAATAAAAGATTTGTTGAGAAAAATAGTTTCATTTATTTAAACAGTGAAAATTGTAGCTTGCAAGCTTTTAAAGGTAAGGGCACAATGGAGAGTTAAAGTACAGCAAGTGGCCTTCTTTGGCAGCTTTTTTGGCTTGATACTGAACATATGAGGTAGCTACTAGCCATGCTAGCCACCAGGTTCAGTAAAAACGAACCATGGCAGCCAATAATTCAAGTCTATTGGAGCAACATTTAAGTGCAGGAAGAGCACCCCTGTAGGACACGGGGGTTTTGAAAGGAGCTTAGGATATCGATACCCGTGGCTGAAAAATTCGATACTCTCTGGGGAAATAAAATATCAATATATATCACAGAATCGATAAAAATGTTCAGCTCTAAACAGGAGTGTCATGAAAAAAAGCAACCGGTCTCCTCAGTCCTCAGACATCCATGGGCTGACATTAAAAGCAGGGGTGTCAATTTTCCGCGGACTCGCGGATTTCCAAGGTTTTTTCCATCCTGGGGATCATTTTTGAGATACGTGCAAATCCAGTTTAATATTTTTTGGGGGGTGTACCCTCCACGAACGTGACGTGAATTCTCGATTGGGATTGGTTGATTGAGACCAGGGCATGCGCACTGAGCCCGTTGACAGTCCAGCCGCTATCACAGCCAGATCAGCAGTCAAAGTAAGCCCGAAGCACATATTTTCTGATATTACTTCTCTCTTTCTTGTTTGGATGGATGATTATTGGCTTTAAATTCACAGGAGAGATGTTTATTCCTTATTGTACTTATTTATTGTTAGACAACGCGGATGAAATATATAGCGCTTCTTACCACTGGTAAATGTAGGAAACAAAAGCTCGTCTGCGTGGACAGCGCTAGGTCCCGCTTCTTGTCCCGCTTAGCAATGTAACCTCCAAGTACATTTAAATTGCCGATTTCTGAAGTGCTCAGTTTACATATTAGGGCAGTTATATGATAATTAAATTAAAAAAAAAAAAAAAAACAAAAAAAAAAAAAAAAAATCCCGACTCCGACCCCCCCCCCCCCCCCCCCCCCCCCCACCCCCCCCCCCCCCCCCCCCCCCCCCCCCCCCCCCCCAAAAAAAAAAAAAAAAATAGAAAACTCCCCGGATCTACACGATTCACGTAGGTCACCCTTTTTGACTTCAAAACGGCAAATTTCGCCGAAAGGTGAGGGATTTTCATACCTGAAGTATTAGTTATTCAGTGTTTAGAGCTTTTTGTGATTAAAAAAATTAAGAAAAGCTAATGTTCAGAGTTACAGGCATCAAAAAGACATGTTGAATTTAACATGCTATTTTCTATAACTGTTTACTAAAGTTTTGGATCCATGTATCTTGTTGTCAGTGATGTTTTACTGTTGAAGTTCACCAGTGACTGAATCACTAATCTTTCTGAATTTTTGCCTTTAATAGGCAACTTAAATTTGATATCTTACCTCTATATGCCTCCTAAAGCAGCACATCGAGAGTGCTCAAAATTTTCTCGAGCCCCCCCGCTTCAGAGTTTTATCCAATTTCCCGTTGACACCCCTGTAAAAGGCGAGGGGATGCTACACTCTGCTCAGCATTTTATTGGCTCTCAGGCGCTCGTGGGTTTATTTTGATGAACACTTGATGTAGCAGGTCGGCTGGAAAGAGACGTTTTCCGTCCTCTGAAGTGTGTCAACGGATAAGTCCATCGTACTTTTATTTACGCGTTTGTGTCACGAGGTCAGCGGGGTGACCCGACAGTGACCCTGCCTACTAAAACTGCCACCAGCGTGGTTGACCTGGTTGTGTTTGGACAGTCACCGTGGACACGGACATGCTCGCGGTGGTTGTATTTCCACCCTTCGCTGCGTCCTTTTTTTCCTTTGAAATCGTATCTAGAGCCTCACTCTGTAGATTTATGTTGTTTGGCTTTTCGTCAGCATGCGGTAACAGAGATCTTGTTCTTGTCTTGGGTATGCTGGTGAAAACTACACATCGATATCCACCGTGGTTATATGTCACTCCTTCCATCAGCGAGGGTCAACCAAGGACAAAGGAGATGACTCAGCAGATGTCGCAGGTGAAACCGCGGTGGACGGATGGATTGAATGTCGTGTTTTAACCACCAGGTAATTGCAAAGATAAGAAATGTTTGTGCTTCAGAGCCACTTGTGTAAAGACCTTATCAGCTGCTTACTATTGTTACAAGATGGTGAAAGAAAAAAACCTTCCTTCAAGCCTTCAGTCCAGAGACGTCTGGGTTGTTGTCTTTAGTGGCCAACAGTAAATCAGTAGCCTGTCTGCAGCCAACATTAATAATACCTAATAATCATATCTAGTGTTAAGAAAATAACCATTCGTCTTCAGTCCTCGTCAGTCTAATAACATTAGGGTCCCTCTGCTGCAAAGGTAGTTATCGTCTTGGTAAGGCAATGCAGCCGTGAGCAGCTAACGATTCGTCATGAACGAACATTGTTCACTAGTCTTGACATTGTGACGTTTGAAGTCACCGCTGCGCGACACGAGTGCAACTCAAGTCTCAGAGATGGTCTCACGTCCCCATCTCTGCTGGAGTCGTAGGCCCCGATCGTACACTTCCCACTAGCCGCTACCCACTAGCCACTACCTGCAAATTGCGGGTATAGAAACCTCCGCTAACCGTTAATACAATCTTCCGCTCGTGGGTGGGATAGCGGGTTCAGCAAAGTGGAAGATTGTGTTCTTTGCCGGGGAACGCCCCTCCTGCTACCTGCTATCCGTAATTAGCGTCTTTAGGAGATCTGGTGGAAGATCGGGCCCTTAGTTCCCAGAAGTACTTGTGGTTGGACCGGTCACGGTCTTGCTTCAGTGCAACGTGAGCAGTACGTGCAGTACCAGAGGTTTCCACCTGGGGGCTGAATGCTGACCCAGAGTCAAAAACACAAGCGTGTGCACGAAGCGAGGCGGAGGAAGTTGTTCTTTTGTTTTTGTCGCGGCCACATCCAGAAAAAAAAAAAAAAACACCAGTGTCACTGGAGATGTGATGTTAGTCCATAAAATCAGTGTCTTCGGGATCGGAGTTTGACGAGAAACGCCAACAGTATTCTTTTTTTTTAACGTCCTTCATGATGTTCGACGACTTGTTGTCGACGAAGGCCGTAACTGCACCTCACAGGCACAAGTCATATTTTTAAGGCTCAGCTGACGAGCCAAACGGATGCGGTGTGGCAGCTGTGACGCGTTCACGTACATGTGTTAACGGCGAGGATATTCCACGTCAGAGGTTACATCCGCAGTAGTGTGTTTTCATTTAAAAACACACAGAAATACAAAATATCACACTGATCTTAATTTAAAACTAGTGGAGTTTTTTTTGGCCCTCCCCCTCAAATATATATCTGAAAAAGTTGGGTCGTGTTTTACTCTTATATTCAGTTACATACAGTCATGGAAAAAATTATTAGACCACCCTTGTTTTCTTCAGTTTCTTGTTCATTTTAATGCCTGGTACAACTAAAGGTACATTTGTTTGGACAAACATAACGATAACCACAAAGATTGCTCATAAGAGTTTTATTTAAGAGCTGATATCTTACCATTTTCCATGGTTTTCTTGATTATAACCTAAATCACTTAAGTTTTTACATCAATAGCTATGGCGTTGTACTGCCAAAAACACTGCTTTTATGCATTCAGTGTTTTCTTTTCTGTCTGTTTTAGTCACATGATGACGTTTAGTGGTACCAGGTATTAAAATGAACAAGAAAGTGAAGAAAAAATGGTGGTCTAATAATTTTTTCCAGACCACTTTAAAAGGCATCAACAGTGTAAGAAAAAACAGTCTCCTGAGAAACTGAATTAAAAGCCAGATGATGGTGAGCGACAAGTCTTTCCCAGCACTTGGCCTCAAACTTTTCATCTTATCTCGTCAGTCTTCCTCATAAAAAAAAAAAAAAAAAGATATCCTGCATCTGTAGATTAAAATATTTGGGAACTTCCATCTGTCTTCTGCTTGATATCATCTCTATCGCTACCAGCAGTTCCGCTACACTTCACATACAACACTTGCTAAATAAGCTCGGAGCACCTCTTGAATCCGTTTGTTTGTCTTGGGGTTTGGACGTCGATGAGGGTACTCAGTCCGCTGTTGAGTGATGCTTTCTCCAACAACAAGTCCTGATGCTTCATTCACTTACAGCTTTCCAAAACAAATGGATGCCGTCTGAGGTTATCGCTCAGGTACACGCTGGTGTTGACGTATATGTACTGATAAAAAAAAAAAAAAAAAAAAATTCATTTTGAAACATTTCCACCAAAAGACGTGAACCCTGCAGCTGGCACAGGGGTTCACGCCGGGACTGGGACAGGGACGAAGCTTTTCTCACGGCACCAGCAGGCAAAAAAAGGTAGGCGCTGACGGAAAGGGAGGTGTCTATAAGCTGACCCCTTAACTCCTCCAAATCCCCGGAGAACAAAGCGCGGACCCGTCAATCGAGCCGCTGAAGTATGCCGCCGGACAACCGCCGCCTGGTTGACCAGCTCTGCGGTCCGACTTCAATTGAGGAAAAGGGGACGGAGGGACGGGGGAGAGGTCACGCGTCTTATCCACACCTTGAATGGCGCAGCAGACGGATGGTCGCAGGAATGCGGTGAAGGACGCACCGGTTGGTTGGGGGGGGGGGGCTGCCTTAATGAGGATCTATTAGGGAGCAACGACTAGCCGCTCAGAGATAACCCTTCACACTCACAAACACCTCTGTCTGACCCGATATCCGGACCTTTCCTTCAAGCTCCCCTTCTGTTCGATCCTTGGTCTGGACTCTCAGAGAGCTGGACCGAGACATCAGCGAAGAGGCCGCGACGTGAACGACAGCAGCTCCTCGTTTGGGTCAGACCTCGGAGCAAACCCATGCACTTCCGGGTCGACGAACTGAAAAACTTCTTCTACTTCGGTCGTGTTGTCCTGAGGAAACGTAAGAGTTGAGCGTTGAACTCACCGTAATCTTTCTTGCAGTACTTCTTCATGTTGATCTTCAGCTTCCCTTTCGACGCTTTGCAGTAAGAGTCGCAGTCTGCAAGAATCAGTTGGGAGAAAATAGTTAGAAAGTTGTAGTTAAAAGAGTTAAAAATATCAGTTTCACTTTTATTTGAAGGAACATTTAAGGAAGCGTTGGCTGTGTCTCCCAGTCTGCCACCTCCACCGATAAAAACCAGCTGAAGGAACTGTTGCGACAACCATCTGGTCCACAGAGCCGCGGTGGACGTCATGGCACACCTGTACAACATAGGACGAGCCATTCGGTGGATAAAGTTGGCCGCTTTCCAACCAAAATGGTGGCGGATCAGGAGCGCCTGAGATCAGCCACTGGCTGCTCTTGTCGGGGTATGATTGTAAAAGTCAGAAGCGCTCCGGTGTACAGAGCGAAAGACGAGACCGCAAGCCTGGAAGAGCTCCACGTCTTTTACGTTTTGCATCTATAGGATTTTTTTTTTTTTAATTTGAGATAGCCGACGTTGAACCGCTTGTGTGCAGCAGGTATGCGACAACCAACTGGACCTCCACGCCTGTAGGGGGAGCTAAAAAGCTCATACTGCCCCAATTTATGGCTGGGGAATTATTTAAGTATTTACCGGAGTCACAACTTCAACGTTGCAGCGAACTGCGCTCGGAGCACGACGAGTCTCGCCAGTGAAAAATCCAGTTTGTTTAGATATTTCACATCCTGATCACACACGATTTAATTATAAGGAAATAAATTAGCAAAGCTGAGCTAGTAAAACAATGATTAATTCGGGCATGTTTCTTTATTGGCATAAACCACATGTGTCAAACACAAGGCCCGCGGGCCAAATGTGGCTCGCCACGTCATTTTATGTGGCCCTCGAGAGCTTGGGCATTATTGGCTTAAATTTTAAACCAATATTTTAAGACTTAAAATAAGCTTACACCGCTTTAAAGCGCATATTGACAATAAACTACATCTCCCATCATGCATTTCGCTGTTACACACAACGATAACGGTAGCTATGAGCAAGATGATTTTTCAGAACTGATGGACTTAAAAAAAATCTTTACTAATTAACCCCAACATGTCCAAGAAAAGAAAAATTGATGCACAAGGAAGACAGTTTCATGAACGATGGGAAAACAATTAGACGTTTGTATCTCAAGGTGAAATAACAGTATGTCTTTTGTGTTATGAGGCAGGTGTCAGTCGTGAAAGAGTTTAATCTACGTCGGCATTTTGACAGCAAAAACAGAGCTAAGTATGCTAAATTTAGCCTACAAGAAAAACAAAGAAATGCTTCTGCTTCTGAAACCAAGCTAATGGATACTCTTACAACCAAAAACCCTGAGTTTAATATAATAATAAGTTAAATATTTGAAACTTGAATACATAATAAATACAGAAACCATTATTTAACATTATAATAAGGTGTAGTTTAATATATTTTGATTTACATTGCATTTTGTTACATTCATGCTGTCAATCTGGCAACCATGATGCTGATGTGGCCCTCAGTGAAAATGAGTCTGACACCCCTGGTTTAAACTGACACAAACTAACACGACTGTGATTAATTTAGGTTTTTAGCAGCACCCCTCCCCCACATTAAGCATAATGTAAGAATTCATCGCTGGTGTAAAATTATAATGAATTCCTCAAATGAATTAACTTCACAGCTTGAACAAAAAAACCTACAGCTATGAATTTTTTTTTTTTTTTAATCAATCAAATCAACAGAACGTTACCAAAGACGTTGCGCTTCTGTAGAACTAAAATAAACTAGAAAAGCACTCGTAGAGCGCAGACCTCCGGCAAGTGCAACAATTTCCTCTTATAGCGATTTACACCATAAATATAAGTCGTACATTGGGACCGCTAAAAAAGTACCATATCTTCCTTTATTTTGTAAAGCACACAAAAATAAATAATAATGCTACAAAGATGCCATGCAATATTTGTTTCCAAAGTCAATATATTGAAATCGAACAACCTCAAAATTTTTATAGAGATTGTGATAAAATCCACCTTCTGGTTTCAGATCCGGATCAGCCTTTGAAATTTGATAGAGGTTCACATTGTCAATCCCTGAGTCAAATTTCATGAGTTTTGGGCAATAATTAACGGAGATATTGAGAAACAACATTTTCGGCCCCACTGACCGCAATGTTATCGAAAATTTGTAAGTAATCCAGAATCCAGGATTTCTTCTGGATCACGCCCAAAATGAAATCAGTTCTTCCTTTTCACATTTCTGACAACTCCTGAAAATTTCATTTAAATCCATCCATAACTTTTAGAGTTATCTTGAACACAGACAAACAGAAAACATAACCTTCTTGGCGGAGGTAATAAATATACGTCGTTCGACGTCTCTTGTAATTTACCGAATTTTTGGAACATTCATGCGCGTTTGTTCACAGGTCAACTTTTGTTGTGTTTAAACAACAAACAAACAAAAAAAACAAGATTAAAGCATGAAAAGATGGAGGAAGCATAATAAAGAGAAAATCTGCAGTAGGAACAATATTTCCTTTAGCTGCCTGGCGTGACCGCCGCTGGGCTAATCACCGGTTGCGGTGGACGGCCCTGACGGACACCGCCGGCCTCACCGCGTGCCATCGTCTTACGAGCGCTGCCGGCGGTAACGGCAGAGGTTTTGAAAGGGCTACAAATTATTGCAGCCGCCTCCCCTTTTCACTCGCTGTCAAGACTGTGGGAATGAGCCAGGCCTCTGCGGGCCGCGTTCAAAAAGCACCACCCCTCCCCCGCCTCCGCCCAGATCTCACCTCGCTTGTCACCTCCCGAGGAAAAAAAGAAAAAAAAAAAGAAAATAACCCCAGGATCACTTCAAGGCCCCACAGAGGACCATGTCAAGCTTTTGCATTTAGTGCAGCCCGGACAAGAGGGGGGGGATGGGGGGCAAAGGGGGTCAATGCCACACAAAGGGAGGTCAGGAAGGGAAAATTAGCCATCCATGAAGTGTCAGGCAGAGCACCCTTCTTCTGGAGGGGGTTAGAGGAGGTGTCCACCGAACAAATAAATTCCTCCTGCAGGTTCAGCTCCGAGCTGCCGCCGACACGTCAAAGACGTCGTTACGTATGTATGTATGTATGCGTCTCTTCGGTCCTAACGGGGAGCACGTTTGGAGGAGACGTTTGGACAAAAAGACTGTCCCATGTGCTGCGAGGGTTTGACAACATTCACGTTGGCGTCCCGAGAAATAAAAATGAACGACGGATGAGTCTCATACTGTCGCACCACACGTGGACAGAAATGGAAACGTCTGCAGGGAAACGCTATCGGCTTTCTTTTGATTCTGATTTTCTTAGTCGGTCTTAGTTTTAGACAAACAGAACCATAAACGAACAAACGTGAAGCCAAAAAAAAGAAAGAAAAAAAGTGGGCAATACTAAGTACCCCCCCCTGGTTGGTTCCAGTGGATTTAAGAGGGCAGTTTTTCGACTGATCACCTGCCCTTGATCAACTGATCATCAGCATCAGATCTCTAAAAAAAAAAAAAGGAAAAAAAAAAGCAGACATTTTGGGAGATTGCTGGTCCAGTGAGTAACATAATGCCAAGAGGTAAAGATAAAAGCAATGCTTTTTGAGAAGCAACCGTTGCTGCACATCAATCTAAGAATGGCGATGAAACTACGGTGGTACCTCTACTTATGAATGTCTCTACATACGAAATTTTCAGGTTACGAAACGCCTCAATGGGAAAATATTGCCTCAAGTTACGAAAGAAATTTCAGGATACGAAAGGCTAAAATCCAGTAGCGCTGCTACTCGCAGCTCCCAGAGTTTACTGAACGTAAACATACTTGTCGGCTCTGTATCTCGGTTTGAAAGCGGTGCATCCGAGCTGCTCTCCCATTGGCTATCGCTTAGCATCTTCCTCGCATCCCATTGGCTAGGAGGGCCCCTTGTCTGTATGAGCGTAACCCAGCAACCAGGTAAACAAACTATTTTTACCTCCACCAAGGAGGTTATGTTTTTGCCAGCGTTTATCTGTCTGTCTGTGTTCAAGATAACTCAAAAAAATATGGATGGATTTTGAGTAAACTTACAGAAGTTGTCGGAAATGTGAAAAGAAAGAACTAATTTCATTCTGGCTGTGATCCGGAAGAAATCCTGGATTCTGTATCACTTTCAAATTTGTGATAATTGTTGCGCTCGTCGGAGGTCTGAACTCTCCGAGTGCTTTTTTTTTAGTTCTAACATGTATTTCTTACAGGTTTGTTGTCATTTCATGTATTATTTTTTAATTAGGGACGGATTAGGGCATTTACATGGAAAACGCGCCTCTACTTACGAAAGTTTCAGGTTACGAAACTACTTCCAGAACCAATTAATTTCGTAAGTAGAAGTAGTACCGCTGTATTAACAAACAATACGAGTTCTACAGTAAGAAACAAATTTGCTTTCTCACCATATGAGTGAAAAGCATCGCTGGAAGGCGAGTAGCGGCCCAGAAATGCCTCAAACCCACTGTGAAGCACGGCGGTGGAGGACTGATGACCCGGTCACCTGGCAGCCACTGAGCCAACCGCCAACTACTCCGTGCGCCAGAGTAATGCGACGGCTAAAGCTCGGTCCAAGCCGGGTCACGGCAGCAAATCTAAGGCAGGAAACACAAGGACTGTGAAAATGGTACCAGCTGGGTCGACGTCAGGCTGCATTCCCGTCAATCCGGCGAGGAAAAGACCAACGCCGACTGCGAGACGAGCAGTGATCCTGACTACCTCGGACGCATCTGTCTGTCTGCAAAACCCCGGATGAGATCTGCCGCCTGACACGTCATGGTTCGAGGTGGTCGGGTTTTTTTCTTTTCGGCGTAATTTTTATTAAATAATGGCAGGTTATATGTTGTTGTTGTTCCTGTGAGGTTACGGCCCCGATCGTACACACCATACCCGCAAATTGTGGGTATAGGGACCTCCGCTAACCGCTAATGCAATCTTCCGCTCGCTAAAGCCGCTACCCATTATGCCGACTCCCTTACTCACTTTGTAGGTGTGGCAATGGACGTGTCTCTTGCCCTTTCTGGAAACTTGGCATTTTGCGATCGCTGGTTTAGCGTTGCGGGTTCCCGCATGTCGGCACGAACAAGAGCGCGTCCACCTGGTCACATGTGGACGTGCACAAACATCTCTACCTCTAGAATTAACTCTTGTATAAAGAGACGAGCTGCACATGAGAGCTGCTCTGATCTGGATATAAAGACGCTACATAGCCGTTAGCGGGTAGCGCAACCTGCTCTTAAAGGCAATGGCTGCTGACGCACTGATTGGTTAAACAGGTGGAACGTCCTAACCACTCCTATGGATAATGTAGCGGGTAGCGCAGGTGGGATAGCGGGTTTAGCAACGTGGAAGATTGCGTTCTTTCCCGGGGAACGCCCCTCCCGCTACATGCTATTCCTTAATAGCAGTTTAAGGAGATCTGGCGGAAGATCAGGTCCTATATCTGTCAAACACTAAGATCATATGATTTTTATTACGGTTATATAACCCAAAAACAAAACCATGGGATTTAAAGAGGCGGTGCTAACTTTTGGCGATGACTGTGCAATAATGTGCTAATAAAATAATAAAACAAAAGGGGGAAAAACAGACTTCTCTGCTACTTTGTTTTAAATAATCTAAATCCCAACAGCTTCCCTACTTAATTAACTTACGGTTAACTTCTGTTGCTCTGAACGAAGCGAAAGCAGACGAGCTGAGCCTGAATATGAACAAACGTCTCTCCGCTCCCCTTTATGCTCCGTTTCAATGTGGTTGCCGGGGGAACGCCACGGCAGGAAAAAATGCACGAAAAAAAAAAAAAAAAGGGAGGGAAGGAGGTGGATTAATGCAAGCTGCTGGAGAGTGGAGGGGTGGAGAGGTGAGCGGAGTTTAACAGCGGGGGTGGGAAGGAGAAGAAACGGGCGCCCGGGAGAGAAGTAAAGTAAGTTACGTTGAAAAAAAAAAAAAAACAAATCAGCAAAAAAAACGGACGCCGGGAGCCTGAAGCTGGTGCTCGTGAGCGGAGAAAGTAGGAGGAGTCTACATGAGCTGGACCTTATTACCATGTAAATGATGGAAAAGGGGGGCTGTGGAAAAGAAGCTTTGTTTTCTCATAACCCCCCCCCCCCTTGATGCCATCATGATACTTGCTTTAATAGCCTTTCGTTCCCCATTAGTGTACCCCTGAGACACAGCTCCGGGTCCCGCTGAGAGCACCCCGAGATCCCCATTTAGGGCCAGGCAGTCCCCTACAGCGAGGACAAATGTCCCCTTTGTGCGGGCGTCACAAGCCTTAGCGGTGGAAGCGGTCTTGTAATGCCGAGCTAAAATGCGCCCTGCGTGTTCTGAGTAGATGTAGTTACCGCGGCGCTTTGTTTCCGGCCATTCAGGGCACTGAGGAGTTTGTAACTGAGAGGTGGACCTTTGCCCCCCCCTCTATCAAAGTACCGTACGGCTCTTTAAACTAATCGTTTTCATTTAAGCTGCTTTGAGGAGGAAAATTAGAGGCAGTCCTGCGTGTACTTGAGCCTGTAATTTACAGCTCCGCGACCAGGAGCAACGCTGACGGAGTCAACGCTGCGCTGTTAAAGCATCTTTTCCGCATATTCAAACTTGTTAAACAGGTGTTGTGGTGGAGAACTTACTGTTTTTTTTACTTGCAAAGCCTTTATTGTACTTACTGTAACAATTCAAAAAATTATCCTCTCTAGAAAACGGAGCGAACTGGAGCCGGAGCCCCCCGAGCCTAAAATAATGAGTTTAAAATATGTTTAAAAACTACAAAAAAAAGTAGCGAAACAAGACAAAGGCTCAACTGTGGTCTTTCTGTTACCTTCACAGCCTCTGGTCTCTGAACCGTAGTAAAGAAACCGCTGCTATTGTGCTGTTTTTGGCTCATAATTAGCGGCTAACACGCTAACAACAACAAAAGAAAAAGTCTGGTTTTCTCTGCATGGAATGGGAACTTTATTCTGGCACTGCAGGAACTTGTAACATCACACAGGTTGTATTGTTGGGCTCCTGTCGGTTAACAGAGAATGTAAATCTATACACGCTGGGCTGCTGTTGATGCTTCACTACACTTTTCATCTAACCCCGTTTTAGTTCACACACACTACATTACCCATAAGGCCACACCATTACCCATAAGGCTACCTTCTTAAAGGGGCCAGGCTGGCTCACAGCATTTCTTCACTGTGAGAGAACGCGCACAACATCCTGTGATGTTTTTAGTATTAGATTAGTATTAGATTTTTTTAGTATTAGATATTTCTGAAAAATCCGCGAATAACTAAAACTGCGGAACTTAAAGCACGAATTGGCGAGGGACCACTGTATAACCGTAGACTCTTTGCTGTCAGATCCCACTTTAACGAAAATAAATTAAACTACCACAAAGGAGCATTTTTCATTTTAAAAATGTCACTTTCAATTTTATCTGAAGGAATCTTTAATGGGTTTTTATGCGGCGTCGTCGGCCTCCTGCCGCGAGCATCGATAAAAGCCACCCAAAGTATCTCTGAACTTCCATCGCGGTTGTTTCTTGCAACAACTGCATAACAGTGCGTAACTGCGGCAACGGTGACTACCTTTACACACAACCTTCACATGTCCACGTAAAGTGGACGCAACAGGTAGGGGCCAGCTCGTGGAGTTTTATTTTGAAAATCCACCGGCTTCTTTGTGGCCGAGTTTCTGCCGTGTGAACTGATTCTTGTAAACTGAAAAGTAGACTTGATGTGAAGAGTGGACGGTTGCTCCTGGGATTCTTCTAAAGCACTTTACGGCGCCTCTGGTTTGGTTGCTCTCATTGACGACGGTGGCTGGCGTGTGCTGGAGAACACGTAAATCCTGGGACAACGTTGTAAAAAGCAACTTAACCTCCACATATAGGGGAGCTAAAAACTGCAAAAGTTCCTTTGTGCCGCTTTAAGGAAATAATGATCCCATTAAAGTTAAACTCGACGTGTTTTGTCCTGCTACTGGCCAGCCATCCTTGTTCCTTTCCTCCTCGATGCAAAAAAAAAACCCCCCAAATTAGTCGTAATTAGTCGTAGTTGGTAGGGCTGTAGCGATACGATACACGATATTTGGCTCATGATACGATATATATCGATATTCATCTTACAACACATTTACATCATTTTCTGAAAGATTTTAAAGGGACAAAGTGATTTTGGTGACATCTTGTGAGTGTTCCAATGAGTTTTGAATTAATTGAACTGAAAGCATCAATTACACATTATATGGCTGACAGGCAGCTTGCAAATGCTGGAAAAAATGAATAAAAGATTTTTTGAGAAAAATAGTTTCATTTATTTAAACAGTGCAAATTGTTACTTGCAAGCTTTTAAAGGTGGGACACGGAGGTTTTAAAAGAAGCTTAGAATATCGATACCCGCGGCTGAAAAATCGATACTCTCTGGGGAAATAAAATATACAGAATCGATAAAAACGCTCAGCTCCAGTAGTTGGTTCCTTTGGATCCAGCTTTGATTTCCGGAAGGGGGACGGACGGACGGACGGATGCCCCTGGATGGGCAGACAACCAATCAGAGTTATGAGACATGACACGTCGGCAGAGCAACAGCCAGGCTGGCGCCAACAAAAGACATGCAAAGCAGCGCGTACTGCAAGAAAAACGACTGTCAGTTGTGGTCAAATTTAGTAGTCAAAACTCGTTTATCCAAGGCAAATTTGCAGCTATCTTGGTTGTTTTGAATAGTGGCTCTTCGGTGCTCCTGCATGGCGTCACCCTGACCCATCTTCTCGCCGGACCAGCGAGGAAGTAAATATCATCGGTAGTGCGGTTGCTGAGTGTTGTCTTGTTCTAATGTCCCAGTAAAATTGTCCACCCTGTAATTTTGTCTTGACCCGATGGACTCGGACCAATGCGCTCTACCGAAACTAGTGTTTTCTGTGTCACGTGGTTCTCCATTCTGTCAAGTGAATTTAGTTGACAAGCTGTTCTTTGTCGGTCAGTAAAGATGACCCTGAACTCAGACTTGTTGTCCATCCATCATCCCAGGTCTCGTCAGGTGGAAGGCAGGGGTCCACCTGGACAGGTTCTCCAGTCCATCAACACGCATGTCTTTGGATTGTGGGAGGAAGCCGGAGTACCCGGAGAAAACTCACACAAACACGGGGAGAACATGGAAACTCCATGGAAAGACCTGGTGAGGTTTGAACCAGCAACCTTCTTGCCGTGAGGCGACAGTGCTGACCACCAAGACACCGATTTTTTAGTTTTAGAAAAACCTACCTCTTCTGATTTAGATGGATTTAGATTAGGGGTGTGAAAAAAAATCAATTTGGTGATCTATCGCGATTTTCGGCCACCCAATATAATATCGATTTTTCAGCTTCTTATATTGATTTTTATACAATGCTGTCAGTATGTTGTAATGGTTACTTAAATGTGCAAAAACACTAATAATAAACAATAAATAGGCTGTTTTGAAGCCAACAGTTTTGACTCAATTTGTCCTCTGAATGATCAATATCATCTGATGAACACACAGTGATCCCTTGTTTTTCACGGTTAATGGGGACCCCCCCCCCCCCCCCCGCGAAACTCAAAAAAAAAAAAGTAGCGAGACACTGCAGCGAAACAAGACAAAGGCTCAACTGTGGTCTTTCTGTTACCTTCACAGTCTCTGGTCTCTGAACCGTAGTAAAGAAACCGCTGGTATTGTGCTATTTTTGGCTCGTAATTAGCGGCTAACACGCTAACAACAACAAAACAAACTAACCTGTTGGTTAACAGAGAATGTAAATCTATACATGCTGGGCTGCTGTTGATGATCACTCCACTTTTCATCTAACCCCGTTTTCATTCTGCCGTCCCACGACACACACACTACATTACCCATAAGGCCACACCATTACCCATAAGGCCACCTTCTTAAAGTGGCCAGGCTGGCTCACAGCATTTCTTCACTGTGAGGGAACGCACACAACATCCTGTGATGTTTCTGCGATTTTTTCTTGATTTTTTTTTTAATATATATTTCTGAAAAAAATCCACGAATAACTAAAACCGCGGAACTTAAAGCGCGAATTGGCGAGGGATCACTGTATACAGCAACTTGATTTTTCATCTCTACTTTTAATTTTGATATTAACTGGGTAGAATATCGCAATATATCACGATATCGTGACAATATTGTATCGTGACCCAAGTATCATGATACATATCGTATTGCGAGGTCCTTGCCAATACTCACCCCTAATCTAGACGCACACAAGTATCGTCTCCGGAAGCAACGTCCCCGGGCGTGAACGTGGCCTCGGAGGCAGGTCGGTACCGGAGGTACCAGAGCGGTGAAACGAGGAGCCGTAAATGACGGCCCCCCCGGGGAGGAAGGGCTCTCACTTTCAACCGGACTGATTGAGAAACAAATTGTGGCAAATAAAGCATGTAATTAGATCAGAGGGCCCAGTGTTGCTGCGCTGCACCGCTCTCCTCTGCTGCTCACATTAGAGCCCAGCTTGGACGCCATCCAAGGAGGATAGAAAGAGCAGCAGCCCCCCCCCTCCCTCCTCCTTCCTCTTTTCTTACTGTGTTGTCACCAAGTACAAGGTGGTTTGTTTTCAACCGGCAACAGGCGGCGAAGAGGCTGCCGCAGTCCCTCAACTGATCTGAGGTTTTACTTTCAGGCGGCGTGCTCTTATTCTTTGCTCCATTACTGTAAGTTCAGTCAGTCTGGAATACTAAGCACCGCCGTGATTCAGAAGCTACGGTACGGCGGTAATAACCGGGCTCCCGTTTCCTCCACAACCCCCCCTTTCCACTCGCCAGTCGTTGCTATTTTGTTGTGCTTTCTGAAAACGGAGCGATGTCGTGCCTGCAAAAATAGCACGAATAGTGTCTCGAAGTTCGTTCTGATGACACGTTTATTAACCTTTATTTAACCGGGTTAGTCCCATTGAGATCAAAGGGAGGCCAATTAACCCGACATCCATGTTTTTGGGCTTCGGTTCAGCTCGTTGTTCCTTCTCTAGACCCCTCCCAACATAGTGAGACGGGCACTGCAGTCCATCGTGAGACGAGGGTGACTTCAGAAACACCTGAAATTGCTGTGGAGGAGTTTTAGCCCGTCCTTTTCCCGTTCATTGAGGGGATTCATTAATGCTCAGCTCTCTTCACGTCCTTCAGTCAGGTTGAGGTTTGGACTTTGCAACTTCAAAAGCTTGGGACTCTATTAGTTTCATCCTGGTGGAGATTCGCTGGTTAGCTTTAGATCATTGTCATGTTTTTGTCTCTGGTATGGACAGATGCCGAGGTCCTGTGGCTGTAAAAGCCATCCACAAATCACCAGGCCTCCACCACCCAGGTAACCCAGTAACCCAGGTAACTGCGTGTCCTCAGTGGATATGAGGTGTTCCTGTTGAAATGCTGGGTTTGGTTTGGTTTGGTCTCATCTGTCCATGGGACATTGATCCGGACGTCTTGGCTTTACGAACTTCAGTCCTGTTCACGTTCCTCTTTGGGCTGTCTGACAGTGTGTGTGTAGGTGTGTTCAGGGTGTAGGTTTCCGTGGTGACCGGTGATCTAGACCTCTGACCATCTCACCTGCTCACCATCTTACCATCTCAGTGCTGCTACCTGCATCTGTTTATGTAGTCATTTCATTCAGTCATTTGTGTGCTCTAGAGGTCTTCGGAACAACCAGAGAACCCGAGGTTCTGACCCGACCCGAATTGGGTCTCGGGTCCATTCAAAAGACGTGACTCCGGGTTCGGATCGGAATCGGTACGGTTAGTCTCAGGTCCGGTCGGTGCTCTCTGACAGGCTGGGTCCACGTTTACTCCAGAGAGGTAAAGATACTGGTGGTGGCAGCCAATGTCAGGACTCGGGGCAGTTAAATGATTATTAATTAACGTGGCGTGTTTGTCATGAAACAATCGTGTTGCCGTAGCGTGTTATTTGCGGTTTGCCCGGCAGCTGTAAAACACAACGGATCACCAACATGACAACGTTGGATGAGAGAACATATTCACGACACGTCCTGACCGGTGTAGGCTATTAGCGTTAGCAGTTGCTACCAATAGCATCTGTATCCACAAAGAGAATAACGACGTGGATTTATTGTTGTTTACATCACGTAGCCTATGTAGCAACTGAACCGGTAGAAGAAGACAACTTTAGGTAAGAAAATCAAGTTTTATTCAACGCTAGACAACTTTAACATGAGCAGCTATGGGCTGGATTGTCTCGGTTCTATTCAGGAAACTCGGTTCAGTTCGTGGTCGGAAACTAAAGACTCCGGTCGGGTCGGTTTCAGGTCGAATTTTCACGGGTCCATTTGGGTTGGGGTCCATGAAAGTGGACCCGTGAAGACCTTTAGTGTCCTCTCCTCTCTCTATCCTACATCCTCTCTCTGTCCTCCGTCCTCTCTCTGTCCTCTCTTCTCTCTTTTTCTTTCTTTATCCAGCTGGTCTTTATCAGGAAGGTCCCTCCATATGATCCAGGTCCTGCTCAAGGTTTCTTCCTCTTAAAGTGGAGTTTTTTCTTGCCACTGTTTGGCTTAAAGGTTATTTTCTTCCTCTGTGGGAGTTTTTTACCTGCCATTATCCTTGTTTAGGATTTAATATTATAATTTTTAGTTAATGATATTTGCTCGGGGGTCATGATCTGGGTCTCTGTATTGCTCCTAGAGACAATTGACATTGTAACAGACACTATACAAACAAAATAAAATTTGACAGTGACGGTGTTAGAACCCGTCCACCTAATGGCCATTCACTTCTACATCCGCCCACATCTCTGCAGCAGTCGCAGCCTACGATTCGAGAGGGTTCAACGCCACGGCGTCTGCACAAGCCGTCCTTGACATCGCAAGATTGAGTCGTCATAATATTATACGACTGCAGAAATGGCGCAGCGTAGTGCTGGGCGGTATACTGGTCCATACCGAATACCGGTGTTTAATTTTCTTATGATATGAATTTTTCATATACCGTAATACCGGTGAGTATGTACTGTAGCGTACACAACGTTGGGAACGCCACGCGGCGGAACGTAAGTGCCACAGAACATTGTTTGACAGGGGACTGTTTTGCAGTTGCACTGGAGGCACAACACGCTACTAGTTTCTGGTTAAACGGTGATGGCTGCAAACAGCGAAAGTCCCGAAGTGGAAGCTCCAGAACGGAAACACGAGACTGAGGAACTTCTTCCTAAACGAGGAGCCGTGTCTGTCGGGTGGAAGTTCTTTGGATTTAAAAAAGACGACGTCCAACAAACTACAATAATCTGCAAATGTTGCTGAGCTAAAGTTGTAGCCGCGGGAGGCAACACCAGCAATCTGCTGCTTTATATGCTGCTACAGGATAATACTTTTTTTTTTTTCAAAACTTGTATACTGCAAGTTGCGTACTTTTTTTTACTATTTATTTGTTGAAATATCTGGAGAACGTTGTTTACATTGTGTAGTTAATGTTGATTTTTTGCAAAATGTTATTTCAAGTTGTTTGCAAATGTGAAAAATAAAAGGGTTCTGTATTTTAACTGCAACTTTCATTTATTCTGATTACTTTACTTAATCAGAATCATGAGTGCCACCTCTTTGTAAATAGTATCATTTTGTGAGGCCATGCAAACCTGTATTAATACTAGTGTAGATATGAATGTTTTTCTACAATATTCACTCTTTGTGACAGTAAAATAGGTCATTCTAAGACAATTTACTGCAGCAATTCCTCTCTAAATGATTAGAAAATGTGGTTAACAGTTGTGCCTTCAAAAAAAAATACCGTGATATACCGTGAAACCGATATAATTTTGAAAAATACCGTGATATAAATTTTTGGTCATACCGCCCAGCACTTGCGCAGCGCACAGGAGACCTTAGACATCAGAGGCTTTCTCTTCTAAATAAACTAGACTTGTTCGGTCTGCTACTCCAGTGGTTCTCAACTGGTGGGTCGCGACCCAAAAGTGGGTTGCAGATCCATTTTCAGTGGGTCGTGGGCCTTTGCCTGGGGAAGGAAATGCTAAAAAAAAAAAAAAAAAAAGTCATTCATACTCCTTAACAGTAGATGGCGATAATGCCCTGTAATGCGAGTTGACACCCGCCAGTTCACACCTCAGAAAAAGACCTGCAAAGTTTGTTTCCATATGTTGAGCAGGTGAAACACAGATACAACGAAGAATATATGAGATATGGATTTCTTATCTTGAAGACAAAGGTCAGTGAGTGATTATTCAGATAAAACTATATATTTTGAGTTCTTCTGTCGATTTTAAATTGTTTTGTTTTAATGTGGATTTTATTTGAAAGCACTTTGGTCACCTTGTGTGTTGTAAAGGGCTCTATAAATAAACATTGATTGATTGATTGATTGATTGATGTTCTGATTGTTATGTCGGCTTTATGATTAATGCTTAAATAAGTGACTCGATAGTTTTAATAGGAAATTGTTATATATTCAGGAAGTGGATACTCAGCAAATGCTACATATTTGAGTTCTTTTTGAAACTACTACTCAGTGGTTGTACTTTTTTTATTTCATGTTTGTACATGTTGAGTCTGTTAAAAAAGGCTGAAGTTACTGAAGTGAAGTGTTTTGGATTTAATTAAAATGCAGCTAATTGAGCATCAAAGGGAATATTTCCCACTTGAAGTCATTTTGGTTATGCCAGTTTGGTTTTTGCCATTTTGGTTCACCCATAAACATATTTTTTTTGTGTTGGCATTCTGTGATATTCTATTTTACTATCTCCAATTCAAACTGGACAATCTTTTCAATTAATAAATTTGAGAAGTTGGAAATTTTCCTTGATTTGGGTCGTGGCTTGTCATTAAGGGTGATGGTGGGTCCTGAAGCCAGACCAGTTGAGAACCACTGATCTACTCGACAGTCCACCGCCTGAAAAGGGCTTGTAACACAAAAGTGCAGGCAAAGGTCTCGTACAGGGTTTCCGTTGTCCGGTAATTACCGGACTTTGTCCGGTAAAATATGCCGAAGTCCGGTATTTTATAATTTCTCCGGTAAAAATTTCCGGTGAAAATACTCCTCCCAAGCACAATTTCAGTTGTAATAAAATGGGTAATTTCCACATCATTTTATGAAAAAACATATACTTTTTTTTACAAATGAGTAGTGTGTGTGGTGTGTGTATGTGTGAATGAATGAATGAACGTAGCCTATATGTGGAACGAAACTTGTCGCATTTGTTTCATTAAATCTAACAAACGGCGCACCACAACAGAGAGGTATTTGACATGGCGAAACAGGCGAATCTCAAAAGCTATTTTCTAAAACGAAAAAGCTCTAATGGCGAGGGTGATGATGAGTCTAACTCATAGGCTATAGGCTAACTATAGGCCTTCATCTTTTTATGTTAGTTAAGTTATGCTCGTGAGTCAATTGACGGGACTTATTTTATTTGAAATAGCCTGTTTTTCAATAAAAACACTATTAAATGACTTGCATTGATATCGTACTACTGCATATGATTTATTTTTAACCTCAGTAAATTCATATAGCCCATGTGACCGGAATTTCAAACATTTGTCCGGTAAATTGAAAACCTGCCGGTCACATTGTCCGGTGCCAGTTTTTTCTAGTGGAAACACTGGTCTCGTATCGACTGCAGTTTCACACAGTTTCCACACGCGGCCGCGTCTATCGCAGATTATGTCTCGAGCAATTATTCATTTTCTCAAACCTTCGCACAATTGAGTGGCGTAATAAGATCCTACACCAAAGCACAGCGGAGTCTGAGAGAACTGTTCAGGGTGTGTGAAGCAAGACTCATGTCCAAAAAATCCAAGGAGGGGTCCGCCACAGATCCTGATCACTTCCAGCCTCAGACGCCACACACACACACACACACACACACACACGTACAGTATCCTGGACCGAGACCCGGTTACCCGGACGAGCACGATCGTCGTCACTCCAGCTCTCCATCTCCTCATCATCATTAGCTGCTTTCACATCCTGTGCGCTCTGAAAAGGCCCGATCGGGCCACCACAGGTCATCGGCAGTTAATCTCCCCCACATTTGGTTGCCATGCAGACGTCTCTGTCACGACCCGTGGGAGTGGCGACTCACACCGTCCGTGACCCGCCGGCACAATGTGTGTTTTGTCTGGGGCGACACCGTCGACGCTATTCTCCACGCATTCCAGCGCCGTCCGTGTGGTCGACGGGGCCGAGCCCTGCTGCAGGAGACAAATTAATATCCACTCCATCTCCCCCCCCGACTCATACCCTCCTTTTACCAACCCCACAGCGAGACACCTGCCTCCCAGCTGTCAGTCCAGCGCTCCGCTTTTTTATTCATTTTGTTCCATATTTCTGCGTCTGTCACGTCGTCAACGTCCTTACGTCATATTCTTCCAAACCTCACTTTGCCTCATCGTTTTGTTCCGCTCTAATAGTTTTTATTATTCATTTAGCATTGTTTTTGCACCGTCGGAAAAAAAATATATATAAAAAAAAAAAATCCTGCACACATACCACATCTGTTTGCAATCACAAACTAGGTGATATCATTGCGGTCGGAATAGCAGGCAGAGCAGAGGTGCGTTTCGTTGCGTGACCTTCTGAGGAGGCTCCGCGGGCAGCGTTTTCAACCTTGGGTGGCCCCGTGGGGACCCCTGACTATTCAGGACGTCCATCTCGGTTCTGTATCTCACAATCTGCATGATTTCAGCCTCTGACCTCAACAGACCGATGGGAGAGAAGAAGGAATTCCCAGAATTGCCCGTTACGACGGGATTAGCGGTAGCGCCTTAGCTCCAATCAAGTTCCTTTTTAAGTTCTTAACCTAACCTTATAAAGTTTGCATATATTTAAACCCTGAAGCAGACCCCAAAAAGCAGATGAATTCCTGACGGGGGGCAGAGAAACCCCGCATTTTCCAGCGCCGCACCACCCACAGTGTTGTCTGAAGACAAAGCGTGAAACAGAGGGAGACGAAGGAGGTGGAAAAGAGTGAAAAGGGGCTTGGAGAGAAAAGAGCGGAGGTGGAGGAGGGTCACAGATATCCTGACTTGTGCTGTCAGTCGACAGGAGCGTTCGGGGGAACCCGCACGGCCCGGCAACGACCGCGTAGGCTCGTGTGTCGGGCCTCCCGGAGATCAGTAAAATACACGGAACAAGCCAGATGACTCGAACTTTTGAGTGAAGTTGAGAAAAAAAAAGAAAGAAAACACAGAAAACAACATTTTTTCTCAGACATAAACTAACATACTGAGGGGTGAGTATTGGCAAGGACCTTGCAATACGATATGTATCATGATACTTGGGTCACGATACAATATCACGATATATTGCGATATTCTACCCAGTTAGAAGTTGCTGTATATGTTCATCAGATGATATTGATCATTCAGAGGACAAATTGAGTCAAAACTATTTGCTTCAAATCAACTTATTGTTTATTATTAGTGTTTTTAATAAATAAATAAAATAAAATGTTCCTAAAAAATCGATATTAGGAGCTAAAAAATCGATATTATATTGGGCGGCCGAAAATCGCGATATATTGCCAAATCGATTTTTTTTCCCACACCCCTACTAATACTCACTAAAATGTACAAATTCAACAAGTTAACGAGCTAACAGTCCATGCTAGAAATACAGAATCTTTTAGTGCTCATATGACAATGAAGTCTTACATTTATCATCTAAAAGTGGCAGGAAAACAAATTCACTGGTTTTCTCCATTAATTTGACATCAAACATGATCTGATCTACATCTAAGTCTCAGCCATGACGTGTCTAAGCTGATAACGCACAGACAATTATCGTTTGTGTCTTTACTAATTACACCAAATAAACCTCCTCCTGCTGCAGTAGAAGTAGCTATAATCGTGATATCACGATATATTGCGATATTCTACCCAGTTAGAAGTTGCTGTATATGTTCATCAGATGATATTGATCATTCAGAGGACAAATTGAGTCAAAACTATTTGCTTCAAATCAACCTATTGTTTATTATTAGTGTTTTTAATAAATAAATAAAATAAAAATCTCCTAAAAAATCGATATTAGGAGCTGAAAAATCGATATTATATTGGGCGGCCAAAAATCGCAATATACTGCCAAATCGATTTTTTTTTCCCACACCCCTACTAATACTCACTAAAATGTACAAATTCAACCAGTTAATGAGCTAACAGTCCATGCTAGAAATACAGAATCTTTTAGTGCTCATATGACAATGAAGTCTTACATTTATCATCTAAAAGTGGCAAGAAAACAAATTCACTGGTTTTCTCCATTAATTAATTTTTCTCTATTAACATCAAACGTGATCTGATCTACATCTAAGTCTCAGCCATGACGTGTCTAAGCTGATAACGCACAGACAATTATTGTTTGTGTCTTTACTAATTACACCAAATAAACCTCCTCCTGCAGTAGAAGTAGCTGAACTCAGACTAATTACATCAATGAAAGCTAATTGGATTCAGCAGTTTGAACACCTAGAGTTTGGAAATAAGTTTGGAAGAGTTGGTTTTTGAGGCACTTTGATATTTAGAAAATAAAAAGAGAAAAAAAAAATCCACTTAGTTTGCTGTTGAGAAGAAGCATCTGCTGATAAAATCCAAAGGGATCTCTGAAGACCAACGATCAGGAGCAGCTGATCCGCGTGAAACAAACCGTCTAAACGCGGAGGCGGTTTAGGACCGTAGCTTCTCTTCCAGCCGAGACGACTCCAAAGACGCGAAGCAGTATCCTCAGGTAATGAAAAACCCGCGAGCACAGCCGAAGGCTTGAAAACACCGCTGGTGCTGGAAAAGCACACGTTGCTGCGCGCGTTAAGTTTGCCGAGAAGCTCCTCGGCAATCAATGATGCTACTGGGAAAAAGTCATACTGGGAACCATACTCGGACGCACCTCACGAACATCCAAGTGTCGTGGTTTGCGTTGGCTCAGCGCCCGGACGACTGGCCGTCATTGAGGGAAATGTGAGTCACACGTAGATGTAGGTGTGTTCAGGGTGTTGGTTGCCGTGGTGACCGGTGATCTAGTCCTCTGACCATCTCACCTCAGTGCTGCTACCTGCATCTGTTTATATAGTCATTTCATTCAGTCATTTGTGTCTCTCCTCTCTCTGTCCTCCATCCTCTCTCTGTCCTCTCTCCTCTCTTTTTCTTTCTCTATCCAGCTGGTCTTCATCAGGAAGGTCCATCCATATGATCCAGGTCCTGCTCAAGGTTTCTTCCCTCTTAAAGGGGAGTTTTTTCTTGCCACCTTTTGGCTTAAAGGCTTTTTTTCTCCCTCTGTGGGAGTTTTTTACCTGCCATTATCCTTGTTTAGGATTCAATATTATATTTTTAGTAGGGCTGTGCAACGATTAAAATTTTTAATTGCGATTAATTGCATTATTTCCCTGATTAGTCACGATTAAACGCATTGTATACGTGAAATCAAACAATGAATTTAAAAGTAGTGTAAAGGTCACTTTTATTTAAATGTTCTGCTGCCATATGAACTAAAGTGCCATAACATTTGTTGTTCAAACAATTTTAACATCAGCACTTGAAAAATAAAAAAAGTCTACCAACAAAATTCTAACAATCTGGAGGCCACAATTATAACATTAAAACAGAATCAGCTTGGCACTTCTCCCCTGGGAGAACTTTAAAATGAAAATGTCCATGTTAAAGTTCTGTAACTTTATCAATCTGTAATTATCTGTGTATCATTTGTTTTTTTTTTTCATTTTCAATTGTCAATCAAAAATTTAAAAAGTTAAAAAGTAACTTTTAATTTTTTCTGTTTTTTAATCTAACACAAAAAACAAATAAAATATCTGGTTTTTTATACTTCAATTTAAACAAACAGGCCACGGGACTGAATTTGTTTTTAATTTACATTCTAGTCTAATGTAAATACGGTTTGATAGGGATCGGAAAATCGGCAAAATAACATTATCCTTAATGGAGGAGCAGCGAGAACGTCCGACCTAGCAACAGTAACTAGGAAGGGGGCGGCGCTTACCGAAAGGTCAATTGACATTGTAACAGACGCTATACAAATAAAATTGAATTGAATTGAATTGAATTTCAAAGGTTTATGAAAAACTCCCCACCAGTTGAAGCCCAGTAGGAGATGGGTGACGCACCAGGACAGCGGACCCTAAACATGGACGTAAATCCACCACTGGGGGACTTCAGAAAGACAAAACCCATCTGACCCGGTCAGTCGAGACCTAAACCCTATAAATAACCCAATCAATATTTATAACCAGCTCCTCCAAAAACGGCATCTTATTGGTATGTTCCTACGGCTTCCCACAAAACTAAACAGAAATCTGGTGCACAAACTCCAAAAGGTTTGAAAGCTAAATTCAGAGACCCCCCCCCCATCAGTCCTGAGCTGCATTAAAGAAGGAAGACGAGAAAAGAGAGTCAGAAGAGATGAAATAACACCAAGTCAAACCAAGTGGCAGGTCCCAGTCCCATACGTGATGCCAACGCCCCACTGTGCCTCGGTTAGCCTGATTAATTGTGAAAGTGCAAGAGATTAAAGGAGGCACATCCCAGCGCTGCAGCTAATAGATTTAATATTCATGAAGCTCTAATAAGGAGGGGAAAGGCAAGTGGGAACCAATTTATCCTGAAGTCTGTTTTTACTCAAATGGAAAAATATATTTGAATAAGGAGTGGAGCTGAAGGGGATGGAAAATCCCGCGTCCATTTATTCAAATTTCGGCAGCAGCGTTCTCCGCGTGTTTTCCTGGAGGACAAACGTTCGTGCTGCGCGGGGATGCGCAGCAGCTTAAAGACAAACAGCAGATCGAGTCTGAGCGGTACTCACCTGACGGCTCCTCCGTGCTGCTGGATGGAGTCGTAGGAGGAGAAACTGGTATCTCTACTCCAAGAGAAGACATGAGAGACAAAAGACAGTTCAGTGTCATTGCATTTAGGAGGCATAATCACAAGTGTGTGCATGCAAATGTGCACATTTAACAGGAGCTAAAGCAGAGAAATTCAGAAAGTGTCAAAGCCCTGTCATTTAGTTTTTCCTCAGACAAGATTTTTGTGCTTTTGGCCGATAATCATGATGAAAGGTTGGCTGAAAATTCTGTATAAAACATCTGAAAACCCAAATCCCAATAAGAATGAATCGTGCTTTAACCTGGGAGTTGACCAGGGAGCTTTGCGGTCTTTCGATGTAATTTCTTTACATAAATAATATGCTGAGAAAGTCTTCAACAATCGTTTATACGAAGTCGGGTCGAAAGTGCAGAAATACGAGGTTGCAGCCTCGTAAAAACGAGGGACTTTTCCAGCATTTTTAGGATACAGAGACGGTCTAATGTGGAGGTCATCTCACTTATAGCTGCAGTATGTGAAACAAATTCATTGTTAGACCAATGCCACTGAGGCTTGAGGTCTACTAAAGCTGCAAAGAAGCATTTTCCAAGAACTAAGACCTCTTAAAGGCACCTGTTCTTTAAACCCAATCAATTTCACCACAGGAGCTGCTAAGGGGGATATACCTTTGAGATTGCCCTCTAAAACACTGCTAATAGGGGGGCAATAGCTCTGAGATCACCTAAACTTTGTCTCGTGAGGAACAAAGTTGAAATGCAGCACTGCAGCTGTCGGAGGGCTACGCACCAGAGTCAGATTTACGTCTGGTAGGTTTAAGGGCCGACTCAACGATCCTGCATCAGGGTTGATACCAGACTGCATGTGAGTGAGACCACTGATTCAATTTGTGGAGAGCTGCGCAGGAACGTTTGAGGACTATGCACCTGCCGAGAAAATCCAGAAGCAAGTGGACACTCTCACGATTACAGCAAAGACCTGCCTCGTTTTTACCTGAACTTTCACCAGAGGCATCAGAAATTAACAGATGCACCGCTGCCACTTCATCATGGCTGCACCGACTCCCTCCCTTGGCACAATTTAGCACTGTTGTTAACTCAGTCCACAGCTGGAAGGTTACAAGGATACTTATTACCTGATTCACTGTTCTTTGTTTGCCTGTTAATACGGTTGAGGCTCTGTTCACATTTGGTTCAGTTTTGGCCCCTTTGAAATGAACTCTGGCTGCCTCGTCGGTTCAGTTTCCTTTGAACACGTCTGAATGCTAACACCCAAACCTTCATGCACGCAAGTGAACCGAGACCGCTTGGGACGATGGGTCTGCTTCTAAAAAAAAAATCTATCATCATGTTGAGATGTTCACCTTTGATTATGCAGTCATAAATATGGGCTTTTTGGAATATGACCATATAAGGAAATGACTTCCTCTATGATGTCACTGAGAGCTGATGGTAGAAAAAAACATTACAGAATTAAGTGTTTTGAACACATTCACAGCCTGGGATAAAAAAAAATCTTTTAAAAAAATCAATAAAATATGGGTGCGGTTTTTTTGATTGACAGCTGGCATAGTCAATGGGTAGCTGCCATCACTTCTGGGCTGTGAATAAAGACCTGACTCAACACAATGAATTTTTGAAGATGGTGTAGATGATTGTTTTGCTGCTAACTGTGCTAAGGGATTGGTGCAACCAGTTTTGGGCTGGTCTGGAAGGGTTTGGTCAGAGTGAAGGTCTTATTTCTATCTGGAGCTAGCCAACTGGGCCGGCTGATGAACTCAGCTCTTCAGGTTGAGCGACGTGAACCTCAGATCATTTCGGGACAACCCGACTAACTGGAGCACTTGCCAACAACATGCAAAACGAGCGCTAGTTCTCATTTCCGGTAATTTCCAACGTGGAGTTGGAAAACCCATGCATGACATCACAGAGGTTTACCCAGTTCATCTAATACAGTCCACGGCTGCGTCTCTTGGTCCATCTGATATCGAAAGGACGATAAAAACAAACGAACCAAGACTTTCTACAACCAAAAACGACTACATATATCAGTCTCTGCTTTGGTCCAGACCTAAAATACCGAACAAGTGTGAACACCCCCTGGTTGGCTGTTTCCTCACTGCAGTCATAAACCACAGCAGAGCTGTTCACAGTTTGAACGTCCGAAGACTTGATTCTCTCCGCCTTCCTTCATCTTCTGCGGTATTCAAAAGCGGGAAGGAAGTTGACATTTAAGCGAAACCATCCATGGAGGCCGACTCCTCTTATCTCCAAAGGAGCAGGATGGCAACAGGAGATACGACATGTTTGTTATCGTAGCCGGGGAGGGAGAGAAGTGAACAAAAGTCGAAACCACAGAGGTGTATCAAAGACGCATGCAAAGACAGAGCAGGACACACTGAGGGTGAAGGTGTGCAGCAGCGGTGGTTTTGTGCATGTGGGGAGGAAGAAGGAATCAAGTCTTCTGATGGTGTAAAGTCAGATGTTCACAGCTGGGACTGAGGAAACCCGCCTCCACATGTAGCAGGCGCGTATGAGTCTGATGGATGACGTTGGACGCTGGTGGTTAACGTTGTTGATAACCTACCGACAAGAAAACAAGTCGGCGGCAAATTAACGGCGCCGGAAGCCCAAAGTCGCAGGCGCTGTTTGTGATCCATCAGTATTCAGCTGTCACGCCACATTCAACGGGAAAAGCTTTGTTCCCATAACTGCCTTGTGCAGATTTACGGCTGACATCGCTGGCGGGAGTTCAAACTCGATGATGTAACGCGGCTCCGCTGAAACGAAAGCTGGCGAGCTCTGCAAGTCTATTAGAGGGGAGGCGAATGATTTAGCCACTACACTTCTAAAAGATCAGCTCCAACTCCCAGAAATCCATTAATAACTTAGATGTTTGGACCTCTGTCAAAAAATAAAAACCAATCTGTTCATAGTGAGAGTTCCACCTGCAGAATTCAAAACCTTTTTGCACCGTTTGACGTTTTTGGGGGTTGAAGGTGTTGGCAGTGACGGTTCCAGGTCTTCACTCTGATTCACGGAGACCCGCCGAGCATCTGACCGTCCCCATGTTACCTTTAATAATGCCATTATTTCAACATGAAGGCTCTGAAATCTTGTCTGAAGAAAAAGAGTGCCAGGATCTGTGGGTAGATGTGTGTGTTTGGTGTACTGGTGGCGAACTGTTGCTTTAATTGACCGTGATCTTTTTTTTTTTTTTTTTGAACATATGTGCACATGTGTGTCATCACATCAGGTAAGACCGTCCTGCGGTGAGGCAGACACGGTAAAGGTCGGTTCCACGTACTTATGCAGGGGGCAATGGGCGAGCGGCTCTGCTGGTAGCCTTTAGCGCAGCGGTTGCACGTGATACCGGTCACGCCGTCTTTACAGGGACATTGTCCTGTGGTTTGGTTACAGGTTTTGCCAGCGGCGCCCACGGGATGGCAATCGCATGCTGTGAGGGAAACAGAGGAAGAAAGAGAGGCACGGTGAGAGGCACGTGGGGAGATACAAACATGTCGGATCTGAAGGCGGTGCAGGTGGGTACACAGCAGCGGCGGCGGCAGCAGCGTGGCGACGACAATAGAGTGCTGAGAGGTGGGTGGAGACGTGCACAGAGAGCAGATATGCAACACAACACGACACTCGTACTGACAGGCCTGAACCAACGGGGAAACTCTGGCTCTGCTGTTTGAGACTGTTCCTCGTGTGACCACTAGGGGCCGACCCCAAGAGCAACCATAGACCATGTTAAAAACTGCACACCAGTAGTGCTGGGCGATATGGAAAAAATCACATATCACGATATGGACTATTTTATATCACGATAACGATATATATCACGATATACCATAATAAAGTATGTTTTCAGTTATTCTCTGAAAAGTTTGACAAAAATTTCATTGCTTACTTTTCAACTTTATTTTGAAAGGACATTTAGCTGAACTGTCACAAACATACATTTTAGTGCAGCAAAAACAGGTAGGTACAGAGGTACAGTAGCTTTCACATTTTTTTTTAAAGTGCACAACAATTTCTGAGAGAAAAAACACATTTTTGCTCTAAAGTTCAGCTATAAAAATTAAACACAAATTATTTTTCAACTTTCTGAAATCTGTAACCTTGTAGTGCAAAGTTTGCAAACCAATATAAAGTGTCTAAAGTAAACATCAGGGTTGAAGAGAACTCTGTTTAAGGCATTAACCATGAATAAAAGGGCAAACATAAAAGGCTACTTTGTAGAAGTAGATATGATTCTATCAAATTTATCGTTGCAGGTTATTTAATTACATATTTCCTGTAATAATTGATAAAATTAGGTTAGAAACGATAGAAACGATAGAAGAGAAATGGCACGATACACACTTTTATATTGTCCCCACGATATATATCGTCATATTGCCCAGCACTACACATCAGTAATAAATATACTTACAGACTGGTACAGTTTTGGTTTCCATCACTAGATTTCACATCCGTGACAACATGTAAATAATAAAATTGCACTGGTCTCTTTTTTTTTTAACAACTACCTCCTCACAATCATGTAAATACTGTTCAAATCTGTGTAAATCTTATAATCACATCTTTGCTCATAATTTATATTTATTCATCCAAATCTGACCTGCACTTTACAACAATAGTTATTTATTACTTGCACTATGTACATTCATATTTATATATATATACATGTGTATATATGTGCGTATACTGTACACTGTATTTCACTGCAAAAGCACTTCTGGTTAGATGCTAACTGCATTTCGTTGCCCTGTACTTTGACATGTACAATGACAATAAAGTTGAATCTAATCTAATCTCATCTAAATTTCAGATGGTTAAAAGTAAATAAAAAGAGTTTAGGATGTCTTATTTTAAAGCGAATATGCCTTTTTGTGCTGTTCATTGTACTCGACCACCTCAGGGACCGTCCAGAAAAACTGATTTGGCAATATATCGCGATTTTCGGCTGCCCAATATAATATCGATTTTTCAGCTCCTAATATCTATTTTTCAGGAAAATTCTACCATTACAACTGGTTACCTAAATGTGCAAAAGTGCTAATAATAAACAATAAATAGGTTGTTTTGAAGCAAATAGTTTTGACTCAATTTGTCCTCTGAATGATCAATATCATCTGATGATATACAGCAACTTGATTTTTCATCTCTACTTTTAATTTTGATAATAACTGTGTAGAATATTACAATATACCGTGATATCGTGATACTATCATATCGTGACCCAAGTATCACGATACATATCGTATTCCGAGGTTCTTGCCAATACTCACCCCTAGTCCAGAGTTCCACATTTCTGTTTTTTTCTAAATTTTACTATTCTTTCACAATCTAAGCTGCAAATCTTGATATCGTGACAGATTTCAAATGTCCTTCAAACTCGATATTTCCTGACAGATGTGACCTGGAAGGGCTCGGCTCAGTGTGAGAGGATCCCGTTGTGAGGCCTAAATTTAAGCTTCAATGTCAAACCGATGATTGTGTCACATCACAAGCTCGGCCGTTGCTTGATGTGCATCTCTCCACAAATGTTACTGGGTTGACGTGGATGGGTCTACTTCTCCTTGACATTGTTTATTTCTCGTTTTTACCTCCGCCAAGGAGGTTATGTTTTGCCGGCGTTTATCTGTCTGTTTGTCTGTGTTCAAGATAACTCAAAAAGTTATGGATGGATTTTGATTAAATTTTCAGGAGTTGTCAGAAATGTGAAAGGAACAACTGATTTCATTTTGGTTGTGATCCGGAAGAAATACTGGATTCTGGATCACTTTCAAATTTTCGATAACATTGCGGTCAATGGGGCCGAAAATTTTGTTTCTCAATATCTCCATTAATTATTGCCCAGAACTCATGAAATTTGGTCAAAAACCCTGGACCAGCCAACAACAACGGATATCCTGTACGTAGACTGCATGCATTGATGCCAAGTAGAGCCTTAAATCCTGAATAAGACATCTTTGCGATGCTAGTTACCACAAACCAGCTTTCTTTCAGCTTCGCACAAGGCTAAACTAGCGTCCGTTCTAACCGAATCCCTCTGCCCGTCTTTGTTTCAGGTGTTTTGGTCGCAAGATCACATCTGAAACAAAAAGAGCTGGCAGCCTTTGTCACTGCTACCATCGGGCGCTCCGCCAGGCGCTCTGTCGGGCCCATCTGGTTCGTGATGAGCTCTTAAGGTTTGTCCACAGCCCTGCTTCGACTCGGACACGTCAGACTGCTGCACCTGAAACGGCGGGTCGAGATGAGCGTTGTCATGATGTCGCTTGGCATCGTAGGTTGACGTGAGTCGAGCTAAAACAACTAGCTGAGGTAAGATCGGTGGGCTACGGCGAACCAACAGGGGGTAGAGTGGAGACACCACTCCTCCGACACCCGTGGGTGACTGGCCTGAAGAAGCAACACATCCTCCACGCCTGGCCGTCGCCATCATCGTCCGCCTCGGTGCCCGGGCTCGTCTGCGACTGGCACGTCTGAGCCGCGGCTGCAGCTGGTATGTGTGAGGTACAGAGAAAAGCTTTCTGCATGTTTACCAAACGATAAAATAATGGAGGATAATCCCAGTCGTCTGTTTCCGATTAACTTCAGGCTTTGAATGCCAGCCCAAAACGTCTTTCACACTTCCTCCCAAACTGGGGGGTCTATGAAACACACATGCCTCAGGAATGTGATCATTTTTCAATCGCTCGCCCTAATCCAAACGCTTCAATTATCTCCCAGCAAAACCTGTCGGGTTTGAAATCAGCGCTGAATAATAGAGGTCTGAGAGGTTTTAACTTCACAAGTGTTTTGGATAATAAACAACTCCTCCTTCGTCTTCCCGACGGTCTTTAATGTAAATCCAGCCCTGATGATCCATCATCATTTCCATCGACATCAAACTCCGATCCTCCAATGTGTTTTCCGTTCTGTTTATTTCCTGGAAAACCTGCAACGCTCCGACTCTCAGCCTCGTGGCGGGGCCGGCTCTGCTCGGCTTGGAGGATTTTCTCCTGCCTTGTGTCACGTGTCACTCTGGGAACCTTCAAAGGCACAGCTGAATTAATGCACTTTAGGGGTTTTTAGTGGGGGTATTTAGCGGTTTGGCCTTTTTCTTTTTTAATGCGTGCCTTCAATCACCAGACTGCCGAGTTCACAGACAGAATTACAGCTTCAAAAACAATGTGCTCATTTCATAGCATTCCTCTGAAATTAGTCTTTAAATGTTAATATTAATAGTAGAGGTTCTTCGCCACTATGACTCTGTGATTTTACCACATGGTACCTGAGTCAATGTCTAATTTATCTACGACCCCAAATCAGAGTCAGCAGAGTAACTTTGACTTTTATATCTTTGCAGAGAGTTTGAACCAAAGACATTTCACATATTTTTAGTCTTCGTGCATTTTTGTATTGATTCGAGGACAACTTAGAGCAAGTAAGAAAACAAAAGGAAAAGAAATAATAGTGATGTTTATTCCAGGTGATAATGGGTAAGCCTTCAAAGAGCAAAGACGGGCAGAGGATCTCCACTCGGTCAACAGATGGTTGAAAAAATTCATTGAAATTAGTAGAAACAATGTTCCTGAAAGAAACATTGGAAGCAAATTTGAATCTTTCTCAACGGCAGTGCAGCTTATAATTTAACAATTCAAGGGATCTGGAGGAGTTTCGGTACATAAAGGCTGATTCATGCATCCACATAGCAACAGTTCCTTTGTTCATGTCATTACTGTAGGGGTGCACGATAACTATCGGGCCGATAACAGGAAATTATGACGTCATTCCGATATCTCTGATATCACGACGAATAGCCTCGATAACATATATATTTTTGTCAACACGGCAGTGTCTCGCTCCCTCTGAGCCTTGAGTGACCGGCAGTGAATGTTATGTTCAAATTACGTCGGCATAATCAGAAAAACAATTTCTCATTTAGGAAAATCAAGAATTCCCCCTCATGCCAGAAAACAACTTGTTAACTCGGTCATAATTTTGGTAGTTGTTGACTTGAATTGATATTCACAGTATTTTCCCTCATGTTACACATAAAAAAAGAAAAAATAGAAAAGGCTGAAAGAACAACCAGCAAACGAGGGAATGTGGGAATTTACGTTACACTTTGAATGCAGCCTGCAGCACAGCGCTGATCACAACAAACATGGCGGCGTGGAACTTTGTTAAAGTTTCAGAAGAAGATAGTTTGGTGGTTATTTGTGACGAATCCTCCAAGTGAATTCTACGAGGAGGGAAGCACAAGCTTTAATACGTAAAACCTGATCAGCCACCTACAACATAACAATCACTTCCATGGAATTTTGAAATCACGCTAATGTGAGCTAATGGAAGCTAATGCTAACGTGCGCAAGCCAGCAGCAGTCTCTCTTCCCCTACCCTCATCTGTCTCATCTAAAGCTTCCATGAGATAAAAAAAAAAAAAAAAAACGACTGAACCTCATTTACTTTAATTAAACGCATTAATTTAAATGGAACCACAAGTCAAAATCCTTTAAATGTTAATCCTTTTCAGTTTCTAATTCTGATGCATGTATTTCCATCAGTTATCAGTTATTTTTTATATCAGTCAGTAATGAACCGTATTTAAGTTAATGTGAGATATCAAATAGGTTTGTTTGATAGCTTAACAAAAATGTTTGAGAGGCTTGACAATAGTTTTTCATTGTAAAAAATAAATATCTGTTCATTTAACGAGTCCAAACTATGGATGACTTATCTTTTAAATGGTTTGAGAGTTACCTTAGCGACAGGCAGCAGTGTGTTGCTATTGGTGATGTTAAATCTGAATATGTCCAATTAGCAAAAGGTGTGCCACAAGGCTCAATTTTAGGGCCTATTCTGTTCTCAATTTACATCAATGATATTACCTCAGCTGTCACTGGGTGTAATATTCATCTCTATGCAGATGACACTGTTTTGTTTTGGTATTGCCAATGATGTACACTCAGCCATAAATTCCCTCCAACACTGCTTTTCTGATTTCCAAGTTGCACTCAATAATCATAAACTGGTACTCAATGCAGGCAAAATTCATGTTGTTTACACGATGATCTCATCATTTCTACCAATTATGGTACAAATATTGAAAGGGTCACTGAATACAAGTACCTTGGTATCTGGTTAGATAATAAATTAAACTTTAAACATCATGTTTCTAAGCTGGTGACGTCTTTAAGAAATAAAATTGGTTTCTTTTATAGAAACAGGCTCTCATTTCCGCCACATTGTAGGAAGATGCTTGTTGAGGCAACTTTTTTATCAGTGTTGGATTATGGTGATATTTTGTACATGCACGCCTCTGCTGCGACTCTTAAACCCCTGGACTCTGTTTACCACTCTGCATTAAGATTCATCACTGGAGACAGCTATGACACCCATCATTGTGACTTGTATTCTAATGTTGGGTGGCCCTCTCTTGCTGTTAGACGTGAAAGACACTGGGTTTTATTTATTTATAAAGCTCTTATTGGTCTTTTACCTGCTTACATTAGTTCCATGCTTTCTTTTAATGAGGGCTCTTATCAAACTCGGTCTCGTGATTGGATTACGCTGCAGGTGACAGCTGTTTTTAGTGAACTTGGAAAATCCAGTTTTTCATATTGTGCACCTGCAACTTGGAATAACATGCAGAACTATTTCAAGCTTTCATCATTTTTATCCATAGGGCAATTTAAATCTTTAACTGTATCATATTTTACTTCTAGCTGTTCCTGTTTTACCTGATTATTGTTCTACATTTTAACTACATTTTAACTAAATTTAAATTAAATTTTAATTATTCATGTTTTTATTTATTTTTTTTTTACATTTTAATTGTAATTTTACTGTGTTTTTAAATTCTTGTCGTTACTTTTATGTAAGTTTCTCTTTGGCATTTTTTTTGTGTCTAAGTGCCTTAATTGTTGTTATTGTTGTTTCACTCGGCTGCATTGTAAATGAGGTCTCTACCTCAATGTGTCTCCGAGTTTAAATAAAGGTAATAATAATAATAATAATAATAATATTTTTGGTTTTGTTCATAGTATTGATGTTTTGATCTTAGGTATATGTGTGTGTTATCGGTTATCGGTATCGGCCTTTAGGAGCTGAAAGTTATCGGTTAATGGTATCGGTTTTAAAAAACAATTATCGTGCATCCCTACATTATTGCCATTTATTCTTTATGGTTGTTGCTGTTTTGTCAGAAATTGCTTTGTCGAGTACTTCATCGAGCCCCAGATAGCGGCGCGGCGCAGGTGTCCTTCTGCAGCGCTGTAGCCTAGAGTGCTGCGCTTCCTTTTTCTTTACTATCCATCTTTCTCTCAGGCCTGAAAAACGAAAAGAAAATAGTGGTAGCTGGAATTGCATCGAATGGAGCCGCAATATTTGGACCCGGAACAGACCCGACCCGAGTCTTAAGTTCCCGACCACGAACTGAACTGAGTTACACGAATAGAACCCAGGCAATCCAGCCCATAGTTGCTCATGTTGAAAGTTGTCTACGCTGAATAAAACTTGATTTTCTTACCTAAAGTTGTCTTCTTCTACCGGTTCAGTTGCTACATAGGCTACGTGATGTAAACAACAATAAATCCGCATCGTTATTTTCTTTGTGGATACAGATGCTATTCGTAGCAACTGCTAACGCTAATAGCCTACATCGGTCAGGACGTGTCGTAAATATGTTCTCTCATCCAGTGTTGTCATGTTGGCGATCCGTTGTGCTTTACAGCTGCCGGGCAAACCGCTAATAACACGCTACGACAACACGATTGTTTCATGACAAACATACCACCTTAATAAATAATTAATTTAACTGCCCCGAGTCCTGACATTGGCTGCCACCGCCAATATCTTTATCTCTCTCGAGTAAACGTGGACCCAGCCTGTCAGAGAGCACCGACCGGACCCGAGACTAACTGTACCGATTCAGACCCGAACCCGGAGTCACGTCTTTTGAATGGACCCGAGACCCGATTCGGGCCGGGTTAGAACCTCGGGTTTTCGGGGTGTCGGGTTGTTCTGAAGACCTCTAGTGCATATTAATGAAAGAAAGTCAAAGTAACTCTAAGAATCATTGCTTTTATATGATTTGAGGTTGTGGAAACTGGGTCAGTCTTTATCTTTCCTTTGACCCAGAGCAGCAGCGCAGTAGTTATTCAGTCTGGCCGTTGAAGAGATAAGCTCACGGAGGAGATTCACACCGCGGCTCGTTGAAAAACCTGCTGTAAAACGACCTGACCTCTGCTCTGGGAAACAGCACAGTTTCTGCTCTGAGACTTATTCTGACAGGCGAGGCGCTACAACTCAACCCATCCACACAGGTTTTCGTTTCACCTCGTCTTTATCAAACTCCCTCGTTTATCTCTATTGCCTGTTTCCTGCGCTCCAGCTTCTGTTGCAGCTCTTATCTGTCCCTGCTGGGTTTGTGTGCTGTTATCGGGCTCAGAGAGACTCCCTGAGAGGGTTAGGTGCTCTCAGTGTATTCAGTCGGGGGACGAACCCACACATCTGCTCTCAGGAGGCGCGGTGAAAAGCGTGGAAGCCGGTCCGGCACGTCTGCAGGCCCGTAAATTAATGAGGATGTCAGAGGAGTCCGAGGCAGATGAAGGCAGAGCGAGTTTCTTTTGCGTCGTGTTTCCGAGAGCACGAGCCCCATAACTGCGGCGCGCCGCCTCCCGCCTGCCAGTAAATCAAGGTGCAGAGCACATGGCGTACAGGTGGGGGGGAAACGCTCCTCCTCATCCTTCACGTTTGGTCCCGCGCAGCGACCTGAAAGCCGACGGACTCGACATCCTCTCGGATGACGAATTAGTCAACGTTTTGGCTGGAGGACGCACCTGTTGACTCGTAAGACCGACTCAGTCCGAGACGGCAAATGGTCAACAGTTATAAAGCTTGTTTTAACACACAGTACCTCTTATTATATATTGCCTGGCCAAAAAAAAAAAAAGGAAAAAAGTCACCACCTGGATTTAACTAAGCAAATAGGTAGGAAACATTGGAAACATGATATTTAACGGACTGATGCAGCGAGAAGCTTCTCGTTCCTGAAACATCCATCCAGTGGTGATGTAAAAGTTGTTTCTCTGTTTCAGGAGGGTCAAACTGAGGTCTGCAAACAAACACAAAACTACCGAAGGGACTGCAGAAACAGAAACTGGGTTCAGAACTGGAGATGAACCGATTCACTCTTATTCATAAATTAAATTTTTGAGGTAAAAGTTCGACAGTATCCAACCTTTCATTAAATGATGTATTTAAAAAAAACTGGAAGAATAGTGGAGGAGCATCATCCCTGAGGATGAAACTTAAGGAATCAACTTTAAAATGTCAAGATTAAAACTTATGTAATGATTAACAATGAAATAATAAAATAATAAAACTAGGTCTGGGCAAGTTAACGCGTTATTATCGCATTAACGCATTAACGCATTATTTTATTAACGCTGACATTTATTTTATCGCACGTTAATGCATGTTGCTCACGTGCTTTTGTTTTGAAAAGTCTGTTACTGGACTGCTGCGGAACCGGAAAACAGTAAACATGAGTAAAAGCTAAAACAGACATGGAGAACGGTCAAAATCTGTGAACTTTACAGTTCAGGTAGCAACTCAGGTAGAAATATTAACAATTCTGCCTAAAATAAAAATTCTGGACTGCAACAAAACTTTGTGGTCATTCCTCCATGTTCCATCAGATCTGCTCCATGTGTTCACTGTCCTGCTGTTCTCTAGCTGGTTACTGCAGTGCGGCTCCATCTAGTGGCACAGATGTGTAATGACAACAGAAAGTCCAGTCCTCGAATTCAGTTCTGTGGCCCGTTTTTATCATCGTTTTTTTTAGTCTAAAATTGAAATATGAAATAAACAGACATTTTTTTCATTTTTTTGTGTTAGATTAAAAAAACGAAAAACATAATAAAATGTCACTTTTTAAATTTTTTTATTTTTGATTGACAATTGAAAACGGAAAGCATGAATGATACACGGATTGATAAAGTTACTGAACTTTAACATGGACATTTTCATTTTAAAGTTCTCCCAGACGGAGGATTCAACAGAAACAAGGTTATTTGTAACAACTGACAAGTTGAACTCCCCGTTAAAAGTTTCTGCTGTTACCTCAGAAATTACCTGTTTTAATGTTCTGATTGTGCTGAGCCACAAATATTGTGTTGGATTTTGTTTGTAAACTTTTTTTATTTTTTTATAAAAACAGGATAACATTAATGCCCTGGCAGTGGCAATAAGCTTTATTTTATTTTACATTTTTAAGATGAGATTTACACTAAATATGTGTTACTGACAAGTGCTGATGTTAAAAGTGTTTGAACAACAAATGTTATGAAACTTTAGTTCATATGGCAGCAGAACATTTAAATAAAAGTGCATTTTACACTACTTTTGAATTCATTATTTGATTTTGCGTATACAATGCGATTAATCGTGATTAATCAGGGAAATAATGCGATTAATCGCGATTAAAAATTTTAATCGTTGCCCAGCCCTAGATGTGATATATAATATAAATAATATAATATAATATAATATAATATAATATAATATAATATAATATAATATAATATAATATAATATAATATAATATAATACAGAGCGGTACACTGGCAAGCGCCGTCTGCTCGGCTGGATTCGTAGGAGCTAACGAAGGCACCCAAAGGTCTCGAGATCACATGGTTGTTGCGCCGCTCGTTTAAAGACGCGTGTCTCGTTTTGTTTTTATACATTTAAAAAGCCTGAGTGTCGTCAAATAAAAGGCATTTTTTCTTTTACTTTCCTCACACGTACTTCAGGTCTTTTCTAAAACCGTCTGAGATGTTTCCATGCGAGCTCTCCGCGGGTGAACATAATGTCGACGTACGAGTCTGACCTGCTGGTGGTGCTTTTATTTTGAAACTTTGCCCTCTTGATTCAACTCGATGTGCGGTGGGTGAACTGAGGTGGTCTTCCATCGGCCAAGCATCAAATTAGACTTGGCGCAGAGGAGCGCGGACGGGCGCTAACGGCGCGAGTACTCTCATTGACTTGAATGGCGGCGATTAAAAGCAGCTGGCGACGCCACCACCATCACTTGCATCTATTGTGAAACCTGTAACGGCGGTATTATGATCCAGCGTTGCTCAGTTCGCTGTCTAGTTCGGATTAAGCGGACGATAATGGATGGATTGACGTTGCTTAGTTTAGTACAACCTCAGCGTTAGGTAATCCGACTGCTTGAATATCCTGAACAAAACAAGTTTAATAGTTTTGCTCCTCCCCAATGACAAACATATCAAGACGACAGAATCCAGACCATATCGTTCCCTCTCAGTGGATCGGCGGGGAGGACGGTCGATCCGCAGCTGACGGCTCAGGTCCGAGAGAAAGTTTTAAGTGACTGCCCACTTAAAGGTTCAAGAGGCTGCGAGCTCTGCTTCATGGCTACTTCAGATGGCTCAGAGAGATATGGAGTTCAGAGAGCCGGAGCTCCCCCGGCGAGGAAACCCAAGGAGCATTTACGACGAGGAGTTGACCCTATAAAGCTTGAGTTGAGGCCAACTGGACTCACCTCTCACCTTAAACACTCTCAGGTAGCAAGCTCAAGGTTTCGGAGCTGTTGTCGGCTCATTCACTCTTGTGGACTTTCGTCAACTACGTTGTTTACCTGGTCAACATGTGAGACCTTTCAGTTAAATTAGTGACTAATTAACTCCACGAAGCTGAGACAGAACCGAAGAGCCCTTTCAGACAAGCGCTGAAACATCTTTGACGACCAGGGAAAGAAGCCCAGTTGGACCTTTGACCAGTTCTGACCTGGACCACTGAGGATCCTACGTTCACTTTCAACTTTCTAGCAGCGCTAATCTTCATCCGAGGCGTTAGTCGTGCATAACTCGAAAACCTCGTGCAGCCAGGAGCCGCGTATAAAAACGTGCAGAGGGCTGTTTAAAGGGGGGGGGGGGCTTTTCCAACGTCAGGCACGAGTCTGAGATTGCACAATGTGAGAATTTTGAACCCTGCCTATCGTTTACCGCAACGCCGTTTGAAGTCTCGGCTCCACTCCCCCTTTTGGTTTGTGCACACTCTGCCAGGAAGAATAATTTGTTGGCCCTGGAGTGCAGCCAGCCTCCCCGAGTCTGTGTTCTATTATAATTAGATTTCTGCTCCTCCTCAAGTATCCTTGGAGTAAAAAAAAAAAAAAAAAAAAAAAGATGTGTTCTTCTTGTTTTGCTTCTTGCGCTGTTCGGTGTTTTATTGATAAGAATAATTGGCTGCGAGACTCTCGTTTGGCCACTGAGAGAGCGTAGAAATGTTGGACGAGAGCTTTTCTGTGAGCGATGTTTGTAATGCACAACACGTCACGTACACGCGCGCACACGTGCACGTTCTAATTGAAAACATACAGCGGAGCTAGAAGGGAAGGCATGAAAAGTAATAGTTTTCAAATCCCAAGCAGAAAAACATGTTATGTGCGGTTGAAATGAAAGAAGAAACCCTGACTGTGTCAATTGAAGACGTTTGCCAAGGAGGAGGAAGGAGGCTTTTAGCAGGATGTTCTGACTCAAACAGACCATCCCTCAGTCAAACCCTAATTGCTGTCTGCATGAGAAACATGTTCCTCGTCATCCGACTGACTGACCCAATTATGTGATGGTTTGGATTTGGAGGCCGAGACGATTTGGACTCAGTTGCGGAGCGAACAGGTCAAGCTACATGCAGATGTCTTCAACTTCAAGTGGGCTGGACATTGTTTTGTCTTTCAAATGCCTTCAACTCTTCGTGGCGTCGATTCAACAAGAGGGGCATTCCTTAGAGGTTTTCGTACATACTGACTAGGGGTGTGAAAAAAAATCGATTTGGTGATATATCGTGATTTTTGCCCGTCCGATAATATCGATAATATTGATTTTTCAGCTTCTAATATTGATTTTTTAGGAAAATTCATTCATTCACTTAAATGTGCAAAAACACCAATAATAAACAATAAATAGGTTGTTTTGAAGCAAATAGTTTTGTCTCAATTTGTCCTTGAATGATCAATATCATCTGATAAACATATACAGCAACTTGAGTTTTCATCTCTACTTTTAATTTTGATATTAACTGGGTAGAATATTGCAATATATCATGATATCGCGATATCGTGATAATATTGTATCGTGACCCAAGTATCACAATGCATATCGTATTGCGAGGTCCTTGCCAATAGTCACCCCTAGACTGAGATGTGATGAGTACGGAGATCGTGGAGGACATCTTCAACAAACCGGTTAGCACGCTATCCTGGTTGAAGCAGTCGTAGAAAGGCGGGTACGCTGTGGTCGTAAAGGGATGGAGACGTGCAGTAATGAGTCTCTGGTTGGTTCTGGTGCCGAAACTGGTCCTACGGTAGGGGTGAGTATTGGCAAGGACCTCACAATACAATATGTATCATGATACTTGGGTCACGATACGATATCACGAGATCGCGATATCACAATATATTGCAATATTCTACCCAGTTAATATCAAAATTAAAAGTAGAGATGAAAAATCAAATAGCTGTATATGTTCATATGTATGATATTGATCATTCAGAGGACAAATTGAGTCAAAACTATTTGCTTCAAAACAACCTATTTATTGTTTATTATTAGTGTTTTTGAAAAAAAATTTTAAAAAAAAATCGATATAAGGAGCTGAAATATCAATATTATATTGGGCGGCCGAAAATCACGATATATTGCCAAATCGGTTTTGTTTCACACCCCTATACTAGGTAGGGATGTTCCTGGCAACTAATTTCCCTGTTGACTAAACGAAAATTTTAACTAAGACTAGTCGACTAGTCTAAGAAAAAGATGCGCTCCAGCCTGGAAGTTATCAGTTTGCGTCCCGGTACGGTGTATTCGGGCTCAACATATTCCATTAGCTTCCTGAAGCCTTTATCTTCCACAAAGTTAAGTGGAAGCATATCTTGTGAAGTCATTATCTTGATGAGCTGCGTTATCCTCTCAGACCGATGGGAGAACACCGTCTCCGGTTAAACAATGTCAAATCGGCCTGAGTGTGGCTAGCACCGCTAGCATCAGCAGCCGTCGTCTCGTGCAGATTAATATCCAAATGCTTGAGTCGAATGTGGTTGCGCATTGCTCCAGTTGAGTGATTGTATGCCAGTTGTTTCTGACACAGTCTACATACTACTTTGTTTTCATTTTCTAGATTAAAGTACCGCCAAACTGCGCTGGTTTTGCGAGAGGCCATTTTCACACCGTGCCGTTTTAAAACTCCAGTCTACTCGAGCAAAAGACTAATATTTCTGGTGCCGACTAGTAAGTGAGCGAACGTTTAATCGTTTAGATGACTAATCGCGCGCATCCCTAATACTAGGGTGGCCAAAGTGTTAAAGAAAGTATCCCTCACACTATTACGCAATCACCATCAGCCCGAACTGTTGAAGGAAGACAGCAATTCATCAATCGCTGGTCCAAGTTCAGGTCAGGAGGCAGCAGGCGTTCCCAAGCCAGTCAAGAGGCACCATCTCTCCCCAGCGTGTCCTGGATCGGCTTCCTCCCAGATGGACGTGGCCGAAACGCCTCCCCAGTGAGGTTTCCAGGAGGTACCCTAACCAGAAACCCAAACCACCTCAGCTGACTCTTATGGAGCCATCAGCCACCCTTCTAAGGAAACTCATTTCACCCAGTTGGGCCCACTATTTCCTTCTTTGTTCCTCACTATCCACAGTTCGTGATGACACCGTCCAGCTCAAACAAGGAAATACTTTGTCCACTGGGTAACGATCTCCGTTATCCAAATAGGTTGAGTCTGGATGAACTGCCGCCTCAGTTATCTTGATCTTAGCGGACAGCGATGGCGCCCATTCTGATCTTCTACTGCTGTAGTCCATCTCCTTCAAGGGTCCACCTGTGCTCAGAGTTGTCAAACCAGTCGGGCCGTTCCCATCCGATCTCTGGCATCAGTGGGGCATTTTTACCCAGAACACATCAGGTGAGCAGCATTCTCTCTCAATGGTCTAATTCTCTGGAAACCCTGGAGATGGGCTATGGGCTATCGCACAATTGTGCACCTAAACTTACCATTTCGTACGTTCAGACTGACAATTATTTTGTCACTGCCAATCAGCCCTGCCAGCCAGTTCCCACTGAGGGGAGGGTTTGCGATCATGGAGGTAGGGAGCAGGGCGAACTTGAGAGAGTTAGCGCTTCACACCATGAACCACATCTCATCTGTTGACATCAGATGATATCTGATGTCAACAGATGTGATGTCATCCAGAGAGATCCCTTACCCTACCTTTAAATCTGGATAATCCTGATTTTTAGGATGGCGACCAAACCAATTGTGCTTTGTCACCTCAGAAGCGTTCAGAGATCCCACAAGGAGTTTGCGGCTCTTGATGTTTTCGAATCCAATCGCCGTCCTTTTCAAACTCATCGCAGTTTGTTTAAAACAGAGGCCGCACAGAGTCAAAGAGTTGATAGAAAAGTGTTCAGAGTTTACTCCCTTACTCAATGAGGGGTGAAGTTATAACTCTTGACGTGCACACGAAGCCACCGGCCACCGAACCTCTGCTCCCTCTTGCTCATAATGGTCTCTGATGGAAACGGGCTGCTCTCTGAGAGGATAGTGTTACGCATTTAAAAAAAAAAAAAAGCAAACCGTCACCGCTCCTCGACCGGCCGGTGCTCCCTTTTTTCCAGAAAAGCCAGAGAGCGACGGACTCTCTCTCTCCGTCTGAGTCCAATAAATAAGCAAAGCTCTTAATTTCTGTCATCTAGGTGCAGCGCCCTCGCCGCTTGAGGAGCGGACAGAAGTCGGTCCTGCGGTTTGGGTTTCGCTGATCAGTCCTGAGTTATGATGCGGTTAAACCGGGAGACTTTGGCAGGATGGTGTGTTAACTTTGTTCTTCAGCAAAGAGACCGTGTAATTTGGTGACACAAAATTCTAAATTCTTCATCAGTTACTTTCCAGATACGGTTTGGGAAGGGAAAAAAAATTGTTTTAATTGGCAAAAGAATGGGTTCATGCTTCGTATCATTTGTCAGCTTGGGGTAATTACCGCAGATCCTTAACTATGAGTCTATTCTGATGTAACTGAATCCCTCAGCAGAAATGGACAGCGTTTACTTAGAATTACACCGAGGCGGGAGGTGCACACGCTCTGGCAAATTTCATGAATTAAACTGAGCAAAACCGTTTGGGTAAGCTCCTCTGTTTTGTTTTGTGTGTGTTTTTTTTTTTTAAACAATGATGAAATCTGTTTATGCTCCACTTGGGTGAAACGGAAGAACGAACGTTGGCTTGGAAAGTCTGATGTAACGAGCGCGCTCCGGCCACGGGGCCGCGCGATGGACCGTCGTCAATTCAGAGAAGTTTGGATGGATCATTTTGGAGATAACACACACATATACCTAAGATCATTACATCAATACTATGAACAAAATCAAAAATAGTTTTGACTCTTTAAATGAACAGATATTTATTTTTTCCAATGAAAAACTATTGGCAAGCCTCTCAAACATTTTCGTAAAGCTATCAAACAAACCTATTTGATATCTCACATTAACCTAAATAAGGTTCATTACTGACTGATATAAAAAATAAAGGCTCCTTGAACTGATGGAAATACATGCATCAGAATTACAAACTGAAAAAGATTAACATTTAAAGGATTTTGGCTTTAAATTAATAAAATAATACGTTTAATTAAAGTAAATGAGGTTCAATAGTTTTTGTTTTTTATTTTTTGATCTCATGGAAGCTTTAGATGAGAGGAATGAGGGAGGGTAGACTGCTGCTGGCTTGCGCACGTTAGCATTAGCTTCCGTTAGCTCAAGTTAGCGCGATTTCAAAACTCCATGGAAGCGATTGTTATGTTGTAGGTGGCCGATCGGGTTTTACGTATTAAAGCTTGTGCTTCCCTCCTCGGAGAATTCGCTCAGAGGATTCATCACAAATAACCACCAAACTATCTTCTTCTGAAGAAGTTCCATGCCGCCATGTTTGTTGTGATCAGTACGCTGTGCTGCAGGCTGCATTCAAGGTGTAATGTAAATTCCCATGTTCCCTTGTTTGCTAGTCTTTCTTTCAGCCTTTTCTATTTTTTTCTTTTTTTATGTGTAACATGAGGGGAAATACTGCGAATATCAATTAAAGTCAGCAACTACCAAAATTATGACAGAGTCTGGCATGAGGGGGTATTCTTGATTTTCCTTATTGAGTAATCATTTTTCTGATTATGCCGACGTCACTTGAACATAACATTCACTGCCGGTCATTCAAGGCTCAGAGGGAGCGAGGCACTGCTGTGTTGACAAAAATATATATTATCAGTGCTATTCGTCGTGATATCGGAGTTATCGGGATGACGTCATAATTTCCTGTTATCAGCCCAATATTTATCGTGCACTCCTAATTTTAACACACTGACGTGCTCACGCTGCGACGGACTGGCGACCTGTCCAGGTGAACCCCTGCCTTTCGCCCAAAGAGAGTTGGGATAGAGTACAGCAGATCCCCTTGACCCTGCAGAGGATTTAACGGGTATAGATAATGGATAGATGGATGGATCTTCAGTTGGTGTCTGGGTCGGGACCAGGGGTGGGGCAATCCCAGTCCTCGCTGTCCCACATGCCTTAGATGTTTACCTGCCACAACACACCTGATTCAAATGAATGGATCACCATCAACTCATCATCCAGGTCTAGACAAGAACGTTAATGATCCATTCATTCAGGGGAACATCTAAGACTTGCAGGACACCGGCCCTCGAGGACTGAAGTTGAACACCCCTGGTCTGGACCGCAGGCGGCTCAGCTTCTATGGACGTGGTACGCAGTTTACGGTGGATTTACACCTACGTCGCCTGCGTCCATCTCCGTAGACTAGACGGGGTTTGTTGACGAAGTTGCCGCTAGCGTTGGTTCTGTCAAAGGTTTTCTTGCTTCAGCCCATCAGAGTCGCGGCTGAAGACGGACTATTTCAAGGCACACGGCTAATTGGCACAGCGAGCAGGAACATATTTGATCCCTTACTCCAACGTGAATCCAGCGTTGGAGTTGTCCGACAACAACGTGGTTATGGTGGGAGCGCAGGTGGCTCTAAAACCTGTAAGCACCTTTTAGATCTGAGGTTTCCCTTCCTGATGCACCACCGCACCGTCAGAGACGTGCGCTATTAAAAATAAGCGCTTACGGCAAGTCAGTTTGGAAGACACGGCGTCCGTTGGTTTCCTGAAGAGCATTTCCTGATTAGGGCTTTAACCTGCATTTGTGCACAGCACGGTGAACACTGTTTTTGAAGCAGTGATCTTCAAAAGTGCTCCTGAGCTGTTGGGCCCCGATCATACACTCCCCGCTAGCCGCAAATTGCGGGTTTAGGAGCCTCCGCTAACTGCTAATGCAATCTTCCGCTTCCCTAAAGCCGCTACCCATTATGCTGACTCCCTTACTCACTTTGTAGGTGTGGCAATGAGCGTAACTCTTGTATAAAAAGCGTGATTTGGCCTCAGTTGAACCCTGAGAAAATGGCAGAGATCGTCTTAAACGGCTTGCTCTCCAGTTAAACCATAGACGACCAGAGAGTGTTTACTGGGAGGACACCAACTATCTGGGACTTTCAGGTAGCTGATAGGAATTGTCTGTGTAAAAATATTTATATGTATATATCAGTGCAGAGGAGGAGGAGGAAGAAAGAGGAGGAAGCTCTACAGCAGAGACCCAGACGAGCTGCGCACGAAAGCTGCATAGCGTCCTGCTCCATAGTGGTTAGCGGGTAGCGCAACCTGCTCTTAAAGGCAATGGCTGCTGACGCACTGATTGGTTTAACAGGTGGAACGCCCTAACCACTCCTATGCATAATGTAACGGGTAGCGCAGGTGGGATAGCGGGTTTAGCAAGGAGGAAGATTGTGTTTTTTGTGGGGGAACGCCTCTCCCGCTACCCGCTATCCCTTAATAGCAGCTTTAGCAGATCTGGCAGAAGATCGGGCTCTTGACCTCAAAGAGATAATTAAAAAAAAGATCCTAAAACTGCTCCATGATTTGTAGACGTGTTTCTTTTCCAGATTGGAGAACCTCTGTTCTTCTTTACTTCTAAAACACTCGGCCTCTCTGAGGTGCTCTTGTTCCGGCCCGTCATCTCACCGACCTGTTGCCAATTAACCTAATTTGATGCAAGATGTTCCTCCAGGTGTTTCTTTTTAGTACAACCTACTTTTCCAGCCTTTTGTCCCTGGCTTGAGTTCACGGACTAAGCAAGATATTTTGTTTGAAAAAAAATCAGATTAGTTTCATTTTGCTGGCAAACATTGGGTTGATTGTTTGATCCTGTTATGTTCAGATATTCAGTCAACACCTGGAAGCTCCAGAAACAGTTTCATCAGTTCAGATGTTTCATTTAAAAAACATGAATACTTGACTTATTGCTGAATTAATTATGAGCATTATTCCAGCCCTACAGCTCCACATACATCACTTTGCTGCATTTTTTTTCTCCCTCTCTGCATTTGAACGGCTGTTATGACTTCACGTCATGACTCATTTATCCAGATTTTCCCAACATCCAGTTAGCCGTCAGAGTCCTACGAGAGCGGGCAGGTTTTTCTTTTTCAGGCAGCGCAGGGAAAATGTTTTTATCGCTGCGCACCCCGGGGTTTTCACTCCCATTTTGTGGCATTGATTTGGGATCGAGACTGGCATCGAAAAGAAAAACCGTGAAGTTGTTGACGATCTCTTCCGGCGACTGAAACGTCGCACGCTTTTATGAGGCCTCTCATTTCAGTGACTGGAGAAAACTAACCACTGCAACAGACGAAACGCAATAAAAACAGCTGTGTGGCATTAAAAAAAAAAACAAAAAAACCCTAATATTCACGGGGAGCAGGTTTGGCTCCTGACGAATGACTCTTTCATGTAGGCAACCCTCCGTACCTCCAATAAACCCTCATTAAGCAGCAATAATTAGAAGCCGTTGCTTCCTGCATGACTTCATGAGAACTTTGGTCCCTTCTTCTTCACAGCGTTGCCTCAGTTGTGTGCAGCTCTGAGGTCTTTCCAAAACCTCAGCTTGTTCTTCAGCCTTTCTGGTGCAGATTTGCTGCAGGCCGTCAGATCTCAGACCTGTTGCATGACCCAGTTGTTGTAGTGTCGAGAGCTGATCTCTCTGAGACTTTTTCAAAATGGTTTTATGACTCTTTCCAGATCGCTCAGGCTGGGGGATTTGGTGAGATCTTCCTTCGCCGTGCTGTTTTTCATGAGTTGGCCTAAACCAAATTTGGAATTTTGAACTCACTTGGAATGAATCGGATGTCAAACAGGGGCTACCTGAGCATCCACTAGGTGGCAGCACCAGTCGAAACCGGTCATCGCCGCTGCTTTTTTGGGATCATACTACGATGCTACAACCCACTATGATAAGATCATCTTTTCCACATGACGGTATTTTGCTTTTAATGAAAAATTTACAGGCTTGTTTTTATTTTGTGCACGTGCTTCGTGATGAAATGCACAGCTGGGCCGTAAAGCATCCAACTCTTCCATTTTTTTTTTTTTAAAGGAACATCTTGTTAATGTGAGTTATGAAATGAAAGAAAGAAAAGAGCCTCAGACACGTGACAAGCGATATAAAAACAACACAGGGATAAGGCTGCAGGTCCGCGGCGGGCACGCCCGCTACACGCGGCGGTAGATGGGGGTTAACGCCAAGCAGCGGCCCGCCGTGATGGATGCATGTTTGCATTCCTGGCCGACAGGAGAGCGGGGCCCACGGCCTGCCGAAGGCGTCAACGCTGCCGGAGGAACGCCGCTCAGGAGGGGATGGACCAATCCCGAAGATCCGCGGGGCGCTTTGCTATCAGCCTGTGTTGACGGAGAAGCGGAGACCGACGCAGTCGCTGGACACGAGGAATTCAACGAGGATGAGAGCAACGCGTTATGACGCTCCTCAGCGTCGGGTTGATAAATGTTCTTGTCGCAGGGGCGCGAAGCGTGTCGGCGTGGAAACGTGCCGGTTCTGCAGAACGGCAGCAGCGAGGACGGGTGATTTTCTCTCCCAGTCACGAGTGCAGATGAATAAAACCCGTCTTTACCAACTGTTCGTCTAAAACCAGAAACGGTGTTTCACCGCTCAGACTGTCTGTCAAACCCACCGATGGGTCCGTTTGTTTATTTGCTCCCTGCTGATTGAGAAAGAAAACTCGGGCTTTAAACTGTCAGCAGGCGGCTAATATTTCCTGGTGGTGCGCCCGCGGAGGCCACTGCTCTGAAAGCAGGTATGTTTCTGCGCGTACGCGCTCAGTCTGGACGGGGGGGTTCGTCTCGGCTTGTTTGCTCAATGATTTGGATCCTGTTATGTTTCCCTGCAGCCACAGCAGAGGTGAGAAAACACGGCGGCTCTCCTTTCAGTCGCTCCGCTTTCTTTGACGCTTGTTGACGACGGTGAGGGCCGATGGCAGACGATTCATCCAGCGGTGAGTGGTGAGCACACCTGTAGGGGGTGTGTCCTCCCCCCACCCCGCCCCCCCTCCTCATCCTCCCTCCCATCTTTCATTCTTGCCCAATTCTGATTTTTTTTTCCTCGTGGCCCTTTCCGACAATCTCCCCGAGTTGCCGTTCGTCTTTGACCCGCGCAGGAGGGGATCACTTCGCACCTCGGCTCTGTTTGTTTTGCTTGTCCTGTCATCCCCACACCCCCCACCCCCCCCCCCCCACCCCCGCCTCAAACTAAGCCAAATAACTCAAAGGAGCTGTTTGTCTAAGAGGGAACACCCAGCCTGACCCCACCCATACCACCGCGACCTCCGCGATCCCAGAAGACCCCCAAGTCATCTCCGCTGACAGAGGCAGACGACAGTGAGGCCGACTCAGGAATGTGAAGACCATCGCAGCCGCCCCCACTTCCTGTAGCTTTCCTAAAACCGCCTGAACTTCTGATATTGTCCGTGATGCTCCAATCCCAAAAAGAAAAAAGCCGGAATTTTAAAAAAATCCCAAAAAAATAGTCGAAACAGTAAAGCTTTTTACCACTTTGTAATGTTGTTGTTCCTTCTGAAAACTCGTAAAAGATGTTCTGGTATTAAGTGCATGAAGTGACGAAGAGTTTCACCCATTATTTGGTCTCATTCGTCCTGGAAACGGGCCTTAAAAATGTGCAGCAGCACATGGACGGCGTCAGGTTTTTGGTTTAAAAAATTTTCCAGCAGGAACAGTTTGGGACCGAGAGCGGACCAGTCCCGGTCCAGACCCTAACCCTAACCCTAACCCTCCTCCTCCTCAGACACGCGCTTTGTAACACATGCACAACGTGGCCGTGCAGGAGAGGTCTTCGGAACAACCCGACAACCTGAGGTTCTGACCCAACCATAATCAGGTCTCGGGTCCATTCACAAGACGTGACTCCGGTTCGGACCGGAATCGGTACAGTTAGTCTTGGGTCCGGTCGGTGCTCTCTGACAGGCTGGGTCCATGTTTACTCGAGAGAGGTAAAGATATTGACGGTGGCAGCTAATGTCAGGACTCGGAGCAGTTAAATGATTATTCGTTAACAACGCTTGTTTGTCATGAAACAGTCGTGTTGCCGTAGCGTGTTATTAGCGGTTTGCCCGGCAGCTGTAAAGCACAACGGATCACCAACATGACAACGCTGGATGAAAGAACATATTTACGACACGTCCTGACTGATGTAGGCTATTAGCGTTAGCAGTTGCTACCAATAGCATCTGTATCCACAAAGGAAATAAAGATGTGGATTTATTGTTGTTTACATCACGTAGCCTATGTAGCAACTGAACCGGTAGAAGAAGACAACTTTAGGTAAGAAGATCAAGTTTTATTTAACGCTAGACAACTTTTAACATGAAGCAACTATGGGCTGGACTGTCTCGGTTCTATTCAGGTATCTCGGTTTAGACTAGACTTGGGTCGGTTCCGGGTCCAAATATTGTGGGTCCATTCGGGTTCGGACTCCCGGACTTATGATAATAGGTTGGGTCGATTTCGGGTCGAATTTTCACAGGTCCATTCGCGTTTGCGTCCATGAAAGTGGACCCGTGAAGACCTCTACCATGAACTGCTGGAGGAGATGTGCTCTTAAAGTTGTGTACGTTCCTGCACCAGTGAGTGGGAATGACGTTTTCCCAGGGAGATGCCTCCGAGCCCAGATGCCTCCGAGCCTGGAGATGTCGCTACCGCCACCAGACAAGGTTCTTTTATTGTTTAAGTTCAGTTCTAAGTGGTATCTGTGACTGTAGCTCTGTGTTGTCGCGCCCGACAAAAGTTTTCCCAATCTAATTATTCATCCATGAGGAGGTTGTTGGTGGAGAGCTGTCTGACGGATCAAAGATCACACGGGTCCATCTTACGCTAAAATTTTGAAATAGAATTCTAAAATAAATAAATGCAATAAACTTTGAAACTTGTGTGCATTTCTACAGACTGAAATGGGTCTTCGTACCTTTGCAGGCCTTCCTGTGGGAGATGGGCTTGGACAGGTCTCGGTAGTAGCCCTCCTTGCAGTAGTGGCAGTGCCGACCCGCCGTGTTGTGCCGACAGTTGAGGCAGACTCCTCCGCTCTTCCTCCCCGACAGTTTGTAGAGCTCCATGTTGAAACGGCACCGTCTGGCGTGAAGGTTACAGTTGCAGGCTGCGAAGGAGGCACAAGGAGAGGGCGCAAACACGTCAGGTCAGTGCAACGGACAAATTAGCGGATCGTTTCATCTTCAGGTCGGGGATCCTTCAGACCAGCTGAACACAAATGTTACACCGATCTGTTCTGTCTTGAAGGAAATTTCATCCCTAAACTGAGCTGTCGTGGGATAACTAAATGTCTTCACAACAGTGTCTGTGAAACATGGAGATGAAGATTAGTTATACTTTGAAAAAGAAAAGGGCTGTAAGAGCTGCCAAAGCCTCTGGAAAGAGAAGCCTCTCTTCTTCATCGCTGGGTCTGAGTTATGAGCCCTGTAATTGACTGAATCTGTTGAGATAATCACTCGCAGATCATCTTCTCTGGACCCTCTGGATGATCCAACCTGGCATCAGCAGAAGCAGAAGGAAAAATGTTCTAACCAGATAACTCAACGCGTCCCTAAGCAAGCAAGATACTCTATAATCAATCCTGTAAATCACTCATAGTTCCAAATAATCTTTTGAGGTCTCGGGGTATGTACATTAAAATTATCCCCTTTTACACAGCTATCGACACAGAAACAGGGCAGCGTCACGTCCCGCCTCCACTCTACCTCGGCTGCTGGTAACGGAGGCGTAACAGCAGTGAAATGAGCATTGGGTGAAACGGCAACAACAGCCGTAACAGTCATGGGATGATGCAAGAACGCAAAGCCAAAATGCCAACTCACAAGCGAGCTAAAGACGCTACAGAAAAGCAACAAAGAAAAAAAAAACCCTACTGAGACCACAGTGGTCGGCCAGCATTGAAGGAAATGACCGGAGAGGTGTCAGGGATTCGTTACTGGCCGTGGGATGCAAAGACGCCGACAGGGAGCAGACTTTGCGAGAGTCCACACCGAGCAGGGAACGTTCCACCTTCATGGGACGGTTGTGAATGCACAGCTGGAGAGTGAAGGCAGAAATGGAGAGGCGATCTCAAGCATGTCTCTGTACTGTCGTCTCTGCGCGAAAGAGCACGATGCTGCTGCACGAAAGGAAACCTGCACATGGGAACGCAAACACCAACATCAGACAGGCTGGACGAAGACTAGTCAGCCGGAGCGAAGACCCGTAAAACATCTGAATTTGTCTACATGCAGAAAACAGCCGCTGCTCCACCATTTCCTCTGGCCCGTCCCGTCTGTTGCGCAAATACGTCCAAACGCTTGTTCAACCAAACGTCGTAGTTGTGCTAGAGCGTCCGACGTGGGTGATCTGTAAGAAACTGCAGATAAAATCCGGACTTAATCCTCCGAGCGTTCTAGCTTTCCGCTCCGTGAGGTGGTTCAGATGCACCGAGTCATATCTGATGGGAAACGCTTACGATTAAATATTTCAGAATCCTCAGACGGCGCCACGCTGGAGAAGATTCACTGACCAACAAGCGTTTGGTTGGTCACAATGCGACACCTTCACGGTCAAGATAATAATCCAACCCTACAGGTATGTGATTAGAGCTGAGCGATTTTATCAATTCTGATATATATCAATATTTTATTTCCCCAGAGAGTATCGATTTTTCAGCCGTGGGTATCGATATTCTAAGCTCCTTTCAAAACCCTGCAAGGGTGCTCTTCCTGCACTTTGTCCTTCCATTAAGTCCACCAGCTACTCTGCTGAGATGGGTGCAATTTTAAGGTGGCTTAAATGTTGCTCCAATGGACTTGAATTATTGGCTGCCATGGTTTGTTTTTACTTAACCTGGTGGCTAGAACGGCTAGTAGCTAACTCATATGTTCAGTATCAAGCCAAAAAAGCAGCCAAAGAAGGACACTTGCTGTACTTTAACTCTCCATTGTGTCCCACCTTTAAAAGCTTGCAAGCAACAATTTGCACTGTTTAAATAAATGAAACTATTTTTCTCAACAAATCTTTTATTCATTTTGTCCAGCATTTGTAAGCTGCCTGTCAGCCATATAATGTGTAATTGATGCTTTCAGTTCACTTAATTCAAACAAAGTCATTGGAACACTAACAAGATGTCACCAAAATCACTTTGTCCCTTTGAAATCTTTTAGAAAATGATGTATAGTAATCCCCCGCCAATTCGAGCTTTAAGTTCCGCGGTTTTAGTTATTTGCGGATTTTTCAGAAATATATAATATAATAAAAAAAATCAGGAAAAAAGTGCGGAAACATCACATGATTTTGTGCACGTTCTCTCACAGTGAAGAAATGTTGTGAGCCAGCCTGAGGTGGCCTTATGGGTAATGTAGTGTGTCGTGGGACAGAACCAAAACAGGGTTAGATGAAAAGTGTAGTGAGCATCAACAGCAGCCCAGCGTGTATAGATGTACATTCTCTGTTAACCGACAGGAGCCCAACAATACAACCTGTGTGATGTTACAAGTTCCTGCAGTGCCAGAATAAAGTTCCCGTTCCATGCAGAGAAAACCAGACTGTTTCTTTTGTTGTTGTTAGCTGCTAATTACGAGCCAAAAATAGCATAATACCAGCGGTTTCTTTACTACGGTTCAGAGACCAGAGGCTGTGAAGGTAACAGAAAGACCACAGTTGAGCCTTTGTCTTGTTAGGCTACTTTTTTGCGGTTTTTAAACATATTTTAAACACGTTATTTAGGCTAGGGAGGCTCCGGCTCCCGTTAGCAGATATTGATTTTCGCGAGGGGGGAGGGGTCCCCCATTAACCACGAAAAATAAGGGATCACTGTAAATGTATCTTAAGATGAATATTGATATATATCGTATTGTGAGCCGAATATCGGGTATCGTATCGTATTGTATGATTAGTGTATCACTACAGCCCACTCTGTGATCATGTATTGATGCGGAAAAGAGGCAAAAGAGAAAGAAAGCTAATTAGAATATGTTCAATGAATTTTGAATTTCGTGAATTCTCAGAGTTAGCTAACGACTTCGGAGCACGCGAAGCTTCTATTGCGTCTCCTGATCACTCCATCTCCTCCAGGTCCTCTCATGGTCTCCAGAGCGTGCGCTGCACCGAGCAAAAATCGAAGGCCTGGTTATTACCGTTCCCCCCACGAGGCCCCCTTGTTAGCGCGTACGTACGGGAACTCTTGTTTACTGGCGAGCGCGGTCGCCGGAGCTGAGTTTAATTAGCCAGCTCATGTTTATTCACGACTCTCTGGCGAGCCGAGCGAGTCAGACGTGCCCGACTTCATCAAGGCCGGCGGTCCGAGACGCACCGGTCCTCCTCCGCGGGCACGTTCATGCATTATTAACGGCAGCTGATGCAGCTTTAGTGTGTGCGTGGTTGCGCGCTGTATGTCGCGAGCGCGCGCGAGCGTAAATGGAGTTATCTCGGCCTGACTGGCGTCCCCCCGGTTGGTTGGAGTCTCTTCATCTTCACACAGCTCCATCATCATGATGGAGGAATGCAGAGGGCTCCCTCCTCAGAATCCTTCAAACTGGTTTCTCACTGGTGTGTGTGTGAGTGTGTTTACATTTCAGAGTATCTTTATTTTTTATTTCCTGCCTGTGTGTCTATTCGGGACCTCTGAGACGACTCCTTTCCACTCCGAGGACCTAATTACAATATCTAAAACGCACGTACGGTAAACACGCGCACACGTAGCAGCTCTGTGTCTCGTCAGACGTGACTTGGCTTCCCAGCTTCTATCTCATCCTCTCTCACTGGATAGCGGGAGATTAATTAGCAGTGACTGCCTGTTTTTGGTTGTTGTTCCCGCTTTGCTTCAGACTGTCATGAGCTGCAGATACGCAGCTGCTCAGAATGACAAGAAAAGACAAGAAATTGATGCCGTGGACGACACAAGATGGTAATATTTAAAAGCCCAAATCACAAAAAGTTGGAGCGGTGTGACGACCGCCAGAGAAATATTTTTTTACGTCTAGCTCAAGAGAATAAATTAGGGCTGGGCAAGTTAACGCGTTATTATCGTGTTAACTCATTAATTTATTAACCCCGACATTTATTTTATCGCGCTTTAACGCATCTTGCTCACATGCTTTTGTTTTGAAAAGTCTGTTACTGTCTGTTACTGGTTACTGTCGGAACCGGATGAGAACTGGCAGGTTAACATGCGAAAAAGCTAAAACGGACATGGAGAACGGTAAAAATCCGTGAACTTTACAGTTCGGGTAGCAACTCAGGTAGCAATATTAACAATTCTGTCTGAAAAACATATTCTGGACTGCAACAAAACTTCAGCATCATTCCTCCATGTTCCATCAGATCTGCTCCATGTGTTCACTGTCCTGCTGTTCTCTAGCTGGTTACTGCAGTGCGGCTCCATCTAGTGGCACAGATGTGTAATGACAACAGAAAGTCCAGTCCTCGATTATAAAACTAATTCAGTTCTGTGGCCCGTTTTTAATTTCGTATTTTTGATCCAAGTCTAAAATTGAAATATTAAAAAAACAGGCATTTTTTTTTCGTTTTCAGAATCAGAATCAGAATCAAATTTATTGTCGCCACTGAGCCAGCGTCCCAACACAGCAGAATTTGACTTCCCAGTTCACCGTCCAAGAGAAACATACAAAAAACAACACAACATATGGACAGGAGTCAACGGTGCTTGGGTCAGCGCTATAAGAGCGCTTCAATTTAACAGAGGAAAATATGACCACATAGGGGATGGGGGGGGGGGAGGATAAAAAACAGGTGTCTCACACCACATGTCCTTGATCAGAGGTACATGTTGTGGGATTCACAAAAAAAAACCTCAGCACAGGCATAACAAGCTAGTACAAGACAAGACATCATATCAGGAAAAAGATCCCAGCCAAGCGGCCCGAGCACGCTCGCCCGATGGCACGCAGCCGGTGGCGCGCAGTGCAATCAGTCCGCTCACGTGGGGGAGAACACCAGGATCCAGCGAGTTTTCTTGTGTTAGATTAAAAAAAAAACAAAAAATGTAATAAAATGTCACTTTTTAATTTTTTTAAATCTTTGATTGATACGCTGATTGGTAAAGTTACTGAACTTTAACATGGACATTTTCATTTTAAAGTTCTCCCAGACGGAGGATACAACAGAAACAAGGTTATTTGTAACAACTGACAAGTTGAACTCCCCGTTAAAAGTTTCTGCTGTTACCTCAGAAATGACCTGTTTTAATGTTCTGATTGTGCTGAGACACAATCATTTTGTTGGATTTTGTTTGTAGACTTTTTTTTTTTTTTTTACTAATAAAAACAGGATGACATTAATGCCCTGGAAGTGGCAATAAGCTTTATTTTATTTTACATTTTTTAAGATGAGATTTACACTAAATACGTGTTACTGACAAGTGCTGATGTTAAAAGTGTTATTTTATGGCACTTTAGTTCATATGGCAGCAGAACATTTTTAAAAAAGTGCATTTTACACTACTTTTGAATTTATTATTTGATTTTGCGTATTCAATGCGATTATTCATGATTAATCAGGGAAATAATGCGATTAATCGTGATTAAAAATTTTAACCGTTGCCCAGCCCTAAAAAACCCCCAAGATATTTAAGATATTTTCCTCATTCACTTCATCCGTCTATTTGCATCCATTTTTCGTACTCCAGGCTTCCAACGTGTTCCAAAAAAAAAAAAAAAAAAAGTTTGCAAAGACGCCATTCCTTTTCAACTTTCTCTGGCACCAAGCAATTAAACGTTACAGATGTTAAGCGTGTCCCATTGTTCCTGCAAACACATCTTGAGGCGTGCAGCAGCGTTGTCATCACTGCACTTTTTTTCATTTCATAATTCTCTTGACGTTCTCGTAGGGAAGTTCTTCCCGCTGAGGGTTCCCTTCCGGCATTAAAAGAGGTGGATACAGTGATTTAATAAGCCTTATTCATTTATTATTTCTTTTAAAAGAGTTCTTTAGTGGTGTTTCGACTGCAGATCCGTGCTCATCGGGTCCCAGCACGCTGCTAAATATAAAGAGAGAGGCTAATTACAAATCTAGCACAGCTTGTGGTAATTAGTCCCTGCTGGCACTGTTCCCTGAACCACTGCCCACTTCTCCTCCTGCAGCTCAGCAGAAACCGCACACCACAGCCGTAACTCTCTACCGGGGACACGTCAGGGCTGTGGACCGGCAGCTGTAGCCGCTTCTTCCTCAGCCATGCCTTTGTGATGTGTGCGCTGTGTGGTTTTGCATCATGTTGTTGAAAAATGCTTGGATGTCCCTGGAGAATATTCAGCTGAAACGGCTGCATTTTTTTTTTTTAACTCCAAAATCTCAATGTGCTTTTCTGGGTTAAAGCTGCCACCAGACAAGTGTGAATGGACGGTCCTTTATGTCCTTTGGTCAAATCACACGACACCCATTTTTGCTTTCAAAAAATATAGATCTGGAGTACTGGCTTGTCTTGACCAGACCACACGTTTCTAATAGGGATGCGCGCGATTAGTCGTCTAAACGATTAAACGTCCGCCCACTTACTAGTCGGCAACAGAAATATTAGTCGTTTAAACCAATTTGTGTTTTATTCATGTACAAGGCCGCTTAACTGTCATACAGCCGCCCGCCACTAGTGGGGCTACAGAGCCGTTAGACAGCAGTCCCCTCTCCGCGGCGATGCTAGAGTAGACTGGAGTTTTAAAACGGCACGGTGGGAAAGTACCGCCAAACCAGCGCGGTTTGGCGGTACTTTAATCTAGAAAATGAAAACAAGGTTGTATGTAGACTGTGTCAGAAACAACTGGCATACAATCACTCGACTGGAGCAATGCGCAACCGCATTCGACTCAAGCATTTGGATGTTAATCTGCACGAGACGACGGCTGCTGATGCTAGCAGTGCTAGCCACACTTAGGCCGATTTGACATTGTTTACCCGGAGACGTGTTCTCCCGTCCTGTCTGAGAGGATAACGCAGCTCATCACGATAATGACTTCGCAAGATATGCTTCCACTTAACTTTGTGGAAGGTAAAGGCTTCAGGAAGCTAATGGAATATGTTGAGCCCGAATACACTGTACCGGGACGCAAACTGATAACTTCCAGGCTGGAGCGCATCTTTTTTTTTTAAGACTAGTCGACTAGTCTTAATTAAAATTTTCATTTAGTCGACAGGGAAATTAGTCGCCAAGAACATCCCTAGTTTCTAATGTGCGATGGTCTATCCTGATGCCTCCGAGCCCAGAGATGTCAACACCGCTGCTGCACATGGTAGCAGTTGGTTTCCCAATAATCTTTGATCGTTCTATTACATCGGCTTCTGAAGACGGTGTTCGCCAAACCCCCCGGTCCCATCGGCTGCAGGAGCACCATGGTCCGGCTGTCCCACGATGTGGATCGTAGCTATTCTAGTCCGATGTCCTCAGCGAAATCTGGGTTACGTGCATTGCGGTGGCAGCATCACTTCCGTCAAATTTTCAACGTTAACATTAACTGCGGAGGTAAAGAATTCACAAGACACTTCTAACACGTATAATTGAAAGGCTGATTCTGGAAGCCGTGGCATTTTTATTTGCACATTTTATTTGACACTGCCCATCATTCTTCATAACGGTAAGACATGCCATGAAATACTCCCGGTGGGACCCAAGGGTTCGGCATTTTAACAATTTCACATCAACGGTCGCCGTATTATTCCATTCTGATCCCTATTCACACTGATCAAGCACCACAATAGAGTCATTTTACTTTGTATCTCGAAAACTCCCTCAGCCTGTTGGATATCGGAGCCTAAATCTTCTATTTTCTGTGTGTTGGGGTGAGCACCGTGTTTGTTGTCTCCCTTTAGAAACCTGGTTACGTGACCATTTAGTCGCAAAAAGCATGTGAGCTTTAAAGTTTAGAGGGAAAAACATGCACATTTTAAACCTCCCAATTATTTTGTCACGCATTTGTCGACAAAAATGGAAATACTCCACCCATCTTTAATGGATACTGCTCTTTGGACCAAAGCATTATTACATTATTGACCACACTCATTTGAAATAATTGTTAGCACCATTACATGCTGTTTTTCCTTCATGTTTCACACCTCAAATCCAGAAGACGGTATTTTAACATATTTTCTGGGGGTGGGGGTGTGTGGACACCTCCTACATCCCATGGTCCCACCTGACACGATTCACAACTATATTAGTGACAAGTCTGATGTTTTATTGTCGTCTTAAGCTCAGCGGAGACTCACATTGTTCAGCCCTTCAGACAGCAGCGTTTTCTGGCTCCGCTGGAAAATGCCCGAAGCGCACCGATGGCAAGAACCTGACGCTGCACATCTATATTCACACGTTCAGCCTTGGAAAGCCGGAGCGTGTGAGCGTGCATAAATCTTTCTCCTTTTACTCGTAGATATTTGGTGACTTAACTGCCCCACATTTCAGCTCCAGGGGATATCACAATTCCTTGTTTCGACAGCCCTCGAGTGATCCGTCTCATTGTGCTGAAAACCTGACGCTGACTGTCAGTCCAGCCGTGGAAATGCCACGAGGCAGGTTCAGTCTTCTCAGAGACACCTGCCTCAGGCCACAGGTGGTGAAAGCTATCTCTGAGCGTGCCCGCAGGTAACGGGGATCACCGCGGTGAGGTGTAAAGCTGGTGGAGGATCAGTGCCTGTAGACACATCTCCGTTACACTATAAAGATTGTTTCACACCCTCCATGAATGGGACCCCGGTCAGAATAAATCAGATTGCACTGCAGGCGGTGGTCGGCTATGGCAGAAACAGCACATGAGCTGGTTGTAAAGGTGTCAGACTCGAGTCCACATTGTGTTTCAACATATTATGTCTCATAATGGGGACAAGTGAGAAGCACTTTATCTACACTCACTGACATTGGGTCGGATGTCAGCTCGTTCACATGCGACGCTTGTCCGACCGGGGCTTGGAGAAAGAAAGAGTCCCATAGGGTCGTTACTCTCGCTTCAAATTCAAATTCTTGTCATGCAACAAAGTCATGTTTTCTTCTGTCCTTCTGAGACCAGAGCAAATGTCAGGAACTTCTAGGGCTGCACGATTATGGAAAAAATGATAATCACGATTATTTGGATCAAAATCACGATTACGATTATTAATCAAGATTATTCAACAAAAAAAAAATTTTTTTGTTCAGAATGTTATTTAAAATCACGATATGAAATGTAACCAAGAAAGTATTGCATAAGGGATGGACAAATTATATAAAAGGCAATAGCATGAAACTTAGGCGGTCCTAGAGATTTTTGGCCATAAACACCAGCCTGTAAACATGTCTTAGCTTCAAGAACGCCCAAAGGCAGGTCACTACATTGTCCCCTACACTACATTGTACATGGTCACGATTAATCACGATTTTCAAAATTTTAATCGTGGCAACCAAAAATCACGATTTCGATTATTTTTCGATTAATTGTGCAGCCCTAGGAACTTCTTTAATTTTTCCACTTCGGCCGTTATTTTTTGCACAAAAAAGATGTAGATGTCTGCAGCCGACATACGTGGAGTCATCTGCGTCTGATGGCTTTCTGGCAGGTGTTTCTGGGGTTGTTATCTACGGCGTCACGGAGGACTTGGATGCCTTGCATTAAGAATTAACACCTCTTGTTGCACCTGCTACATGGAGACCGTGACTCTTTCTGGTGCGACAAGTGACCTGTGGACTAGAAGTTTTCGGAACAACCCGAAAACCCGAGGTTCTGACCCGACCCAAATCGGGTCTCGGGTCCATTCAAAAGACGTGACTCCGGGTTCGGGTCAGAATCGGTACAGTTAGTCTCGGGTCCGGTCGGTGCTCTCTGACAGGCTGGGTCTGCATTTACTTGAGAGAGGTAAAGATATTGGCGGTGGCAGCTAATGTCAGGACTCAGGGCAGTTTAATTATTATCAATTAACGTGGCGTGTTTGTCATGAAACAACCGTGTTGCCGTAGCGTGTTATTAGCGGTATGACCGGCAGCTGTAAAGTACAACGGATCGCCAACTTGACAACGCTGGATGAGAGAACATATTCACGACACGTAATGACTGGTGTAGGCTATTATTAGCGTTAGCAGTTGCTACCAATAGCATCTGTATCCACAAAGAAAACGACGTGGATTTATTGTTGTTTACATCACGTAGCCTATGTAGCAACTGAACCGGTAGAAGACAACTTTAGGTAAGAAAATCAAGTTTTATTCAACGCTAGACAACTTTTAACATAAGCAACTATGGGCTGGATTGTCTCGGTTCTATTTGGTTCGTGGTCGGAAACTAAAGACTCGGGTCGGGTCGGCTTCAGGTCGAATTTTCACGGGTCCATTCGGGTTCGGGTCCATGAAAGTGGACCTGTGAAGACCTCTACTGTGGACACTTCCACTGCAGTTTTCTAACATGGACCAGAAACCTCCAGCCTCATGCGTGTCCTCCAAAGGCCCCTGTTTTTTTTTTTTTACACGGGCAAATATTTAGCAGGTCAAGAGGAAATCAGCACTTTCACCTACAAAGCTGCACGTCTTTATCATGAAGGCACAATTTCCGTCCGTGTTTTCCGCTGGTTTCCTGCATCGTATGTGTGTATTGAAATAACAACTGAAGACACGTTTAACGAGCTCTGCCTGTGAGATCATTCCTGAAATCCCCTGAAGGCTGAAAACTTGGAGCTAAAACTGTAAAAGTAAACTTGGAGCCTCTGGGCAGTTTGAAAAATCTCTTTTTCTCCGAAAAACAAGTGCAACGTGGGCTCCGGTGTTAAACTTCATCTTTACTGATCCCCAGACCGTGTCAGGGAATCCACATTTCTCCCACAGCCTCCCTTGCTGGGAGGCATGCGGCCAAGCGTGTGTTGTAGTGTGAAGTGTTTTTGGATATGAGGAGTTCAGATGTGCATCTGTCTTTGAGAGCTTCTTGAGCAATTTTTAATTTTTTTATTTTTTTTTTGGCGGTGCAGTGCCATGCATCATCCTGCAGGGGGAGGGGGAGGGCCACCACGGAGCGCCACGGAGGTCCCGCTTGGTTTGCGACACCAAGGGTGAATTCCAATTCCTCCCTTAACCTTTAATCTCAAAAATGCGCACTCCCGTGAAGTGCAAGTGCTGTCCCGGTTCGTAGAAAGTTGAGGGACAAGTTTAAGGGCTGTATCACCCTTATTATTGAGATTCTCCGGCACCACCCTTGGAAGTAAGGGCTACCCAGAAGGCATTGCGTATTTTCGCCAAAACATCTTCGAAAAGGATGGCGCCGAAAAAAGCGAGCTACGAATGTACATATTTTTGTAGTTAATAAAGATATAAATGTTATATATATTTATATTATCTTATTCTTCTTCTTCGTCATCATCATTTTCTTGACAGACTGGACGTAGCTTTGGCGTAAGGCCGCCCCCCACAGTCTGAAGACGTAACTGCACTCAAGGGGTGTCCCATTTCTAAGTCACGAGATAGACCTTACACTTACTTTGGAGGGCCAAGATTGAGGGCCAAAGACTAAGGGGTTAAGGGCGAGGGTTGAGATTGAGGGTTAAGGGAGGAATTGGAATTGGCCCCAAGTTTTCATTGGCTGGAGAGAATGGAGCTGTAACAGACTTGGCAGACTTCCTTGGTGGTTCTTTTAGCTGCAGCATCTCTGTTGCAGTGCCGGATCCAGAGGGCTCCGATGACTTGGCAGACTACCGCCCCATACCGCTCGGTGTCAACACCACCCCGACCCCAGCAGTGTTTCAGTACCTAACCCATGGCAGGGTCTGGGCTGGGCCCCGTAAAAGTTCCCGAAGATTGCACTGTGACAGCGTGATCAGCCCGGCTCACGTCAATTCATTTCCGCATGATAAAAATTATCGAGTACATCGCATAATATGGGTCACACAACTTGAAAGTTATGTTTTAAAACATGTCCAGAGACTCCGAACTGCTTCCTTAGACATGAAGAGCCCAAGTAACATCTGGTCATCAAATACACTTGATTAACGTCACTAACTCATTTTCAGTAAGCGTGAGCAGCAGTTTGTCGGTCTCTGGGTCTGGAGCACTCGATGTGCCTTCACACAATGCCGAGGATTAAAGACATCAGCAAATATCTTAGAGAAGCAACTGTTCTTGAGAATCCATCTGGGAAAAGGTAGGAGTTCATTTACAATGACAGACGCTATACAAATAAAGTTGAATTGAATTGAAATGAAATATGGAATCCGTGATGGTGATGGTTTTATTCAGTTCACCCAAAGGTCAGACCATCCAGTCAAGTTTACGACAATATAAAGCCTCTCCTCTAAAAATAAGACCACATATTAGGATCTAAATGGACCACAAGACTTTTGGGACCATGCCCTTCGAGCAAACAAGACAAAACTGGAGATGGAAGGATGATGCACCTGCTTTGCAGCCACAGGACCTGAGCTCCTTGCAGGTTTTGAGACTAAAGCTTGGCTGAAACTGGACCATGGAGCAGTAAAGCGTTGCCGAGAACACGGGCAGGTCAGCGTCAGAACGGCTGAAAAGGGAAAAGAATCAAAGTAAATGCCCTCGTTGCGGTCTAGATCTCAGCTGGCATGCGTAAATGCCCAAAACGTCAAAGAAGTGAAGCAACGGCGTAAAGAGAAAGAGGACCAAAATTCCTCCACAATGATGTGGGAAGCATCATACAGAGAACCCTTATCTGGAAGTCACTGCTGCTGAAGACGGTGCTGCAAGACGCCCGAGCACTTTGGCTCCGTTTCTGTTAAATAAACGATGACGCCGTGCTGCATCTCCTGCTGTTGCTCATCTGAAGTTGCGTTTACCTCATTTTAAAGCCTGACGAGGACCAAAAAAGGAAAAAAAAAAAAAAAAAGTGCATTTTATTTCGTAATCATGCCCTGTTTTCAATCCGCTTAATGGCTTCAGTGTGCCCGGCGTGTTAGAGGCGGCTGTAACTGCACCCAGGTGAGCAGTAAAAATGAGGTGTGAACTGACACCTTTGAAACAAGGGGAACCGAATTAGCTGGATAAAGCCGAGCTTACCCGCAGCTTTTCAACACCTCCTGTGAAGTGAACCGCAGCTATTTTAAATGACCAAAAAAAAAAAGCCGCGTTTGAATCCCGCAGCTGTTGGGGAGTTTTAGCCTCCTGCAGAACTTAACAGGAAACCGATTTGTTTATCGTCTGCCGCCGCTTCCCGCTCATCCCCTTGGAAACCTTTCACAGTGTCTGATTTGTGTTTTGGAAAGTCGGCCAATTAGTTTCTCTGAGCGGTTCCCAGCCTCCACCGACTGACCTCGGCCTCGCGGCAGAGCAGAGGCAGCCTTCCCGCCGCTAATTAGAGGGAAAATTCAAGGCGCAGAGCTAGAGGTTGAGGTTAAGCTCATCGTACTTACGATAAGCCTGATAATTGAGCAGTGTTGGTCAGAGCCTGGATTTGTTGTAAAGAGACACTCAAGCAAGTGACCTCTGCCGCTTGAGCTCCAAATCGACATGCTAGATATTTTTTATTACTCATTATAAATATAAAGACACAATTGAGGGACAGAAATAACCTACTTAAAAAAAAAATAGAGAGAGTTCTGCACGTTCTACATCTACTAGGCTAAACAGTTGCATAAAAACTTCACTTTCAACAGCGGGAGGCGGGTGGAATTCGAGTCCCATTTCAGTTTTACGGCAGCCAAAACAGGACGGCGGCCCGAAACTTCACACCGGCGCCTGTTACTGTGAGCCCCGCTTTCAAACAAACACCGAGGGGAGTCCGCACACCCGGCAGTTTACTTTTAATCCTATAGCCAGCTTGGAAAAATAATCAGATTAACTTTCAGACCTCCCTCAAGGAGAAGTGGAAACGTTTCAAGAGGAAAAGTTGTATTGCGCTATTCAGCTGAAACTTACATGTAGGATATTAAAATGTAATGCAACCTTGTGTATGGCGGATATTTTATAAATATTAGCTGCTGGCTCGGAGAGTTAAAGTGAAATACATAGAGCTACGTAGCTCTGGGACTGGCAGGAATGTCGGCGCCGGACTCGCAGGCGTTTCCTTTAGAGGTGGGATTTGTCTCCATGTGTGTATAAAGGGCTGGTAAATACAATTTCCCTTTAACATGGCGTTAAAAAGACAACAGTGAGTCTTCTGGATCACACCCCACCTAATGTTCAAGGCATGGAGGTACAGTTACTGCCGTGGGAGAGAAGTTTTTTCTCCAGCTTCTAATTAACAGCCTGAACTTCTGAGACGGTTTCACAATTTTCCAAAAGTTTATACGCTTTTTCCAAAATCCACTGCGTGAACTGAAATTTTCCCAACGCATGTGAGGGAAATTACACAAAAAAAAAAAAAAAACACCGGAAGGATGAGGTTCACATCTTTGTTACTTGCAGATGTATAACATGACGTGCTTTTCCAGCTCTTGTTTTCTTTTTTTTTCATCATTACCTCCACCAAGGAGGTTATGTTTTCGTCTGTCTGTATTCAAGATAACTCAAAAAGTCATAGATGGCTTTTGATGAAATTTTCAGAAGTTGTCAGAAATGTGAAAAGGAAGGACTGATTTCATTTTGGGTGTGATCCACAACAAATCCTGGATTCTGGATCACTTTCAAATTTTCGAGAACATTGCGGTCAATGGGGCCGAAAATTTGTTTTCTCAATATCTCCGTTAATTATTGCCCAAAACTCCAAACTGAAATTTGACTCAGGGATTGGCAATGGGAACCTCTATCAAATTTCAAAGGTTGATCCAGATCTGATCCAGAATGCGGATTTTATCGTAATCTGTAAATGGCTATATGGGAGAACTCTTGAGGGCTTTTCTAGTAACTTACTTGAGTCTTTTGGGATTCTCCTCTATAAGTGGAGTTTTTCCTTGCAACTGCTTGCTTAAAGATTTTTTTCTCCCACTATGGGAGTTTTTTACTTGCCATTATCCTTGATTTGGATTTAATATTCTAATTTTAGCTAATGATAATTGCTCGGGGGTCATGCTCTGGGTCTCTGTAAAGTGCCTAGAGACAATTGACAACAGACGCTACACAAATAAAATTGAATTTAATTTAACTGAATTAAATTGAGGCGGGACTCTAAAGTTACTTTTGACAGGGACGAGATTAAATCTTCCTTAAAATCAAATGGAAACTGTTATTGACATCCTATTTGCTGCCGTCGGTCCTCAGGGCCGACTCATCAATCCACCAATGGAGGCCACATCCATCCCTGAATGGGAGTTAAATTCATTCTCTGTCTAAGGTATCTGATCAAACGCAACTTCAGAGAATCTGAAAGGAGAAAAGCTGGTGAGAAAAGTCAAATAATAACATTGACGACTGTAAATGAGCGGCTGTCAGAAAAACGGTTCCTGCAGGAAGAAGAAAGACACCAGGCAGCATGTGGTGACGAGGGAGATAAAAAGGAACGACTCAATAATTTTGTGGGATTAATTCCTCAGCGCAGACATCACAAATATCCTTCCCTCTGCGGCCAAATGTGTCCTTCGTTGAGATTTAGTTTCAGGGAGGAGTGATTCCAGCAGAGCGCTGCCACCTCTGACAGACTCTTGTTTCCCCCAAAACATGGGAATAATTTTACTTCTATGAAAGCTCTAATTATAATAGATCAACTAAAACATGGCTTGATTACGGGGATATTTATATCGTTTCTTTCTTCCATTCCACTGATAAGGATCAGTTCATACGTCTGTTTTATGACTCCAGTTAATGTGATTGTATCCTGTTTTCAGGCTCTGCGTCAACCTCCGATGAAGTCACTTATGAATTAGAAGAATATTTATCTGGTTTTTTTTTTTTTTTTGTATTTAATCAAAGGCATAATTAAGAGAAAGTAGTTACTCATGAAAAAATTATAAGTTTGGAAAATCTTTGGATGTAGCTCTCTGCTACGTGAAATATTTTTTAAAAATTGAAACGATGCCAAAATACATTTAAAACTGCTGCTTTAAAAAGTCAGGACAGACAGAGAGTTAAAGTCGACTTTGAAAAAGACGAATTTCAAACTTTGATTCACGTCTCCCTGCGAAACTTTCCGGCAGCGCAGGGCAGCGGGATCAGATTCAGGGAAACCCACCAAAAGTGCCGAAACCCCCGTGAACCTGAAGGACGAGCGAAGCCCGTGGGCGAGATGTGGGTCTATTGTTTGAGGCGCAAAACTCCGGGGATATGAAGTATGTCTGCAGGCAAGTGGGAAGAGCGAGGCGGCCGCTGCAGAGATTATATCAAGCTAATATAATTCCTTTATTGCATCCAATTAGCTGCAGCTCGTCAGCCCTCTGGCCTCCTTCATGGTCTAAACTCTGCATCTCTCGGCCAGAAGGCCCGTTTCGGGATTTCTTTTTTTTTTTCTAATAAAGTGTTTGTACAACAAGTGAAAGGGAGTAGTAAAATACGGAGACAGAAAAGGCTTGGGAAAACGCTTGGGAAAAGAAATATTGAAGGGAACCGGCAGAGATGTCAGAGATCAATCTGTTTTCTGCTGCTCGGAGGCCTGACTTGTGGCTAATTGAGATCAAGAATATGAATCAATCCTGTAGGATTATCAAAGGCAGATTAAAGGCAGCCAGAACAGTTTTTTTTTTTTTTTTTAAATCAGCCAAGCTGCTAATTTATTTCTGCTTTCTTTATTTCATAATTCAGAATGTGGATGTTTTATTTTTTATTTAATTCCCCATCCCTGCGCTCTTTTTTTTTTTCTGTAAGACTTGGTCAAATTATGCAACTCCCAGAAGCGAGCGGTGGAGAGCCGACGGTGCACGTTCTGTCGGCGAGTGATAAAATGTAGTTTGGAGAGCCGTGAGAACCGGCCCGCGGCGGCGGCGTTCAGCGGGGCCGTGAAGGTCAACGCTGAGCTCCGGATTTACAGCAGCATTAAAGGAACGACAGGAAGGGAAAACGTTTAATATGAATAAAGAAAAGAACAAAAATAAGAACACCGGGTTCCATATCAGTCCAGCAACATTTACTTTCTGCTTCATTCAAAAACTGGGGCTACATCCGGAGTATCCGGATATTCATTTATCAGCTGGATTCTGTAATCAGTTTTTGCATACGGGTATTTGTTTTTTCTTTCTTTTTTTTTTCACTTTTTTTTCCCATTCATTCAGCAGCAATCAGACTTATTTAGTTTCTGCTTCATTCAAAAACTGGGGCTACATCCGGAGTATCCGGATACCCGGATATTAATTTATCAGCTGGATCCTGTATTCAGTTTTGGCATCCAGGTATTTGGTTTTTCTTTCTTTTTTTCCTATCAATCCAGCACCAATCACACTTTTTTACTTTCCTCTTCATTCAAAAAACTGGGCTACATCAAGAGTACCCGGATATTCTTTTATCAGATTTGGTATCCGGATATTTAATTTTTTTAAATTTTTTTCTCCTTTTTTTCCTATTAATCCATCAGCAATCAGACTCATTTAGTTTCCGCTTCCTTCAAAAACTGGGGCTACATCAGGAGTATCCGGATTCCCGGATATTAATTTATCAGCTGGATCCAGTTTTCAGTTTTGGTATCCGGATATTTAGTTTCTTTCTTTTTTTTTTTCTTTTCCAGGTTCATGTTCATATTTTTCTCAGCTCGCTATAATTTTTTGACTCTGCCGTTAAAGTGTGAAGATAACCAGCGGACACTCTGATCCCGGCCGCCAGCAGCAGACGGGTTTCTCTCAGCAGTGACGCTGGTGAAAGAAAAAGCTGCAAGGCCCCGGTTCACGTTGCCTGTCGGGTCCTCGGCTGTTTGGCAGCACTTTTAAATCAGGTGATGACCGGACAAAAGCGGTCTGCTGGATATGAAGCTGCCATTTACCCTCCACGCAGGTGGCGCTAAAAGAAATCAGAGCCGTGATGACAAAAATGAGCGTCTGGCTGCTGTACTCAACTAATGTCAGTTCAGTCGGGAAATAAAACTGTTTTTATTCAGTCAGCACTTTGTAACGTTATTGATACGTTTCTAGAGTTTTGTGCTGCGCTGTGTAGCTTCACTTGGTTTTATATATATATATATATATACATATATATATATATATATATATATATATATATATAGTCATGGAAAAAATTATTAGACCACCATTTTTTCTTCACTTCTTTCTTGTTCATTTTAATACCTGGTACCACTAAATGTCATCATGTGACTAAAACAGACAGAAAAGAAAACACTGAATGCATAAAAGCAGTGTTTTTGGCAGTACAACACCATAGCTATTGATGTAAAAACTCAAGTGATTTAGGTTATAATCAAGAAAACCATGGAAAATGGTAAGATATCAGCTCTAAAATAAAACTCTTACGAACAATCTTTGTGGTTATCGTTATGTTTGTCCAAACAAATGTACCTTTAATTGTACCAGGCATTAAAATGAACAAGAAACTGAAGAAAACAAGGGTGGTCTAATAATTTTTTCCATGACTGTATATATATATATATATATATATATATATATATATATATATATATATAAAATGCATAAATGTATATAAATGTTTGTATATAAATACTTTTTTTTTCTTTTTTTTTCATTAAAATAATGGCTTGGCTAGTATAAAATTACTTGCAATACTTGCAAGTATTGCAATAATAACATTTTAACAATGATAAATTTATAATGCTGTGACAACCCCATCAGCCCCTGATTGAAGCTCATATATTCATTAATTTATAATTAATTTAAAAACAGCTCTTGAGCCCCACATTCAACTGATCTTCTTCACAGAATTGTGCTTTTAATTATATTAAATACTTATCAAATAATAATGACACATTATTGATAATCTACAATATAAAATTAAAATTTTTGCTGCTTTAATTATTAACATTATTAACTCAGATTGTAGGCTACATTTTACTAGGTTGTTCTATTTTCTTGTTCAGTCACTGTGCAGAAATATTTTCACAATTTAACCTGCAAAAGATACGATCAGGATGCATTTAATTGCTTGATTAGACATGTTGCAAAGATTGTGGGATTTGATGTGCAACTATTGCTATTTCCTGTATAAAACAGAGCTTGATGGCCTAATTTTCTAGTTTTGAAGCACTGATAAAGGTTTTTCTTTTTGTGTGTGCTATGAGTGCTGATGCACGCTTACTTCAGAGTTCTGTATCTTTTATCTTAGGCGCCTGTTTTTAATTAAAAACACAAAGAATTTCTTTTGTTTATACGATTTCTTTTGTCTGTTTCATCCCACACTTTAACTTGCATTGCATTTCATTTCACTTTGGGCGCAACACGTCAGATCATGCCTTTTGAATTTAGCAGTTATTCCGGTTGTTGATTTAAAAAATGCCAATTACTGCGCCGTCAAACAACTATCCGAGGGTTTCTTAAAAAAAAAAAGAAAAAAAAAGTTCTGACGTACGACGGCAGGAAGGTCAGATGCATTTACACTGAATCCAATCACGCTGATTGCATGACGGCATATATTTTTCTCTTTGCACAAAACAGAGCAAATATGAACAGAAAGCTTTTGGCGCACCAGCAGAATTTTAAATGCGCACCGCTGGTGCGTGTGCACGGCCTGCCCCTCTCCAGCAGCAGGCCAGCCTGCTGCACGGCGAGCTAAATGGCCGATATATCCACTCTGGGTCTGCATGTGGGGGCTAATAAGGCCTTTCCTTTTTTCGAGAGCCTAACTAACCACGCAGAGCCACAACAACAAAGAATGGCCTAATGGCCTCCAATTTCCCGCATTAGTGCCCATTTAATGGCTGACCTGCCCTCTCGTTAGGCAGCGCAGCATGGGAGCACTTCTCAGCCTTGATGCGTGTGCACACACTTTCTTATGAACACACACACACGGTGCTTCAGCTCTCCAAAGCCACACTGCTTCAGGCCCCCTGCAACACTTCCACCCCACGCTGAGACTGCATAATAGACCGGTTTTTAAAAGGGCTGCCCTGTGATCAGCGGCGCATCCATTTGCTGAGTAATCAAGGGTCTATTGTCTAAGTGGTGTGAGTGTGTGAGAGAGAGAGAGAGAGAGAGTGCATGTGCGGATGCAAGCATGTGCACTTGCCAAGGTTATTATCGTTAACGAAATCGAACGAAATAACGAAAACTAGAATTGAAAAAAAAAAACTGTATTATGTGTTAATAAAACGAACTGAAATGAACTATAATAATATCAAGAACGTCCTTCGTTTCTGTATTTGTAAATTTTTTTTCTCATAAACGTTTGAAATCTATTAACTTCGCTCCGCCGTACAACAACAACCGCAAAAAAAAAAAAAAAAAAAAAGTTGATCAGCAGTGATGGCTGCAGCAAAAGTTGGGAGAAAGTGTCTCAGTCCTATTTGGGATTTCTTTGACTATGACTGTGTTAACGATAAAAATAAGTGCCTTGTTGTAGAAGCAGGTGATACAATGTGTGGAATACTTCTGAAGGAGAAAAAAACCCACGAATCTGAAAGTCCATTTGAAAAGCTCACACCAGAAGGCTAACCAAGACTAGCTGGATAAGCTAGCCTAAGCTAGCCCCCTGGAAAGAAGGCTAACCAAGACTAGCTGGATAAGCTAGCCTAAGCTAGCCCCCTGGAAAGAAGGCTAACCAAGACTAGCTGGATAAGCTAGCCTAAGCTAGCCCCCTGGAAAGAAGCTACAGCTGCAGGCCAGTCAGCGTTGGGAAGGAACGGGAGAAAACAGCAACTATAATGGACTGTTTCCATGGAGACCAGATAGCTGCTGGTCAGTAAATACGCAGGAACACCACAAGAGGGAAGATGCATTGATAAATATGTTTATTGAGACCAGAATGTAAACACGACTATGTGACTCGATAGCCTTCAAAAAGTTCAGTGCTTCACTCGAACCAAAATTACAACCCTAATTTACAAAATAAAACTAACACTGAAACTAATAAAAACTAAACTAAAACTAAGTATTTCAAAACAAAAACGAATAAAAACTAGTAAAACTGCTCTAAAAACAAATTCAAACTAACTGAATTTCAAAAACTAATCTAAAAACTAAATAAAAACTAAAACTAATGGAAAATCCAAAACTATTATAACCCTGGCACTTGCATGAGACCCGTTCCCTCCTCCAAGTCCGTCTTTATTTGCGCCTCTATCTCGGCTAAAGTGCGAGTACCCCGTGCGGGCGTCCGCGCGAGGAATTTCCAAGATAAATCGGCGCTGCCTGGAAAATATCTCCCTCACGTCGTGGCTATGGGAAAACTCCAGCTGACATACAGTTCGGGAAATAAAAGGAGCCCAGTTTGAGGCACGGAGCGGCTGACGAGAGTGCGTTGTCCCTATGTCAGCTATGCCATAAAAATGCCATGGGTGGAGGATGACGCTGGCAGGTCCCATTCAGGACGATGGCGGTGAAAGGCCCTTTAGGGTGAATAAAGATTCTTTGGCCTGTCAGGCCTCCATAGCTCCCTGTTGAACAATAGCCATTAAGAGCAGCTGTCTTAATAGGCGGAGGGGCTGACAGCTCAGAGCGCTATCTGCAAAAACAACGATCCGCTCTGTGATAACAAGCAGATTGTAAACCATTTGCCAGACAGTTTTGTCTTTTTTTTTTTTTTTTTATTGGGGGGGGGGGGGGGGGGGGGGGTGAATGCATCCTGTACTCGTGCACATTAAGTCTTTGGAGGAACCTGAGCTGACGTTGCCAAATCACCTCGATATTCAAGAACTGCGTGTGTGAACGGATGTTGCAGCACGGTGGAAAAAAAAAGCAAAAAAAAGAAAAAGCGTGAATGGGAATTGGCGCTAACTGGATTTACAGTTCCTGCATCAGGAAGAGCAAAAAAATCTCCGAGCTCTCCTGAAAGAGCTGTTCAGTTCTTAACCGAAGGGGCCGTGAGAGGAAACGCTCGATAATTGCGCTTTTAATTGTTTTACGTCCAGCTATTACCGCCTCCTGTCTCCTCTGCTACGAGCGTCACACGTCCGCGGTCTCCGTTCGGCCTCTCGGCGGCGAGGACGCGTATCGGAAACAGGTGAGACAGCTCTCAACCCCCCCGAACAAAGGCTCTCCCTGCTCATGTCAAACATCACCTCCGGTCTGTTTACTCTGGGAGTTTTTGGTTTCTGTGAGAGTTGCGGATCCATAATGTTTTGGGTTCATATCACTCCTGGCAGGTCGCCCCCGCCCCCCCGCCCCGAGGCTGACAGGGACGGGCCGGCGCTGTCAGCGCGCCACGACGAGGCAGAGCTCGCACGAAGCGGCGAACCCGCGCGGCCTCCGCAATTAAGGCGCGTCACTCGGCTCCGGCAGTGTTTACCGAAGTTTATTAAATCCAACGTGTCAGAACCGAATGTGGCTTCGCCGGCGCTGACTGATGGCTGCGAGCTGAGAAAATAAACAGTGTCTGAACGTCAGATGTTTGGAGCATCAGATTAGTTTAGACAGGAAAAAGAAGATCCAGGGTTATTTTGTCAGCACGTTTTTTTTTCCTCCTTCAAACTCATTTTACGTCCACGTCTTTGTGAAAAGTGGCGCAAAAACACAAAAATGGTTAAAAGCTGTCTGGAAATAATCAACACGAGTGATCTTCTGGATCTTTCTGCTTTTTAGCTTTTTTTTTTTTTTTTTAGAAACCTTGGATGTGTAGCGTCTTTATCTCCCTGATCGTTCCTTTCCAGTCATCAGCACACGTCGCCGGACTTCAGGCGCATTTTACGTGACAGACCGACAAAGTTAAGTTGGATTTGCGGCCAGAGAAGAAAAACACTTCTTGGTAGTTCGGCTGATGAAATCTAAAGATATTCAATGCAGTGAGCTATTTAGATTTGCGAGGGATTGGTCGTAGCTGATCCAGCTCAGAGTGGAATTATGGAGCCTTCACGTTGCTCTTTTCCACCCGTGAAGCCGATCGAGTCCTCCCTAAAACCACAAAAGTAGATGGTGTTACTCCAGTTCTGAGCTCTCTACCCTCTGCTCACTCCACCTCAAAACCAGGAAGCGAAAAATGTCAAAATGTTGTTTTCCTATCAATAGAAAATTCTTTATCGTTCACTTCAGACGCGAACTTTGTATCAACCAGTTTCTAAAAACGTAAACACAACCAGAGAAATGGACTGAGTGTAAAGCTGGAGTTTGGAGCCCGGATGTGACGGCTGTGTTACCCACCGCTCAGCTGTTACATTGCTTTAGTCTTCCCATCTGCAGCATGCTGTTTTTCTTCTTCTAGAAGAAGCTACATGGAAGCTCGAAGCTGTAGGCGAATTAGAAACGAGGCACGTACCTCAAAAGCCAGCTGCTATGAAAAGATCTTCAATTTTATGGTTGAACGGTATTCTTTGGTAATATTTCTTCTGCCTATAAATTTTGTTTTGTTTTTTTTGTCCTGCTCACAGCGATTACCATCTACAATTAATCTTTTACGTTGAAACGAAGCTCGTGGGTGGACAGAAAATGAAACAAAAAACTGCTCACTAGTCACTAGAAACAGAAATGTTCCACCATCGCTGAAATTGTGAAAACTGGAATGGTGAAGAGATAATTCATTGAATGGAAACATCAGGGCCCTGTGATGGACTGGTACCTGTCCAGGTGGACCCCCGCCTTCCACCCAGAGAGAACTGGGGTCCAGCAGACCTGATAGGACTGAACGGGTATGGATGGATGGATGGGATGGATGGATGCATGGATGGATGGATGCATGGATGGATGGATGGATGCATGGATGGATGGATGGATGGATGGATGGATACATGGATGGATGGATGGATGCATGGATGGATGGATGGATGGATGGATGGATACATGGATGGATGGATGGATGGCATGGATGGATGGATGGATGGATGGATGGATGGATGGATGGATGGATGATGGATGGGGATGCATGGATGATGATGGATGGATGGATGCATGGATGGATGGATGGATGGATACATGGATGGATGGATGGATGGATGGATGGATGGATGGATGGATGCATGGATGGATGGATGCATGGATGGATGGATGGATGGATGGATGGATGGATGCATGGATGGATGGATGGATGGATGGATGGATGGATGGATGGATGGATGGCATGGATGGATGGATGGATGGATGGATGGATGGATGGATGGATGGATGGATGGATGCATGGATGGGGATGGATGGATGCATGGATGGATGGATGGATGCATGGATGGATGGATGGATGGATGGATGGATGGATGGATGGATGGATGGATGCATGGATGGATGGATGATGGATGGCATGGATGGAGCATGGATGGATGGATGGATGGATGGATGGATGGATGGATGGATGCATGGATGGATGGATGCATGGATGGATGGATGGATGGATGGATGGATGGATGCATGGATGGATGCATGGATGGATACATGCATGGATGGATATATGCATGGATGGATACATGGATGGATGGATGGATGGATGCATGGATGCATGGATGGATGCATGGATGGATACATGCATGGATGGATGCATGGATGGATGGATGGATGGATGGATGCATGGATGGATATGGATGCATGGATGGATGGATGGATATGCATGGATGGATACATGGATGGATGGATGGATGGATGCATGGATGCATGGATGGATGCATGGATGGATACATGCATGGATGGATATATGCATGGATGGCATGGATGGATACATGGATGGATAGATGGATGCACAGATGGATGGATGGATGATGGATGGATGGATGGATGCACAGATGGATAGATGGATGATGGATGGATGCACAGATGGATGGATGGATGGATGGAAACATCAGAAGGAGGAGTAACTGGATGGCAAAGGTCATCAAAGGTGTTGAATCCACTGCTCATCCATGAAAACACGGACAGCGACCCCCCCAAAACCCCCCAGAGGTGGTCGGCTCCATGTTTAAGGGTCTGACCTTGCAATAACTCGTTGCAGATGTCTCGGTCTTTCTTGAGAAAAAAATAATGGTGGCTAGAGTGGTTGCAGTAATAAAAACAAACCTGACAAATTAAAAAAAAAAAAGAAAGAAAGATTCTGGGCACCCATCAACATTGTTCTTGGAAGGAGTTATCACGAGATGAGAAAACACGTCTTTGTCACAAAAGATGAATTCATGTCACGCGGCCATTTTGCAGTTGATTTTTAATCGAGGTTTCGAAACGTTGCTTAATTTTTAGCGCCAAAGCTGTGATGGAAACGTGGCTCCTGATGCCGGGGTGAGCTGGCCAGTGAACGCTCAGTTCAAGTTTTACTGTCGGCTCACGTAAAGCAGGTGTTGCTGTCTGGCACAACCAGGACTCCTTCATTCCCCTCTCCTCCTCATCCTGTTTCCTCTCCTCCTCTGGGGAAACCCCCCCCCACCGCACACGTCATTAGCAACAGGTACTCTCACAAGTGTCCCCGTTAAATTTATCAGCCATGAATACGCCTCCAGTCGAGCAGCCAGTCCGAGCAGCGGAGAGGAAATATAACTGGACCTGCTGACAAAGGGGGAGCAGAGGAGTGGAGGGATGGAATGTTAAAGAAATAAATCTCATCTGAACACGCGTGTCCACCCGCTCCCCGTTCCTCACGTCCCCATCCGGTCTGCTTCTCATGCTGAACGGACCTCGGAGTGAATTGAAGCACCACCGCTTGGCTACCTGACCTCTTTTACAACCTGTCACTTCTCAACAGTTAAACCCCGTCGGAGGACAGGCAGCAGCGAAAAGCTAAAGCTGTTTGCAGCAGCAGTCCGATCACCGTAGAGCTCCGGGGTTTCGGTCGGATACGGCGACGCGGCTGCTGCTTGTGATGCGCCTCCTCGTGCGTCCGGTTTAAAGGATTTCTCCAAACTGTCCAGCGACGCAAAGGCGAGGATTCAGTGAAATATACTGCAAACAGCAAACCAGACTGTGTGCATTTATTATTTATCATATATTTCTCTATTGTGGTTATTGTTTGTTTTATTATTGTTTTTATCTTATTTTATTATTATTTGTCCATTTTCTTCTTTATTGCTATTTTTCACATTTCACTTGCTGCTGTAACAATCCGTGCGTTTACATGGGAAGTTTAATTCCTCTTTAATTAAGAATTAAAGTTAAATCCGAATAAAAATTACCATGTAAACACCTAATTCCATATGAAAATGTCAATTCCGAATTAAACTTAATTCCGAAGTAAGTGGCTGGTTTATTCTGATTTTAATTCCGAATAAAATAATTCTGCGGTCATGTATACACTCATTCCACTTTAAATTAATTCCCGTCTTTCTGCGCATGCTAGTTCACTTGCTCGTCTGTCGCGATGACGCTTATATTCCGCACTGGGCTTGTTTTCAAAACAAAGTTTCAAGATGGCAGCACGCAGTAAACAGTGGTCAAGAGCAGAGACGATTTATTTAATAAATAGCTTGGAGGAACTGGAAATAATTAAAAGAACAGATGGCAGGAAACATAAAAATTGTGAGCTTTTCAAAGCGCCAGGTTAAATGAAGGAGGTTTCACAGATAGAGACGCCACCCAGGTCAAAAATAAGTGAAATGTTGTTGCTAATCGAGTTGTTGCTAAGTTTGTCTTCTTCCGGTAGACGTAAAGACATCCTAACCCCCCATCCAATCAGAACCCTTCCCAACCCCCAGACCTTAAGCGGAATTGGATAAAGCCGATCAAAGGTGTTTTCCATGTAAACCTCAATTCGGAATTACTATTTCCATGTAAACTCAAAGGAAAATAGTTTAAATCAGAATGATTTAATTTGGAATGACTAATTCCGAATTAAAAAACATCATGTAACCGTGGCCACTGTAAATTTCCCCATCGTGGGACAATAAAGGATTGTCTTGTAGGGGTGTGAAAAAAAAAATCGATTTGAATATATCGCGATTTTCGGCCACCCAATATAATATCGATTTTATAGCTTCTAATATTGATTTTTTAGGAACAATTTCAATGTTCAATTTCAATTTTCAAAGAATTTAAAAAACAACCTATTTAATAAACAGATTGTTTTGAAGCAAATATTTGATTTTTCATCTCTACTTTTAATTTTGAATTAACTGGGCAAAATATTGCAATATATCGGGATATCGTGATAATATCGTATCGTGACCCAAGTATCATGATACATATCGTATTGCGAGGTCCTTGCCAATAATCACCCCTAGTGCCTTACGAGCAGCACAGGATTATTCAGGCAGCCAGATCGAGTTGGACCAAGCAAAGGCATCACAACAGGGTAAGAGTGTGTGTGTGTGTGTGTGTGTGTGTGTGTGTGTGTGTGTGTTTGTGTGTGCATATGCAGTATTTCATGGCTCGTGTTGTCTTTGGGCTCTGAAAAGAAACCAGATCTGTATTTGAGACTCGGCTATTGTCTGTCATTATAATGCAAGACCATCGCGAATATGACACTATAAATCCAAATTAAACACATTTTGTATTATTTTCCAAAGACGTGCAAAGTCATTCCAGATTCTCACCCAGTGAGTCTTTACTGCAGAGCAGAGGTAGACTGTCGAGTTTAAGCCCCTTGAATTATTAATTTAAACCAAAGGGATGAAGACAACAATTGCAAATCAGGCTTGATTTCATCAACGGACTATAGATCTAAACTTGGGTGAGAGACAGGTCTTTATTGAGGAATAGAGAAATATATTTAAGTACTTACACTTTGTGTTCGAGCAACTAAACGCTTTACGAGTAATAAACTCACATCATTAGAAGTTTCCTGACTGAATTCACACAAGGACTTTTACTTTAACTTTGGAAGATCCAGGATTTTCTGGTTAACTCCGTAAGAGAATAAATCTGTCACCTTAATAATCGTTGAATCCACCGTATTGATGATTGACAAAAATGTCCGAGATTTTATTTAATACTAGAGCAGAGCGATTTTATCGATTCTGCGATATATATCGATATTTTATTTCCCCAGAAAGTATCAATTTTTCAGCCGCCAAAATCACTTTGTCCCTATCGAGATATATATATATATATATATATATATATATATATATATATATATATATATGTATATATTAGGGGTGCTCCGATCAGGGTTTTTGGGGCCGATCACCGATCACTGAAATCAATATCGGCCGATCCGATACCGATCACCGATCGTATTTATTTCCCTTTGTTTCTTGCTGTCTTAGACCTTTTCGACTTAAAAATTGTGGACATGCGCCCCCTAGTGGCCCAGCCATAACTGGAGTGTGCGGTGCTCCACCAACTAACCCAAACACAGCAGCGCGGAGCATTATTTACGGATAACGCAGACATGTCTTGGATTGATGATGTTAGGCAGTGGCCTCCAGTTACAGATGAAGGTAGTTTATCGCTGTTTTTAATGATTGGTTATGGAAATAGCATGATCTATTCCCATAACCAAATACTAAAAACTGTGGGAATATGTGAAAAATGCAACGCTGGCTATAACTAACGACAACAAGCCATAAAGATTATGCTACTGTAATGTTAACGCTAGCGGTAAATTAGGCTATGTGTTAATATTATATTTAATTTATTTTATCATTCTCCTAATTCATTTATGCATTCATTGATTTATAGGCTTGTGCTAGTGTCGAGGGCTACAGTAGCCTCATACTGATGTTCTTTTGGCCAGAATCGTCCGTGACTCTCAGCGAGGCTATAAGTAGTACGAGATTGAATGTTAACGAAAACTCACCCGGCTGTATTCATTTGGAACAAAGTCCTTTCTGTTGATATTTTTCACCCACGTCTTCCTAACTTCTTGGTTGTCGGTGCGCCCAGGAAATCGGTGCAAACTGTATGGCTGTAAACAAGGCAGTCTTCGTGCAGTAAAGGCTTGTGTATTTCATACTTTCTTCTTCCATTGTTGAATTTTCACGCCATTGTTGGCACAGTTTATGACGGAACATGTATTCCCACTCGACCGACTCGACATTATAAAAATATATATATGTACAAAGAGAAAAACACTGGTTAATCTGCGAGCCGGTGAAAGTGTGGCTCTGTAGCACAACCCAGCAATGGCAGACGGGGTACTTCCGGGGGGCTGGCCCGAAAAGGTCTATACACAGTGTATGCGCACGAGAATAGAGCGTTTTTGATCGGCTCTTTTGATCGGCTTTAATGACAATTCTGACCGATCCCGATCATATGCATATCGGCCGATCCGATCAGGTCACCGATCGATCGGAGCACCCCTATATATATATATATATATATATATATATATATATATATATATACACACACACACACACATATATATATATATATATATATATATATATATATATATATATGTGTATGTACATATATATGTACACATATATATATCGTATCGAGAGCCGAATATCGTGTATCGTATCGAAACCTTGACAAACCTTGGAGTCATTTTTGATCAGGATATGACATTTAAGCAGCATATTAATCAGGTTTGTAAAACAGCCTTTTTTCATCTCTGAAATATTGCCAAGATTAGGAGCATCTTCTATCAGGGTGATGCTGAAAAATTAATCCACGCGTTTGTCAGTTCTAGACTGGATTATTGTAGTGCGCTGTTAGCAGGATGTCTGAAAAGCTCGCTGAATAGCCTCCAACTGATCCATAATGCAGCAGCGAGGGTGCTGACAGGAATCTGTAAGCGAGAGCACGTCTCTCCTGTGTTAGCCTCCCTCCATTGGCTTCCCGTGAAATTTCGAATTGAGTTTAAAATTCTGCTTCTCGCATATAAGGCCCTTAATGGCCTAGCTCCTCGCTATTTACACCACCTCCATCTTTAAAACTAAACTGAAAACATTTCTGTTCAGTAAAGCCTACAGTTAGTCTAAACTATAGTGTGTAGGGGTTAATAGTTAAAGTTGTAGTTGTAGGAGCTCAGACTAAAGTAGCTCGTCTTAATCACAGGTTCGTCAAAGCTATGCTGCTATAGGCCTACGCTGCAGGGGGACGCCAACATGATCTGCTAATGATCTACCTCCATCTGTTTATGTAGTCATTTCATTCAGTCATTTGTGTGCTCTCCTCTCTCTGTCCTCCATCCTCTCTCTGTCCTGTCTCCCCTCTTTTCTTTCTTTACCCAGCTGGTCTTCATCAGGAAGGTCCCCTCATATGATCCAGGTCCTGATTAAGGTTTTTTTCTTCATAAAGTGGAGTTTTTTCTTGCCACTGTTTGGTTTAAAGGTTTTTTTTTCTCCCACTGTGGGAGTTTTTTACCTGCCATTATCCTTGATTTGGATTTAATATTATAATTTTAGTTAATGATATTTGCTCGGGGGTCATGATCTGGGTCTCTGTAAAGCGCCTAGAGACAATTGACATTGTAACAGACGCTATACAAATAAAACTGAATTGAATTAAATTGAACTGAATTGAACTGAATTGGAATTGAAACGCAATATTAGTGTATCGCTACAGCCCTATTTAATACCAACCAAGAAACCACAGATGTTCCACCATCATTCTCCAAAGAGTAAACTAAGTATCTGTGAATGCCAAACCAACCGTCGCCTTATTCTTTATAGAAATGATTGCAGTAATTAACTAATTAACTATCTGGAGTCAATAACAGACTGCAACGATCGCTGTTGTACAGACTCCCGACCACACTGTGGAGGAAATACCTCACGTAAACAGAGTCGCGAGCCAAAAATCTTCGCTTTCTCCTCTCTGTAAGTTGACATCTTCACCCTGGAACGAGTCGTCCATGAGATTTGCTTCAAGTGATTTGCAATTGCAATGTGATGATATATGAAAATGCACACGTAAAGCTATTACATCCTGATGATATCCTGATCTTTTCGACCGGTTTACTTCAGTCTCTGTTGGGTTCTTCGTCGGCGGGAGGGCAGGGATGCATTAGCGGCGCTGCAGGGGGTGGAGCCCTGTGCGCCGAGGTGGTGCAGCAGCTGGTTTGGTGCAGCAGCTGGTTTGGTCCACAGCGATTGTTTCTGACACTGATGGAGCGGAGCTATTTTTATTGCGCCGATTCCAGAACCGCAACCGCTGTGGCATCTCGCCTCCTGTTCGTCGAGAAACGGGCCCTCGCGCACACGTCCGAGCACGCGCAGGGGCGAGCGCACACACCCGCCACTCTGATCGCCACGTTGGAACGGTAGCCGTTCATAGTTGTTTTTTCTTTTGGTTTTCCTGCTGTGAAACTGTTTTCTAGCAAAGAAAAAAAAAGCAGTAAATCAGCTCTTCTGTAACTCAGTATGACACATTTGACTCAGGTTGGAAGGATGCAGCTGAGATGGAAAGAAAAAAAAAAAAGAAAGATCCAGAAACCCAAAACCTGCATTGTAATTTTGTCATCGGTTGGGAGCAATTAGCGAGGGACTGGTCTCTGCCAGAGCAAGCAAACCAATGACACACACAGAGTAAACTCTGCGTTTCGCAACTACTGCACTGTTTTTCTAGGCTAATAACGTGGTGATAGAAAACGGTTGCAGCGGTGAGCATGGAGGGAAAACTCTGGTGGAAAACAATTGGAACAGCAGATTAATAGTGATATCTGAAAGGGAGGAATGTGACGGCTGTATAAACGACCTGAGGATTTACAGATGACACCTCTCGCCCAGACAATCTCCCAACTTCAGCACATGCTCGACTTGGACCCGCGGCCGTCACTTTTCATCGTGGAGAGCAGTCCGTCGGACCTCCGTGAAGCCTTTCAACATCTGCATGTTCACGCCGCCGGACACGGCCAAGTCTCCTCTGCTGTCATGGGATGCGCTGCCATGGCAAACAGAAGGTGGAGGAGCAGCTTGTTGCTTTCTGCGTGTCATCAGAGTGGCCGTACTGTGATCGTTTTCAGCCGTTTAACTTTATCCTCTGGTACCTCTGGAGTAGCTTTGCAGCCAGGTTAAGGAGAAAGAGGGTGACAGATTGACAGTCACAAGGGAGATGCTCGTGATGAAAACGAGCAGATTTGGCGGAGGTCTTCTGTGATTGGCTGAAGCCCCGGAGGCTTGCCGGTGGGCAGAGCTAACGGCCCATGGGCGAGCACAACTCCCGTTGCCGGTTTTTAACATTTTCTGTAAAGGATTTCGACACCTCAGATTCCTCCAAGCGTGTTCGAACCGGAGTTGGATATGGAGCAGCTGTCAACAGTCAAGGCTGTCTTCAGTGCATGAGAGGCATTTTTTTTTTTAAAGTGTGAGACTTGGCAGCTGTGGCCGCGGTCCCCACAGTGTTTGCGTTAAAACGCCCACGAATGCCAGCTGCCAACGCTTCACAGCCTGTTTTTCTTCCCAACTGAGGTTCGGACTCACAACCTTTCAGCTTCTGAACTTGCTGCAGAAGCCTCTTTCTGGTGGTGTACTGGACCTTGTTCATGAACCAGTAAGGCATCCTTAAAAAACAAACTAATTTGCAAACAAACTGCAACCACCGACCGACTGACGGCTGGTGAACTTTCCCGCACGAAAGCAGAAATGATTAATAGGCAGAACCTGCAGAACCTTCCTGCGTGTTTGGAAACCAAAGTTGTGAAATCACAAACCCCTAAAGCTCATCTGCGCTGCCCGGACAGTCTGCCCACATATGGAAATCCTGTCCTCCGTGATGTCACGGAGAGCCAATGTTAGAAAAAACTGTTCCAGGATGAAACGTTCTGAACACAATGAAAACTGAGGATCACATCGACACACGACCAGAGCTTTTTTAGGCAGCGATGTTGCTCGGAGTGCTGAGCTTCCTGTCATGTACTTCCTATGTGTAGCTTGGACACAGCAAGGGAAGCAATTAAAGTAAATCCTATGTGACAATATGCATGTCTTAAAATGTTGAGAATTGGTAACTTTTACTGAGACTGCAGCAATTTATCTTTCTTCCCTGCTTGAAAACGACAAAGATGCTATAACAGGAAATGCGATGAAGGAGAATGTTACCAAGCGGGCTAATCGTGTCTGTTACAGTCTATGTTGGTGCGACACGTAGTGACATATAGGGTACGGTGTAGGGTTCCCCTCAACGTCATAGATATGACATTGGTATGATGCTGAACCAAAATCCAAGCTTAATACAAGCATCATATTAGGAAAACATGAGATAGGCAATGTGATAGTTGAAAATTGGGACAACGATGTGACCTGCGACATATATATCGATGTTTATGGGGATAACATTTAATGTCTTTCTACTTTGCAGCTTAAATTAACCCCTGATAATAAACAGCTCATGGAGACGGAAATAAACCCCAAATAACTGAAGTGTTATTTCTATTTCTGTGACATGGCTTTTATAAAACAAAAGCACTCTTTGTGTAAATTAGCTTCTATATCGCTATCTCGAACAGAAAGGTTCCATCTTATTGGCCAAATATATAATTGACATTTGGCGTGTGAATGTAAGGCATTTGGCAATATTATGATGATGATGAATTTTCAGTATATATCACTCAGTTGTATGTAATACTTTAGACACATCTAAAACACTCAAAAGTAAAAAATGGCCACTTAAATATCTTATTTTTTGACACCAAACGTAATAGAGCAGCTACTGAAAAAAGTAAGTCCTAATAAAGTAACAAGCGAGTGCACATACGGGCACCTGACTCAATGAAACATGGCACCACGTGCTCTTGAACGAGCGTTAATACTGTCTGGCTTGGATGCAGCTGCTCCACCATGGAAACCCATTCATGAAGCTCCAAGCACTGTTGTTGAGCTAATCTGAAGGCCACACGAAGTTTCTGGAGATCAATTAGCATCTTAAGCTGCGTTCCCACTGAGCTGGTGAGCCTCAGTTCTGGTCGATTTGTCATATTTTGAAATGGTACGCCCTGACCTGGCTTGTGTTGCTGGCTACTTAACAGCGTGACACATACCCATGTCACACCTGCGTCTGGAAGGACAGAGAAAGACGTGTCAAGATGATGATCCTCTTTGACCAGTCAAGAGAAAGCACTGTTTTTAATTCCAGACAAGTGCACGGCAGCACTGACTTTGGCTCCCCAACAGAAGGGTGCCAACGGGCAGGTTCCCTGTTAGCAGGTGTTCTGGGTAAAATCTAGGAGGCTGTAACTAACAGAGCTGACCGTCTCCTTGGTTGTTTCAGCCATTGTGTCTCCTTTACAGCATCGGACCTGGTAGGATCCACTGACTTAGCAAACTTACGCGCCACTACCACTTAGTGGCAGGACTTTCACTGTTTGCCAACCGGCGTTACATGAGAGACGGGGAAGAAAAAGGAGAAAGAAAACAAAGAATAAGAAAACAGAGAGGAGAAACTATCTAGAACTAGAAAAGCACTTGGAGAGCGCCGACCTCCGCCAAGCACAACAGTTCTCCCACATAGCGATTTACAGATTGTGATAAAATCTGCGTTCTGCAGTCATGGAAAAAATTATTAGACCACCCTTGTTTTCTTCAGTTTCTTGTTCATTTTAATGCCTGGTACAACTAAAGGTACATTTGTTTGGACAAACATAACGATAACCACAAAGATTTCTCATAAGAGTTTTATTTAAGAGCTGATATATTACCATTTTCCATGGTTTTCTTGATTATAACCTAAATCACTTAAGTTTTTACATCAATAGCTATGGCGTTGTACTGCCAAAAACACTGCTTTTATGCATTCAGTGTTTTCTTTTCTGTCTGTTTTAGTCACATGATGACGTTTAGTGGTACCAGGTATTAAAATGAACAAGAAAGTGAAGAAAAAATGGTGGTCTAATAATTTTTTCCATGACTGTAGATCAGATCTGGATCAGCCTGTGAATTTGATAGAGGTTCCCATTGTCAATCCCTGAGTCAAATTTCATGAGTTTCAGGCAATAATTAATATTGAGAAACAAAATTGTTGACCCCACTGACCGCAATGTTATCGAAAATTTGAAAGTGATCCAGAATCCAGGATTTGTTCGGGATCAAACCCAAAATTAAATCAGTTCTTCCTTTTCAGATTTCTGACAAGTCCTGAAGATTTCATCAAAATCCATCCATAACTTTTTGAGTTATCTTGAACCCAGACAGACAGACCTTAGCGAAGGTAATGATGAGATGAACACGGAACGAGCTGAGATCACGGCTACATTCTTGTTTGCTGTGTTTGCATGCACAGTGATGGTGGTAGAGAATGAGATGAGACGACTCAAACCTGCAGGGGTTATTAAAAGGGCTAAACATGGCCACGCCCCTGCCTACAGGATAGCCAATAAGCACTAAGTCGACATTTCATCTACACCTGGCAGTCTTTCTAAACAGAGACTGATCTCAGCCCCGTAGAAGTTCCCAAAGATTTTCATTGGAGTGCCATTCCTTGTAACGGAGACACGTGCCAGTGGTTGAAGCCCCATAAAACTACCCCCCCGGACCCGATAATGGAAACCGTACCAAACTATAGTTGAAATGTGGTTTTAGTGTATTAGATTTGGTGCTGAAGACCGTGGGGACGGAAAAGGCACAGCTGTTGTCCGATCCTCGACTCCTGGAGTACGTTCAACGATAACAAGCCAATGATTTTCAAACTCAACCTGAACAAGCCAAACCTCGAGTGTGTTGAGCGTTCAGCCGGAGGAGGCACGTTTCCAAAACGTTAACAAGCTGTCAGCGTAATTGTTTTGAGGAAACTTTTTTTTTTCCCCCCCTCCCCTTGCAGGTTTCAGTTTAAATACCACTGCAATGAGCTTCGCATTGAAATGTAAGTGGTTGTGAAATTTGTGTCAGTGGTTGACGTTACCCCAAATCGGTTGTTGATTCTGCGGATACTTCCTCCGCGCTCGCTCTGACGGCAGGTCGACTCTCAGTTACGAGATGATTGTGCCGCTATGCGGGCCAGGAAAATTGACGGTAATTATCAAATAGGCCACTTAAATTTAATCAAACTGAAACGGCGAGAGAAAATACTCCGACCTGTAAGAGCATGTTCTCGACTGAACATCCTGAAGCTGATTGATGAGGCCGTGAAACCCAGACAAGGGAACTGTTTAATTGGAGACGAATAAACGTGATCGTGACACCGTAAACGTTTTTCCTGCTCGTATCTCCCTCCCTCAGGCTCTCCAATTAACGCGCCTATTGCGCCGCGCTCAAGTAAAACAAAATCGTCCAGCAGCGTGTCATTTTTGATGAAGTCACCGACCGTAGCGGCGACTCGAACGCCAGCCGCTGTTATTCTTTTCCTGAAATCCAACTGGTCTGTTTCTGTCTTTCTGTTATCTTTATTTGCGATCGCCTCGCTCTTTATTTTTTCACTGACCTTGTTTGTTATTAGGACTCAAGAGTTCATTAAATTTCCCACCCACTGACACGGAAACCCCTCACAGGAATCCGATACTGTCCTTCTCTTTTCTTTAAAAAAAAAAAAAGTGGAAACTTTGCTGCTCAGCGATGAAACTACAGATGTCTCATCAGGCAGAAAATGCGACGTTTTAAAGTTTAAAAGCTGCAACGTCCTTTTTTCAAAGGACTCATAAATGAAATGGGAGTAAAACAACACATTTATTCATTCACAAAAGCCCCAAACTACCTGCTACTTGAGTAATGACCTTTAGATTTCTTTCGGTTTTATTTATTTTTTTCATTTTATGCTTTAGGACTTAGTTTGTTTGTCATGACAGGTACATTTCGTCAGTAGGGTTAGGGGAAGGTGACGGGTGTTTAATTTGGTCATAAACACGAACAGGGTCTACAGCAGACCCTTTCGATCCGGTTTATAGTGGTATGATCATTTCACGAACTGAAGCAGAGTAATTTAGTTGCCCTGCTCACACGATTCGCTTGCTAAGCCCGTAGACCGTCGTGGCATTTCGTCCCGCTACTGATCCACCTTTGGAGGTGTAACAGGGCCAAACAGGAGCAAATGAGTGATGTGTTAGCTGGCACTAGGGATGTAACGATATGGAAAATTTGACATCTCGATTATAGTGACCAGATTATCACAGTTTACGATATGATCGCAGTATTCTTAATTGCTGTACAAATGTCTAAAAAGCACATACATTTAAATAATTTCACAAAATCTTGTGATTTTCTTGTCATACTAAAACATCAGAAGCCAAAATTTTATCAAAATGAAACTTTCACATTAAAAAGGCAAACAACTGGCACAGAAAGAGGTTTTATTTTAAATGAACAAAATAAATAACTGGAACAAATTTAAATAAACACTTTAACAACCATAATAGGTCAAAATATGCAAACAATTATCAGGAACAAAAATTATAGAGCAAGTTCAAATGAAATAAACTTTGGACTTTAAGCTGAACCTTAAATACGTATAAATGTGTAAATAAAGAAACAGTTGTTTAGGAGCCAAATATGTTGCTCTGAATTGTAGTTCACTCTGTGTGTCTGTGGGTGTCGCTGTGTTGTTACCTGAGGGTCAGGTATAAAGGTAGCTGCCTGTTATTGGTTAGCTGTTGGACCCAGAAGGGCAAAGGTTTTTGACCGCTGTGGCGCTAACTGCCGGCGTTATGGTTGTCGGATCAGTTAATGGAATAAATTAATATTTTAACTGCATCAGAAGAACATCGTTCTGGTCATTTTTCGATCAACACGCAATGGTAACGTTTACGAAATGTGAGTTAGCGAAGCGCGCCGACCAGGTTACTCTTGGTCAAACATCTCAGTAGCTTAGCTACTACTATAGCTACTAAAGCATTAGCTTCAGCTCCTTCAAGTTGCTTGTACAAATTACAATAAAATGTAAACAAGTGCTCTGCAGACAGAATAATTATCCTCCACCAGTTGTCCCTCTGCATTCTTAAAAAAAAAAAAAAAAATTACCAGAGCTAAGATTTCGTCATTTTAGGGGGTTGGTAAATGTCCTGCGTGCTATCACCACTTTCCGCCATGCTCACGTTACGATGCCGATGTTACAAGCTGCATATTCACGCGAGACACAGTCGCGAGTCGCTTGCAGACTTGAATGAGGCCTTTTATTACATATCCGGCTAATCGACCGTGATAACGAGACTAAGTCAAACATAAACGGTAATCGTTATCGTGTAAAGTTTTACCGCGCTTTACCGTAATACCGATAACCGATCCATCCTTAGTTGGCACTGCTGAAAGGTGCAACAGAGGCACGAGGGTGGCTGATAACTACGTGCTGAGGATGAAACCAGTCCATCCGTGATGGTGGTGAGACAACGCCTGGTGGACCGTCTGATAGCGGCGTGTGAAAGTGAAAAAAAACAAAAAAACAAAGTAGATTTTTGAACCTCCATCTGCGCGGTGGAGCCTACTGGTGTTTTTGGTTTTTCTTCTGTGTTTTGCTGTGTTTTATTGAGCACTGACTGAGTCGACTTGTTGCTGACCCTCCCATCTATTCAAGACGGCACGATCACCTCCCGTTGCAACTTCAGCTTTCATCTTCAGCCAACGATTCGTCCTGGCTGTGCAGGAAAATTCGAGGCGGAAAATACAACAACAGCAAAGAGAAAAAAAAGTCATAAATAGAAGGAGAAGATCCTCTGGCTTCTTTTATGTTCAGGTGAACATCTGGAGATCTATAAAGATGTGCTACATAATCATTTTGAGGATCTACGTGGGTCTCCAGAGGTAAGAGAAACCGAGGCCAAGCTTTTTTTTTTTTCTCGTGTCAGACAGGTCTCGGTTCGGTTTCAGAAAAATCTCAAAGGAGGCCCCTTTTGGAAATTATTATTATTTTTTTTTTTTTACCAAATACCTTCATCTCATAACACAAATATTACCATTAATGACTCAATTTCCTCATAATTTCCTTATCGACCCCCATAATTAGCCCCATTTGTTTGCTTTGTCATTCTCCGGTGATATGGGCCCTTTGTTATTAGAAGACTCACACGGGAACCTGATGACTTAGTCAGCCGGGGGACAGGGGGGGGGGGTGGGGGTGGGGGTGGGGGGGGTGGGGGGGTGGGGGAACCGCCTCCCAGCAGCAGCACACATCCCACATCACCCACGCTCTCTTTCTGCGACCACAAAACCCAGCAGCGTTGGAAGCTATTTAAACGGCGCTCGCTGGGAGCGCGCTCAGTTAAGAGCTCTCTCTCTTCTTTGTGCCCCCCCCCCCCCCCCCCCCCCCCCTCCGTTTGTCTCTCGCTCCCACAAGGTCACCCCTAAAGTCTGTCTTTCTCTCTTCTGTCTCTGTAATGGGCCTCACGGAGGAGCTAAATCAGCTGAGGCCGGTGCTTTCCAGGCTTTCCTCTCCGCTCTCGGCTGGACGCTAACCTTAATTAATTGGCTGCGTTGTCCCAGAGACAGGGGGGGGGGGGGGGGGGAACGGGGGAGGGGGGGGGATGCTAAAGAAGAGGCAAGAGCCACATCTGAGTCCTCGTAATGTCAAGCAGATCTCAAAGCTGCTTTAAAGCTGCTTTCAAGGGAGAACTCCAGAAGTTTGCAGGAGAACGTGAAAAGTAGGGCTGTGCCGATACACTTTTGTGCCGATTCGATTCTCCTACAATTTTTGGGTCCCGATTCGATTTATATTGCGATTCTGATTAAACTAGTATTGCATTTCGATTTTTACCAAGTATTGCGATTTTTATATTTCAATTATTGAAATATAAAAATCATATAATAATAATATTAAATATTATATTTATTATATGTAATTATTGTATATAATATTATAATAATATATTATTATTATTATATTATTTTAAGTATGAAATGCAATTTATGTAGTTTAGAGAAGAGGTGTTCAACCCTGGTCCTCGAGGCACCCTATCCAGCAGGTTTTAGATGTTTCCCATTCTTCTTCACACCGTGATACAAGTGGCTGTGTCATCAACAGACTTGTGCAGACTTTGAGGACAACCTGATAATGACCATTAATTAAAATCAGGTGTGTTGAAGCTGGGAAACCTCTAAAACCTGCTGGATAGGGTGCCTCGAGGACCAGGGTTGAAGACCTCTGGTTTAGAGGTCTTCACGGGTCCACTTTCATGGACCCGACCCCGAATGGAGCCGTGAAAATTCGACCCGAAACCGACCCGACCCGAGCTATTATCTTAAGTTCGGGATTCCAAACCGGACCCCTTACCGACCCGACCCGAGTCTGAACTGAGTTTTAAGATTTTGAATGGACCCGACCCAATTTTTGGACCCGTTTAAACCCGACCCGACCTTAAGTTTTCCAACCTTGGACGTTTTGGACCCGTAACCACCCGACCGAGTCTTTAGTTTTCCAACCACGAACCGAGTTACCCGAATAGAACCGAGACAATACAGCCTATAGTTGCTAATTTTAAAAGTTGTCTAGCGTTGAACAAAAATTTTCTTACCTAAAGTTGTCTTCTTCTACCCGGCATAGGCTATAAATCGTCGGTACTACTGCTAACACTAATAGCCTACACCGGTCAGGACGTGTCGTGAATATGTTCTCTCATCCAGCGTTGTCATGTTGGCGATCCGTTGTGCTTTACAGCTGCTGGTCATACCGCTAATAACACGCTACGGCAACACGATTGTTTCATGACAAACACGCCACGTTAATGAATAATTAATTAAACTACCCGGGGCCTGACATTAGCTGCCACCGCCAATATCTTTACCTCTCGAGTAAACGCGGACCCAGCCTGTCAGAGAGCACAGTGGCGAAGGATGTGCGCCGTCATGTTCGTGGTGTTACTACAGTAAGAGATTTGACTGCGACAACGCTTACATATGGCTTTCCTCATATCGAGCTCTCCTGCCTCGTGCTTTTTATAAAAACCAAATAAAGTCCATACGTTTGATTTAAAGAGGGGCGGTGTGAGAAAGAGTTCAGACTCTGTGAAAGTACTCCGCTCGCTGCACTCCGCCATTTTGTCGTGTGAATTTGCCGGCATTCTGGTTACTATGGTGACACACGTGCTTCTATTTCCGGAAATGTAGATGACAAAAGAGACAGCGAGCGGAGTATTTCCACGGAGCCAAAAATCGATTCGTGTATGAGAATCGATTTTTTAAAATCCCAAGAAAAAAATCACGATTAATATAAAAATCGATTTTTTTGGCCCAGCCCTAGTGAAAAGCAGAAGAGCGTGAAGCAGAGGCTGATGGGAGCGAACAGCGACGCCTACAGAAACTCCTGACTCCTGAGCTTCAGAGCACGTGTTCGGGGTGTTTGAAGAACAATCCCAACGTTAAACATCCCTGTCGCTTTGTACAGAGTCATTAAAACTAGGGATGCACAATAACGGTTTTTTAAAACCGATACGACAACCGATAACTTTCAGCTCCTAAAGGCCGATACCGATAACACACACATATACCTAAGATCATTACATCAATACGATGAACAAAATCAAAAATAGATTGGACTCTTTAAATGAACAGATATTTATTTTTTCCATTGAAAAACTATTGGCAAACCTCTCAAACATTTTCTTAAAGCTATCAAACAAACCTATTTGATATCTCACATTAACTTAAATAAGGTTCATTACTGACTGATATAAAAAATATGAACTGATGGAAATACATGCATCAGAATTACTAACTGAAAAAGATTAACATTTAAAGTATTTTGACTTGTGGTTCCATTTAAATTAATACCTTTAATTAAAGTAAATGAGGTTCAGTGATTTTTTTGTTTTTTTTATCTTATGGAAGCTTTAGATGAGGGAGGGTAGACTTCTGCTGGCTTGCGCACGTTAGCATTAGCTCGCGTTAGCGCAATTTCAAAACTCTATGGAAGCGATTGTTATGTTGTAGGTGGCTGATCAGGTTTGACGTATTAAAGCTTGTGCTTCCCTCCTCGTAGAATTCACTCGGAGGATTCGTCACAAATAACCACCAAACTATCTTCTTCTGAAACTTTAACGAAGCTCCATGCCATCACCGCCATGTTTGTTGTGATCAGCGCTGTGCTGCATGCTGCATTCAAGGTGTGACGTAAATTCTGACGTTCCCTCATTTGCTAGTCGTTCTTTCAGCCTTTTCTATTTTTTTTCTTTTTTATGTGTAACATGAGGGGAAATACTGCGAATATCAATTCAAGTCAGCAACTACTAAAATTATGACCAACTTAACAAGTTTTTTTCTGGCATGAGGGGGTATTCTTGATTTTCCTTACTGAGAAAATGTTTTTCTGATTATCCAGACATTTCTTGAACATAACATTCACTGCCGGTCATTTAAGGCTCAGAGGGAGCGAGGCACTGCCGAGTTGACAAAAATATATATGTTATCAGGGCTATTTGTTGTGATATCGGACTTATCGGAATGACGTCATAATTTCCTGTTATCGGCCCGATAGTTATCGTGCACGCCTAATTAAAACCTGGGAACAAGTTAATCGCTGAGTCATTCAGGCTTGCAGGAAACTGTGACATCACAAATCCAGATCAGAGTAGAATTATCCAGCTCCATATCTGACTCCGCCCACGTCGTTCTGAATTTGACGCACCTCCGCAGCAATATTCTGAGCATTTAAAGGATTGGCCTGCTGGAGAACTGAGGACCGAGGACGTTTGCAGCTTCCTGATTATCCGGATTATCTCTGGAACATTTTAACACAGAGATCTTGATTTTATTCTATTTGTTTGTTTTATCTGGAAGTCAGAGAGGCAGAAGACATTGAAATTTTCTTCTTTTTTTTGAAAGAATACTGCGATAGAAACAGAAGGAGAGAAAGTGTGGATTCGCAGCCCCTCACCCCACTTTGTGCCTTATCTGTTGGAGCTAAAGAGTGATGGATTAACCCGGGGTCAAGCCTGGCAAATTGAGATGACCCCGCAAACTTTCTCCTAAGTCCCCTCCCAGAAGTCTGCATTCCACTTCACAGAACCAAACAAATGCAGTCCAATATGAGCCCCACCAGGCCCCACCAGGCCCCACCGGGCCCACTGGGCTCCACCAGACCACATCCGGCCCCACCAGGCCCCACCAGGCCCCACCGGGCCCACCGGGCTTCACCAGACCACATCAGGCCCCACCGGGCCCCATCAGGTTAACTGGGCCCCACCAGGCCCCACCGGGCCCACCGGGCTCCACCAGACCACATCAGGCCCCACCAGGCCCCACCAGGCTCCACCGGGCCCACTGGGCTCCACCAGACCACATCCGGCCCCACCAGGCCCCACCAGGCCCCACCAGGCCCCACCAGGCCCCCCATCAGGCCCACTGGGCTCCACCAGACCACATCAGGCCCCACCAGGCCCCTGTCTGCAGCTGTGCTCTCCAGGTCCTTTGGCCTCGCAGGCCTCCGTCTCCAGGACAACTCCAAGTGGCGTTGCCACTACCTGAACAGCCTCTAAGAGTACATGCAGGGCTGCAACAAGGAGCTGGCCTTCTTGGGAGAAGAGCAAGACAAGATCAAGAAGCAGGACGGTGGACCCGCCCAACATTCGCAGGCAGTATGAGGTCAGGACGGGACCACGTGGTCAAACGATTCGTCTTCCCCTTCCTTTGGGCGTTCCGTCGGGATTTTCTTTTCTACGAGAAAGATCTTCAGGTGGCGAGTAGGGGTGTGAAAAAAAATCGATTCGGCAATATATCGCGATTTTCGGCTGCCCAATATAATATCGAATTTTCAGCTTCTAATGTCGATTTTTTTTACAGTGGTTACAATGCTGTCAGTATGTTGTAATGGTTACTTAAATGTGCAAAAACACTAATAATAAACAATAAATAGGTTGTTTTGAAGCAAATAGTTTTGACTCAATTTGTCCTCTGAATGATCAATATCATCTAGGGATGGACATTTTGGATTTTTTTATGACCGTTAACCAACGCCCTTTAACGATTAATAACCGTTAACTGATAAGTCCGGGAGGGTTGGCTGCCGCGATGTTGCGCACGTTGTCGTGGACGCATACGGACACTCACAGCAATGTGTCGCCGTCAGCTTGTCGCAGAGACGCCGCCGTCACTTTTGATTTATACTAGCGCGGTCTCTGCTATGTTATTCAACGCCACAATGCAAGAGCGACAATCACGAACTAGCTAAACTTACTAAACGTATCTCTTGTGTTTTTCCACTTCCTCACCGTCTCGGCCGTATCCAGACCCACATTCATCGCTATCTCCCTCCATGAATTACTAGAATATGTGCTGTCTTTGTAGTGTGGAGAACCAGAATCCTACAGATGTGGGTACTTCCTCATTTCTTCGATGACGCGCTCTTTTCTACGCGGATGTAGAATTGACCAATCAGAGGCCTGTTGCACCTGTCGACACGCCCCCATTAATTGATTGAATTACGTAGCTTAAAAACAAAATTGACCGTTAATATTAATCGGTTAGAGTTACTGTTATCGGTTAACGGTTAAACGGTTAACCATGTGCATCCCTAATATACAGCAACTTGATTTTTCACCTCTACTTTTAATTTTGATATTAACTGGGTAGAATATCGCAATATATCGTGATAGTGCGATATCATGATAATATCGTATCGTGACCCAAGTATCACGATACATATCGTATAGGCCACCGTCCTCCAGGAGAAGACAGAAGAGAAGCTCCGGGGAGACTCTTTGTTACTTTAACAGGACAGCCACGCACACACACACACACACACACACACACACACACACACACACACGTAGGCGGCCTGCACCGTGACTTATATGGCAAAGACAAAAACATAGCTGATAAATCTCTGTCAGCTTCCCGCCACCAACAACACACACACAGGGGGAAAGTTTTTTCTTTTGGAGAGCGTGTTTGACGCACAATGAAGTTGTTTAACTGTTCTTGATCTGTCGCAGGTGCTTTCTCAAGCTGTTTGTGTGCGTCTGTGTGAGTGAGATCGATGGGATGCTGGGGGATTTAGAAAATCTTTAAAAAATGTAAAAAAAAAAAAAAGTTCAGTTCTTTCTACTCAGCATCTCTGTCTGGCTGCTAGGCCCTTAAAAACTTGATCTACAGTCCGGGGGTTTACGGACGTTTACTGCCGGGGAGGAAGCTCCAGCTGTTTGCAGTCCGCTCACATGACGACAGCCGCGCGCCGCGGGAACGGCGGGGGGCGCTCTGATCTGCCCAGCGGGCCGCCGCGCGGAGGCGTAACCCCATCCAGCCATTAATCATCCGTGGCTGCGAGTCTTAAGGACCTGCGCTCTGAGCTCACCGGGCTCACGCTCGTGCTTGGTGGTCCTGTCGGCGAGAAGCGCGACCGTTGCCAGAGAGGTTCCTGCCAGGACTTTCACCTTGAACCGAACGCTGAGCTGCTGCGCCGACAAAAGCTTTCTTCTCTCCCTCCCTCACACACAAAGAGTATCGTTTTTTTTTTCTTAATTTTTTCATTGTTGTTGTTGAAGTAAGATTTGGAGGGGCTTTAACGAACGCTGCCAGGGCTTTGATTCTTTAAGTGTGAACCGATTTGGATAACTGTAGAAGAAGTGAGCAGGACTTTTCTACGATGCGTTTCTCTCTACCTGGAAGGTTTTATTTTATTTCTTTTTTTTTTTTCCTTCCCTTTAAAATACTTCCTTTCTTACTCGCCCACAGTCCACCGTATATATTTGCTCTGGCTGCCAACAGCTCGCCCCTCTCCGGGTAACCTGCTGCCACGGCGAGGTGCTGAGGTCATCGGCCCTGATCCTCAGCAGCACTGCTGGCCCCCCGGCCCCCCCCGGCCCCCCGGATCAGGTCTCACATAAACACACACTTTTGGCCTCACAGGCTCTCTTACGCTCTCTGTTTCTACGTTGCTGACGCTCGCACACGGCGTTATTCCCAGATCGCTCTGCTCGCTCTGTGGAGGCCATGAATCAGGATCGCACTGCGAATGGGTCTCAACCCCCCCTGGAGGTCCCACCGAGATGTCTGTGACACATTCTGGTCCAAATACCACAGAGGTGCAGCACGACTAGAGCTGAGAGATTTTATCGATTCTGCGATATATATCGATATTTTATTTCCCCAGAGAGTATCGATTTTTCAGCCGCGGGTATCGATATTCTAAGCTTCTTTCAAAACCCCCGTGTCCCACCTTTAAAAGCTTGCAAGCAACAATTTGCACTGTTTAAATAAATAAAAACTATTTTTCAACAAATCTTTTATTCATTTTGTCCAGCATTTGCAAGCTGCCTGTCAGCCATATAATGTGTAATTGATGCTTTCAGTTCAATTAATTCAAACAAAGTCATTGGAACACTCACAAGATGTCACCAAAATCACTTTGTCGCTTTAGAATCTTTCAGAAAATGATGTAAATGTATTGTAAGATGAATATCAATATATATTGTATCTTAAGCTAAATATTGTGTATCGTATCGCATCGCGAGATTAGTGTATCGCTACAGCCCTAAGCTCCACGGCTCCTTTTTACTGAGGCTGGCCCAAATACTATTCAATTCAATTTTCAGTTAAGTTCAATTTTATTTGTATACTATCTGTTACATTGTCAATTGTTCTGGGTGCTCTACAGAGACCCAGATAATGACCCCCGAGCAAATATCATTAACTAAAATTATAATATTAAATCCTATGGCAGGTAAAAAACTCCCACAGAGGGAGAAAAAAAAACTTTCAGCCAAACAGTGGCAAGAAAAAACTCCTCTTTAAGAGGAAGAAACCTCGAGCAGGACCTGGATCATATGGGGGGACCTTCCTGATGAAGACCAGCCGCGTAAAGAAAGAAAAGAGGGAAGAAAGGGCAGAGAGAGGAGAGACACAAATGACTGAATGAAATGACTCCATAAACAGATGCAGGTAGCAGCACTGAGGTGAGATGGTCAGAGGACTAGATCACCGGTCACCACGCCAGCTGACACACCGAACGCACCTACACACACAGATGGAGGTAAACGCTGGGATGGACAGAGGAGGAAACTGCAAGTCAGCATGAAACTCAAATGAGCTAATGAGCTTCAGTAGAAAATTACGATAAATATCCAGAGCGTCAGCAACAACCAAGCGCCTATTTCAATAAAAACAAACGCACCGAACCAGTGCGGCGCAGACCATGGACTTGGACTGCAATGTGCTGAAAGGTTAGTTAAAATCGCTGTTATCCTGAAAACTGTGCACATTCAGGGCTCCTGCACGCTGCATGATTTCTGCAGGCGTATAAGATTAGAACATCTTCACTGTACGATTCACATCTGTTGGGTTGTACCAAGAACGTCCAGACTCTACGCTCTTGAATCGTAGATTTGGATGTAGGACCGCGAGGAGAAAGTCTACCCCGTCATGGTTGGGGAGACGAGGCCAACTTAGGACTTTTTGTTCGGAACGGTGCCACGTCGCATTAATTAATGCATCATTTCAAGCTGCAATTTAAATGGCTCGTCGGTGGACGGAGTCGTAGGATTTATGAAAATCTGTACCAGGTGGTCACCGGTGTGACGACAGTCGTCAAACCGCTCACATCGTAGGCCGATTATGACCAGTGATCAAAGACGTCCCCGCGATTCTCAAGTGTATCAGAGTCCTGAAACCACACGACGATTCAGGTGTGTGTCATGTGTTCAGCCTTTTTGAGTTTTTGCTGCGGCCATGTGACTTGACACCTGCAGCAGCAGTAGGGAGCAGGCTCGACTGACCTCTGACCTTCGTTTTGTGACTCAGGTGAGTCGACTGAGTCTTTCATGACTTCGGCTTCTTGCTACGTTGCATCAGGGGGTGTCGCCCCTGGCTGGGAGGGTCCGGGCTGCTGCAACCACACCGCCACAGCTGCTGTGGGCCGCTCCGGCTGGACCAAGGCCAGCCTCGGTCTTTGGGCCAGCGGGGGGGGCTGCGGTAGCTTTTCTCAAGCTTCACCTCCGACGCCCCCGATCCAGATGTCGTTTTTGGTCCCGACGCCCGAAACAAGGGTGGAATAAATGTCACATGACTTTAGCGAAGCTGAAATAAGCCGGTTATGAAAACCGAAGTTCCTACTTGCTGGCAGGCTCGTTCTTTCTGCCTATTTGACCATTTTGATCAACCTTGGCTGGTCCGAGTCAAGACGAGAAAAGACGTTCTGAAAGCTGCTCTACAGAAGCCTGCGGGTGATGCCACAGGAACAGGTGATGCTACAGGAACAAGTGATGCTAGAGGAACAGGTGATGCCACAGGAACTTGGCATCACCTGTGATCCTGTGGCATCACTTGTTCCTGTGATGCCACAGGAACAAGTGATGCCACAGGAACAGGTGATGCCACAGGAACAGGTGATGCCACAGGAACAGGTGATGCTACAGGAACAGGTGATGCCACAGGAACAAGTGATGCCATGGGAACAGGTGATGCCCTGCTGATGCTTTCACGGTTGCCGGTGTTATATGAATCAGATGTCGGAAATGTGCCTAATGGACCAAAATTAAGAAGTGTGCTGGTTCCATCCCGTCCAGCCAAAGGTGAGATACCATGAGAACCTTCAAAGCAAACCTTGTGGGGGATTAAACTGGCTGTCTTCTGTGTTGTCCTGCAGTGTCACTTTCAAGAGAAACGGTGCGTTGGATCCTGCATGGCGGCTGCTGCCTTACTGGCCTCCGACGCCGTGTCAGAGCAGAGAGGCAGACACGGCGTGAATCACGCCGCTCATGAGCAAGGCACAGGAGTGTCCCGTGTCTAATGTGTGAACACAGACGGATTTTGTCTGCTGTGGGTTTTAATTGCCCTTAATCATCCGCCTCCTTCAAACTAAGCCTTTCCACTGCACACAAACACGCCCCCCCCCCATACACATGCACGCTCCATCGGCCGCGAGCAGCAGTTTGTGCCAAAACCACAGCTGCGCACGGATCCTCCCTCGCGTTCAGTACCACATTAAGCCGCCAATTAATGCATTAGCGAAATGTTCCCGCGGGCGCTGAAGAGTCCCGGGACAGAGTTACAGTCTGCAGAAGACACCTGTGGGCACGCAATGGAGACAGAGCGGCACGCGGTTGGAGACGCGAAAACGCAAACGAGCAGATGGCAGGAGTCAACGGAGCCGAGCCTCCCGCATCTGACCATCGCCGGGAGTAAACGTGATGAGTATTTTGTACATACAGGGGCAAGAAAAAGCACGTGAACTAGAGGTCTTCACGGGTCCACTTTGATGGACTCGAACCTGAATGGACCCATGAAAATTTGACCCGAAACCGACCCGACCCGAGCTATTATCATAAGTCGAGGAGTCCGAACCCCAATGGACCCACAATATTTGGACCCGGAACCGACCCGAGTCTTAAGTTTCCGACCACGAACCGAACCGAGTTACCCGAATAGAACTGACACGATCCAGCCCATAGTTGCTCATGTTAAAGTTGTCTAGCGTTGAATAAAACTTGATTTTCTTACCTAAAGTTGTCTTTTTCTACCCGGTTCAGTTGCTACATAGGCTACGTGATGGAAACAACAATAAATTCACGTCATTATTTTCTTTGTGGATACAGATGCTATTGGTAACAACTGCTAACGCTAATAGCCTACACCGGTCAGGACGTGCCGTAAATATGTTCTCTCATCCAACGTTGTCATGTTGGCGATCCGTTGTGCTTTACAGCTGCCGGGCAAACTGCTAATAACACGATATCGATATATATCGTATCATGAGCCAAATATATATCACGATATATTGTGATATTCTACCCAATTAATATCAAAATTAAAAGTAGAGATGAAAAATCAAGTTGCTGTATATGTTCATCAGATGATATTGATCATTCAGAGTCAAAACTATTTGCTTCAAAACAACCTATTTATTGTTTATTAATAGTGTTTTTGCACATTTAAACAATTTAAATGTGAAAATTAAACAATTTTTCTTAAAATAAATCGATATTATATTGGGTGGCCGAAAATAACGATATATTGCCAAATCGATTTTTTTTTCACACCCCTAATTCATTTCCATTAAAACTGATCCTCATCTAAATCACAGAAACAGACACGATGTGGTTAACCCAAAGACGAACAAACAACGATCGCTCCTTGGCGTTGGCGACAAACATCTGATGATCTGAGCTGCGCTTTTCAGAAAAGGAGATCTCTGAAGCGGCACGATCAAGAGAAGGACATGGAGCCATCTCTGAGTGTTTGAGCGTACATCAGTCCGCCGTTACACAAACTGTTTACAGATGGAGACACTTCAGCGCTGCAGATACGCTCCTCAGAAGTGGACCTCCAGGCAAGATGACTCCAAAGGCCCGACACAGAAATGCAGTAAGTAAAGAAGAAGTAACAGCTGGAGGCTTGAAGGCACCGCCGGAGCTGGCGGGCATCCACAGAAGTCGACGGACAGTCGCAGAGATCTCCACGATCGCCTCTGCAATCCACAGCGCCGCCAGGGAGATCATTTGTCAGCTGATGAAACAAATGTTGAGATGTTTGGGGAAGAACGGTCGGCAAAAACACGGTGCAAAAACACCAAAGTTCCCCAGCATCCCAACGTGTTTTCCAGCGGTGAAGTACGGTGGAGGGAGCATCATGATTTGGCCTGGACTGCTATCAAAAGTTTAACGTCAGGGTCTCCATCCACCAGCTAAGCTAAGCAGACGTTTGGAGGACAGTGCAGTAACTGTTCGTGTCATCAGCTCAAGCATTCTGTTTGTCTATTATGTACGGATTCTGTACAGTTTCAGACCACCCGCTACCTTAAACCCGCAATCGCAAGATACCAAGTTTGCGCAACTCGCATGTCGGCGTGTCCAATTGGAATAAATGTGCATCCACCTGGTCACATGTGGACGTGCACAAACAGCTCTACCTCTCGATTACGCATCACCGTGTTACTGTCATACGTTTTTATTCTCTTGAGGTCAGAGGATGTCTGGTCAGCAGTTGTGGTGGATGTGGGAATAGTCACGGCCAGACACGTCAGTCTGTACAGCTGTGGCATGATCTCATTCAGATGTCTGCTGCGGAGGAAACCAAGGAGATCTTTGTCTCTGGTGTCAAGCTGGAAAATTTATTTCCTATAGACCTTTTCGGGCCAGCCCCCCGGAAGTACCCCGTCCGCCATTGGCGTACTGTGCCACAAAGCGACACTTTCACCGGCTCGCAGATTAACCAGTGGTTTTCTCTTTCTACAAATATATATTTTTATAATGTCGAGTCGGTCGAGTGGGAATACATGTTCCGTCATAAACTGTGCCAACAATGGCATGAAAATTCAACAATGGAAGAAGAAAGTATGCGAAATACACAAGCCTTTACTGCACGAAGACTGCCCTTGTTTGCAGCCATACAGTTTGCACCGATTTCCTGGGCGCACCAACAACCAAGAAGTTAGGAAGACGTGGGTAAAAAATACCAACAGAAAGGACTTTGTTCCAAATGAATACAGTCGGGTGAGTTTTCGTTAACATTCAATCTCGTACTACTCATAGTCTCGCTGAGAGTCCCGGACGGTTCTGGCTGAAAGAACCCTAACCCTAACCCTAGCACCAGCCTATAAATCAATGAATGAATGAATGAATTAGGAGAATGATAAAATAAATTAAATATAACATTAACACATAGCCTAATTTACCGCTAGCGTTAACGTTACAGTAGCATAATCTTTATGGCTTGTTGACGTTAGTTATAGCCAGCGTTGCATTTTTCATGTATTCCCACAGTTTTTAGTGTTTGATTATGGTAAAAGATCATGCTATTTCCATAACCAATCATTAAAAACAGCGATAAACTACCTTCATCTGTAACTGGAGGCCACTGCCTAACATCATCAATCCAAGACATGTCTGCGTTATCAGTAACAGATGCTCCACGCTGCTGTGTTTGGGTTAGTTGGTGGAGCACCGTACACTCCAGTTATGGCGGGGCCACTAGGGGGCGCATGTCCACAATTTTTAAGTCAAAAAGGTGCACGCTCACGTACAAGTCCAATGCAAAGTTATTGGAACATAAATACCGCGGGACATAAAAGCGTATTGTCCCGTGTCCCGTGCAGGTCGTACTGAACCGTACCGTATTTACCGAGTACCGTTGCATCCCTAGTAAATTAATGCAGAAAACCACGTTTGTTCGCATTCAGCCCGGCGTCTTTCCATTTCCCCGGCAGCTTGGAGCACTTCTGCAGATGTTTGGGAGCCATCCTGATCAGATCTGAGCGCTCTCTCTCTGTAAAACGTGGAGCGCCTTTAACTTCTCAGCCGCGATCGAGCTGTCCACCCTGTCGAAGGGGACACCTTCCAGTGAAAATAGTGAAACTGGTGTAGGGAAAGCCTACTCCATGCCAAAGGGTTTGAAAAACACGAACCCGGAGGCTGAAGCTCGAGGGTGAGGGTTGGGCAGCGCGTCCAGCTCTCTCTCACCAGTGCAGAAGTGACGGCATTTAAAACAAGAGTTATGAGGCAGCGTTGAAAAACCTGACGAGCATGATAACAACCCAGTTCCTGGCCCGGCCCGGACATCTTGAAGAAGTTCCAATGACAGATGGAAGCGAGCGCGGGCCTGGAGCCAAACGGTACGGCCTCCCGTCAAACCCGCCTCTGAAGAACGAGGCCGAGGCCACGTACGAAAGGAGAGACCCGCTGGACGCGCAAGTGACGCAGCCCTGCAATCGTGGCGGCTTCACACTGCAAGCGGGATCTGTGTTGAATTAAAGGGGGGAAGCCGAGAGCAGTGAACCGAAACCACAGCCGCAGATCTGCTCCGTCTGCCCAGAGGACGCTCAACCGAGCAGCAGACGCGCAGCTTCAGGACGCAGTTCTGCCTCTCCTGACGTCCAGGCACATGTCATCACCTTTAGCGGAGCCACCTCCGTCGAAGGCAGAGGAATCGGGTCAGAGTGAAAATGACGAAAATATTCCTTCTCTACGCAGCCAGTCGACCAAAAGTTAGCACCTCCTTTTTCCTATTGTGATGGAAAAACATAATAAAAATCATCTGTACACAGTGTGTCTTTGTATGAGGCAATTCAACCTCAGTCGAAAAGTAACATCCAACTTTTTTAATTGCGATATTTTTGAAAAGTCCTGTGGGCAATCCTAAGTACCCCCTTGCTTCCATAGTTTTTAAGAGGGTGCTGATATTAATTATCAGTCCTTGATGAGTTGGTCATCAGCAGGCGTGCAGACCTCTATAAAAGCAGACATTTTTGCAGTGAGTGAACACAATGCCAAGAGGGAAAACCGTAAGCAAAGAAGTAATTGATCAATCTGGAAATGTCATAAGATCGTTTCCAAAGAACGCGGAGGTCATCAAATATTACTCACATGCAGAAAGCATTCAAGACAGTTGTTAATCTCTTTCAGTCCAGCAAACGTACCCCAAGATCAGACCGTGCAAGCCTCGCTGACCATGGCATCAATGCTGAGGTCCATGAAAGAACAAACAGAAAGAGATTGAGCTGGTACAGTCGCACTGCTAAGAGGACGACTCTTCCGTCTGAGGAGAACGTAGGAGCACAACGCAGGTGAGCAAAGAACAACAAGACACCTGGAATGATGGACAGATGGAAGTGGACTTGTTCGGCCTTGATGTTCAGCACCATGTTTGGTAAAAAAAAACACACACACACATAAAACAAATAAAACATTTCATCAGAGACACCTCATACTTACTGTTAAGTATGCGTTCATCAGCCATCTTGGAGATACTTGGTGATCCATAAACTCCTCTGTATGCCAGAGTATTCTAGAGGTAAATGTGATGCCATCTGTCCAGCAGCTAAGGCTCGGTTGAATTTATCAAGATATTGTTTTGTTGAAAAAGAAATGAAAAAGATTTCCCGCCTTCAAAGGGCTGTCAGAATTTATTTACTGTGCAAGACTGGAATTTCGTCAACACTCACCGTCTTCTTGAACAGGCTGCACGACGAGCAACAACAAGCTCTGAAATTCCAGCCTGAAAGATCCCGCTGCCAAGCGCTGACGCTAATGGCTTCAAGATCTCTCCGCGCTTTGATACGCTTGACAGTATCTACATGATTGGCCGCAGACGTTGCTCTCTTTAGAGGCGGGATGACTGTGAGGAGGAATGATTTGCCAATAGTGTCGTCTCCGTTTGTGGCAAAGAGTAGCAGTTCAAGCTGTCGCCGCGTCCTGCCGTTGCACGTTAAAACTTTCATATCCTTCTGAGGGTCAAAGCTAAGAATCTCGCTGAAATCGTCAGGGGCCAGGAGCTGGATTTACCTCCTGTCATGAGCCAAGCTGTCACAGTGATGGACAATATCAAGAGTAGTTGATCTGGAAAGAGACACAAAGGTCCATCAAAATGTTGACTCGTCCATTAGTCCACAAACTGTCGACAAATGGGAGACAGTTTAGTTCTGTGGCTTCTTTTCCTAGAGGCAGTCGGCTGGCAAATCACGTAAATGCCTCATTTACTAATGTGATGCATCCAGATGCCCGTTTATGTACGGACCTCCACAATCTCTGGTGCACTTTGTAGGAACTCTTGCTTTCCCGCGTTTACTCAGAACGTTATGGTGTTTTCCCTGCGCTGAACACCAGGGGGCATGTTCATGTATCGCATACAGATCGATGGGGACTCGCCTGGGTTCATTATCGTCCTGTATCACATGACGAGTAGAGGACGATAACGAACCCAGGCATGTTCAGGTATCGGATACAGATCGATGGGGATTCGCCTGGGTTTGTTATCGTCCTCTACTCGTCATGTGATACAGGTTTGGCGCTTCAGGAAGTGACCCTGAACAGCAAAACATCTGAGCGACAGTCTTCCTGGGGTGAATCCCTCACTTTTACGCTGCATCTCCAACATCAAACCAAATGAAACGCAGCAGGGAGACGTTTTAGCAACTGCATCAGTTTGTACTCATTTGTTGCAGACTTTGCTTTCTTTATGACTGTTTTTGGTCTGTTTTTTAGTTTATTTTACATGACAGAAGAGTGCAAACAGTTCTGTTGTATAACGACATCCTATTCTCTGTAACAATCTTCTTTTTTTTCTTTGTGCGCTGTCACTCCTCGGATGTCACACACTAACCTCGCGACATCTTCCACCTACAGTACCTGTAGTAGCTGCTGCTGTGGCAGTTATCGGGAGGCAAGTGACAGATCTCAGATCGGGAATGTTTTTTTTTTTTTTACTCCACCCAATGCGGGATTATTATTTTTTAATAGCGCAGGTTAAAATACGGGAGATTTACGGGAGAGATACTAATACGGGAGGACGGCAGGAGAGAAGAGTAAAATACGGGACTTTCCCAGCCAAAACGGGATACTTGACAGGTATGAGTTACAAGCATGAAAGCACATTTTATTCTGTTTCCATGTTTACTATGAAAACTAATATCATTTCTTTCTTGTTAACTATTCTGTTGTGTATTTTCATGAGATTACTTACCAAAACGATTTTTTTGCTGTAGAGTAGATTCAGTGATAGGTTTTTGCATTTGTCCACCTTCAGTTTTGTCCATCCGTCAATCTCTGGGTTAGGCGCATGTGTAGTTATGACTTCCGGCAAACGATTTGAAAACATGGCCACTTTTCGCCAAATAAACTTTGTTTCTAAATTATTTAGATATGTTTGCCTTGGTGATACATGACAAATGTGCAGAAATCATAGAAAAAAAAAAGCTGTTGATGGTGCATTTTGTGGAAACGCTCGAAATGGTCAAATTTTGGTCGCATTTGGCAACCAGTCAGTCACGATTTTATGCCCTGAATCGTATCGTATCGTATCGCGAGATTAGTGCATCGCTACAGCTAGTGCTGGGCAATATGACGATACATATCATGGGGAGGATAGAAAAGTGTGTATCGTGCCATTTCTCTTCTATCGTTTCTAACCTAATTTTATCAATTATTACAGCAAATATGTAATTAAATAACCTGCAACGATAAATTTGATAGAATCATATCTACTTCTACAAAGTAGCCTTTTATGTTTGCACTTTTATTCATGGTTAATGCCTTAAACAGTGTTCTCTTCAACCCTAATGTTTACTTTAGATACTTTATATTGGTTTGCAAACTTTGCACTACAAGGTTACAGATTTCAGAAAGTTGAAAAATAATTTGTGTTTATTTTTTTATAGCTGAACTTCAGTGCAAAAATGTGTTTTTCCTCTCAGAAACTGTTGTGCACTTAAAAAAAAATGTGAAAGCTACTGTACCTCTGTACCTACCTGTTTTTGCTGCACTAAAATGTATGTTTGTGACAGTTCAGCTAAATGTCCTTTCAAAATTAAGTTGAAAAGTAAGCAATGAAATTTTTGCCAAACTTTTCAGAGAATAACTGAAAACATACTTTATTATGGTATATCGTGATATATATTGTTATCGTGATATAAAATAGTCCATATCGTGATATATGATTTTTTCCATATCGCCCAGCACTAGCTACAGCCCTATTAGCTATTGAAGCTTCGGAGACAGTAAAACAGTATCCATTGTGGGGGGGTAGTAGTTTCTAAAGGGTTTCAGTTTTGTCCGTCCGCACCAGTATTTATAAACTTAAGCAGATCTGTCACAGATACAGTTTTCCACTTTACCGTCCAACCACGGATGTTTTTTTTTTTTTTCCATCATTACGAGGCTCACGGCCGACGATTCCAGCAACGTGGCAGCACTTAACATCTGTGAGTGTTAACCAGGGGTGAAAGTTGACACGACCTAATCATTAAAATTCAGTTGCAAAAATAGTTTTTAAGAGCCTTGCATTTCCAGAGAGCTGTTTGACAAGCTTCTCACCGTCCTGGACACGTTAAAAAAAACACACACCACATGCACTTCCAGCTGACGGCGAGAGTGTTGGTGCACGTGTGGGCAATTCAGTGCACATTTGCAGACCTCAGAAATGTTTTAATCCCCCCCCCCGTCCCCCAACCCTCCTCGCTGCAGGCCAGAGTGTCTGCTCTGGATGCCTTTTTTAGCGTTCAGCTCCGGCGCTTGATATACGGTGCCATCAGCCTTTGCTTACAGTACGCGCCGGCCTGGCGACCGTGTTTCTGTCTGTTTGAGAGACTCAGCAGGTCTCTGAATCTAAAACAGGAGGCCGAGCCAGCCGTCTGGACCGCGCGTCCAACTCTCGTTTCTGCGCCGGTTTACAAAGCCGGTCATAAACACTGATAAGAGCTCGTGTGAAGAGGTTCTCGACGTGAGAGAGAGGCCGTTCCCCCCGTTTGAACTCGCGGCCGGAGACCTGAAGAAACCTGAGGGTAAGACGGTGCAAAGTGCAAAGTTCCCCCGTCGGCACTGTTTGCCGTGACTGCAGGGTCTGACGACGCATCCCCGCACACCTTTGAAGATGAAGGATGCCGACTTATGAAAGCGAGCCGTCTGAACGTCGGCCAGACCTTCGGCGTGAAAGATGCCAAACAAACAGAACCGCAAGAGAAAAAAAAAATTCTGAGGAGTCCTTCAACTGACAAGTTTAATTCCTCATGCACAAACACGAGACTAAACAGATCTGACTGTGAGGCAAAACTGCACCTCCACAAGAAAACCAGCAGGCAAGAATCACAGCTTTCGGGTTTATTTGGGTGACTTTTTAATTTTTTTTAACATATGCTGTAGGGCTGTAGCGATATACTAATCTCTCAATACGATACACGATATTCGGCTCACGATACGATATACAGTCATGGAAAAAATTATTAGACCACCATTTTTTCTTCACTTTCTTGTTCATTTTAATACCTGGTACCACTAAACGTCATCATGTGACTAAAACAGACAGAAAAGAAAACACTGAATGCATAAAAGCAGTGTTTTTGGCAGTACAACGCCATAGCTATTGATGTAAAAAATTAAGTGATTTAGGTTATAATCAAGAAAACCATGGAAAATGGTAAGATATCAGCTCTTAAATAAAACTCTTATGAGCAATCTTTGTGGTTATTGTTATGTTTGTCCAAACAAATGTACCTTTAGTTGTACCAGGCATTAAAATGAACAAGAAACTGAAGAAAACAAGGGTGGTCTAATAATTTTTTCCATGACTGTATATCGATATTCATCTTACAATACATTTACATCATTTTCCAAAAGATTTTAAAGGGACAAAGTGATTTTGGTGACATCTTGTGAGTGTTCCAATGACTTTGTTTGAATTAATTGAACTGAAAGCATCAATTACACATTACAGTGATCCCTTATTTTTCGCAGTTAATGGGGACCGGCGCCCCTGCAAAAATCAAAATCTGCGAACTGGAGCAAGAGCCCCCCGAGCCTCAATAATGTGTTTAAAATATGTTTAAAGGGAATCATCCATCTTTTCAGCCACTAGGAGAAGAAACACTGATGCAGTCGTCACTATCAGTTATTGCTGCAAGTTGTTGAAAACAAATTTTTTTTCATCCACAGTCTGTCAGCATGGATGTGATTTTTCAGTTGAAAGGCCTCAATTTTCATGAAAATGGAGGAAAATTTGTCTTTTATCTCATGATGCGGCTCTCTAATTCAACAGGCTTTGAGTTTTGTTTAGTTTTTTTTTTGGGGGGGGGGGTTGCCAGAAGTCCCAAAATGAGAGAAATGTGCTCAGCATCTTGATAGACACCAGCAAAATAGAAAAAAAAAATCAGAACAGGAGAAGAGAAATCTAAAAAAATGTCACACCGACGTTTGAGGTAATGCCTTACGGTGCCCAGCGTGGCAAAGAAATTTCACTCGGAGTTACGGTTTCACTTCAGATGACTGCAGATTGAGACAAATTTTTCTTTCATTTTCACTCCGAGTCAGTCGGTATAAACGCTATACGGTAGAAACTATATACATGTAGCTAACACTAGAGATTTTTACAATACCGGCCAACCACGATTTGGCTTCAGTCAAAAGTGAATGTGAAAACATGGCAGCGGTTGCAAAAGTGAAGCGAGGTGAGGAGGAGGAGTGCTAGTAAAAAAGATCGGTGCAATGTCGGTCACTTCTAACGACAAAAAGAATCAGAGGCGGATTTATATTACAAATGCCATCACTGTTGACTTACAGTGGGAAAAAAGTGGTTTTAGGAACATGATAAAGACACTTGATGGACGCTACGAGTTACCTAGCCGCAAGTACTTTAGCACAGTGATTCCCAAAGTGTCGACCGTGGCCCCCTGGTGGGCCGTCGAGTTACTGCAGGTGGGTTGTGCGAGGTCATTAAAAATAAATGTTTTAAATCCTAGAATTTTTAAAAAATGTTTTTCAAATTACTGAAAAATATTTATTACATGATTTGAAAAACATTTAGAAATAATAAACTAAACCAATTGAGTGTTATTCTCCTGTCATCTTAATATGACAAGTGTCACTTTATTTGTTGACCCCTTACATTAATATTGGAATGTAGCTTTTAGTCTCGTATGTTGATCAAAGTGGTGTTTAAAGGTTTGAATGGGCTGCAGAGATGTTTCACATTTCAAATTGGGCCTTGGTATTCTGAAGTTTGGGAATGGCTGCTTTAGCCAAACTGAAATGTACGACAAAGTCCGAGAAAGAAATGCCAAGCATAAAACACGTTGCAACTACTACGGACTTGTGTTCGAGTCGCACATTGGAGCCTTACATTAGTCTCACAATCCACTTCATCAATGAAGAGTGGAAGTTGTGCAGCAGATGTCAACAGACAGAATATTTCCCAGAAGATCATATGAGTGAACTTGTGTGTGTGTGTGTGTGTGTGTGTGTGTATATATATATATATATATATATATATATATATATATATATATATATATATATATATAACAGAAAAAAAGACTATATTGCAATATATATCGTTACTGCACATGCTTTAAATTATATCGTAATATAGATTTGAAGCCATATCGCCCAGCCCTAATGGAAACCCCCCCAATTCTTTAAACACTCAGAACCCATCACCACGGTCAGAATTCATAGCTGATGGGCAGCTTTTTTCATCATGTGGTCTTTGTACACAGAAACCAGACTTCAACTGCGACAGACCGAGAACAGACAGTAACAGCGACCTCACTATTTTAATTACTTTTGCTCTGAAAGTGTACACTTGGCAGGTTTTGCTAAAAACTCCTTACAGTCCTGGTGTCCACACTTAGATAGCAACTCCCATGAGGATGCTCTTCATTTTTCCTCCTGACGATCACCCGGAGTACCGGGGGCAGATGACGCACAGATCACTCAGGCTCTTTTTAATCACTCACAGCATGATGCAGTGTCCCACACCAACTGGAAAGAGCTCAGCTTTAAGGCTGTAAAGACTTAAAGGGGCTAAGTGAACACATCATAAACGACAAGGATGCAACCTGCTACAAGAAACCGGTGCTCGTGACCGGCCGCGACATGTTCAGGTTTCCTGCAGTGTAAAAATGACCACTCTGCAACAAAAACTCAGCTAGCACCAAAAAAAACCCACTTTGCATTCTACAGACCGACTCTGAATTCTGTCTCACTTTTGATGTTTTTCCATCACAGATGACATTCTGTTAAAAAAAAACTCCACTCTGTTCACGTGATCACATGTCTCTGTGACTAACTGAAATATCTTTTAAACCTCAGGTCGTTTCTTTTAGCTGCAGAGGTGTACACAAGATAGGCCACTATCTTGAGGATGCTTAATGTTGCTGCGTTCTGATTGGATAATGCCCGAAGTGATATGGATTTGTGAACCGCCCTTTAGTTCTCTCTAGGGATGGGCATAATTGATCGATTAATCGATGATTGATCATTAACAATTTGGTCAAAGAAATTAATTTTCGGCGATGAACCGAATGTTTTTTTTTTGTTTTTTTTTTTTAAACAATCCGAACGTAGGTTCTCAGTGCACGTCCTCAAGCAATGGGATGCATTTCACTGTGCCATCGATATAAATTTGGCAGCAGGGGGCAACATTTCACCATCGTACTCTGGCTGCCCTCAGTTGTTACACGCGAGCTTCTGTAGGTCCTCGCCTAATCATGGAGCGGTCGCGGTGAAGTGTGACGTGGGACCATTTTCGTTTAGAAAATGACCAAGTGTACTGCAATCACTGCAATGCAAATTACAAATACAATTAATCGACAACGACAATGATGTATCACTTGAACAACGTGCATCCAAGCCTTGTAAAGGACGGTGGAGGCGGTTCATCATCAGCCTAGCCTAGCCTAGCCTGAACTCGGTGTTAGCACGGACCAGAAGGAGCTGCAGCGCACATCGATCACACAACAAGCGCATCTTTTTAAGAAACAAAAAGCCTGTAATACTGGCGCCTTGATATAAATTGTCCTCGTTACGTAGTCTGCTCGATATCTCTTGTTTTATTATCTTTGTTTTTTTTTTTTTAAAGAAAAAAAACAGGAAATGTCACATTATTGTCGACCACAAACATCCGGTTCACTGAACACATCTGGGCATGCGCGGGCCATAGCAACCAGGCCATAGCAACCAGGCCAAAGGGGAAAACAAACGCCACGCCGATATCAAGAATATTTGTGATAGTTTTCAATATAAAAATGTTCATGATTAATCGATATTTAATCATTAGTTCTCCCGACGATCGACGAATAAATCTCGACCAAATGCCCATCCCTAGTTCTCTCGGTTGTGAAGATCCCATGGATGTGTTAGGGTTAGGAGTTAGGGTTAGTTATTCATTTTTCCCATCTTTATCTCCACAGCTTCACATAACGCTGCATTATTCGGATCTCAGAAGCGGATGGCACAGAAGTTTACCACTGATTTCAAAAGAGACACACCCCATGAAAGAGAGGGGTGGAGTCAAGTTGAGTAGTTGACTCCGCCCACACACAAAAAAACAGCCGCCATAAACAGAGCTGTGAAGACACGGTGAAAAAGGGAGCTTTTGTACTGTAACTCTGCTGGGGTTTTGAACGTTTGCTACAGATGCTTCATTAAGACCTCAGAAAACTGTGTCAACATTTCAGGAAAACATAATTTATATTTCATGAGATAATAGGTCTAGTCTGACAACAAACAAGCATCGTCAACAGGTTGAAAGGCTGAGTTAAAACCCTCCAGGGAGCACAGGAAGAAGACTTAATGAAAACTATGATATCAGTGAGCCAATAAGACTTTAGGTCTGGAATAGAAGAAGTTAGGGGGCCCAGCGTTGTGGCCCCACTCCCTCCCACCCTGCTGCACTGTACGGTGCCTTCAAGCTGTTTTTCTGATCCTCCTGAATTATTCAAGATACTCTCTCCATTCTCTCCTTTTCAACCAAAAAGCTTCAAAACACCAGCACAGTATAACCTTAAGAACAACTGTATTTCAGGGAGAACCATCCCATCCACTGATGAGCTGCGGTGACAGCGAATTTCTTTGCTTTTCTTTGGATCAGATGATCAGCTGGAACAGTGTCACCATCCTGCAGCTGAGTCGCTGATTTACCTCCTTCTCGCCACCTTTGCTGAAACCTCATATAGAGAAACCGAAGCAGGTGCCGCCACCGCTAGTCAACTTTCCCTCTCTGCAGTGAGCCAGATGGATCGAAATGAACCCCCGAAGAGCACGTGAGCGCCCTTTAAATGCCGATGGACGTAATCAGCGAAAGCGCACTGCAACAGATGTAGACCTGAATGTCTATTTCCTTTCTTTTTTCTCTTTTTCTCTCTCTGTGTCTTGTGCTGTCCTTGATAGGAAGTGAAAGAAAGGCCAGAGATGACCCACAACCTTTACAGAAAACAAGCAGTCAGTGACGAGCAAGACGGATATTATTTCCATATTGCTTTAAAAAAAAAAAAAAGAGACTGGAATGGCTCATTCATGATTCATTTGATGTTCCCAGTAGCACTGCAGTAGATTCAGATGATATATGTTAAAAAAAAACTCCACATAAACACTCCAAATATCCTTGGACCAGGTTGTGAAACAGATGTTGTCAGTGTCCAGGTGTTTCCACCTTCAGACGTCTGGGCTAATTCTTCTGTCATCCTTTTCTTTAATGCAAACAGTAAAAAAAAAAAAAAGAAGAAAAAAAAGGAATTTCTAGCTCCTCTGGCAGGCTTCTATGAGTAAAAACACCTTCACCCCCCCCCCCCCGGTGATTTAGCCGCACGCTCTCATCTGCAGACACCAGCAAACAAAAGAGCTTTTTAGACAGCTGCTGCACGTCAAACCCCGCGAAGACCTGCGGCCCGTACGGGGAATTCACCGTACGGGGAATTCACCGTACGGGGAGCCGGACCCGTCTGTGCCCGGTTGTGGGGGTCCAGCTGAGAGTTTGGGGGTTTCACTGTCTGACTCTCTCTCTCTCTCTCTCTACTTCTGCATCCTGCCTGGTTTTGACGTTTTGCTGTCCAACATTAAGAATACAAATAAACAAGAAAAAAAAAAAGATATGGCGCGGAGGCGCTGGGGTCATTTTGATGGAACAGGCCGGGTCTCGGCCGTGAAGAGCAGAATGTGGCAAACGTTCGCTTGTCTCGTCCGTTCATTTGACAAACGGCGCCACCAGATTAAAAGGCCTCACTAATTGGGCTTTTCTCCAGCTCTTTCCGTCGGCTCGGCTTGTTTTGATGTGAAAATATAAAGCAGAACTTCGAGAAACATGCAGAAGTGAAACCAGAAATGGATTTTCTTGGTTTTGACAGTTCTGATACGTCATAATAAAATCTATATATTTTTAAATGACTAATCTCCTTTAAACAAAACAAAACAAACATGATTTATGTGATTGATTTCGATGCATGAGACGATTGGAAGACAGTAAGAGCAGAAAACCAAAATCTGCTTTCGATTACTGCGGTGAGTTTTTTTTTTTTCCTTTCCTCTGCATTCATGAGATAAATTGAAAAGCATCCGTCGCTTTAAAGCCGCGGCTGTGAGGAATGTCTGCGGATGCGGCTCAGTAATCCCGTTTGAGGTGGTTTAAAAGCCTCCAATGAGGCCTGCAACCAGGAACAAATGGGCTTTCAAACTGCATTTTTATGTTAAAGTTGCCTTGATGCTCGTGGACGTGCACCGAGGGGATTTCTATTTATTTATTCATCTACTGTGCAAATTCTGAAGCACCCCTGTTTATTTATCTGTCTCTCTTTTAACATACGAACAGAAAATACATTGGATTGGTCAACTAATCGGTTGGGCATCATCTGCTTTTTTTTTTTTGTTTTTTGTTTTTATCTCTATAGATGTTATATTTGGAAAAAATGAAACCACATGTTCAGACCAAAACGACTCCACAGACAAAAGTCAGTAGTTGGAGTTACCTTCCTCCTTTCCACTTTATTTAAATTTAAGAGAGCCAGGTTTCTGAATTTTCTGTTTGTCTCTGTAAAGGGACTTGTCATTAAAACTTTGACAAATAAGACTACAAACTGGATCGAATCGACTGTGAGGGTTTAATCGGGGCTTTTCTGCAGTTAAGCTTGAATTATGAAAATCAAAAACAAGAGTTCATGCAACCAGAGAAAAGCCACGTAGAAGCCTCCTTATGTAGGCGTCTACATGTGATGGCACTGTTTTAATAAAGAAAGAAAAAGTAAAAGTCTGTTTCATCAAAGTTGGGGAAATTAGAGCAGTTCAAGCTGCTGTGATCTGTTTCCTGGCAGAAGCACTCGAGCCTGGAGATTACAGGCGGATGTGAATCCTTCAACCGTAGAGTCCGGTTGTGGAGAAGAAAAGCTTGTTAGCGTCAGAGCTGAATAAACTCTGAATTTCACCTGTAAAGCTCTTCCACCTCTATCCAGGCTTTCAGAGATATCCCATGATACTTTTACATCAGGTTTACTCTAACTGTCAAAGATACAAATCAGCTAATCACTCGTACTTGTGCTGCATATGTACATTTCAAATCTGATCTGACTAGTATGCTAAAGACAATCTTTTTTGGACATAGATGTGTATTTTCCACATTTTTATCCTGGGTCTCAAGATAACTTATAATTAAATTCATCTCAATTTTAAAATGATATAGTACCATTTAACAATAACAACAATAAACGTCACCTCGAGGCAGCAAAAAAAAAAAAAAAAAAAAACGGTTAAATACAATCCAGTTCAACTCACTGTAGTTACACAAAAATTAACACGTCATTAAGAGTAGATTTTAACTCTTTATGGTGTTATCACGAGCGTTTTTGTTTTTGTGTTTTCGTGGTTAGCTTAGACACATACAAAAAAAAAAAAAAAACTGTCCAGTTTCCCAGCATGCCTTGGGACAGTCGGTCTGTTGACGCGAGTTTAGGATAATTGTCCGTAATCTTAATTTGTGCTCGCTATAGATCTATTCACGTCGTTATAACTCAAAAACGTCGCACCGTTTTGCTGTCACCGGCAGTCTCGTGCTGTTGTCGCACCGGGACCGGGAGCGCAGCAGTCGGGAGCATCCCCGCGAGGCGAACCGTTACATGGAAACAAGAGGATGAAAAAAAGATCTGATCTTCTTTAAATACCATTTTCAAATTGTTTAGACATTAGGAACGAATGAGTAGCGGTTAGTGTATATATATATACACATATATTCTTTTATATATATATATAATATATATATATATATATATATATATATATATATATATATATATATATATATATATATATAATATATAAAAGAAAGTGACAAATAAGAATTTTGCACACTAGCCCACTTTGTGTTATTTAATGTTGCTGTTATTATTATTAGAGCTTTTCCTGCCCCCCACCCCCCGCGCGCCCCTCTCCGTGACCCGCGTGGACACTCACCCACGCACTCGTTGGCCTCCCTGGCCGTGGCCCTCTGCCACGGCCTGTCGTAGTGGAACGGCTTGCACCTGTCGCACTCCGGCCCCGCCGTGTTGTGCTTGCAGTCGCACACCAGGCCGCCGTCGCGGTCCTTGACGCACCGGGACGCGTGGCCGTTGCACTTGCACCGGCCGCCGACCTGCAGGTCGGACGCGGCGTAGAAGTAGGAGTCCCGCGCCAGCTCCGAGTCGTCCTCGTTCTCGTCCCCGAACGTGTGCAGGCGGCTGAAGGCCACCTTGATGTCCGTGGCCGTGACCCAGTCCTGCAGCACCGGGGAGCTGTCGAAGTCGTGCGCCGACGGGCGGCCGTCCAGCGTGCTGAAGGCGATGAGCCCCCCGGTGAGCGGGTACATGTCAGTATGGGAGTCCGTGCACACGGCCTCCTGCTCGTTCTGCTTGGTGATCACGGCCCGGTTGGGCTTGTTGTACATCTTCCGGCACTGCGTGGAGTAGAACTGAAAGGGCACCCAGGTCTTCCCGTAGTCCATGGACTTGTAGATGGCCATGGACTCGGGACGCGGGGAGCAGAACTGCAGGCTCACGTACGTCACCTCGAACTTCTTCCCCAGGGACAGAGTCAGCGTGACGTTCTGCGGGAACTGGACGAAGTTCTCGGACTGCCAGCAGGTCAGGTTGTGCGGGTTGTTGAGGTCCGTCAGGTACGCCGGGGGGCGGGACTTCTTGGGGTCGGACGCGTCGCAGGTGTGACAGTTCCTGGTGCGCTCGGCGCCCTTCTCCGCGGAGGTCACCACGCAGTAGCGGCCGGGCGCCCTGCCGCAGGTGCTGGACACCCTCACCTCCTTCCCGAAGGCGGAGTTGACGAAGTCCGGGATGCAGCGCCGCGGGGTGCCGTGCTCGTCGTAGCAGGGGTCCGGGGGCGACGTCTGCGCGGCGAACAGGCCCGTCCCGTAGCCGCCGAGCGCGCTCCGGCACGACAGGGACACGGCGAGCAGCACGGGGAGCACAGCATCCGCGGGAGTCATCATCCCAAGAGGTGGGTCCGCCGCTGGAGGGGAGAGGACAGATTCAGGCTGACTGCAAACACTTCCCGAGGAAAAAAAAAAATCAAACCAGATTTCCCAGGAAGGAAAAAAAAAAAAAAATCAGGAAATCCCACCTTACCTGAGAATAATTCAAAGTGATGTAAAAATCCAGAGGAAAAGGCGCACCGCTCCTCCCGCTCTGCGCGTCTCTGTGCGTAAAAATGAAGGAGTCGCTCGTGTCCTTTTGCAGGTTCCCACTCCTCCCGCCGCTCTTTTCTAAACCCCTTTCTCTCCCCCTGCCGCTCTTTCACTCTCCGATCTCGCTGGCTTTAGGTAAACTCATCCTGCGGGGGGATGGGGGGGGGGGGGGGGCACCAGGCGGAACAACGACGTCCACTGGTGGCGCGTCAGAACACTGACGTGCGCAATTTACAACCTCGGAGGGCAGAATCTGTTTCCAGCAGTCCGCCTGAGCGACACCCTGCACCAGTACAAGACAATTAAAACAAAACCAGTGTCGAATGGTAAACATTTTAACAAATAAAATAAAATTAAAGGGTATCAGGTCAGTTTCGTGTAAAGAATTGCAGTAAGTTGTGAAGCTGTGAAACCAAACGTGTGCGCAAACTCTCCGGAGTCAGTCCGGAGTGTAAAACGGCATCATCGTTTCTGCCCGACCACGAGCCCTTAAACAAAAAAAATAAAATAAAGACACATTTCCAGAGCGGATCTGAAGCGCGGGGTCACATCCAGAGTGAATTTCTGCAAAGTCCCGCAGCTGCTCCAGCGGACCTGTTGCACGCGCTCCCGGCTTGGCTGCAGGAGTCGCCGCGCCATCTTGCGCTCGCAGAGGGGAACTGCAGCTTCAGCGTCCGGCCGGAGGTGCTTCCTGCTGCGTCCAGGCGGGGGAGGCATCACACTGCTGCAGCAGAGCGAGCATTAACCCTGAGTTAATGTTAGAGGTGAAGGTTGTACCATACAGATGTGTTTTCTCTTCAGAGAGACTGGAAAATTAAGATGGGTGGCATTAAAACTGTGATTAAACTGGAGACCATCCCTTCCACCGCTCCGGTCCTGTATGCTGTTCTTATGGTCTCAGCTGCGATGATTAGAGCTGAGCGATTTTATCGATTCTGCGAAATAAATCGATATTTTATTTCCCCAGAGAGTTACGATTTTTCAGCCGCGGTAATCGATATTCTAAGCTTCTCTCAAAACCCCTGTGTCCAACCTTTAAAATTTGCACTGTTTAAATAAATGAAACTATTTTTCTCAACACATCTTTTATTCATTTTGTCCAGCATTTGCAAGCTATGGAGCCCAGTTTGGGTCATAATTCAATGAATAAATGAGTCTGTTATTATGAAATACAGGCGTTTATTATTATGAAATACGTATTCATTATTATGAAATGCATGTTCATTATTATGAAATATTTCCCATTATTATGATAATGGTTTCGTTTTTCATAAGAATGAGCTTTTACATAATAATGGCTTTGTTTTTCATAAGAATGATTTGTGTGTCAATCACAGCAGAGAGGGAGGAGCCATTTATGCGATTGGCTGCTCTTTCATTCAGGCATAAGCAACAGAACAGTGAATATCGATAGTGGGCGAGAGGTGTGATGTATGTACTCCAGGCCAGTAGGTGGCAGAATGCACCTCAGATTACGGTTAAAAGTTGACATCGACTAAGAACGTAACGCGAAATGTAGGGAAAACTTGATTTTGACGGCATGGCGACAGGAGAAAGATCTTTTTCTGCCATAGCTACAATCGGACTAGGAGCGCACCTTGATGACGCCACGGCCCGCTGCTAACGGGACCTCACGGCCAAAACTAGTCGATGTCAGAGCGTAGAATGGAGAAGGATCAGCCAATGAGCGAGCAGGTCAACCACTGGTCCCGCCCAGTGGCAAAATGTTATTATTATGTAAAAGCTCATTCTTATGAAAAATGAAGCCATTATGTAAAACTCATTCTTAGATAAAAAATAAAGACATTCTGAAATAAACAATTATGCATTAAACTAAGATTAAATATTAATAAAAATATATTTCATAATAATTACATTTTGTTCATAATAATGGGAAATATTTCATAATAATTCACATTATTTCATAATAATGGGAAATATTTTATAATAATGGATATGTATTTCATAATAATAAACGCCTGTATTTAATAATAATAGACTCATTTATTCATTGAATTGTGACCCAAACGGGGCTCCATAGAAAGCTGCCTGTCAGCCATATAATGTGTAATTGATGCTTTTAGTTCAATTAATTCAAACAAAGTCATTGGAACACTCACAAGATGTCACCAAAATCACTTTGTCCCTTTAAAATCTTTCAGAAAATGATGTAAATGTATTGTAAGATGAATATCGATATATATCATATCATGTATCGTATCATATCGTGAGATTAGTATATTGCTACAGCCCTAGCAATGATGTTCCGTGAATCTGCCGGAGCCACTCTCCCAGTTTGGTGGTCACAGCCCTGAGTCTTCCAGTCTCTTTCCACAACTTTTCTACTTCTCCCATCAACCTTTGGCACTTTCCCAGCTTCTCGTGACACATGAGAAGAAGGAACGTCTTCTTGTTGCTGCTGGTTGGAATTGCTAAATCTGTTGACCAGCTGCGGTTTCCTTCCAGATTTTGTGGACCACCCCCAAGTTACAGTCAGCAGCCATCACCAGTGTACCAGTCTGGGTTTGGAAAATCCAGATCTTGATGTGATTCAGTCAAAATACCTCGACGACAGAGTCCAACAGCTCCCTTTTAACCATGTCGTCAACAGCTCTGATCATAGCAGCTGGTTCTGGGGGCGGAGTCAACTTCCATCCCCCTTTCTTCCCTTGAGGTGCGTCTCTTTTGAAATAGGTGTCACCTGAGCTCTGTAGGTTTTTAGGTGGTTGTTTGGGTCCATGTTTTGTAAAACTGTAGTCTGATGGAGGAGTGTGTTCTTCACTCCAGGTGTTTTAGATGTTTACCTGCTCCAACACACCTGGCTCTGATTAGCAGGTAAGTGACGGACTTGTGTGCAGACCTTGAAGGCCACGTGTGTTGCATTATGGCATTTTAGGACCATCTGGAAGGGGAGAAAAACTTTGAAATTGGGACTTTATATTTCCTAATGTGTGTATATACTAGGGGTGAGCATTGGCAAGGACCTCGCAATACGATATGTATCATGATACTTGGGTCACAATACTATATTATCGCGATATCACGATATATTGCCATATTCTTCCCAGTTCATATCAAAATTAAAAGTAGAGATGAAAAATCAAGTTGCTGTATATGTTCATCAGATGATATTGATCATTCAGAGGACAAATTGAGTCAAAACTATTTGCTTCAAAACAACCTATTTTTTGTTTATTATTAGTGTTTTTGCACATTTAAGTATTTTCCTAAAAAATCGATATTATATTGGGCGGCCGACAATCGTGATATATTATCAAATCAATTTTTTTCACACCCCTAGTATATACTGTATAAACTCATTAATTTGCAAAAGAAAATCAGAAATAGTGATTACAAATGAGCAAATTTGCAAGACAAGATAAGATCTCAATACAGACAGATTCTAATCTGAGGCATAATTTAAGTGAAATAGTTAAATGTATTGTTTGGATAGATGCTAATGAGGAAAGATCCTTTTATCTCCCCCCAGTTAATCTATACTGGGATTGGTCCTGTATCTTGGGGGCCCCCTAGTGGATATGGGGGCCCAATACATCTGATTAGTCTGCTCATACTGATGATTCTGCTCTGATCTGGGTCTGTGATGTCTAGGGGTGAGTATTGGCAAGGACCTCGCAATACGATATGTATCATGATACTTGGGTCACGATACGATATTATCACAATATCACGATACATTGCGATATTCTACCCAGTTAATATTAAAATTAAAAGTAGAGATGAAAAATCTAGTTGCTGTATATGTTCATCAGATGATATTGATCATTCAGAGGACAAATTGAGTCAAAACTATTTGCTTCAAAACAACCTATTTATTGTTTGTTATTAGTGTTTTTGAAAAAATCGATATTAGTAGCTGATAAATCGATATTATATTGAGTGGCCGATAATCGCGATATATTGCCAAATCGATTTTTTTTTTTCACACCCCTAGTGATATCACAGTACCCTCCCAGTCTGACCATACTGTGATTCGTTACGGTTGGAGATCCACAGGGTCTGACATGTAACACTTCCATCTTTCTGTCCTTTCTGAGCACCACCTGGTCCGACCTGGGGCCACTTTAGAAGAGTCGCCCGCTCTGGAGAAGACCGACAGCTGCCTTGAAGGTTTTCTCGGTCGCTGCAGGACGTCAAACTGGAAATCGTTTGAGAAACGGATCGGCAGCTCTGAGCGGACTGATGCGCAGGCGGCAGTTGCTTCTCTAAGACTATTGCTTACGTCTTTCCTTCCTGGCATTGTGTTTACACACCTGAGCGATCCAAACCGGCAGCCTGCTCTCCTGCTGCTGCTAATGAGTTCATCAAGGTTGGCTGAACAATTAAAATTCTTTTAACTGTGTTTTTACTAGAGCTGGGCAAGTTAACGTGTTATTATCACGTCAACTCATTAATTTATTAACGCCGACATTTATTTTGTCGCACGTTAACGCATGTTGCTCACATGCTTTTGTTTTGAAAAGTTTGTTACTGGCTGTCGGAACCAGAAGACAATTGGCAGGTAAACATGTGAAAAAAGCTAAAACAGACATGTAGAACGATAAAAATCTGTGAACTTTACAGTTCAGGTAGCAACTCAGGTAGCAATATTAACAATTCTGAAATAAAAAATAAAATTCTGGACTGCAACAAAACTTTCGCATCATTCCTCCATGTTCCATCAGATCTGCTCCATGTGTTCACTGTCCTGCTGTTCTCTAGCTGGTTACTGCAGTGCGGCTCCATCTAGTGGCACAGATGTGTAATGACAACAGAAAGTCCAGTCCTCGATTATAAAACATTCAGTTCTGTGGCCCGGTTTTTAATTTTGGATTTTTTATCCAAGTCTAAAATTGAAATATAAAAAATAACAGGCTTTTTTTTTTTTTTCCGTTTTTTTGTGTTAGATTAAATAACAAAAAATTGAATAAAATGTCACTTTTTATTTTTTTGTATTTTTGATTGACAATTGAAAATGGAAAGAATGATTGATACACAGATTGGTAAAGTTACTGAACTTTAACATGGACATTTTCATTTTAAAGTTCTCCCAGACGGAGGATTCAACAGAAACAAGGTTGTTTGTAACAACTGACAAGTTGAACTCCCCGTTAAAAGTTTCTGCTGTTACCTCAGAAATTACCTGTTTTAATGTTCTGATTGTGGCTCAGGATTTTGTTTGTAGACTTTTTAATTTTTTTTTTTCTAATAAAAACAGGATGACATTAATGCCCTGGCAGTGGCAGTAAGATTTATTTTATTTTACATTTTTTAAGATGAGATTTACACTAAATATGTGTTACTGACAAGTGCTGATGTTAAAAGTGTTTGAACAACAAATGTTGTGACACTTTAGTTCATATGGCAGCAGAACATTTAAATAAAAGTGACCTTTACACTACTTTTGAATTCATTATTTGATTTTCCGTATACAATGCGATTAATGGTGATTAATCAGGGAAATCATGCGATTAATCGCGATTATAAATTTTAATCGTTGCCCAGCCCTAGTTTTTACACAAAGAAAAAAATTATTTGTGTTTATATGTTGTTTACTGAGGCTCCACCGGGGGGGGGGGGGTAGTTTCAGTGACTCATAACAGCCCTTTACTGGTCTTAGTCAGAACAACAAGAGCAAATGTTGGGGGCCAAAAAAAAAGGTACAAGGGTTTTGATTTTCATTTATTTACTTGTAAGTGCACAGAAGATAGATTTCTGACCTACTAATTATTATTATTACCTCTTTAATCTTACTTATCACACATAAAAGTCTAAATTTACAGCAGCAGGACGAGACTTGTATACGTCAAAACCTTTCAAAGCATGTCTCTGTGGGATCGTTCTTTCTTTATTTAGACTGTTTCAGTTAATGCTGTTTTTTTTTTTTTAAATTTCTCTCATTATTTTATTTAAGTTCCTCGGCCTTTACAGCTGCAGCAGCTGCGCTCGGTGACATTTCTCTCTGTAGGTTTCCGCTGCTGAAACTTTGGGATCTTAAATGAGAAGTCAGGAATGTTTGGCGTGTTGTGAAGCGATGCTCTTCACAGCATCACGTTCTGTGTTCCTGCGTGTAAAACAAACGGGAATTAATCACGGTGAAGCCAAAAAAAAAAACAAGGCAGAGAGTTTTGACTGTAGCGCTCCATGGAGTTATTATTAAAGACTGTCCATGTAATCTGAACTGTGGGGAATAAGAGAATATCATTGAACTGTTTATGTGTCATTTGTTAAGGTGTTCGTGTGCCACAGCAGTGTTTTGAACGCAGGAGGTGTTTGTGTAGCTCTTGTTTGAGAGAAGGGGAATTCACAATCACACCAGCAGATATTATTTAAACGACAAACAAAGCAGGACGGGGAAGTAGCATTTCCCTGAAGGGGGGAGGAACACAACCGCAGTGAAGTCAGCTTCAGGTTGGTGTGTGACAGGTCCCGCCCTCTCACTGAGGGGGCGTCAACAAATTCTTTTATGATCTTTTTTTTTTTTTTTTTATTGTTTAATAAATCTCACATATCTCATCCACAGTTATTCCAAAACAAAACCAAATAATATGACACCAAGAGACAAATAAGCCACGCCTCTTATTACTGGGTTTGAAGACTTATTCTGTTTTATGATTATATTTTTAAAAAAAATAGAATAAATAGGGAAAAACTTAACTTTATTGTGTATGAGACAAAAAAAAGCACCTGTTTTTTTTCCTTTGAAAATTTTAATTCATTTCCATTTTTTTTTCAATATCTTCAAATCAACATAACCTGTGATTCCAAAGTAAAACTGAAATGTTGTAATACAGGAAACATGACTGTCATTGGACCTGTGAGCTTTCTTTTCTTTTTTTCTTTTACATAAATAACTAATGAGGGCTGATCAGTGAAACTGATCACTGATCAGATCAAATATGCAAAAAAAGAAGAAAAAAAAAATCCCAGCTGAAGTAAAAGAAATGTCAGTGAAACTGTCTGTGCAGTGAGATGTTTCCAGTTTAGATCTGGTAGACGTTTAAGAGTTTAAAACAGGTAAAAAAAAAAGCTGAATTTTAGATCAAATCACTTAAAAACAGATTTGTTTCAGCACAGGAACAAATAACAGATGCTGAAAATGAGAAAATAATTCATAGTTCGAGTCCTGAAAAATCCTGAAAAATGAACATGAAAGTAAAAATTAAAAAAAATGAAGACAATGATACTAATTTTAAAAAATAAATAAAATGAAATTAACACATTAAAAAAGGAAATAAGCAAAAATAAAGTAAATAAACAAGTAAAATGATCTTGCTGCATAATTTCACTTTCAGTCATAATAAATTAAATAATTTTTACCCAGAATTTAGAGTTTATTTCTTGTGTTTTCTGCAGACTAAGAACAAGAAAATAAACTCAGAAATCAATGAGGATGTTTCTGAATATTACTGAAGAAACAAAAAGAAAGATAAAAAATAAAAGCTGGAATTCTGAATATTGTTGCTTCTTTAAATAGGAAATGGCTCAATTTAAGATTTCCTGGCTAATTAAGAGTAATAATAATTATTTGTATTTTTTAGGGCCTTTCAAGGACACTTTAGAAATAAAACAAATACAAACAATAAAAAACTAGAAATACAATAAAAACAGCATAAAAAGCAAAACAGAAAGTGGAGCATAAAAGGAGGCATAAAAGACAAATTCCGGATGCATTTAAGAGTATGCACTCCATAAATACATTATATTTAAAACGAGATAAATAATCTATTTCCAGATCTGAGTATTCAAACCTTGTCAAGAACAGAACGGTTTACAGCATAAATTCTGCCGGGCTTCCAGAGACTGTTAATATGTGGCTCAGATTTAACGTAGTTTCATGGATTATGTAATGATGAGTGAGGCCTTGACGTACGGAGTCCTACAAGGATCAATCCTCGGGCCCCTTCTCCTTCTCGTCTCCTGCACCCTCCAACACTGTGAGGTTTCTCATCACAGGTGCTACCCGGATCCATCCAGAACTCTTGTTCTTTTTCCTCATCGGAACCTCCGTCTAACGAAGGCGTAGCGACCGGTTACTGGATCCCACAGAAGGAAAGAAAGCTCGCCGTCAGGCGAAGGCTGAGACTCCACAGGCTGACTGGTGCCGTAAGAACCACCAGTCTGAGACGAAAACTCCCAGAGCCACCAGCTGCAGACTCGTGACTCTCTGGTGGAAAACATCACTTGGTTCATCCATTCACACGTCCATGTGACTAATTAAAGAACGTTTGCACTCCTTCCGCTCATTTCTGTTACCAGTAGACTAACTATCTTCGCTTCACTCCTATTGGATAACTCCTGAAGTGATGCAGATTTCTGACCCGTCCTTCGATCCTATTAGCTGTGAGGATTCCATTTTGTTATTTATTCATTTATTTTTTTCCATAGATTTTTCTAAGCATGTCATCTGAGAGTATAAATGAGTCTCCTCTTGGATATATGTAGACTTAGATCGTTTTATGTGGCCAAATGTAACCTTGTCGTACATATTCTAATACAGTGACTGTAAGATCATCCTGAATCATGAATAGAGGTGTCAATCATCCAAATCTGTCCGGTCATAGCTGAGGGTGAGTATTAGCAAGGACCTCGCAATACGATATGTATCATGATACTTGGGTCGCGATACGATATTATCACAGTATCGTGATATCACGGTATATTGCGACATTCTATCCAGTTAATATCAAAATTAAAAGTAGAGATGAAAAATCAAGTTGCTGTATATGTTCATCAGATATTGATCATTCAGAGGACAAATTGAGTCAAAACCTATTGCTTATTGCTTATTATGAGTGTTTTTGCACATTTAAGTAACCCTTAGTAACGAATAAAAAAATCGATATTAGGAGCTGAAAAATCGATATTATATTGGGCGGCTGAAAATCACGATATATTGCCAGATAGATTTTTTTTCACACCCCTAGTCATAGCTGAGATGAGGCCTGATGCAGTCACCCACAGGACGTCGACTGATACAAACAAGCACAAAACAGTTATATTTGACTGGAACACATGGTTCTAAATAGGTCCGGTATCCACAGCCGTTCCCCCGGTACAGAACGTACCGAGCCAATCCCAATGAGGCTTCATTCAATGAATCACACAGACACTGCTATACCAGGAGAGCCATGATTCAAAACAAGCACTGCTGGCTGCAGGATTGTCTTGTCTTTTCACTATGTAGTGCCTTAACCCTGGTGCTGTAACCAGCCTCTGTGAATTTCCCAGCTTGGGATCAATTAAACTGAATAACGACCCTGGGACCTCCAGTCCACACTGCCACCCCTTCAGTCTGACGTTGGTACGTGCCATGCAGGGGCTCGTCCTCCCATAGACGTCACCCCCGGCTCCTCCAGACTCTGAAATGGGGCGACCATCAGCCATCCTCTACATCCAGCTGGACGCCAAGAATGAGCGCCACATCGACTCCCAGACTCCCCTCATGGGGATGTAATTCCACAATTTCCCTGACGGAGACCTCCCAAGGGATTAATAAAGTTCTATCTAATCTAATCTAATCTAATCTAATCTAATTTGGACTAGATAAATGTGGGCGGATGGTATCTAGGAGAGGAGACATGATCAACACTGAAGGGACTGAACAGATGGGCTTCACGATGAGGCAGCAGGGAGTAGAGGTGGACGCTACTGGGAACTTTGGTATCGATCCGATACCAAGTAAATACAGGGCCAGTATCACCGATACTGATACCAATACCATTACTTTTTCATATTAAGCTGAATCTACCGTGAAACTGCTGATCTTTTGGTGTTTTGTGATTTTTGTCTTTGGATTATTTTGTTAAAACCTAAGATAGAATTTCTGCAAACTTTATAGGTGACAGAAAAATACTTTATTATCACAATTAACATTTTTCTGTAAATATTCCTTGGAGTTGAATTGTTCTGTTCATAATGTTTTTTGTGAGTGGGCGGGCCTGGGGGGAGGGGCCAGATTGAGTCCACCTACATGCTTGTTTGGCCATCGCTGAGCCACGTGATGATGCAACGTCAAAAAGACGAGAGAGGAGGGAGAGGAGGACACTACCACGGAGTATTAGGGCCACACTGAGAAAAAAAAATTGTGGGCAATGATTTTTTTTTTTCATTCCTCACTTACGAGAAGAAAGTTGAAATGTCGAGAATGTATCAATATACACCGTGTTAGGATTAGGGGGTTAGGGTTAGGGTTAGGGGGTTAGGGTTAGGGTTAGGGGGTTAGGGTTAGGGGGATAGGGTTAGGGGTTAGGGGATTAGGGTTAGGGGGTTAGGGTTAGGAGGGTTAGGGTTAGGGGGTTAGGGGTTAGGGTTAAGGGTTAGGGTTAGGGGTTAGGGGTGAGGGGGTTAGGGTTAAGGGGTTAGGGGTTAGGGGATTGGGGGTTAGGGTTTAGGGTTAGGGTTAGGGGGTTAGGGTTTAGGGGGTTAGAGTTAGGGGTTAGGGTTAGGGGGTTAGGGTTAAGGTATTAGGGTTAGGGTTAAGGGTTAGTGTTAGGGGGTTAGGGGTAAGGGCTAGGGTTAGAGTTAGGGGTTAGCGTTAGGGGGTTAGGGTTAAGGGTTAGGGTTGGGGGTTAGGGGTTAGGGTTAGGGTTAGAGTTAGGGGGTTAGGGCTAGGGCTAGGGTCTGGGGCGCCGAAAAGGGGGGGTAAAGGATACGGATTATAGGGGCCCATGATTGAGGGGGGCCCAGAGAGGCCCCTAATGATAATCAAAAATAGCATCAACAAATTTCGCCGCTGTGTTGGGGGGCCCGGTAAAGATTCTTTTCATGGGGCCCAAAATCCCTAGCGGCGCCTCTGGCTAGGGTTAGAGTTAGGGGTTAGGGTTAGGGGGTTAGGGTTAAAGGTTAAGGTTAGGGGGTTAGGGTTGGGGTTGGGGTTAGGTTTAGGGGGTTGGGTTGGGGTTAGAGGGTTAGGGTTAGGGGGTTAGGGTTAGGGGTTAGAGTTAGGGTTAGGTTAGGGGTTAGGGTTAGGGTTAGTTAGGTTAGGGTTAGGGTTAGGGTTAGGGGGTTAGGGTTGGGGTTAGGGTTGGGGGTTAGGGTTAGGGTTAGGGTTAGGGTTAGGGGTTAGGGGTTAGGGTTAGGTTTAGGGGTTAGGGTTTAGGTTAGGGTTAGGGGTTAGGGGTTTTTAGGGTTTTGTTGGTTTATTTGGGTTAGGGTTAGGGTTAGGGTTAGGGGTTAGGGTTAGGGTTAGGGGGGTTAGGGTTAGGGTTAGGGGTTAGGGTTAGGGGGTTAGGGTTAGGGGGTTATGGCCTGATATATGCATTATTATATATTTTTATTTTATAAATATATTATATTTATTTTCAGATACTTTCATGATAATGTTAAAATTGTCTATGCTTTAAAAGATTATTTTGACGTGTCTGGAATGAATCAATAAATGAAATGAAAATGACATTCAACAGCTGGATGGGTTGAACGTCCAACCTCAAACTAACTTCACCAGTTGAACCTGGACAGAAGGACTGGTTCATTTATGAAATAATCTCACGCGCCCATCACGCACGAGATGACAGTTAAAAAGATGCCCACAGGACACGTCTCTGCAAGTTTTGCTCATATTATATATTGTGAAAAGCAGGAGCCATCGTGACGTAACCTGCCGTGTAACAGACACGCGCAAGGTGAAGTATTTCATCACCACTTCGTTTTAATATTTCATTTATTACTTCGCACAGATTGAAGGAGTCTTTTCTCTCTGTTGCACGTGACTTGATCAGAAAATGAACAAAGCTTCTTCTTTTTTTTTATTTTTTTATTTTTTATCTCGTGTGGGAGAAAAGTGAGAAAGCAAACACACAAAAACAGAAACTTCCTTCCAGACAACATCCCTCAAACTCCGCACGCAGCTTCTAACGAACGCACACACTTCCCACCTACGCGCGCACGCGCGACGCAGCAGGAAAAAAAAAAAGAGCAGCTTCCCTCATTGTGCTCACATGCACTTCACTCACACACTTCCTGTTTGCGCTCCGACAGCCGCAGTCGTGTTTGTGAGTGTGAGCGCGCGCGCGCGTACGTGGCGCTTTGTGAAGTCGCAGACAACAGGACCTCCACTCCGCCGGTTCGGCTCCGATCTGCGTGGGGTTCGGACTGGACTTTGGCTCCGTGACGCTTCAGCCGCGATGCGCGCGGCCGCTGAATGGCAGCGACGCTGAGCGCGAGACGCGCCGCTCGCGGACTTTCTGGGTTTCCTCGCGCGCCCGCAGAGGCGATGGAGGCCGGACGGTAAAGAGCAGGTGAGACACCGGACGCGCCCCGGCAGGTGTCCGCGGACGGACTCGGACTTCACGGGACGTTTGGCGCGCGCGGACTTGCAGAGTGAAGAAAAGTTTGAAGCGTCGCCGCCTTGTTGCGCCTCATAAACGCGTTTTTGTGTCTCTGTTAACCTTTATAATCACTGAATGTGCTGGTTTCTGTCACAGTTGTAGGAAAAGCAGGTTTGTTCTGTCCAACTTTCTTCAGTAGGGGAGTTTAAAACCTTTAAAATGCTCTGCGCTGATGCATCAGTCCAGATTTATGAATCTGAAGGTTTTAGTGAAATCTAAGGTAGGTAGTGGAGTTGAAGGTAAAATAATAATAACTAAAAAGGCTTTCTGACTTTAAATATTTGCAATAAAAATGGAAGTGGACACACCTGGTGGCAGGTGAGGTTCATGGACCGCTGATTGCGTTTCAATTAGCATTAAGTGACTCATTTGTGGCAGAACTTCTGGGTTTGGAGCCGGTTCTGGTTGTCCAGTTTCACTGCTTTGCTGGGCCTCAGAAATGTGTGTTTTAATGTCAGTGGAGCTCTTTAGAAAGTTGTTTAAAGTTCTTTTACGTAACACTTTCCAGTCCAGTTTGGGCCCAAATGTGTCTGCCATCTAATCTGCAAGAAAACACAGTTGTTTTTTGTTTTAATTCTAAAAATTGGCAATTTTGTGAGAGAATTCAAAACCAGCGGTGACTGAACGACAACTCAGAATTTTTGGGACTTTGCAAACACAAATTTGCGAGATCCAACTCTGACTTTATAAACTCGCAGAGACGCAAGAAAACCGCGAGAAAATCCTTTTGTATGGCGGCAGACGGTGCACATTTGAGTCACTTTAATCGGTTCACAGTGAAGTTCTTAAACTTTTTTTTTTAGGTTGCTGCAGGTAATTTAATTTCTCCCCTAATGCTGGATATTGAGGCCGACCTTTCGGGTTGGGCGCCCCCTAGTGACCGCGGGGACGCTGCGCGCCCTAATGGTCCACTTTTAGCAAGAAGTGGCTGCTACGGCCTCTGGCCTGCTGCCTGCGTTTATATTCGCATGTGACAGTTCAGGATTTGAGGCAACCTGCTTCATTTGGAGCCGGTTCTGTAGCCCCCCCCCCCCCAACGCTCTTTTGTCAGTTGTGACGGGCGTTCTGTTTTTGCGTTAGATGAGCCAACACTGTCATTGCAGTGATGGGAAAAGCAGGCCTGTCATATCGACAGCCCATAAAGGACCCCTCCCCACCCCCCCCACCCTTCGCCGCTGTATCATATCGAGAGCTTCTGCTTTTCTAGATCCCTCTATGAGTCATGCTTTTTTAAAAAAAAAACAAAAAAAACAGCGCAGAAGCAGAGGACCATGTGCAGGGTTGGCGGCAGGGTTGGCGGCAGGGTTGGCGGCAGCGGCGGCGGCAGCTAAAACAAACGTGAAGAGCCGATCTGAAACCATCTGTGCCGTCGTTGTCTTGAGGGGAACTTCCTGGGAAAAATGTCCTCTTTTCTTGGGCGTCTGCGTCATCCGACTGTCAGGTGGGACAAAAAAAACGGTGGCGTAACACAAGCTCGTCACTTGGGGCGCACCATGCGGCGAGTCCTGCAGGTTTACGCGGTCCTGTTGACATCACAGGGTCCTGTGACGTCACAGACCCGGGTTGTGGAGAGTTATTCAAGCTGTCAGTTAGTGCGTTTACATGAGAAGTTTAATTCCTCTTTAATTCAGAATTAAAATTAAATCCGATTTAAAATTATTAAAAATTACCACTTAACACCTAATTCCGAATGAAAATGTCCATTCCGAATTAAACTTAATTCCGAAGTAAGTGGCTGGTTTATTCTGATTTTAAATCCGAATAGAATAATTCTGCTTTCATTCCACTTTAAATTAATTCCCGTCTTTCTGCGCATGCTAGTTCTCTTGTCCGCCTGTCGCGATGACGCTTATATTCCGTGCTGGGCTTATTTTCAAAACAAAGCTTCACGATGGCAGCACGCAGTAAACGGTGGTCAAGAGCAGAGATGATTTATTTAATAAATAGCATGTTGTTGCTAATCGAGTAAGTTTGTTTTCTTCTGGTAGATGTAAATACGTAAAGACGTCCGCCCCCCCCATCCAATCAGAACCCTTCCCAACCCCCAGACCTTAAGCAGAATTGGATAAAGCCGATCAAACATGTTTTCCATGTAAACCTCAATTCAGAATTACTATTTCCATGTAAACTTGAAGGAAAATAGTTTAATTCTGAATTATTTAACTCAGAATAATTAATTCCGAATTAGAAAAACATCATGTAACCGTGGCCAGTGTATTAGGAAACAGTTGCCGTTCCGGGGAAGTGGGCGATGCAAATTTGTTGCACCCGTTTCAAAAGATGCATTAGAGGAGAGGGATGGCGTCACCCCCTAAACCCAGCTGTTTTTCTTATCTTGGTACCACATCGAGACTCCAGCTACATCATTGTTGCCTCTTGAAAAAAGGGATCGACACACTGTTCGTCTCCTTTTAAGCTGCAGGACTTGATTGGGACGATTTCTTTTACGTGGCAGTTTCAGTTGCTGGCTTGTTTTTTTTTTTGTTTAGTGTGGCTGGTACGTGGAACTGACGCTGTCGAGCAGTGTCTGGTCCGTGCACGACCCCCACCTGCAGTTTTCCTGGTCGGCTTCACCTCCTACACATGTAATAATGAGTGAGGCCTTGACGTACGGAGTCCCACAAGGATCAATCCTTGGGCCCCTCCTGTTCAGCCTGCAGATGGAAACATGGAACAAGCCTGCACTTCCTTTCTTCCTTTTTGTCCTCGCAGCACCTGCTGTAACTCACTTCAGAGGCAGCTTGTGACACGTGGCCGACGCAGTAACACGCCCCGACTCGAGCCCGACCCAGATCTGGCCCATAACAACACTAAATGGTACCATTAGATGTCAAATGTAGCCCAGATCAGGCCAGACTGTGTCTGCAGACAACAGCAACTGATGACTGCTCGTCTATCTGCCTGCAGAGCTCTAATCTTATTTATTCTTTGGTTATTCTTAGTTTATCAGAGTTCACTCATCTCTGTCTGATGCAACAAAATACTTTGTACATTTTAATCTTGTGTGGGGGCGAACGAAGCATTTAAGGTCATTTTAAGGTCATTTTCCTGAAATGACCCTCTCAAAAACACGACGCCATCAGGCAGGAAATAAGAAGGGATTTATATCTGGCTTTAAAAGTGAGGGGTACGTTGGCGAATGTAAAGTTAGAAGTGGGTAAATCTAACCAGTTCTCACTGATAATACATATTGATACTTGATCAGGGCCTTTGTTGTTGTTTGTTGATGCTCAGAGCGCTCCAGTGGTCATTTCAGTTAGCAATCTGTTTTAATCCTCAACTGTGCGATATTACCCCAAACCATCCATCCATCTATTATCCATACCCGTTTAGTCCTATATAGGGTCACGGGGACCTGCTGGAGCCCATCCATCCATGGGTGGAGCCTATCCCAGCTCTCTTTGGGTGAAAGGCAGGTCCCTAAAACCAACTAAATGGATTTATTGCCAAAACCAAACCAACCAATTCAAATGCCTAAAACGAATCAAGTAGCTCTAATGCCTCGTCCGTCCGTCCGTCCATCCATCCATCTATCCATCCATCCATCCATCCTGCTTACGTCTGGGTTGGAGCAGCAGTCTAAGGCAAAGTGGCCCAGATCTCGTCGTCGTCCTCCTCTTCTGGGGAGATAATGAATGTAAATTTAGAAATTAGTGATGACTGCGCAGGAGTAATTATCGTCAGTCTATTGACTCCGCCTGACGACGGTCGGACTGAGGGGCCGTACGGAGCTGGACTCTCCGACACCACCGTCACAGAGTCCAGAGCTCCGACCCCCACAGAGTCGCTGGCCTCGCAGATTTAGTCTGTCAGCGTCACTGACCCGATACGCCACGGCAAAGACGATGGCGCCACCTAGGGCTGTAGCGATACACTAATCTCGCGATACGATACACAATATTCGGCTCACGATACAATATATATCGACATTCGTCTTAAGATACATTTAGATCATTTTTTGAAAGATTTTGACTGGACAAAGGTGACATCTTGTGAGTGTTCCAATTACTTTGTTTGAATTTATTGAACTAAAAGCATCAATTACCCATTATATGGCTTCCTTAGACATTATATGGCTGCCTCTTCCTGGAAAGTGCAGGAAGAGCAACCATCTGGGACACGGGGGTTTTGAAGGGAGCTTAGAATATCGATACCCGTAGCTGAAAAATCGATACTCTTGGGGGAAACAAATTATCGATATACAGTGATCCCTTGCCACTTCGCAGTTTAAGTTCCGCAGTTTTAGCTATTCGTGGATTTTTTCAGAAATATATAATATCATTTAAAAAAAGATTTAAAATCGCAGAAACATCACAGGATGTTGTGCGCGTTCTCTCACAGTGAAGAAATGTTGTGAGCCAGCCTGGCCCCTTTAAGAAGGTGGCCTTATGGGTAATGGTGTGGCCTTATGGGTAATGTAGTGTGTGTGTCGTGGGACAGCAGAATGAAAACAGGGTTAGATGAAAAGTGTAGTGAGCATCAACAGCAGCCCAGCGTGTATAGATTTACATTCTCTGTTAACCGACAGGAGCCCAACAATACAACCTGTGTGATGTTACAAGTTCCTGCAGCGCCAGAATAAAGTGCTCGTTCCATGCAGAGAAAACCGGACTGTTTCTTTTGTTGTTGTTAGCGTGTTAGCCGCTAATTACGAGCCAAAAATAGCACAATACCAGCGATTTGTTTACTACGGTTCAGAGACCAGAGGCTGTGAAGGAAACAGAAAGACCACAGTTGAGTCTTTGTCTTGTTTCGCTGCAGTGCCTCGCTACTTTTTTGGGATTTTTAAACATATTTTAAACACATTATTTAGGCTCAGGGGGCTCCGGCTCCCATTCGGAGATTTTGATTTACGTGGGGGGGGGGGATCCCCATTAAATGCGAAATATAAGAGGATCACTGTATATCGTAGAATCGATAAAACCACTCAGCTCTAGCTCCACCTACCACAGACTGAACATCCTGAGCTACTGGAGGCCTGAAGCAGAACAACTGGTTCATCTGGATGTGGAGGAGCAGAAGTTTCATCTCTTTCAGGAAACGTTCAATTAATGGTGATATTGATTTGAGGGGCGACAGACCGCCTCTGCTTCCTAACGACACCTGAATGCTACTTTTTTTTGGGTGATAGGCGTCATGAACGCCTCCATGTTTCCTCCCTGCCACTCTGCAACCACAGGATTCTTCTTAGAAACTCAGCTCGGTTGTGTAATTCAGTGATCATCCCTTCCTGTTGAGACACAGAAGCTGCTGAGAGGCGCCGAGGCCTTGAATGGGAGCCGGGAGAAATTAAAGGCCAACGCGGGCGTCGGATGTGGCGCTGCCCGCCGTTTACCGCGTGGCGCGGAGGCCGCCGTGCCCACGGCGGAGGTGATGTCGGCATCCCGGCGCGGCGCTGTTATTCACAGAACTGCTTCCTGTTTGTTTCTCTCTGGCTTTTGTATCAGTCAGATCTTCACGTTCACCTCTACATCACACACTTTTGAGGTCAACGCCTCTGTGAGTTCGAGAGTCTGCATCCGTGCACTTTACACCTGCTCTGTACGAGAGAAAAAAACAACAAAAAAACAAAAAAAAAATAAACCAGGCGACACACGAAGCACAAAATTATATTTTTGTCTCGCATCACGCAAAGCAAACAGCCTGTGGGTTTCTACCGAAGATACACATCTGCTTCTTTATCGTTTCATGAATGATTAAGAAGCCACTGTTGGAGTAGTAAACAGACAGGCATCCATCTCTCTCTCTCTCTCTCTCTCTCTCTCTCTCTCTCTCTCTCTCTCTCTCTCTCTCTCTCTCTCTCCCTCTCCCTCTCTCTCTCTCCCTCCCTCTCTCTCTCTCTTTGTTTGGAGCGAATGCTGAAAGTTCACATAACGGAACCTGACATTTGCATTCACATTTTCATATGTTTATCAGTGTTTGCTGGGGAAGTGAAGACGGCGTTGCAGAGTCGTCGGTGTTTCTAGGAAATGCAGAGATAACATCCCTCAAAACACTCTCTGTGTTTTTCTCGCCGCTATGATTAACCGCGGTGAAGCTGTTCTGGTTGTCGTGAACACAGATGTCACTCGGTTAGAGATGGGCCGGTGATCAGAGCAGTTTTCTGAGCTGTGATTGACCGACGTCGACTCTGTGAATCCGGTGGTAATGAATCCAAAACATTTCTCATCGAGTTTTCAATTCAATTCATTTTGATTTTTATAGCGTCTGTTACAATGTCAATTGTCTCTAGGTGCTTTACAGAGACCCAGATCATGACCCCTGAGCAAATATCATTAAAAATATAATATTGAATCTTAATCAAAGATAATGGCAGGTAAAAAAAAACTTTAATTCAAACAGTAGCAAGAAAAAACTCCACTTTAAGAGGAAGAAGCCTTGAGCAGGACCTGGATCATATGGGGGGACCTTCCTGATGAAGACCAGCCGGGTAAAGAAAGAAAAAGAGAGGAGAGACAAGACAGAGAGAGGATGGAGGACAGAGAGAGGAGAGACACAAATGACTGAAAGAAATGACTACATAAACAGATGCAGGTAGCAGCACAGGTGAGATGGTCAGAGGAATAGATCATAAGATAACGAGGTGCTGCTAATTAACTATGGATTGAGCTTGAGGAGGGAAGGGAAGGAAAGGGAGAAGAGCAGTAGAGACACCACTCAGCAGATCATGTTGGCGTCCCCCTGCAGCGTAGGCCTATAGCAGCATAGCTGCCTACTTTAGTCTGAGCTCCTACAACTATGGCTATAACTATTAGCCCCTACACACTATAGTTTAGACTAACTGTAGGCTAAACTGAACAAATGTTTTCAGTTTAGTTTTAAAGATGGAGGTGGTGTCAGCCTCCTGAACCCAAACTGGTAGCTGGTTCCATAATAAAGGTGCCTGGTAGCAGAAGGCCCGTCCTCCAAACCTACTTTTAGATATTCTAGGAACAACGAGTAATCCTGCAGTCTTAATCTGAGCACAAATTAATAGAAGAGAGCCAAAGAATCAGGGACAACAAAGCTGATCCACCACTTAAAACACTAAATCAGGGAGGCCTGCTGCAGCAGATTTAACTGGATGGAGCCGATCAAAAATTAAGGTTTGACGTTCCCTCCTTAAATGAAAACTGCAACTGAAAGCTGCAAAAGGCTCATCTTTTTGTTCCCTCAATGAAAACTGTAACCGTAGAGCCTCTGTGATGTTTATAACCCCCCCCCCCCCCCCCCCCCCAAGCTTAGTTTACCAAGATTCCCACCGGTAGCAATTGTTTGAACAAAAGGGGAAGCGTTTAATTGCAGTCGAGCTTTGGAGTCGCACCGCTGTTTATTTCCCAGAGCTGTGAGAGTGGGGGGGGGGGCACGCTTACTGTACAGAGATCTGGGTCTCGGTCTGTGGGAGCATATCTGAGAGCGCGATCACACTGCAACAATGGAGAAGCACCTGCTTCCCCAGCGAAGCAGGGAAGTCGTCTTCCTGTCAGGAAGCGGTTGGTTAATGGGATCAGTGGGAGAGATGGGAAGCGACCTGTTGAGGAGAGGGAAGACGGACAAGGGCAGCGCTGTTACGGTGAAGTTTGTCTGGGAAACGTCGGAACTTAATACTCGTATGGGAGCATGATGGATGGTGAGATGACAAAAGGGAGAAAAAAATGGAAATTATTCACCATGGATGTTTTATCTTACATTAGCAGCTTGCAGTGACTGAGTTGATGATGTCACATGCAGCGTCGGCAGGTAGCAAAGGTGAGCAGCCGACCTGACTGGACGCTGTCCAGGGTGCTGAAACGCTCCTTCACAGCGACGCGTCGGCGATCGCGCCACCTGTTGCCGACCAGCTCCGCGGTCCCTCCTCCTCCACTTCCTGCTCGTGTGCTCCAACAGCTGCGCGAGGATGACCTGAAACGCATCGTTACGCGTCCCCGATGTTCCTCCTCAGCCTTCGTCCGCATTCCAAGATCACCCATTTTTATCGGCGATCTCACGGTCGCCATGATGTAGAGAGGAAGAGGCGGTTTATTAGTGTTGTTCCCACCTGCATCCTCAGCATCATTCCTCCCCTTCGTCAGGATTTGTGCTAGAAATCCTGTAGAAATCCCTTGAAGGTGCCATATGTAGGAATTTCACTTTAAGATATTCAAAAACAAACCAAATTACTAGGAATATGTATTTTTTTATTGTTTTGATGCCATGTTGAACATATAGATCAACTGTATTGATGAAAGGGTCACTGAAAAGTAGGGGTGTGAAAAAAAAAATCGATTTGGCAATATATCGCGATTTTCGGCCGCCCTATATAATATCGATTTTTCAGCTCCTAATATCGATTTTTTTTTTTTTTTATTGCTGTCAAGTTAGTGCTTTTACATGGGAAGTTTTATTCCTCTTTAATTCAGAATTAAAATTAAATCCGATTTAAAATGATTAAAAATTACCATGTAAACACCTAATTCTGAATGAAAATGTCCATCCGAATTAAACTTAATTCCGAAGTAAGTGGCTGGTTTATTCTGATTTTAAATCCGAATAGAATAAGTCCTCGGTCATGTATACACTCATTCCGCTTTAAATTAATTCCGGTCATTCTGAGCATGCTCGTTCCCTTGCCCGTCTGGGCTTGTTTTCATCAACAAAATCATCGACATGATGTTGTCTTGCTGCTGCTTCAAAAATAAAATCAAAACAAATCCAAAAAGGATGCTAATAATGTAGTCCTCCATGTTGTTGCTAATCGAGTAAGTTTGTTTTCTTCCGCTTTACGTAAATATGTAAAGATGCCCTCCCCCCCATCCAATCAGAACCCTTCCCAACCCCCAGACCTAAAGCGGAATTGGATAAAGCCGATCAAACGTGTTTTCCATGTAAACCTCAATTCAGAATTACTATTTCCATGTAAACTCGAAGGAAAATAGTTTAATTCTAAATTATTTAATTCGGAATAATTAATTCTTAATCAAAAAACATTATGTAACCGTGGCTAGAATGTTGTAATGGTTACTTAAATGTGCAAAAACACTAATAATAAACAATAGGTTGTTTTGAAGCAAAGAGTTTTGACTCAATTTGTCGTCTGAATGATCAATATCATCTGATGAACATATACAGCAACTTGATTTTTCATCTCTACTTTTAATTTTGATATTAACTGGGTAGAATACCGCAATATATCGTGATATCGTGATAATATCGTATCCCAAGTATCATGATACATATAGTATTGCGAGGTCCTTCCCAATACTCACCCCTACTGATGCTGATGAATGTGGACGGAGCGACTAGCCTCGTAGCACCTCTGTGTTCAACTAAAGTTATAAATAAGTTATAAATCACTGTAGCGTCCAGTATATATGTATATATATATATGTGTATATATATATATATATATATATATATATATATATATATGTATGTATATGTATATATGTATATATGTATATATGTGTGTATGTGTGTGTATATATGTATATATATGTGTGTGTGTGTGTGTGTATATATGTATATATGTGTGTGTGTGTGTGTGTATATATGTATATATGTGTGTGTGTGTGTCTATGTATTCTATATGTATATGTGTCTGTCTGTATGTATGTCTATGGTGTATTGGTATGTGTGTGTATATATGTATATATATGTATGTGTATATGTGTATGTATGTATATATCTGTATGTATATATGTGTCTGTATATATGTGTATATATGTGTATGTATGTATGTATATATGTATATATGTATATGTATGTGTGTGTATGTATGTATATATGTATATATGTGTGTGTATATATGTATATATATATGTGTGTGTATATATGTATATATATATATATATGTGTATATATATGGTATATATATATGTGTGTATATATGTATATATATATGTGTATGTGTATATATGTATATATATATGTGTGTGTGTGTATATATGTATATATATATGTGTGTGTGTATATATGTATATATATATGTGTGTGTGTGTATATATGTATATATATATATGTGTGTGTGTGTATATATGTATATATATGTATGTGTGTGTGTATATATGTATATATATATATGTGTGTGTGTATATATGTATATATATATATGTGTGTGTGTATATATGTATATATACAAATGAAGAGGTGGAAGCTCTGCTGGCCGTGGTGGAACGCTGAGGACGCTTTCATGCTACATAAGAAACAAATCAAAATGCAACAGACGCATTAAAAGACACTCGCTGATCCCACGTTCAACTGTCGACGGATACCCAGCATCCCAAATACCTTGAACGTGCGATCCCCTTTCGAGCGACAGCCAATGAGAGAGGGCCAGCGAACGGGCTGATGTCACCGCGAGGACGAGGACGGAGATCTCACGAAGCAAACGGGGGCAGGACGCCGTCAGCTTCTAATGAAACGGGACGTGTCTTTGCTGCGTCTTCCACCAGTTGGCCAACGCTGCCATCATGTGGTCTGGAGGGGTCACGCATACACAGAGTGCCTTTAAGCTGCATCTAAACCTCTGTAGAAAAATAGTTTTAAAAATAAAAGCCCAAGAAGATCCAAAGACAGACCCAATATGACCAGAGCGACTGCGACCAGGCTTCGTCTCTTTACCCAATTCAGTTTAAATCAATACCAGAGCTCAAACGCCGACATCATTGCAATATTTCTAAAACCTTTTGAAAAGAAATATTCTTTCAGATTCCTCTCAAGTGTTTCGTCTCTTCTTTGGTAAATGAAACTGCGCAGTGAGAAGACAACCACATTATTTTACGGTGTCGGAGCTTTAGCGACCAGCTCCTGGACCGTTGGCGGACGCCTGAAAAAGCTCGGCCCGGCGTCACAGAGCCGCTGCCTGTTTTCGTCTGACTGCTGCGAGACGTGGCCCCGCTAAAAAAGTGGAAGTGACCTTGTTGACTTTCGGGGACGTGCCGCGTACATCCTCTTATGAAATGCTCGCGCGTTTGCAACACGCCTCGCAGCTTTTCATGTACACAACGCCGCAGCGACGGCGGGCTGGGCCTTCGGAGATCCTCGTCACCCTTCGCCGCGCTGCTGACGCCGCCGGCGTTGAAAAAGCCGTCATGAAGCTTGAAAAGGGGAAAGTCGAGCTTCTTTCTGAGTCGCCTGGTGCTGCCCCAGCTGAACAACAACAACACATGACGTTTCTGCATCATGACATTTCTTTTTTCTTTGTTTTGCTTTGTTTGATGAGCGTCGGGCAGAAATGCAGAAGCACTTTTGGAAGCGCCAGCAGCTCAGGATGTCGGTATCTTGTAGAACCGCCTCTGGCCTGCAGTAATTTCAACTAATCCTTTTTCTGTTCGGCGATGTCGAGTTTAGATTTAATAAGGAAAAAACAAAACAGCAACTCAAAAGTGCAAAGGACTGAAGAAGAGAAGACTGTTTTCACTCGTGAGCGTCGCTGCTCATCCAGGTTTTGCTTCTGCTGCGTGAGTGTTGAGTAGGGCTGTAGCGATACACTAATGTTGCGATACAAATTCAAAAATACTTTATTAATCCCCCAAGGGGGAAATTCAAGTTTCAGTACACCAGTTCTTCTGGTGTACTAGGGGAGCTGCTAGCATCCAGCGCTCCTTTTCATGCCGAGGTCCCGTGGTCCAAGTGCTAACTCCAGATAACAGCAGTTAAAACAGTTAACAGCCGTTAAAACCAGTATATCTCCATAATAATGACCAGTGAGATATCTCCAGGTCAGAGGAGGAAACACCGATGAACCAGACCGTCTCCTCTGGGAAGACTGAGCTCCATTCAGTCCTGGCGAGCGACGGAGCCGACCGTCCCAGAACCCGGTTCATCATGCGGACCGGACCAGGCCGTTGTCATCTCCCCCGGCGGTGCTGGGCCCCACCAGGTCACCAGACGGCCCCTGCCAGGTCAGCTGACCCATCCAGCGTGTAGACTGCTGGACGGGGGCAGCATGCTGCTGTCGCTACGTCGGGGGCTCCCGTCCCGGCTCCGTGACGCTGCAGCCCAGATCCAGTGGCGGTGGTTGCCGCGGGTAGCAGTTCAGGACTACTTAGCTTAGCTTTCCCGAACCGGCCTCCAGCGACACCGTCCATGTCCGCGGCGGCAGGTCTCCACCAGCCGCAAGAGGACCGATCCGCCCCCTGCAGACAGTATGTCGACATCCGACCGCAGATCACCACAAACCGGGCACAAACCGGAGCGTCCAGCGTCCAGCGTCCAGCATCCAGCGTCGCAGGGATAAGTCCCGGAGCAGCAGCGAGAAGCGTCCATGCCAGGCGTCATCCGGGATACGATACATGATATTCGTTTCACGATACGATATATATCGATATTTATCTTACAATACATTTACATCATTTTCCGAAAGATTTTAAAGGGACAAAGTGATTTTGGTGACATCTTGTGAGTGTTCCAATGACTTTGTTTGAATTAATTGAACTGAAAGCATCAATTACACATTATATGGCTGACAGGCAGCTTGCTAATGCTGGACAAAATGAATAAAAGATGTGTTGAGAAAAATAGTTTCATTTATTTAAATGAAGCTTGCAAGCTTTTAAAAGTGGGACACGGGGGTTTTGGAAGAAGCTTAGAATATCGATACCCGCGGCTGAAAAGTCAATACTCGATAAAATATCGATATATATTGCGGAATCGCTCAGCTCTAGTGTTGAGATCCATGCGTGGACACCAGCTTGTCCATCGAGCGACCTGCTTGATTCTCCGGATCAGATAAAGTGTGATTGGTCTCCTCTGCAGTTCATTGGGGCTTTCGAGGCGCTTGTTGACGTGCAGCTTGGCGCTCTCTCTCGAGGTCGGGAGGGTTGAGGTCTGGTCTTTGGTTCGAGCCGTTACAGCGCACTGTTCTTTTTCTGGCCTTCTGGGGGTTTTTATCTGTCATCGTCCTGTTTTTTGACCCAGTTTCAGCGATTCGTTAGCTGTCACAGATGGCACCACGCGCTCTGGATCTCTTCTGGTAAACCGAGAGCGTCATGGTCCATGGTTGGCCCATGAACATGGGCCCAAACCATCACCCCTCCACCGCCGAGCTTGACGGTTGGTTTGACTTTGGTTTCATCTGTCAGAACAGTGTTTTGAAACCTTTTTCAGGTGAACATTTCTGTGATGCTCCTGGGAATCTTCGCCGCCTTTCGTGTCATTTCCAGTTGTGCGTGACCTTTTTCGTTTCAGGGTGACGGTACATTTCTGTACCGGTCCGTTGTGGTGAAGGGAGAGCTGAGCCAAAAGGCGAGGCTCTCTGTTTACCGCTCGATCTTTGTTCCAACCCTCACCTATGGTCATGAACTGTGGGTGGTGACCGAAAGAATGAGATCGCGGATACAAGCGGCGGAAATGAGTTTTCTCTGCAGGGTGGCTGGACTCTCCCTTAGAGATAAGGTGAGAAGTTCAGTCATTCGGGAGAGACTCAGAGTAGAGCTGCTGCTCCTTCACATCGAGAGGAGCCAGTTGAGGTGGTTCATCTGGTTAGGATGCCTCCAGGACGCCTCCCTGGAGAGGTGTTTCAGGCATGCCCAACTGGGAGAAGACCACGGGGCAGACCCAGGACCCTGCTGGAGAGATTATATCTCTCAGCTGGCCTGGGAACGCCTCGGGATTCTCCCAGAGGAGCTGGTGGAGGCGGCCGAGGGGAGGGAGGTCTGGGCCTCTCAGCTGAAGCTGCTGCCCCCGCGACCCGACTTCGGATAAGTGGAAGTTAATGGATGGATGGATGGATGGTACATTTTGCTTCTCTGAGATCGCTGCTGATCTCTTTCCCCGCCTGGCACTGCGCTACCACGTACCCGACCCGAAAACTGCCAGAGCATCCGCTTCTACGGGGATCCTGATGCTCCAGACGGACTCGTGCTCTCGCCGTGTCCTGTTGGGACTTCACCTCGTTTCTGACTCTTGCACGTCCCCGTTGAACTCTGGATGCAGGAGTCGCCACGACTCTAACTTATTAGTTCCTTCCACTCTCACTGGGCTCCCGTCCAGCTCCCTCCGACCCTGACAATGACCGGAGCCCTCAGCAGAAGCGTCCACCAGCCCTCGGCTTGCTCTGCACCATCCGGGGCAGCGCTCGGACACAATGCAGGTCCGGGAGGCCTGCCTGGCTGTATTGTTCACTCCTGGAACCTGACGGCTCTGTTGTTGGACGGCTGGAGAACCGCAGGGGCGATTGAGCTTCATTCTTGCAGCTCCCCCGAAATCGGATCTGCAGGAACTTCCTGCTCCACTTCTGCGGCGAGGTCAGAGACCTGGATGTTTGTACGGGAATTGTGGGTCGGTGCTTTACTGTAACCGCCCGGCCAGGCTTTGCGTGCAACAATAAAGCGTTGCATCAGGTGTGGATGCGAGCGGTTTCACGTCCAGCTTTTGTTTCCATTTGAGCTTCCAAGCAACGCTTTGACATTTTCTTTTGTGTCATTCATAGTTCTGGCACTGAAAGACTGGACTACAGGTTTTCCTATAATCAGACTGTCCCACAGTTGGTTCTTTGTGACAAAGCTCATCCCATCATGCACGATCTACTCCACAGACACGATGGTTTGTATCGCCACAGTAACCGGTCTTTAAGGCTCCATGACACCGTTGAAGCCTTTCATCGGCGGGTGGCTGCAGATGATGTACCGTTTAACTTCGTGTCCCTCCACCAGTTTCCTTTGCTTGTCGGTGTTTCGTTCCCATCCTGTCACCTTCCAGCTGCCGTTGTGAGTAGAGCTGAGCGATTTTATCGATTCTGCGATATATGTCGATATTTTATTTCCCCAGAGAGTATCGATTTTTCAGTCGGGGGTATCGATATTCTAAGCTCCTTTCAAAACCCTCCGTGTCCCACCTTTAAAAGCTTGCAAGCAACAATTTGCACTGTTTAAATAAATGAAACTATTTTCACTTTGTCCCTTTAAAATCTTTCGGAAAATGATGTAAATGTATTGTAAGGTGAATATCGATATATATCGTATCGCGAGCCGATTATCGTGCATTGTATTGTATCGCGAGATTAGTGTATCGCTACAGCCCTAGTTGTGAGTCTGGTTCTGGTGGGGTTTTACTCCTGTTATAAGGGGTTTTTCCCTTTCACGGTCTGATGCAGCCTGTCGCATCATATGCAGATGATTTAGACCGAAATGCAATGAATTAAATTAATAATTGACTTGGCTGGATTTTTATTTAATCGGACGAGGCTGAAGATGACGAAGAATCTTCAAGGAGGTCTTGTCAGTGAACTGGCGCGATGCAGATGACTTACTGGTAGGTGTTAGATAGACGGACATTGTAAATAAAGGTTTTACGTCTGGAATGGAAGCAGAAATGTTCTTTCTGATCTGATCAGGGTTCTTGAGGCTTCAGTTCCAGCGCTGATTCAGGTGTTTCAGGTGTTGAAACCCTGACAGGTGTCTCCTGCCGTCAGGGTTCTTAGAGTAGCCGGCTACTCTTATCTGCTCATCTGCACAGTTACGTATTTCCCCAGATGCTAAGCTGATGCTAGGCTGCTTTCGGGCGTGCTGTGTGTGTTTTATACATGCGTGTATGCGAGTGAGTCATTCATTAACACTTTTCATTTTCCAGCGGTCGTGCATGTCCAGGTTTCATGTGAGCTGGGGAATTTGTGGCGCTGTCAGGGGAAATTCTGAGAGCCGATGCTGTTTTTCTGCCATTAGTCATCTCTAAATGCGTCTCTGCATGACTTCACGCCGTAAACAGCATCAGTGCAGAGATCGCTGACGAGTATCAGGACAGAGCTTTGGGCCCAGCAAAATGTGATCTATATAATGTTTGAATAAGTGTGTGTGTTGTGTGTGTGTGTGTGGGGGGGGGGGGGGGGGGGGGGGGGGGGGGGGGGGGGGGGGGGGCTGCTGTAACTTGCTCGTGTTTTGGATTTATGAGCCGTTATCAAACACACGGCAGCCTTTCTTTGTTTCCTCCATGAGCACATTTCCTCATTCATGCTGGTGCGTTTAACCTGCAGCACATTTGCAAAGCAATTCTGGATTATGGTCTAAATTAAAAAAAAAAAAAAAAGAAGCACAATATCAAGCTGTTGTTGTTGTTAAAACATCACAAATTTGTCTCAGAGGAGAGATCAGCTGTTCCAGCTCTAAAATGGTAAAGTTTAAAAAAAAAAAAAAAACAACTTTACCCTCCTTTTTTTTTCTTTTTTTGAGGAAGTTTTTGTTCTGCTTCTCATTATATGACTTTTTCCAGTATGTGCACATCCTGTAAAAGCACTGCATTACCATGGAAAAAGTCAACAGAAGACTTAAAAATAAATCGGGCAGAAATATGGAGCTTCATCAGCAGCTTTGCATCTGATAAAAAAAAAAATTACGAAATGTTTGTGTGAATTCCCACATTTAAGACGGAAAATAATCCAAATCCAACATGTGCTGTATCTAGTTTATTTTTTGCTGTGCACGTATGTTTATAAATGAAAAGCAGGAGTTTTGCCTTTAGGAAGCCTTCAACTAACTTTCAGATCTTTGTGGTTTGGGGATTCAGTCAGTTCCAGTCTTGGGCTCAGTGGACAGAAACAAAAACAGCCTCTTTAAAGGCAGGATAAGGAATTTCTGGATGGAGTCACGGCTTTTGATATTAGAAAGAAAACCACAACAAAACACAGAGCGAGCATGAACCCTCACCTTGTTGCTGATTGGCTGAAGCAGTGTTTTTATGGTTTGGGTGCAGCCCACTTGTTGTTTCCAGTTTACAGAGCCGGAGTTGTGTATGAACACTGAGTCAAGGGTTTTTTTTTTTTAATCCCTTTTTTTAGTTTTATCCTACCTTTAAAATCTCTCTGAGTCAACATAACTTCTGCTACTTTTTTTTTTTTTATTTGAAGCACGGCTAGTTCGGCATGTTGAAGCTCAGCTAGCTTGGCCTGTTAAAGCACAGCTAGCTCGGCTTGTTAAATCATACCTAACTTAGCATGTTAAAGCTTAGCTAGCTGGGCGTGTTACATGACTGCTAGCTCAGCCTGTTAAATCATACCTAACTTAGCATGTTAAATCATACCTAACTTAGCATGTTAAAGCTCAGCTAGCTCGGCCTGTTAAAGCACAGCTAGCTCAGCCTGTTAAATCACACCTAACTTAGCATGTTAAAGCTCAGCTAGCTTGGCCTGTAAATTCACACCTAACTTAGCATGTTAAAGCTTAGCTAGCTCAGCGTGTTAAATAACAGCTAGCTCAGCCTGTTAAATCACACCTAACCTAGCATGTTAAAACTCAGCTAGCTTGGCCTGTTAAAACACAGCTAGCTCGGCCTGTTAAATCACACCTAACCTAGCATGTTAAAACTCAGCTAGCTTGGCCTGTTAAAGCACAGCTAGCTCGGCCTGTTAAATCACACCTAACTTAGCATGTTAAAGCTTAGCTAGCTCACCGTGTTAAATCATACGTAACCTAGCATGTTAAATCTCAGCTAGCTTGGCCTGTTAAAGCACAGTTAGCTTGTCCTGTTAAAGCTCAGCTAGCTTAGCCAAATGCTAACCTCATGTGCGTCTGCCTTTATCATCAGGAGGAAGTGAGATTTCAAGAAGGTTTTTTTTAATTCCAGCCATTTAAAACTAGACAATAAAAGCCTTACTACACATTAGAGGACCGTTAACCAGCTGGTATCAAGCATTTGATTTAATGACCATCATTAACGACCAAGTTTTGTTCTTCATGCTGCTCAGTTGGCTCAGTTTGTCGTTTATCTCGTCCGTCAGCGTGATCGGCTTCACCTCTGCTGCGTCTGTTTTAGACACCGGCTGCTTCAGTCTAAATGTGTGATACCTGGAAACCTTTTAAACGAGAAAAAAAATAAATAAAAGTCAGCTTGACAAAAGTCAACATAGATGAATAAGTGACTGACCCAATTAAAAATCACATAAGGTCACCGCTGCAGGTGACTTCAGGGACGTTATAGTTCATTAAGGCTACCTGAGAAGAGGTTTGTGTTCATGTGGCAGCATTTTAAAGCTGAACTCTCAAGCATCTCTCAGCATAAAAAGAAAAAAAAAAAAGATTTGCAGAAGCAGAGGCGAGCATGGATCGTCCGTCTCGCCTTTTCTCGACGCGTTCATAACAGAACTGAAACGGCCTGTGGCACCTGGTTCGTCCTCCGCTGCTGCAGGAACATCAGCCAGATGCACCAATTAACCAGAAAGTACAAGAAAAAAGTGAAGTTCACTCAGTTCTACTGAAACAGATTTAGTCTGTCTAGTCTGCAACTTTTATGACATGAATGTGTTGCTCATTTTGGTCATAAAACCACTCCAGGGGCTGCTTCTGTCCGCGCTTTAACCTGCCTTGTTGATGTCTAACGTCACAGTATGTTGTTAAAAAGTGCAAGGTGAGTCAGATTAAAGCCAGTGGGAGTGATGGAGTCCTGATAAGAGGCGGAGCAGGCGCCCAGTTATTTGTGTTCCTCTGAAAGCGACGAGGCTCGAAACAAACGCGGCTCTGTCTGCCGTCTGTCCCCGCAGAGACATTTCCCTTCATGGGTTTGTGTGTCGTCTCTGTCTCATTTTCATACTTGCCGCCTGGGTAGTCTTCATGCAAAGCAGGTGCGATAACACCACGTTGCGTCCGCAAAAACAGAGCAGCGCCCGCCCGCTTGTTGACACGGGCGGCGTTGCGTGGATAACGTTCCACCATGTCATGCGGCCCTGTGATTAACAGCAGCTCTCCTTTCCTTGCTCGTCCCCAGAGCCTGAGCGGTGAAGATGCAGCACACCTCGTGCACGGAGGACCGGATCCAGCACGCCCTGGACAGGTGTCTGGACGGCCTGAGGCAGAGCCCCACGGCGGCGCACCACTGGAACGGTAAGACTCCAGAAAACATCACTTCTCTGCCGGGTTCAATTCAGTTCAGTTCATTTTTATTTATATAGCGTCTGTTACAATGTCAGTTGTCTCTAGGCGCTTTACAGAGACCCAGATCACGACCCCCGAGCAAATATCATTAAATGTCACTAAAATATCACTAAAATTATAATATTAAATCCTAAACAAGGATAATGGCAGGTAAAAAAACTCCCACAGAGAGAGAAAAAAACCTTTAAGCCAAACAGTGGCAAGAAAAAACTCAATTTTAAGAGGAAGAAACCTTGAGCAGGACCTGGATCATATGGGGGGACCTTCCTGATGAAGACCAGCTGGATAAAGAAAGAAAAGAGGGGAGACAGGACAGAGAGAGGATGGAGGACAGAGAGAGGATGGAGGACAGAGAGAGGATGGAGGACAGAGAGAGGAGAGACACAAATGACTGAATGAAATGACTACATAAACAGATGCAGGTAGCAGCACTGAGGTGAGATGGTCAGAGGACTAGATCACCGGTCACCACGGCAACCGGTACCCCGAACTAGAGGTCTTCACGGGTCCACTTTCATGGACCCGGACCCGAATGGACCCATGAAAATTCGACCTGAAACCGACCCGACCTGAGCTATTATCATGAGTCAGGGAGTCTGAACCCGAATGGACCTGGAACCGACCCGACCCCAGACTTTAGTTTCCGACCACAAACCGAACCGAGTTACCCAAATAGAACCGAGACAATCCAGCCCGTAGTTGCTCATGTTCAAAGTTGTCTAGCGTTGAATAAAACTTGATTTTCTTACCTAAAGTTGTCTTCTTCTACCGGTTCAGTTGCTACATAGGCTACGTGATGTAAACAACAATAAATCCACGTCATTATTTTCTTTGAGGATACAGATGCTATTGGTAGCAACTGCTAACGCTAATAGCCTACACCGGTCAGGACGTGTTGTAAATATGTTCTCTCATCCACTGTTGTCATGTTGGTGATCCGTTGTGCTTTACAGCTGCCGGGCAAACCGCTAATAACACGCTACGGCAACACGGTTGTTTCATGACAAACACGCCACGTTAATGAATAATCAATTAAACTGCCCCGAGTCCTGACATTGGCTGCCACCGCCAATATCTTTAACTCTCTCAAGTAAACGTGGACCCAGCCTGTCAGAGAGCACCGACCGGACCCGAGACTAACTGTACCGATTCCGACCCGAACCCAAAGTCACGTCTTTTGAATGGACCCAAGACCCGATTTGGGTCTCGGGTCCATTTCGGGTTTTCGGGTTGTTCCGAAGACCTCTACCCTGAACACATCTATAGGTGGAAGAAGCATCGTGTCATCTCGTGGAATAACTTTCTTTTTTTTTTTTCCCCTTTAAACTCTTAAAAAACTAGAAAAGTAAAAAAACCTCCGCCAAGCGCAACAATTCCCCCATATAGCGATTTACAGACTGCGATAAAATCCAAGTTCTGGATCAGATTCGGATAAGCCTTTGAAATTTGATAGAGGTTTCCATTGTCAATCCCTGAGTCAAATTTCATGAGTTTTGGGTTATAATTAACGGAGATATTAAGAAAAAAAATATTTGGCCCCATTGACCGCAATGTTCTCGAAAATTTAAAAGTGATCCAGAGTCCAGGATTTCTTCCGGATCACACCCAAAATGAAATCAGTTCTTCCTTTTCACATTTCTGACAATTCCTGAAAATTTCATCAAAATCCATCCATAACTTTTTGAGTTATCTTGAGCACAGACAGACAGATAAACGCCGGTGACAACCTAACCTCCTTGGTGGAGGTAATAAGTGGAACCAGGCTCTCGAGCAGTTCAGCTCCAAACATGTGCGTCCTCGACTGCAGAAGCAGTGTTCATCTCTGATTTTTGTGCGGATCCACATCTGTGCGCTCCTCTGTGTTGAGCCAAACCAAAATTAAAAACGACACTCAGGCGAGGCTGCGAGCCGAATCTCCTTCGCAGAGATGAAGCATTAAAGTGGAATTAAATCAAAGTGGAAGACAAATTTCCAGAATGCTCTGTAATTTTATTTGCATCGAACAGACATGTGAAGCTGAAGTCATCCGACCGCTGACGGCGCTGATCTCAGGCTGCAGGGACTCGCGTGCGCTTTTATGGCCAACGATCCTGTACTTTCAGTCGTAAAGGCAGCTATTAGTCTCTGTGGGTATGCAGCGGAGGAGGGCGATAATGCATAATTACTTAAACCTTTTACATTTATGGCATCACTTAGAGCAACGCTAAGGAGTTTTATTCATGTCGAAGTGCTAGTTTCCATTTCACGTTCAGCAACATTTGATTGTTTTTAGGAAGCGCCGTCTGGTTCTCCTGGTCTCCCATCACTGCTATCAGCAGAAAACCAGCCGCGGTGACTAGGGCTGTAGTGATACACTAATTCAATTCAATTCAATTCAATTCAATTTTATTTATATAGCGTCTGTTACAATGACAATTGTCTCTAGGCGCTTTACAGAGATCCAGATCATGACCCCCGAGCAAATATCATCAACTAAGATTATATAATTAAATCCAATCAATGATAATGGCAGGTAAAAAACCTCACGATACGATACACGATATTCGGCTCACGATACAATATATATCTATGTTCATCTTCTGATACATTTACATCATTTTCTGAAAGATTTTAAAGGGACAAAGTGATTTTGGTGACATCTTGTGAGTGTGCCGGCATCCAGCGCTCCTTTTTCATGTCCCGGTCCTGTGGTCCGAGTGCTAACAGCCATTAAAACCTGTTAACAGCCGTTAAAACCAGTATATCTCCACAATGGTGAATTAAGGTGAATTAATGGTGAAATATCTTCAGGTCAGAGCAGGAACCAAACTGTCTCTTCTGGGAAGACCGAGCTCCCTCAGTCCGGCGAGCGATGTAGCCGACCGTCCCAGAGCCCGGTTCAACATGCGGACCAGGTTGTTGGCGTTACCCCTGGCGGTGCCGGGCCCACCAGGTCTTCAGATGGTCCTTGCCAGGTCAGCTGGATAGGGGCAGCATGCCGCCACTGCCACGTCGGGGGCTCCTGTCCCGGCTCAGTCGAAGCTGCAGCCCGGATCCAGTGGCGGTGGTTGCCGCAGGTAGCAGTTCAGGATTAGCTTCCCCGAACCGGCCCCCAGCGACACCGTCCATGTCCGCGGCGGCACGTCTCCACCAGCCACAAGAGGGCCAGTCCGCACCTGCTGACAGCACGTCGACTCCCAACCGTAAAATCACCACACACCGGGCACAAACTGGAGCGTCCAGCGTCCAGCGTCGCAGGGATAAGTCCCCCGGAGCAGCAGCGAGTAGCCTCCATGCCAGGCGTCGTCCGGGCAATGCCAATAAAAGATTAAAAAACAGAATAAAAGATTCGTTGGAAAAAATTGTTTAATTTATTTAAACAGTGCAAATTGTTGCTTCTAAGCTTTTAAAGGTGGGACACGGAAGTTTTGAAAGAAGCTTAAAATATTGATACTCTCTGGGGAAATAAAATATATATATATATCGCAGAATCGATAAAATCGCTCAGCTCTAACGGTGACGTTGGACTCCCACCCCAGTTACCTTCTGCGACAGTTACGTATCACTATATGGCTACGCATCGATAACGATGAAACTCCCGGCAGTGAAAGCAGTGACTGAAGAGGACACGGAAAGGTGTCATGTAGAGCGACTTGACCTCGGTGTCTTTAGGAGGACCGCCTGACCAGGCGTCCGGTTTAAGTTCCTCTTTTATGCAAATAACTCGTCCGGTTCCTCCGGGTTTGACGTTGATGTCCAGAGGACAGCACCAGAGGGAGCTTCCTCGTTGGACAGGCGTACAACCAGCCGGGGAGGCGAAGCTTGTGATGGACGTCACCTCGGTTGTTTTGAACGCCGGCCCCGCCCCCACCCCACGGCGACCAATAAGGTTCATTCTGTACCGGTGGAAATGGCTGTGAATGGGAGGGGTACCAGACCCGTCTCATGAAGCGAGCCGTTATAGCTGACCAGACTCATGAGACCGAGTAACAAACTGCAAAAAGCATGTTTAATACTGGCCACGGTTACATGATGTTTTTTAATTCGGAATTAATTATTCCGAATTAAAGAATTCAGAATTAAACATTTTCCTGCGCGTTTACATGGAAATAGCAATTCCGAATTGAGGCTTACATGGAAAACACGTTTGATCAGCTTCAACCAATTCCGCTTTAGGTCTGGGGGTTGGGAAGGGTTCTGATTGGATGGGGGGGGCGGACGTCTTTACGTATTTACATCTACCGGAAGAAAACAAACTTACTAGATTAGCAACAACATGGAGGACTACATTATTAGCATCCTTTTTGGATTTGTTTTGATTTTTTTTTTTTTGAAGCAGCAGCAAGACAACATCATGTCTATAATTTTCTTTCGAAAACAACCCCAGCGCGGAATATAAGCGTCATCGCGACAGCCAGAAAAGGGAACTAGCATGCGCAGAAAGACAGGAATTAATTTAAAGTGGAATGAGTGTATACATGACTGCGGAATTATTCTATTCAAATTTAAAATCAGAATAAACCAGCCACTAACTTCGGAATTAAGTTTAATTCGGAACGGACATTTTCATTCGGAATTAGGTGTTTACATGGTAATTTTTAATCATTTTAAATCAGATTTAATTTTAATTCTGAATTAAAAGAGGAATTAAACTTCCCATGTAAACGCACTGAGTGATGAATAACTGTTTAATAAGTTCGGCCGTTACTGAAACTTCCCACCTGAAAAACCGACGCCTCGTTGCCAGGTGGTGTTCTTAAATCTTAAATCAGTTTGGGGCCCAACAGACAGAACACTGAGACATCACAGAGCTGGGTCGTTACCCAGCATCCCCATGTTCTTCTCCACCCAGTTTCACATCGGCCTGCGTTTTCTGTGCCTCGAAGGTGGGTGCTGTGAAGTCACTGCACTGGTTTCTAAAGAGGCGCGCCCCGTTGAGTCAGCCGTTGAACTCCCACCCCCCCCCCCCCCCCAAAAAAAATAAAAAATAAAACAGCCAGTAACCAGTTGGTTAAATTGGTTTCTTTACTGTCCTGTCATCAAGACCTCAAGAAACTGTGCTGTTTTAAGAAAACACACAGTAACAAACCTCATTTAGGACTAAAATCACTCGGCGACTCAAGCACCACCTATTTTGGGCTGTTTGTACTTTCAAAAACACCTTTTACAGATGCTGATTTTAATCAGAGACGTATCCTGACACACCAGACCCGCCATTGACACAAGCTGTAAAATCAGGATTCAATCTGATGTTTTTCTTCTAAAGAAACTTATAATTAGCCCCCCCCCCCTTTTTTTTCTTTTCTTTTTTAAATTGTCAGCGAAAGACAAAATAAGACATGAAACTCCAGCCCTCTCGCTCTCTTTTTTTTCTTTTTTTTTTTGGGAGGAAACCGATTGTTATGTGATGATAATTGTTCCATAAAAGGAAATTAGAGCATTTGAACGATGAAATAACATTTGTTACTGAAGTGTTGATAAGATCCACAAATATTATCTCTAAATATATTATGATTCTCACTTTTTTTTTTTTAATTTTGTTTGAGTGCAGTAAAGAATTCTAAAGAAAAGAATTAATAGAGCAAATGATGATATTGGACAGTTATTTAAAAAAAACTACTTGGGTAAAACACTGAGGAAATGACATGACATCTTTTTTAAAAGTAGCAGCATTAGAGATGTCCTAAAAGAAAAAGAAATTATATGTGTGTGTATATATATATATATATATATATATATATATATATATATATATATATATATATATATATATATATATCTATATATATATATATATATATATATGTATATATATATATATATATATATATATATCTATATATCTCTCTCTCTCTATCTCTCTCTCTCTATCTCTCTCTATCTCTCTGTCATCTATCTATCTCTCTCTCTCTCTAGTCTGTCTATCTGTGTGTCTCTCTATATCTCTGTATCTGTCTGTCTATGTGTCTCTCCTGTGTCTCTCTGTCTCTCTCTGTCTCTCTCTATCTCTATCTCTCTCTCTCTCTCTCTCTCTCTCCTCTCTCTCTCTCTCCTCTCTCTCTGTCTCTCTCTCTCTCTCTCTCTCTCTCTCCCTCCCTGCCCCCATTCCTCATCCGGCCTCCTCGTCTTTCCCTTCAGGCTCATTGTCGCATTGTTGTTCGACCGAAGTAGATGGTGCAAATTTGTAACGATAATTTTATCTATTTTGTAAGAAGTTGCGCACCCCCCAGAGTGGGAGGGCGGGGTCAGTGTCGTGCTTTTCTGAGTACCGTCCCAACGTAAGGGGCTGTAAAAGTCGTGCTCTTACCGGAACGATGATGGTGGACTTTCTTTGCTCACGCCAGAGTTGGTCACCCGAGTTGCTGCCACATTTCATTTTTGGAAGTTTTTAATAAAAGCAGAAACAAATTGAACCAATAGTCCTTGCTATGGGTCCAATCTCACCTTTTACCCGGATGATTAAAGCTGTGACGTCGTTGGCGGTGTAGTCAAACAGCTGCTCTCATTTTAACCCTAAAGTGCAGCAAACGAGAGTCCCACCATCTGCTACGTCAACAAGATGGCGACTGGTGAGCGTGTGGGGTGTCCAGCGGTCGGAACGCAAATTTTCTGACCAGTTTTCTTTAATTACACCGCCCAGGTTCTTGCACGGCAACGAAACTGTCAGTGTGAACATAGCCTAGTCAGCTGGCTGAAACCGTTGGTGATGAACAGAGCTGTAGCGTTATGGCTGAAAGGGGACCTTTTGTGCTCCATCTCTTGTATTTTCACCGAAATGCGTCAAAAAGCATTTCGTCAATATCTTGGGAGATTGCCATCCTAATTCCTAATTTTCCCCTTCGATACAAAGATCAAGTCTGGCTTCCTTGGGTTTGACTTTGACGCAGGCGGCTGCTGTCCACTATACAAGTCGCCTGTTCAGAGATCCCGTCCATGTACGGTGGAAAGGCGTGGCATGAATGAACAGCGCACGGAAAAACTTGAGCCCGAACGTCATGCAAACAAAAGCGTCCAACACGAGGGCGTTGGCCTGTCAAAGTGGACATCGTTCTCTACGTCCTTGCTTTTAACAGCAGGATCCTCCTTGGCGCCGCTGCTCTTCTGGTAGTTTGCAAAGGAGTTTAGCAAAAAACTTTTGCCTCTGCGTCAAAAGCGGAGACTTGAAAGCCGACGGTGGCCGTGGAGGGTTTCCCTCGTCTTCGCGACAACTGTGACTGCCCTCCGGGGCAGCGAGCGGAGGAACGAGGCTTGGAGGAAGGTGGCCGAGGTTGAGGTGCAGAGCGACTTTTGTTAAAGAGGTACCAACGGACGCAGAGGAAGCTGCGTCTTCATGCGATGGAGCCAATCAGGGGAGCGAAGCCGATGACGAAGGCAGAGGAGGAACGTCAGCAAACGACTGCGGTTGGCTCTGCTGTAAAACCCTGCTGATCCAAAGCTTCGTGGCTCTTCGGTGTAACCAGATGCTGAAAAATAAATTATGGTACAGAGACCCCAAAATTAGCGTATTTTAGCCCAAACTATTGTACACTAAATCCAACCATGCAGCCAGGATTACATGCACTTTGACTGTTTGGTCTTCATTGTAGTGAGAGGAGTTTCTCCAACCACAAGAGAACACGCTCACAAGTGAGACTGCATGAATATTTTTGACTTCCTATGACTTCCTACTTGTATGATAAGTATCGTATGTTTGGTTTTTTTTTTAACTATTATTAATCGTACATCACACAAAGGGCTAAATTATCATACAAATACGATAATTATCGTATTGTACGATAAGTATCATACGTGTTTGTTTTTTTCTCACCATTATTTACGTACATCACACAAAGGGCTAAATTATCGTAAAATACGATAATTATCGTATTGTCGATAAGTATCGTATGTTTGTTTTTTTTTACTATTATTGATCGTACATCACACAAGGGCTAAATTATCATAAAAATACGATAATTATCGTATTGTACGATAAGTATCGCACGTGTTTGTTTTTTTCTCACCATTATTGATCGTACATCACACAAAGGGCTAAATTATCGTACAAATACGTTAATTATCGTACGTTTGGGATTTTTTTTGCTATTTTTGATCGTACATCACACAAAGGGCTAAATTATCGTACAATTATGATAATTATCGTACGTTTGGGTTTTTTTTTTTACTATTATTGATCGTACATCACACAAAGGGCTAAATTATCATACAAATACAAGATTTATCGTACTTGTATGATAAGTATCATATGTTTGGGTTTTTTTTTAACTATTATTAATCGTACATCACACAAAGGGCTAAATTATCGTACAAATACGATAATTATTGTACTTGTACGATAATTATCGTATGTTTGGTTTTTTTTACTATTATTGATCGTACATCACACAAAGGGCTAAATTATCGTACAAATACGATAATTATTGTACTTGTACGATAATTATCGTATGTTTGGTTTTTTTTACTATTATTGATCGTACATCACACAAAGGGCTAAATTATCGTACAAATACGATAATTATCGTATTGTACGATAAGTATCGTACGTTTTTGTTTTTTTCTCACCATTATTGATCGTACATCACACAAGGGCTAAATTATCGTACTAATACGTTAATTATGTACGTTTGGGTTTTTTTTTGCTATTTTGATCGTACATCACACAAAGGGCTAAATTATCGTACAATTATGATAATTATCGTACGTTTGGGGTTTTTTTTTTTTACTGTTATTGATCGTACATCACACAAAGGGCTAAATTATTGTACAAATACAGAGAATTATCGTACTTGTATGATAAGTATCGTATGTTTGGGTTTTTTTTTTAACTATTATTGATCGTACATCACACAAAGGGCTAAATTATCATGTACAAATACGATAATTATCGTATTGTACGATAAGTATCGTACGTGTTTGTTTTTTTCTCACCATTATTGATCGTACATCACACAAAGGGCTAAATTATCGTACAAATACGTTAATTATCGTACGTTTGGGATTTTTTTGCTATTTTTGATGGTACATCACACAAAGGGCTAAATTATCGTACAATTATGATAATTATCGTACGTTTGGGTTTTTTTTTTTTACTATTATTGATCGTACATCACACAAAGGGCTAAATTATCATACAAATACAAGATTTATCGTACTTGTATGATAAGTATCATATGTTTGGGGTTTTTTTTTAACTATTATTAATCGTACATCACACAAAGGGCTCAATTATCATAAAAATACGATAATTATCGTATTGTACGATAAGTATCGCACGTGTTTGTTTTTTTCTCACCATTATTGATCGTACATCACACAAAGGGCTAAATTATCGTACAATTATGATAATTATCGTACGTTTGGGTTTTTTTTTTACTATTATTGATCGTACATCACACAAAGGGCTAAATTATCATACAAATACAAGATTTATCGTACTTGTATGATAAGTATCATATGTTTGGGTTTTTTTTTAACTATTATTAATCGTACATCACACAAAGGGCTAAATTATCGTACAAATACGATAATTATTGTACTTGTACGATAATTATCGTATGTTTGGTTTTTTTTGTACTATTATTGATCGTACATCACACAAAGGGCTAAATTATCATACAAATACGATGATTATCGTATTGTACGATAAGTATCGCACGTGTTTGTTTTTTTCTCACCATTATTGATCGTACATCACACAAAGGGCTAAATTATTGTACAAATACGTTAATTATCGTACGTTTGGGATTTTTTTGCTATTTTTGATCGTACATCACACAAAGGGCTAAATTATCGTACAATTATGATAATTATCGTACGTTTGGGTTTTTTTTTTTACTGTTATTGATCGTACATCACACAAAGGGCTAAATTAATTGTACAAATACAAGAATTATCGTACTTGTATGATAAGTATCGTATGTTTGGGTTTTTTTTTAACTATTATTAATCGTACATCACACAAAGGGCTAAATTATCGTACAAATACGATAATTATTGTACTTGTACGATAATTATCGTATGTTTGGTTTTTTTTACTATTATTGATCGTACATCACACAAAGGGCTAAATTATCATACAAATACGATAATTATCGTAATGTACGATAAGTATCGTACGTGTTTGTTTTTTTCTCACCATTATTGATCGTACATCACACAAAGGGCTAAATTATCGTACTAATACGTTAATTATTGTACGTTTGGGATTTTTTTGCTATTTTTGATCGTACATCACACAAAGGGCTAAATTATCATACAATTATGATAATTATCGTACGTTTGGGGTTTTTTTTTTTTACTGTTATTGATCGTACATCACACAAAGGGCTAAATTATTGTACAAATACAAGAATTATCGTACTTGTATGATAAGTATCGTATGTTTGGGGTTTTTTTTTTAACTATTATTAATCGTACATCACACAAAGGGCTAAATTATCGTACAAATACGATAATTATCGTATTGTACGATAAGTATCGTACGTGTTTGTTTTTTTCTCACCATTATTGATCGTACATCACACAAAGGGCTAAATTATCGTACCAATACGTTAATTATTGTACGTTTGGGATTTTTTTGCTATTTTTGATCGTACATCACACAAAGGGCTAAATTATCATACAATTATGATAATTATCGTACGTTTGGGTTTTTTTTTTTTACTGTTATTGATCGTACATCACACAAAGGGCTAAATTATTGTACAAATACAAGAATTATCGTACTTGTATGATAAGTATCGTATGTTTGGGTTTTTTTAACTATTATTAATCGTACATCACACAAAGGGCTAAATTATCGTACAAATACGATAATTATCGTATTGTACGATAAGAATCGTACGTGTTTGTTTTTTTTCTCACCATTATTGATTGTACATCACACAAAGGGCTAAATTATCGTACAAATAGGATAATTATTGTACATCTAGCAACACTGTGGCTCTTTGACGCTCCTGTGTGAGTCACCCCCTCTCGGACACTGGTTCGGTGCGCTTCGTACCGTGAGAGGGGGTGAATCTGTGTAGCTGGCCAGGCTTCAAACTGCTTCAATGTCAGCTTCTTTTTTTTACCACGTGTGCTTGTCATGCCATGACCTGTTTCCATTTTTGCAGATAAAATTTTAAGGCTGGCGTGCACACGCTGCGTATGTAACCTGCTATTAAAGGTGCCGCTACTTGGTAGGTGAATCGCGGTGCGTTTTCTCAGAAACGTCCACGCCGGCGCACGCGTGTGGATTCGGCGTCCGCCGCTCAGAGCGTCAGTTTGCGCGGGAGGCGTTTGTTTTTCTTCGCACTTTCTCACCAGCAGAACAACGTGTGACAGACGCTCGGCCCGGCAGGCGCGGCGCCGCGTGCGCCTGCTGACGGTGATGCTGTTTGCTTTCGTATCACCGGGGTGGCGTATTGTTGTCGGGCGCTGCGGGAAGTTGTGTTAGCAGACAGCTGGGAGGAAGTGGTGGCACAGACCGCAGCGTGAGAGTGATGCGTCACAGAGCAGGGCGTCAAAAACAACACGAGGTCTGTTTCTGTGCTCCTGCACGACAACCGGTGCGGCGCGCGTGTTCAGAAGTGCTCTCCGGGGTTTGAACCCCGGTGGGCGACGTGACCTGATTGTGCATGCAAGGGGCGTTTGTGTTTGCTGGGACGCTCAAGATCAGGTTCATTTAGAAAAACTCCACAGCCTCGTTTCCTGAGCTGCCACCGTCACAAAAATAAACCTGTACAGCTTCCTGGTGACAAGATTTGATCATGATACAAACAGAACACGACTTATTTTTTCTTTTCTAGCAGATAGATAACCTTCTCAGGTCAGATCCAGCAGCTGATGTTTGTCATGGAAAACTTTTCCATTCGACTTCAGCAGCTGTCGATGAGCTGCTTCCTTCAAAGACTCAGATCCACAGAGACGTAGTTGAATAATCAGGGCCGAGGGACACTGAGAGTCACCTTTCACTTGTTTTCATCACTGCATAAAACAGATCAGCGCGTTTCTGAACGTTTTTGTCATTCCCAGAGTTATGTCCTTGTTTACCGATATGAATAAAGCCTAAACCTAACGGCATGTTTGTTTGAAAGTAGTTACCCCGTTCCTTTTTTTATTTTATTTTTTTTTAACTTTAGCTCTTCCTAGTAGAGGTCTCCACGGGTCCACTTTCATGGACCCGAACCCAAATGGAGCCGTGAAAATTTGACCCAGAACCGACTCGACCCGAGTCTTTAGTTTCCGACCACGAACCGAACCGAGTTACCCGAATAGAACCGAGACAATCCAGCCCATAGTTGCTCATGTTGCTCAGCGTTGAATAAAACTTGATTTTCTTCCCTAAAGTTGTCTTCTTCTACCCGGTTCAGTTGCTAAATAGGCTACGTGATGTAAACAACAATAAATCCACGTCATTATTTTTCTCTGTGGATACAGATGCTATTGGTAGCAACTGCTAATGCTAATAGCCTACACCGGTCAGGACGTGTTCTAAATATGTTCTCTCATCCAGCGTTGTCATGTTGGTGATCCGTTGTGCTTTACAGCTGCCGGGCAAACCGCTAATAATACGCTACGGCCACGGTTGTTTCATGACAAACACGCCACGTTAATTAATAATTAATTAAACTGCCCCGAGTCCTGACATTGGCTGCCACCGCCAATATCTTTACCTCTCTGGAGTAAACGTGGACCCAGCCTGTCAGAGAGCACCGACCGGAGTCACATCTTTTGAATGGACCCGAGACCCGAGTCGGGTCGGGTCGGAACCTCGGGTTTTCAGGTTGGTCTGAAGACCTCTACTTCCTAGTCTCCCTTTTTTTTTTAAATGTTATGCCCCAAAACAAGTATTTTATTTCCAGAAATGCATCCTTTCATGTTTGCATATCCACAGGCATTTCTCTCCAAACACCAGGAGCCCGATCTTCCACCAGATCTGCTAAAGCTGCTATTTAGGAATAGCAGGTAGCGGGAGGGGCGTTCCCCCACAAAGAACGCAATCTTCCACCTTGCTAAACCCGCTATCCCACCTGCGCAACCTGCTACATTATCCATAGGAGTGGTTAGGGCGTTCCACCTGTTAAACCAATCAGTGCGTCAGCAGCCATTGCCTTTAAGAGCAGGTTGCGCTACCAGCTAACTGCTATGTAGAGTCTTTTCATCCAGATCAGAGCAGCTCTCATGTGCAGCTCGTCTGAGACTCTGCTGTAGAGCTTCCTCCTCTTCATTCCTCCTCCTCCTCTGCACTGATATATACATATAAATATTTTTACACAGACAATTCCTATCGGCTACCTGAAAGTCCCAGATAGTTGGTGTCCTCCCAGTAAACACACTCTGGTCATCTATGGTTTAACTGGCGATCAAGCCGTTTAAGACGATCTCTGCCATTTTCTCAGGGGTTCAACTGAGGCCAAATCACGCTTTTTATACAAGAGTTAATTCCAGAGGTAGAGCCGTTTGTGGACGTCCACATGTGACCAGGTGGATGTGCATTGATGCCATTTGACGCGCTCTTGTACCAGCCGACATGGGTTAAGGGGTTAAGGTTAGGGTTAGGGGTTAGGGTTAGGGGTTAGGGTTGGGGCTACACGCAAGATACCAAGTTTGCAGAAAGGGCAAAAGACGAGCCCATTGCCACACCTACAAAGTGAGTAAGGGAATCGGCATAACGGGTAGCGGCTTTAGGGAGCGGAAGATTGCATTAGCGGTTAGCTAAGGTTCCTAAACCCGCAATTAGCGGCTAGTGTTAGCGGGCAAAAAAAAAAAAAGATGCCTCCAGTAACGCAGCACTGAAAGGTTTGTTGGCGTTTTTTCTACCCATGTTTCTCCTTTAACGTCTGCTGCTTCAACTCTCAATTGAAGTTCTGTCTTTAATTATTTTTCACGTGAGTGCGTGTGCCATGTTTCAGTGCTGATGTGCTCGGCGGGTCAGTCGATGAACCGCTGGAGCCTGGAGGAGCTGGTGAAGAGAGACCCCGACAACTTCCTCATCCTGCTGCAGCAGATCATCAGGAAGGCGAAGGAGGTGAGCGGGGGCGGAGGGGCATCGCCGGTGCAGACGAACATGGGGAATCGGCGCCGAAATGACCGTTGAACATGTGTGTTTTCAGGCGCAGGAGCAGTGCCAGTACGAGCTGGTGGCTCCCCTCGCCATCATGTTCTCCTCGACGCTCCTGCAGGTACGGACCGTCCCGTTCGCTGATCTCTTGCATCCACACAGGACATTCTCTGCTCAAAGAGGTTGGTTAACGCAGTTCCTCAATTCAAAACCGCGATGACGCTGGTCTCCAGGCGTCACAGTGGCACGAGCGTGGAGCGCAGTTGAATGAAAGACGGTAAAGTTGACGGTCCTGAGGTGAACTCTTTCCCGTGTGAACACTTCCGTTTTTCAGTCACACCGGCTCACTTTCAGACACTGAAACGAACGGTTCCTCTGTCAGTGAGCAGGGACGACGTGACCAGAGGTTTGATGGGAATGTTGGCAGTTTTCAAAGTCAAACGCCAGAGTTGTGAACTCAACACCTTTCGGCTTTTGTAATTACGTGACGAATGTACTCACGGTTTCTCCGTCACGCAACTGTGTTGAAACGGAGCCACTAAACTAATTCCCTCGTTAGGTCGACGCAACGTTGGGTCCAGAAGTATTTGATCAATAACAGAGTTTTTCTGAATGACCTTAACCTGGGGGGGAAAATCCAGTCCTGGAGGGCCGGTGTCCTGCAAGTCTTAGAAGTTTCCTCCTTCAGGACACCTGATTCAAATGAACGGTCTTCTGCAGACCTGGATGAGGAGCTGATGGTGATCCGTTCATTAGAATCAGGTGTGTTGCTGCAGGGAAACGTCTAAGACGACTGGGATTGCCGACCCCTGCCCTGACCCCCAACTGGAATATCCTCCAAACACATCTGGACCTCAACTGTGCTCATCTCCAGCCAAGAACCCACGAGGTCTCGGCAGTTCTCCGATTTATTCTATTCTTTCTTTAAATGGTTCCAAATGTTCTTTGGTTGCAGACGCCGTTCTGTCCTCCAAACACGGAGCTGCTGGAGGAGGCCATCGAGGTGTTCGGCTGCTTCCTGACGTGGCCCGAGCCGTACTGCAGCGTCTGCAGGGAACTCCTCTCCACGCTGCACCTGGAGATCAAGGCCCCAGGTGAGCGCAGAGGACGCCGTTTGTTGTGAAAGAGCACTGCTCCTTCTCTGGTTCTGCAGCAGCCAGCTGCAGCTCAAGCAGCTGTTCTGGTGCTCCCTCTGGTGGCCAAAGACGGGACTGCAGCTTCATTCCACCGTAGTGTTGCATGAATGTGGATGTAATTGTTGCACTTACGAAACAAAGCAAAAAAAAAAACAAAAAAAAAACAGAAAAAGGAAGTTTTAACAAAGACATTTACAGTAATGATTAAAGGAAGTGCTAAAGGAAAAGCCTGAATGAATAACCTGACTGCACAAACGAGGTTTTCTAGGTGGATTTGGAGTAATTCTTTTATTTGATTCAGTACATTTTAATGAACTGAATTTGCCAGCAAAGAAGTATTAACTAGATTTCAAACCTAAACATGATTGCAGTAAAAAAAAAAACAACTATTTTTAAATGTGTTAAATGTAAATAAAAGCAGAAGACAGTGATTCACAAGTCTCTTAAACCCGAATTTCTAAAATCGCTGCGCTGGCTCAGAGACGCTTCCAGAAATCGGTAACTACACGAAGAAGCCAGATGTGAACACGATGCAGAAACGCCTCCTTCCTCTCTGAGTCGACGCTCGTTTTAAACGAACTGCGGCAAAGTGGGAAAACCGCCCTGTGGTCAGACGAGTCCAAATTTAGCATCCTTCTTTGGAAAGCAGGGACGTTCTCTGCACCAAAGAGGAGGAGGACTCAGTTCAAAGGTCTGGTGGTGGTGTGAGGCGGGTAGGGGGGGCATCGGTGTCTGGAATGGACAGCTGGCACATCTGGAAAGTTAAATGCAGGTTTTGGAGGAGCGTCTGCTCCCGGTCAGGCAGCGTCTGACCTTCGTTGAAGTCTCGCATCTTCCAACAAGACGATGCTGAAACGCAGGCGACTCCAAAAGCACGGCTTCGGAGCAGAAGAGTGTTTCCTGGAATGTACTTCAGGAACTCACCTGCTGTACCTGGAATCACGGAGGGTCATCACTGACTTTGTCAACTGGAGTGGGGTCAACCATCTCCGACTCAACGCCAGCAAGACAAAGGAACGAGTGATCGACTTTCGCAGGAACACGCCGCAGATTACTCCGGTGAACATCCAGGGTTTGGACATCGAAGTCGTAGGAGAGTACAAATATGAATGAACTGGACTGGTCCACCAACTCCAACGACCTGTACAAGAAGGGCCAAAGTCGTCTTCACCTGCTGAGCAGACTGAGGTGTGCAGGAAACAGCTAAAAACATTTTATGACACTGTCGTAGCGTCGGTGGTCTGCTGGGGCTGTGGAAGCACTGAGAGGGACAGGAAAAGACTGTGAGGAGAGCCAGCTCAGTCCTGGACTGTCCCCTGGAGACCATGGAGGTGGTGGGTGTTAACAAAACTGAGATCCATCATGGACAACACCTCTCATATTCTATTCTATTCTGGGCGTGGCATTTTTAGGAATTGAGTTCGTCTAAAGCAGGGGTCTCCAAACTCGGTCCTGGAGGGCCGCTGTCCTGCAAGTCTTTGATTCCCTGCTTCAGCACACCTGATTCACATGAATGGATCGTTAACAGACTTGTGCAGACCTGAATGACAAGCTGGTGGCGATCTATTGAACTGAATACTATATTTTTCGTTGCCCGGACGACGCCTGGCATGGACGCTTCTCGCTGCTGCTCCGGGGACTTATCCCTGGACGCTGGACACTCCAGTTTGTGCCCGGTTTGTGGTGATCTGCGGTCGGATGTCTACATACTGTCTGCAGGGGGCGGATCGGTCCTCTTGTGGCTGGTGGAGACCTGCCGCCGCGGACATGGACGTTGTCGCTGGAGGCCGGTTCGGGAAAGCTAAGTAGTCCTGAACTCCTACCCGCGGCAACCACCGCCACTGGATCCGGGCTGCAGCGTCACGGAGCCGGGACGGGAGCCCCCGACGTAGCAGCGGTGGCATGCTGCCCCCATCCAACAGTCTACACGCCGGATGGGTCAGCTGACCTGGCAGGGGCCGTCTGGTGACCTGGTGGGGCCCAGCACCGCCGGTGGAGACGACAACGGCCTGGTCCTGTCCGCATGATGAACCGGGCTCTGGGACGGTCGGCTCCGTCGCTCGCCGGACTGAAGGAGCTCAGTCTTCCCAGAGGAGATGGTCTGGTTCATCGGTGTTTCCTCCTCTGACCTGGAGATATCTCACTGTCATCATTATGGAGATATACTGGTTCTAACGGCTGTTAGCTGTTTTAAAGGCTGTTAACTGCTGTTAACTGGAGTTAGCAATCGGACCACGGGACCTGGCATGAAAAGGAGCGCTGGACACTAGCAGCTCCCCTAGTACACCAGACTTTTCCTGGTGTACTGAAACTTGAATTTCCCCCTTGGGGGATTAATAAAGTATTTTTGAATTTGAATTTTTGAATTTGAATCAGGTGTGTTATGCCTCGGAAACATCTAAAACATGCAGGACAGCGGCCCTCCAAGACCGAGTTTGGACACCCCTGGTCTAAAGCCATTGAGGATACTTTGCGATCCAGTGCCGTCCATCTTTGCTGACATTTTTCCTCAGCGTTACGTTGTCATGAACACACTCTTTCTTTCTTTTGTTAATATCAGGAATAACCTTCCAGAGGCTGGTGAGGGACGAGCAGGGCCTGAACACCTCCGGCCAATGTTCCAAGACCATGTAAGTTGACGGCGCGTCGCTAGTTGGCGGTTCTTCGCATGTTCGACCGTAGAGTGTGACGTATATCAAGTCTTGTTTCCTGAGAAGCTTCTCCTCTAGACATCTGTTTCATGAGAAGCTGCATTAAATGTCTTTCCACCTCCTGTGAGACTTAGAAGATCTTAGAAGTCCAGTTGAGAATGTTTCTGTGTTCTTTTTTAAGTTGTCAGCTTTATCATGTGGTTCGCAGTAAATTTATCTCATCTGATAAAACTCTTGTAGTACAAAAAAAGAAAAAGAGAGTGTTGTGCTTTATGAATCACCTCGGTGACATGTAGAGTATTGTAGGTGGTTGGCGTTGACCGTTTCTGGAAAATCCCCTTTCACACCCTTCTCCAACACCCGACCTCTCAGAAGCCTTAAAGCATCCTGTTTACATCCTCTGCGAGCTCATTTCAGACGTGAGCTCTGACGCCACCTGTCTGCCGCCCTCAGGACCGTGCTGCTGATGAACCCCGGGGACGTCCCGGCCGACTTTCTCGCGGTGGCCGAGCAGCTGTCCGGCATCCAGCTGTCTCAAGCGGGAACTTTCATCACATTAATCAAGCACGCCTTCCAGTCCACGCTGGGAACCAAGTACCCCCTACAGAGCATCCAGAGGACCCTGCAGGTACGTACAATCGATTTTTCTCAGAGCGTCATGAGGTCGTCTTGTCTGCACGATTTTGTTCGTTGGATGACTCACAACTAGGGATGGGAATTGATAAGATATTTCTGATTCCATTATCGATACTGTTTAACGATTCAATTCTTTATCGATTCTCTTATCGATTCTAATTTGAGCAAAAAGGAGAACAGTTTTATTTTTTTACTTAGAAGTCACAACCTTACAAACTCAACAGCGAGGTCAAAAGAGGCCCAAAGCCTGGATAACGTGTTAACTGTTGTAATATGTAACTGTGCAAATACACAAGAATGTGTAACATTTTACTAACAGATTTTTCCTCATAGACATAAAAAAATTTAATTTTTAAAAGGATATATGAGCTCACTAAGCACTCAAAAATAATAATAAATAAAGATAAATACTATCAAAAACAACGGAACAGTGCATAGTACAAATCTGCAAATACTATGAAGAATTAATAATTCTTTTGCAGAAAAATAATCATGTCTTCCAGCCTCTGAACCAGCCAGACTCTCTCTCTCGTCACGGTCATCTTCTAAATGTAATGCAGAAGGCATTCGTTTAATAACATAGCGTTAATGTTATAGTGTTTTACAAAGAAGCACATAGGCAGTGGGATAGCTACTTATCAGAGTTACCAGAGGTGATCTTAGCTTGGCTACTGCTGCTGGGTTGAGATCCATCAGTCCGAAGCGTCAAAAACACGACACTCGTTATCACATGTTGTGTGTTCAAATATTTCTGCATGTTAGTCGTGTTCCCTCCCGACGCTGTTATCTCCACTTTACAATGACTGCTAGCTGCCTTGTTGCCATCTTTCTTTGGTGAAGTGAAGCCAAACTTTGGAGCGTTTGAACCTGGTGGGCGCCATTGTTGTTTACAACTGCAATGCGCGCGCTAAACCGACGTAACTTAATCACGTAAGTGCTTTCTGGAATCGACTGTGCGTAACTTGCGTAAATTACGTGAGATTCGTGGTGGTTGGAATCGATGAGAGAATCGCTGGATAAACTGCCAAACGATTCCATGGAATTGAAACACACGGAACCGGTTCTCTACAGGAACCGGTTCTAGATTCCCAACCCTACTCACAGCCTCACAGTTCATGCCCGTATTTGAGGGCAGGAACAAAGATCGACCCGTCAACGGTCAACTCTTCACCATAACAACCCTGTACAGGGTCTCCACTGGTCCACCTGTCAAGACCCCAAGGTCTTTGCGGTGGATTCACATCTAGGCGTTGCACACGTCTGCATCCGTCCCCGTAGACTTTGAATGGGGTGACAACATCCATTGCCAAACTGGACAGTGGGCTCCGTGCGTCGATAGTGCATCAAAAGTTGGATGATTTTCAACTTTTCCCGCTTCAATGCGTCATGCTGCCTGTGCTGCACCCAAGCACCAACATCCATACGTCCGGTCTGAAACCAAATGATTTTAATACGTGGGTCAGCGGAGATTGACTCGGGGTTCGGAGCCGGCGGTGAGCTGCGTGGTTTGGCTCTTTCTTGCATTACTTTAGCAGGCCAGATGCAGCCCCTTGGGTCAGCTGTTGTGCAGTTAGGTTGGACGTCTCTGTCCTGAGTCATGGAAGTTGCGGGATGGATTTTCCACGACGGAGAGCACTTTGTTCAACGACTATCGCGTCATTACCTTCGCAGGAAAAAAGTGTGAACGAACTGGAGGAGATTTTCTCCGTGGTGAGCGACATCCTGGAGACGGCTGCGGTCATGACTGACCCTCTAGAGGCACGTGGTCACATCATCCAGGGGCTGGAGACCCTGAGGGAGACCCTGAAAATACCTGCATCCAACGGGAGGAAGTCTGATGGTAAGAAAGTAGCTTTGTTTTTTTTTCTGTCTTTTAAACTGGAAGGGTGGAGGTGCACGATGTGGGAAATGATTCAGTTCAGTCCAAATATCTTTTATTTAGGGCTGGTCATGTTAACGCGTTATTATCGCGTTAATGCTGACATTTATTTTATTGCGCATTAACGCATGTTGCTCACATGCTTTTGTTTTGAAAAGTCTGTTACTGGCTGCTGCGGAACCGGAAGAGGATTGGTGGAAAAACATAAGAAAAAGCTAAAACAGACATGGAGAACGGTAAAAATCAGTAAACTTTACAGTTCAGGTAGCAACTCAGGTAGCAATATTAACAATTCTGTCTGAAAAAAAAAATCTGGACTGCAACAAAACTTTCCCGTCATTCCTCCATGTTCCATTAGATCTGCTCCATGTGTTCACTGTCCTGCTGTTCTCTAGCTGGTTACTGCAGTGCAGCTCCATCTAGTGGCACAGATGTGTAATGACAACAGAAAGTCCAGTCCTCCATTATAAAACTAATTCAGTTTTGTGGTCCTTTTTTAATTTCGTCTTTTTTATCCAAGTCTAGAATTGAAATATTAAAAAAAAAAAAAAGGCATTTTTTCTTTTTTTGTGTTAGATTAAAAAATGAAAAAAGTAATAAAATGTCACTTTTATTTATTTTTTTTAAATTTTTGATTGACATTTGAAAATGGAAAGAATGAATGATACACGGATTGGTAAAGTTACTGAACTTTAACATGGACATTTTCATTTCAAAAAATTCTCCCAGACGGAGGATTCAACAGAAACAAGGTTTTTTGTAACAACTGACAAGTTGAACTCCCCGTTAAAAGTTTCTGCTGTTACCTCAGAAATTACCTGTTTTAATGTTCTGATTGTGCTGAGACACAATCATTTTGTTGGATTTTGTTTGTAGACTTTTTTTTTTTTTATAAAAACAGGATGACATTAATGTCCTGGCAGTGGCAATAAGCTTTATTTTATTTTACATTTTTTATGATGAGATTCACACTAAATATGTGTTACTGACAAGTACTGATGTTAAAAGTGTTTGAACAACAAATGTTATGGCACTTTAGTTCATATGGCAGCAGAACATTTAAATAAAAGTGACCTTTACACTACTTTTGAATTCATTAATTGATTTTGCATATACAATGCGATTAATCGTGATTAATCAGGGAAATAATGCGATTAATCGCGATTAAAATTTTAATCGTTGCCCAGCCCTAATTTTATTAATCCCCAGTGGGAAAGTATAAGATTGAATCATTGAGAAAAAAAATTGAATAAATAAAATGTCATGCTGTCAACAGTTCAGTAGCTGGGGTGCAGAGATGCTCCTTCACAGCGATGTCAAATATTAATCACAGGCAGTGCAGTCCCTCCTTTACTCTTACTGCTTTCTCCAAAGTCTCTTATCTAAGTCTATTGTCTGAAATCTGTATGGAGACAACCCGGCTCGAAGGCTGTGACAAAAATGAGGGAGGCAGCTCAAAGGCAGTCGTACCAAATCTATATTTATTTGCAACAGTCGGAACACCACAACCCAAACAAAACTCCTGGCCAAAAACACTCTGCCAGTCACAGTCCGGTCGACTGGGCCCACAACCCAACAGCAGAGCCTCAGCCTGCTCACAGCCCAACTCAACAGTCTGGAACTGGCCTTCTTAATGGGAGCAGAACCATTGAGCCCAGGTGTGTCTCCTCAGGCTGACGACTCTCCACCTGCAACAGAAAGAAACCAAAAACAACCAACACCACCACCTGGTGTACAGGTGGAGGAGTCATCACAAAGTCTATTGTCTGAAATCTGTATGGAGATGTTTCAGAGTCCAGAAGATGCTGCTGCGTCCTCATCATCACCTCTAAACTCATCCGTTTTATCTGCCAGTCATCTCACATTCCTCATGATGATCGAGGAAAGAAGTCATTCAAACCTCCTCTTCCTTGCGCTCAGTTTTTCCTCCCGTTACATCCTTGTTTCCTGTTCAGTCTGTCTGGATTTGGGGTCAGGTCTTACTCAGCCTCTGTAAAGCTCAAACAGATGCTCCCACATGGTTACTCATCATAACAGATAACACAGCTACAGGAAGAAATCCCTCCAAACAGGCGTAAAACAATGTCTCACAATCAGTATTTTAATAAGCTTTATTAAAATCACGATTAATTGTGATTAATCAGGGAAATATTGCGATTAATGGTGATTAAAAATTTTTCTATACTTTTATTAATCCCCACTGGGAAAGTATAAGATTAAATCATTGAGAAAAAAATTGAATAAATAAAATGTCACGCTGATACATGGATCACAATATCGCGATATCACGATATATTGCGATATTCTATCCAGTTAATATCAAAATATCATATTATCAAGTTGCTGAAGAAGACCAGGGTGCCTTTCTAGAATATTCTAGATGCTCTTTACGTTTGAGTTGTGTTGGACAGTCTTTAATTTTGTCCTTTTTTTGTGTGTTTCCTCGCAGGAATGCTCCAGACGTTGCCGTTGCCCACGGCCAAATGCTACATGTTTCACTGGGAAAACGATAACTTCGGTAATACGTGCAGCCAAACGCTGTAATGATTCAGTTTCAATAAAGCCAATAGGAGTGTTGTGACGCGCATGCTTTTACTCTCACAGATGTTCTGAACACCCTTTTGGAGCACGACCCCGACGACCCGGCCATTAACGGACGGGCTGCCGAGGAAAAGGAGGACGATTTCGATGACGACGATCACGATGTGGCAGAAACCGACGTGGAGGAGGAGGAGAGACACGGAGTGGAGTCGGCCTCGATATCCATCATCCCCAACGACTACGGCGGCAGCTGTCGCGCTTCCACCTTCTCCACCTTCTCCACCACCTCCAAAGACTCCATGTTCTCCACCTTATCCGTAGCCTCCGAGTCCTACCCTCCTTCCCTCTTCTCCGTCACGTCCGGGGTGGACAGCGACTATTTTGAAGACTCCGACGACTACATCTGCTCCTCTCCCGTAGCCGAGAAATCTTCGCCCAAGTCGTCCAAGGCGTCGGCCCATCGCCTCAGTCAGCACTTGTACCGGCTCTTCATCAAACCGAAGAACCCGCGGCTGCTCTACCGAGCCAAGAGCTTGGGAAACAGCGAATCGAAAGACCTTTTGGCGGTGCGGGAAACCCGTTCTAACTCTCTGCCCCAGCAGGTCAAGCTGTGCAGCCCTGAGCCCTTGATTAAGCAGCAGAACCAAACCCTCAGACACGTCTGCTTTCGGAGGAGGCCTATTCTGAGCAGCGACGAGGACGGTAAGAATACCACGCTGAGGGTGGTGGTGTTCGGTGCCGACCACGTGGCGGGGAAGGTGGCCCGGGCCTACAGCAGCCTGAGGAGGAAGGAGAGCGCGTGTCCACGTCTCAGCAGAGCCTTCAAGCTTCAGTTCTACTTTGTACCAGTGAAGAGGGACTCAACGGGTGGATCGGGGGTCCGGAGGTCGTCTAGTCCGCTGGTACAAGCTGGATCTCCCAAGGGAGCGTTCCTGTCCTACGTGAGTAGAAGAGCACTAACTGGGGTCTAAGGAAGCCGATAAGTGCTACGGTTCACTACCTTCCTAATAAAAACGGTTGGGTAACGTCCCTCTCTGCTCTGCTTGGTCAGCTCCGGTTTCCTGATCAGAGACGGCCCACCGCCGGCTCTGATGACATTTGAGAACTGAAAACAAAAGCCTTTGCAGCGATGCTGAAATAGCATAAGCCCCCGGGCTCCAAATGAGGCAACCTTTTTTCTTTTTAAAGCCGTTTTAAAGGAAATGCTCGTAACTGATATGAATACCAGCAAATTTACTTTTGCATGTTCCTGGAGAGGAGGTCACCCACAGACGAAGTCGGGTCATGTATGAACTCTGACGGCGCTTTTACGCCTACGGTCCGTTTCAGATGAACTCGACTTTAATTTAGCAGTTTGACTGGTTTGAACACTGTATCCAAACAAAGACCAACCCGAAATAGATGGTATCTTAGAAGGTAGTCTTGGTCTCCCTGGTCAGAAAAACATACCAAGATACCAGGCTAGAGTCGCATGATTTCACGACCACACAAAATGTCTCCAGGTCATGAGAACGCCACGGTTCTCTGTGCGCTTTTGGCGACTTGGGTGAATCAAAATGTTTGTCTCCACTCATAGTTGTGTTTCGGTTTGAGAGTGAAGTCGTTCTTGAAATCGATGGCTGTTATTTTGGGTGATTTGAAGTCACTGCCAACTTATAAAAACACAGAAACAAAACAAAACACTGGGCCTGAATGTTTGCTCTACTTCTGCGGTGGGTGGTGCCACTTTCAAAAACGGGCCACACCTCAGGGAAGAGGGGGTGCAGCTTTTTGAGTTTAGTGGCCGACTCAGCCGGCTGCTATGAAGGGATCTCTGAAGTTACGGTTTAAAAAGGGAGCTTTCGTGCCGCGTCACAAAATAACGCTGAAACGTGATATAAAAGAAACGGTAAATACGAAAATGCTAAACACCAAGCTTGGTTTACGTTCCGATTAGGGGAATTTTCACCTGATTTCTACATGGATATGTATTCCTAAAGCGTGCACTGATGAAGCATTAATCCACATGCGTTGCTCTTGCTCAACAGGACCTCAACCACACGGGCTCCAGCGACAGCACTAATGACATTGCACATCTGCTGGGCATGTTGGACCCGTGGTACGAAAGGAACACGCTCAGCCTGCTCAAGCTGCCCACCAGCGTGGTCTGCCAGGTATGACCCGCCCACTCAAGCCTTCGTAGGGTACGGGTCTCCCAGTTCAGAGGCTGCATCCTTAGGGAGGAAGTGGTTGGTGAAGCCAAACCAAGTACGGGTGAAACGAGACGGTCTCGCGTCGGGAGAGATTCACCAAGCAGCGTCGACGGCAGACGGTTGACTCGTTTTATGATTTTACAGTTTGTAAAACAGTTTGTCTTCAATCCATGTCAGATTTGGAGAGTATCAGCGTATCATTCGTTTATTTCATATCCGATTTGGAATCCAAAATCTGAAAACGGATAACGAGCCGTTATTTCATTTGTCATTTACAAATCAAAAATTGAAAAACAAATAATGGGCTATTTTTTGATGTTTTGATTTTGTTCTGAAGGTTAAAAAACAAAAGGAATTTTTGTTGTTTTCATTTTTTATTTTTATCATTTTTGATTTGTTGTGACCCGGAAGTTGATGACTTCTTTCTTGAAGGTCAGTCGGTCTCTACGTTTTGTTTCGAGCAGTGTTAACTTTATAGCATTACTTTTCAGGATTTGTGAAGGATGGCGGACGCGTACGTGCTTTTCAAAGAGGCAAAGCGTCTTACACTCATTGCAGAGCATCTCCGTACACCCATCTCTTGCAACTTCTCTGAAATGTCTATGCGGGTCTTACCAGCTTTGAACAACTGCTCAATAACATTGGCGTATTGTTCTAGTGCAGCAATTGTGGTCTATTTATATCTCACTCACTGTATACCGCCTCGTCTATCTCTGTGAACAGGTTCAGGTTTCTGCATGGTTAAAGACCGGCCTTCCTGAGAAAAAAGTTATCAACTTCCCGGTCACAACAAATCGAAAATGATATAAATCCAAAATGAGTACAACAAAAATCCCTTCTATTTTTTAACCTTCTGAACAAAATCAAAACATCGAAAAATAGCCCATTATTTTTTTTTTGACTTTTGATTTGTAAACGTTAGGGGTGCACGATAATTATCGGGCCGATAACTATCGGGCCGATAACAGGAAATTATGACGTCATCCCGATAAGTCCGATATCATGACGAATAGCCGCGATAACATATATATGTTTGTCAACACAGCAGTGTCTCGCTCCCTCTGAGTCTTGAATGAGCGGCAGTGAATGTTATGTTCAAGTGACGTCGGCATAATCAGAAAAACAGATACAAATCAGATTTCTCAGTAAGGAAAATCAAGAATACCCCCTCATGCCAGAAAATATCTCACCTTAATGTGAGATATCAAATAGGTTTGTTTAATAGCTCTATGAAAATGTTTGAGAGGCTTGCCAATAGTTTTTCATTTTCATCATAAATATCTGTTCAAGTCAAAGAGTCAAAACTGCTTTTGGTTTTGTTCATAGTATTGATGTAATGATCTTAGGTATATGTGTGTGTTATCGGTATCAGTATCGGCCTTTAGGAGCTGAAAGTTATTGGTATCGGTTTTAAAAAAAACAGTTATCGTGCATCCCTAGTAAACGAGAAACGAAATAACGGCTCGTTATCCGTTTTCCCATTTTGGATTCCAAATCGGATATGATATGAACGAAAGATGCGCTGATAGGAGAGGATTGTGTTGGGCAGAGCGGGTCGGGTCAGATCTTTGACACTAAAATGTTTTAGGATGAAGCCCCCGAACTGGGACGCACCTGTCGTTCAACAAGCTTCAGTGTTTCCGCTGACAGGCGCTTGCATCGCCATGTTAACGTCACGAACGTTGCCGTTGCAGCAAACCTCGAAAACGGAGTCGGAGTCCTACGACGGCTCCTACGAGCAGCGGCTGCCCATCCTGGCCGACTTGGTGCTGTACTACTGCCGCTACGCCGCCCGGCCGGCTCTGATCCAGCTCTACCAGGCTGAGGTCAGACCTGCTTTTACACTTGTTTCATTTTCTTCCCCAACAGTGAATTAAACGGCGTCCCAGAGAGCTTCTGGGTCTTCCTGCCCACGTTTCAGATTCAGAGACTGACTCTCTCCCTCCGTCTCTGGTTTTGCAGCTGACGCTGGCCTGCGGAGAGAAGAGGACCGAGGTATTCGTCCACTCCCTGGAGCTGGGCCACACCGCCGGAACACGAGCCATAAAGGCCATGGGTGAGCGCAGCGCGTACCCGAGCAGCCGCCCCACAATTCCGTGCGGGCGAAACGCACCGTCGGTTATTATGAGGTTGAGACCGGCTAAATTTATGGAAGAGGAACATCTGCTTTTTCTATTACATGAGTCAGGTCACTTCTACTTTCCTAGTTTCACCCACCACTTGCACTTCTGATTTTTTTTTTTTTTTTTAATTTCCTAGAGGAACTAAAAGTTCAGGGAAGGCTGTTTACGCCTCGGTGCATCTGGTTGTTGCTTTTGGAAACGACTTCTCTCCCTCTTTCCTCCTTCACAGTTATTATCGCACGCAGGTCAAAACACTAGCTACTGAAAAGCGTTGTTTTTTTCCCTCCTCTCGGTAATAAAACATGAAGCCGCCAGTCTCTTGTGGATCGGATGTGCATGAACGTAGGCCTTTCTCTCGTTTCGTTCAGGCACTGCCAGTAAACGGTTCGGCATTGACGGTGACAGAGAAGCAGTTCCCCTGACCCTGGAGGTGGTGTACAACAGGGTAAGGAAGCCGTTACGTGTTTTTGCTCTTTTAAGAGTTTTGTGACTCTAAATTGGGTCAGAGAGAAGGCGGGGGTGGAACTTAAAGCATATTTGCTGATTTTAATGGGGTTTTTTTTTATGGACCTCTGCTGGTTTCGGTTACCGACTCTTCTGAACTCCATAGAGATGACGCATCAAAACTGGGTGCCAAAACACAAAGTCAGCTGAAGCAAGCACTCATGTTCCCTCCTGACAAAACCGTAGCCCTTCTGGTTCGTGCAGCGTCAGACTGACGTTCCTGCTCACCAAATCCACATCGGCTCTTAAAGGCACGCTATGTAAATCTGCCGCTCCAGATACTCTGGGGGCATGTGTGTTTATGTGTCAGCCTGTTACGCCCTGGCTCGTGAGGGAAAAGGACGAAACATAAAACCAGATGTAATTGGTAATGAAAAGGTATTTAATAAGAGGTAACGGGGTCCAAACAAACCAAAATAACAATAATTACAACGCAAAACAACTTCAGACAAAGGTAAAGAGGCGAGTTATTGCTAACACAATAAAAAAAACAAGTAGAAGTAGCCTAATTAAACTAAAATAGCTGAACAACGGCTTCGTAAAGAAAAGAAAAACACAATAATCCTCCAACCAAATAATGTAAAACAAAACAAGACTTTTTTGGACACACCCAAACTAACAAAAGTGAGCTGCATGGGATACTAATCACTCCTAATGTTCAAAAATCAAGCGGCACAAATGCGAGGCGAGCTGGGAGGACAGCCGCCGCGAACGCCGGACCCGGCAGGAATTTAAATCCATCCAGTCCATCAGGATTGGCCATGGGGAGGGACTGCAGGACCAATCCGTGACGAGGAGGCAGGGCCATCACCGGAGGGCCTGAAAAAGAGCCAATCCCCAGCTAGGGACCGCACAGCACAATATGCATGGAAAACGATGACAGGTGTACACACAAGCATGAGGGATTGCCCGACCATGCTGTGCCGACAACCGTAACACCCCTCCCCTAAAAAGCGCAAACCGCAGGTTGGCACAACCGTAACTTAATTATTTAACTTATTATTATTTTATTTAAGACACAAAAACGTTGCACAATAACCCCTCCACTCGGCATATTTCATGCTCAGACCCAGCCGAGCATCTCCCCGAGGGCCCCACGTGGATTCAAAGTGGGCACCGTATGGTTTTGGTGTTTATGGGCCCCAAACGGGAGGCCTGCGTGGGCTAAATGTGTGGGATCCATAACGGATACTGTTACATATAAATTTAGGTATATCTTATTTATAAGTTTATACTCTATAATGTGTTCTAGTGACCACAACAGAGGTGCAAAGTGGATTTATTCTCCAAGCTGTATACAATTCAGAGAGGCCACTACTCACATCACAAAACGCAGGATGATCAGAAATGACAATTTGCCAGCAGGAAACAGTCGTCTTTAAACATCACATGAACAACATGAGGACCGTGAGATGAGTTCTTTAGATGCCTATGTGTCGAAACTTAGCGACTTGATGGAGCCAGAATGATAATCAGAAGCGATGGCCCTCAACAGGCCAGAATCTAGAACAAAAGTTACGGACTTATGAATCAGAATTATACAATAAGGCCCCAAATGCAGTTTTAATATAACAGATACCAATGGGTTAAAAGATCTCAGGCTGAAAAGGGGGGAAACCGTGTAGTATTGGTAACGTAGCTCCCACAGTGCACCAACAACCTTTTGGGACTAGAGGTCTTTGGAACAACCCGATAGAGATGCACGGATGAACCGCGCACCCGCGGGCGGAGCGGATAATCCGCATATCGGGCGGATGACTCGTTAAAAAATAATACTTTAATTAAATTCGGGCAGGTTGCGGTTGAAGCACTCAAATAATAATAATAAGAAAAAATATTTTACATATTATTAAAAAGGATGGCGGGTCGGTTCGGTTTTGAAAATTGGTGAAAAGACGTTCCTGCAAATGGATAGCGGGCGGATAGAGATTTTAAGTAGCGGTTGCGGGTTAAAATATACGTCATCCACGCATCTCTACAACCCGACAACCCGAGGTTCCAACCCGAGGTTCCGACCCGAATTGGGTCTCGGGTCCGGTCGGTGCTCTCTGACAGACTGGGTCCGCGTTTATCAAAGAGAGGTAAAGATATTGGCACTGGAGGCTGTCACTCAGACCCCCCCCCCCCCCCCCCCCCCCCCACCCCCTTCCATCCAATAGGCTGTGAAATGTCAGGTTATAGGTCAAGCAAAAGTAAACAAACAAACAGTAGTTTGGTTTAGCCAATGTCAGGACTCGGGGCAGTTAAATGATTGTTCATTGTCATGAAACAATCGTGTTGCCGTAGCGTGTTATTAGCGGTTTGCCCGGCAGCTGTAAAGCACAACGGATCACCAACATGATAACGTTGGATGAGAGAACATATTTACGACACGTCCTGACCGGTGTAGGCTATTAGCGTTAGCAGTTGCTACCAATAGCATCTGTATCCACAAAGAAAATAACGACATGGATTTATTGTTGTTTCCATCACGTAGCCTATGTAGCAACTGAACCGGTAGAAGAAGACAACTTTAGGTAAGAAAATCAAGTTTTATTCAACGCTAGACAACTTTTAACATAAGCAACTATGGGCTGGATTGTCTCGGTTCTATTTGGGTATCTTGGTTCAATTCATGGCCGGAAACTCAAGACTCGGGTCGGGTCGGTTTTGGGTCGAATTTTCACGGGTCCCTTCGGGTTCAGGTCTGAGAAAGTGGACCCATGAGGACTTCTAGTTGGGACCCACCTTAAAATCAGGTAGATCCTACTCGGAGTCCATATGGGCAATCACACCTTTGAGCCTGTACAGGCCGGTGTCGGGGCCCGTATTTGCAAACAACTTCCGGCCCTTATGGGGTCCAGATAAAAAGAAAAAAAAAAACTTAGGAAGTACAGCACATGGACCCTGTTGATACTTTTGTCATAAATGATGTAAAATTCTCCTCTGATTCAGGTGGTAATCAGTGGGAGGAGCCAGTGGAAAAGAGAAACCAAAGTTTGCACCTCCGTGAACTTGATGAAAGCCTGCAAGAACCCAGAGGAACTAGGTGCGTCTCAACTCAGGTGTATTTACGGTGTCTTGAGGGATATCTCCCGCGAGTCACCAGAGGAAAAGCGTATTAACTGTTGAACATCTGTGCCAGATTCAAAGATGGAGTGCCTGCAGCTCACCATGACCGAGGTCCTGAAGAGGCAGAACGGCAAAAGCAAGAAGGGCTACAACCAGGTGAGCCAGACGTGACATCAGCACGTCTCTGTGGTTTGTGGGTTCAAACGGCTCTGTCGTGGAGCGCTCTCATAAATGAACCCTGCAAACTCTGCGTCCGGGTGCAGTGTTCTCTAGATCAAAAAGCCGCAGACGGCGCTCGTGTTTGTCTTTACTCGCTTCTGCTATGTCGACCGCCGTGTGCTAACGTGCATCTCTCCGCTTGTTCGCCCTTGCAGCAGCTGACCGTGACGGAGGTGAAGGTGGACAAGGTGCAGGTCGGCGGAGCCGGGAACACAACCTTCGCCGTTTGCCTGGACCAGGACGAGAAGAAGATCCTGCAGAGTGTCACCAAGTACGGAACCCAACTGAGGAACATTTAAAACGGGAAAAGATTAAAACTTTTGCTGCACTGAAATGCGCCACTAGAAATCACATTTTTCCAAAAGCGATGGTTCTAGCAGCTCCTTCCGTTCGTTTCTCCCACCCGTTTGATGATGTAGAGTCATATGCAGAAGCTGCTACCCGTCTTTTAATCGTACACCGTTTTGTTTTTGTCGTATGTGGAAAATATGATTTAAAGGTTTGTAGACCCGCCTTTAGCTGCAATGATCTGACGTGGCCATGACTTGAGCGACTTTGTCGGATTCGTTTTGATGTTGTGGAGGAACTTGGCTGCGTTCTTGAGCTAACTGAGGTTTTTGGACCTCCACGGGTCCATTCGGATCCCGTCAGGTCTGAAGTTAGACGTTGATTCTTTTAAGGGTTAGGGTTAGGAACAGAGGGTTAGTGTTAGGGATAGGGGTTAGGGTTAGGAACAGAGGGTTAGTGTTAGGGATAGGGGTTATTAGGAACAAAGGGTTAGTGTTAGGGATAGGGGTTAGGAACAGAGGGTTCGTGTTAGGGATAGGGATAGGGGTTAGGGTAGGAACAGAGGGTTAGTGTTAGGGGTTAGGGTTAGGAACAGAGGGTTAGTGTTAGGGATGGGGGTTAGGGTTAGGAACAGAGGGTTAGTGTTAGGGTTAGGGATAAGGGTTAGGGTTAGGAACAGAGGGTTAGTGTTAGGGATAGGGGTTAGGGTTAGGAACAGAGGGTTAGTGTTAGGGATGGGGGTTAGGGTTAGGAACAGAGGGTTAGTGTTAGGGATAGGGAGTTAGGGTTAGGAACAGAGGGTTAGTGTTAGGATAGGGTTAGGAACGGGTTATCGGGTTAGTGTTAGGGATATAGGGTTAGGAACGAGGGTTAGTGTATGGGGTTAGTTAGGGATATGGGTTAGGGTTAGGAACATAGGGTTAGTGTTATGGGGGTTAGGGTTTAGGAACAGAGGGTTAGTGTTAGGGGATAGGGGTTGGTTAGGGTTAGGAACAGAGGGTTAGTGTTAGGGTTAGGGATAGGGGTTAGGGTTAGGAACAGAGGGTTAGTGTTAGGGGTTAGGGTTAGGAACAGAGGGTTAGTGTTAGGGATGGGGGTTAGGGTTAGGAACAGAGGGTTAGGGGGTTAGGGATGGGGGTTAGGGTTAGGAACGGGGTTAGTGTTAGGGAGGGTTAGGGTTAGTGTTAGGGTTTAGGTTAGGAACAGAGGGTAGTGTTAGGGATGGGGGTTAGGGTTAGGGTTAGGAACAGAGGGTTAGTGTTAGGGATGGGGGTTTAGGGTTAGGAAACAGAGGGTTAGTGTAGAGGGGTTAGGGTAGGGTTAGGAACGAGGGGTTTAGGTGGGGGTTAGGGTTAGGAACAGAGGTTAGTGTTAGGGATAGGGGTTAGGGTTAGGAGGAGGGAGTGTTAGGGATGGGGGTTAGGGTTAGGAACAGAGGGTTAGGTAGGGATAGGGGTTAGGGTTAGGAACGAGGGTTATGTTAGGGATGGGGGTTAGGTTAGGAACAGAGGGTTTAGTGTTAGGGATAAGGGTTAGGAAAGAGGGTTAGTGTTAGGATGGGGTTAGGGTTAGGAACAGAGGGTTAGTGTTAGGGAGAGGGGTTAGGGTTAGGAACAGAGGGTTAGTGTTAGGGAAGGGGTTAGGGTTAGGAACAGAGGGTTAGTGTTAGGGATGGGGGTTAGGGTTAGGAACAGAGGGTTAGTGTTAGGGATAGGGGTTAGGGTTAGGTTAGGGACAGGGGTTAGTGTTAGGATGGGGGTTAGGGTTAGGAACAGAGGGTTAGTTGTTAGGGTAGGGGTTAAGGGTTAGGACAGAGGGTTAGTGTTTAGGGTTAGGGTTGGGGTTAGGGTTAGGAACAGAGGGTTAGTGTTAGGGATAGGGGTTAGGGTTAGGAACAGAGGGTTAGTGTTAGGGATGGGGGTTAGGGTTAGGAACAGAGGGTTAGTGTTAGGGATAGGGGTTAGGGTTAGGAACAGAGGGTTAGTGTTAGGGATGGGGGTTAGGGTTAGGAACAGAGGGTTTAGGGATAGGGGTTAGGGTTAGGAACAGAGGGTTAGTGTTAGGGATAGGGGTTAGGGTTAGGAACAGAGGGTTAGTGTTAGGGATAGGGGTTAGGGTTAGGAACAGAGGGTTAGTGTTAGGGATGGGGGTTAGGGTTAGGAAAAACAGAGGGTTAGTGGTTAGGATGGGGGTTGGGTTAGGAACAGAGGGTGTTAGGGATAGGGGTTAGGGTTAGAACAGAGGGTTAGTGTTAGGGATGGGGGGTTAGGTTAGGAACAGAGGGTTAGTGTTAGGGATGGGGTTAGGTTAGGAACACAGAGGTTAACGGGGATAGGGGGTTAGGGGTTAGGAACAGAGGGTTAGTGTTAGGGATAGGGGTTAGGGTTAGGAACAGAGGTTAGGTTTTAGGGTTAAGGGGTTGGTTAGGAACAGAAAGTTAGGTTAGGGATAGGGGTTAGGGTTAGGAAAGAGGTTAGTGTTAGGGATAGGGGTTAGGGTTAGGAACATAGGGTTAGTGTTAGGGTAGGGGTTATAGGAACAGAGGGGTTAGGTTGAGGGTTAGGAACAGAGGGTTAGTGTTAGGGATAGGGGTTAGGAACAGAAGGTTAGTGTTAGGGATGGGGGTTAGGGTTAGGAACAGAAAGTTAGTGTTAGGGATAGGGGTTAGGGTTAGGAACAGAGCGTTAGTGTTAGGGATAGGGGTTAGGGTTAGGAACAGAGGGTTATTGTTAGGGATGAGGGTTAGGGTTAGGAACAGAGGGTTAGTGTTAGGGATAGGGGTTTGGGTTAGGAACAGAGGGTTAGGTAGGGGTTTAGGGGTTAGGAACATAGGGTTAGGGGGGTTAGGGTTAGGGTTAGGGTTAGGGATAGGGGTTAGGGTTAGGAACAGAGGGTTAGGGATGGGTCCAACGCCTCCCGCGTTGGACCACCGTCCACTCCCTGTCATGCATGGATATGTTTTATCCTTTAAAAAAAATGAATTAAATGATTTTTTTAAATAAATAAAATGAAATAAAAGAATTAACTGAATTTGTTTTTAATCTGAAATTAAAGTAAGAAGTGTGCCGCAGCAACGTTTCGACCTAAAAAGGTCTTCTTCAGGCCTGGCACACTCTAAATTATCAAAAAAAATGACTTGGTCTTCAGATTTGAGTTCCAACAAGTTTCCTGGCTTGAGCAAGAATGAACGAACTAAAATATCACAGTCCTATTTATACCCTCCCCCTGTGGCTTTTAAAACTGAACGATTTTACACGATTCCAATTGTGCACTTCCAATCGCCTTTTATGAAATTTAGAAAAAATACTATAGAACATGTAATTTTTAAGATACATTTATGAAATTTCAAATCTAGAATCTACTATATGTGTTTTATATAGATATGTATTCATTTAATTTTTATCGATTAATTTACATGCCCAATAAGCTTTTTTAGACCCAGGCTAGAGTTAGGGTTAGAGACTAGGGTTGGGAATTGGATTGGGGTTAGGAGGGGGGTTAGAGTTAGGGACTAGGATTGGGGTTAGGGGTTAGGGTTAGGTTCTTAAGTGTTACAAGGATTCAAAAACAAACATAAGAAGTGTAAAGCCAACTCTGAAATGCACAGGCAGCCAGTGGAGGGGAGCCAGTTTAGGGTGTCATGTTACCTGTGGTTACCTGCACCAGTTAGAAGACATGCAGCTGCGACTCTGTAGATAAATCGCGATGTAGTAATCTGTCTGTGATGTAGCGGAGGACTGGACTACTGGGTCTCTCTGAGGTTCAGTAATTCAGATTCCTGTCCTGATGTCCTGATGTGTGACATGATGTCAGCAGAGCTTCAGCTGTTGGACGGCCATCACGTTTGCACCAAAAAATATCCTCTGGTTCACAGAAGAGTTCATGGCTGACTCACTCACCACAAGACGCAGCTACAGCAGTGAAATGACCCCATTATCATCCTTCCACCACCGTGCTTGACAGTGGGTATGAGGTGTCTGTCATGAAGTGCAGCTTCCCTTTTTTTCTTTTTCTATCAAGAAAAGGCTTTCTATGAGCAACCCTTCCAAACAAATGGCACTTCTTCAGTCTTCCAGTTCTGCTTCCATAGACTAGAATGTTCAACATGCTCAGTGAGGTCTGGATGCACAGATGTCCACCCCTGAGAAGACTGACATCTTCCTTGAATGCTCTCTGAATGATTCTCGCTGCAAGAACTTTGAACTCCAAATTATTTCCAGACTGACGTGCAGCAAGAATGGCTTCTCTCTTTCCCTGTTGGCGTTGTGTTAACACACAGCTGAAAGTTGCAGACCAGCAAACTGTCAGAGCGTGCGCTGTCATAGAGGTCTGCACGCCTGCTGCTGATCGTTGCATCCAGGTCTGATGATTAGCAGCACCTCAGCATCCTACAGAAGCTTTAGGCAGAACGTCTTCGTATTCCACACATGAAATATCTTTTCTTTCATTTTGGTTTCCTACATTATGGTTTGGTGAAAAATAGAATATTGTGTTGGTTGTCTGAGGTTTTGTTCATCGAATGCTTGTTTCAAACTCGATACTGCAACAGGGGTGTCGGTGTTGGTGCCCGTTAGATTCAGTATCAAAAACTTGGCGAACTGGTGAGGAGAGCTGCTGTTTGACCACTGATGAGCTATTGTAGGATGAAAAGTAGTTATTTTACATTGAGAAAGTCACAATTTTGAAAATGTTGCAATTTAACAGAAATTCTGAATTTTCACAAAAGTCACAATTTTACAACATACCGTTTTTACTGAATTTGTTTAAAAAAAAAACAACTATTTGGTAAAATTCGCTTTTTTACGACAAAAAAAAAATTTGTAGGACAAAAGTTGCAGTTATACAAAATTCACAATTTTAGGACAAAGTTGTGATTTTATGTCAAAACGTTGAGATTTTGTGAATTTTGATTGTAGGAGGAAAGTCTTGGTTTTAGGACAAAATGTCTTTATTGTGCACTTTTTAAAAACTTTTTTCCTCTGAAACATTTTAATTTTTTTAAAATATGCGATTTTATGTGAAAAAAATGCATTTTTAAGCCGAAAGTTGTGTTTTGTTTTCTTCCTCCATTTGTGATTTTACAAATTATCTGATTTTTTTATTTTTAGGACAAATATTTTAATTTTTTGATTTAAAAACATGTAATTTATGACAAAATTAAAGAAATTAGAGAAAATCAAGATTGGTCATTTTCCATTAAACATTTGCGATTTCCTGCTGACAGGTTGCAAACATTAACAGGACAGACATCTGTCTGTCCTGTTAATGTTGGTGTCTAAGCGCAGCAGCTGCGCTTAGACACCAAACTCCTCCAATAAAATCAAAAAAATGACCAAGACCCCCGACTGTCTTTCAGAAAGGTTACATTTTTAAATCGCTGCGTGAACATGAGCAGGTTCGACCAGAAAACGGGATCTTTGCGTCAGGAAGTGATCTAATGATGCGACCCGCAACACGACTGCTCGTCACGTGTTCCTGCAACACATTTATAAACTGAGACACCAGCCGTTCCTCGTTGAAACAGGCTCTCGTGTCCTTTTCATCCTTTTATCCTGAACTTTCCTCCTGCTGTATTCACAGGCTCAAACTCCTGTTTTCTCTGACCCGTCTTGTTTGTTTTTTTTTGTCTCTCTGTCTCGTCAAGGTGCGAAGTATCTGTGTGCTACAAACCCGACAGCTCCTCTGACTGGAGGCTGAGGAAGTCCCGGACGTCGGCGCAGATCCAGCCCCTCAACCCCACCTTCTGCTCCCTCCTCTGCCTGCCCATCGTCACCTTCAGCGGGGCTCTCCCCTGAGACTGGTGGCCCCCAGCCTGGGAGGACTGGTGGACTGGACTGCCACTGGTTTGTTCTCTGAGCTGTTGGAGCTGAACTCCTGGTTAAAGCTTAAAGTGCTGGACACGTGAGGATCGGCACAGAGAGTTCACCACACACTGTAAATGACCTGAGATCAGAAACTGAGAAGATCCAGGACGCCAGAGGACGAGAGAAGTCTGTGCTGAGCTGGCCACAGTTTCCTCTGTTTAAAGCGCTCATTCATGGCTGTAAAGGGAACTTTTTCGAGTTTCCTTCTCAAGGTTTCAATTCCTCCTTTTTATATCAAATATCAAAAGACAAAACTGACTTGAAACAAAGTGACATTTCCAGTCAGATCTGAGTGATTGTTCAGAGCCTCGGGCGAGATGATTTTCCTGTTTAACAGCCTTTTCTCCGGATGAACCTGCCTGGTCGTGGACACGGAGGCCTCAAAGGCTCCACTACGAGCGATATCTCAGGCCGGACACTATCGATGTACAATACTGTAAATGTTACGCTTGTAAAATATTGTTTCCTGTATTATAACTTCAGCACGTCACTGTTGTTTTTGTATTTTTTTTCTTTTTCTTCAATTTGATGCAATTTCTCTGCAGGGGTTTTTAGCAGCAGGTATAAAGATGCCCAGCAGGGGGCTCTGTCGAGCTTCGCTCCAGGTGCAGTTAAATACAACCCTGACTCGGTGAACTTGTCATTAAGTGCCAGTTTGATTACTGTAAAGTCTGTAATGGAGAAGAATAATTGCAACACGCCTGAAGGATGATCATGTGATCAGACGCACATGGAAAACACGGTGCTAAACATGCCTTCTACATCTTTCCAAACCACTGATTTATTGCACTTTCCACAACATGTAATCTTGAAAAATAATTTTTAGTTTTGTTGTCGTGCAGGGAAAGCGTCCTGTTACTTGATCCAGAATAAATCTGTAGCCCTTTACGGTTCTGTGTGCACATGTAGCTTCACTTATGGAACTTTATGCACCTGAACTTTGAACAAGGTACTGTTTTTTGTTGTTTTTTTTTTCTTTTAAAATACATGTCTGACTCCAGTGCCTTGCCCTTACATTTCTCTTTTTATGGAAATACTGCAAATGTGATACAGTCAAAAAAAAAAAAAAAAAAAAAAAAGAAGAGAGCGAATGTATTGAATTTTGACTCGATTGTACCTGATTTGTAAAGGTTCCTGTGTGCAGGGCCGTTGTAGTGGAACTGACGACCCAGGGCCCAAAGAGAAGGGGGACCCTAAAAGATTTATGCACAATTTTTAAATTTTTTTTTTTTTTAAATCATGTTTTTGTTTCTGAGGTAATAACTGTTGAATACGTTTTCTGAATAAATAAAGATATTCTAGGTGGTAAAAATGTCTCGTTCCTGTTTGTGGTTGGTTCGGTATGTTCTATACCGGTGGAAATGGCTGCTGATGGGAGGAATTTTGTGAAATGAATGCGTATGACCGGCCCACCCAGCCAAAATAAAATGCCTGCAGACCCCCATGAGGAGGGAGAGGAGCATCTAATACTTGTTTTTGTAAAAAATTAAATAAAATAATACATGTGGTGTAATGTTTGAGTCTTGGATGAGCAACAAAACCTTCTGAGGCACAGAATTTCACACTTCACAAGGACATGAATTATATTTTGAAAACGATCTGCTGCTGAGCAAAGAATACTCAAATCTGAGAAGACAAAAGTCTTTTCTGCACTTAAGAGGAAAATAAATTAAAAGCCATTTACTTCCTCACAGGTCTCGGTCTGCCCACGTTCAGCTTGGCCTCCACAATCAACGCGGCTCATCGAGATGAGAAAATACCAACAACAGCAACAAAAAGCTGCTCGAGTCACTTTCTGGAATTTCCAGATCAAAATGATCTCAAGCAGAGAGGCATGAAATTAAGATGAGACCAGTAAGTTTGGTTCAAATCCGGGTTGCTAGAATACAGAGGAGGAAGAAACTGAGGCTAAAAACCGCCTGGAGATGTAAGACGTTTAAAGACGGCCAACGTTACAGCGATGTTTATCACTTTCTGTCCTTTTCTGATGATTTTTGCTTCATTCTCCGTTTAAAACGGAGTTTAAGACCTCACCATGAAAATAGTTTTATATCTTAAAAAAAAAAAGGTTTTTAGAAAATAACACTTCAACGGTCAGGTGAGGCAGAATATTTATATAGATTGATAATAACAGAATGTGTTTTTATTCTAAATGTACAATAAACACTCCATATAAAAAGAAAGTAGATTTTGGGGCTTAAATTGCACAAAATTATCAATATTAATTAACAATATTATTATTAAAAATATTGTCCAATTATCTCTGATTTTATAATCAGAAATGAAAACATTTTGTACTTTTAAGTGTGATTTTGTTCAGGATACAAAGATTTTCATATCCGAGAAAATACCTGTAAAATACTGTAAAACTGATGAACTTTAAAATTCCAGGAAGGAACTGAAGCAGTTTGTTGCAGTCGATCACATTATCATTATTTATTTACTCTAAAGTGATCACTTAATTTTATTTAATTTTTCTTCTCTTAATTCTGACACTTTTCATTACTTTAAGAACCACAACTCGAAGGTGTTTTTGTTTAAAACTCATAGTCACATGACCTCGTGATGATAACTCTCGTTTGGCTGATGGAGCTGTGGGAACAACAGCTGATCCAGTTTCACAGACATTCCCAGTATCTGCTGGAAATCCACATCTGGATTACTGGTGTTGCTCCATCCAGAAGGTGAAGAAAACTGCAGTTCTTTGACCGACCACTAGAGGCTGAGTTCTCTATAAAAGCTTCAGTCTTGTTTGGCTGGCAGGTATTTGTTTAATGGTTTATATATATATATATATATATATATATATATATATATATATATATATATATATATATATATATATATATATATATATATATATATATATATGTATATATATATATATATATATATATACATATATATCCCAGATCACAGCAGCACCGTAATGTTTTCTTTTGTTTTCTTTTGCCTTAATTGCCCCCAATATTTGTATATGTTTTGCACGTATATATATCATTTTGGATATTTTGTGTGAACTGTTTTGTATAGTGGCTGATTCTGAACGTGTCCATTCATTAAGCTGTTAAAAGAACCAATAAACCAGTTTGAACTGGTCTGAGTGTAAAACTTTAAAAGGTTTTTGAAGGTTTTCTTGGTCCTGCGGTTAGGGTCCCCCCTAAAAAAAGAAGAAAAGAGAGAAAAAGAGGAAGAAAAGAGAGGAGAGGTCCGTCTCTTCTGGTCCGGTGCGTGGTGACGTCACGCCTGGAAGCGTGACACAACTATTTATTCAGAGCAGGACAATTTATGCAAAAAAGTAAAAAAAAAAAAAAAAAAAAAAAGCACAATGATAAAAAAAACGTATTTATTTATCGATATTCATAAAAGTTAGCCGTGTATCTGGACGCACCTGCGGCGGCAGTAATCCTCCGCAGAGCTAAGAACCTGATTGGCTCCTGGACTTTCGGCATTGTGGAAGTGGGCGTGGCCTCATGTGTTGAACTCGCTGCTGCGCGAGCGTGAGACAGACAGACGGACGGACGGACGGACGCGGCGGCGGAGCGGATGGAGCTGCACGAACCGCTTCACCTCCTCAGGTGAGTTTTATCGGGCGACGAAGCGACCGGTTCCGGACGTTTCTGGGTCGTTGCACCGCAGTCGGACATTTTACTTTGTAGCGGAATTTCACTGACGCGCGTCACAAACCTGCTCGGAGTATTCCCGCTGCCTCTTTCTGCCTTTCTGTTTCTTTTATTATTCTATTCATATGAGTTTACATCTCAACTAATGTTTTGTTGTTCGCGTGAAGGAACTCTGCTGGCGGAGTTTGTGTTGCGCGTCGGCGGTTTTCTGTCTGACGCGGCCGCGCAGATCAGATATGACGGTGGTTTTACTGCCGACCAAACTTCACTCAAATAACTGTCTCCGCATGTGCAGATCCTCCTTCATCCTTCACCTTTCTTTTATTTTTATGAATGGGCGCCGGGGCCATTAAAAGAAAACTGTGCAGTGTGGCCTTCTGGGAAGTATTTTTCCCTCCTTCTCCTGAGATAATAAGAGTTTTGATAACAATCCCTGATCTCACTGAAGCTCTGGCTCTCTGTTGTGTCTGTTGGAGCCTGAAAGCACCGCTGCATTTCCTCCAGCTTCCTTGTTTTCACATCTGGGCTTCCTGATGCTACTTTAAGGTTGAAAGGATGCAGGCTGGCTCCAGTGTGTGTGGATGTGATCTGTTCTTTTTTTTTGTTTTTCTTAAGAAGCAAGTGGTTGTGGGCGGCTGTGGAAGCCTTATCTGATGCAACGACATCTCCACAGTAAAAGTTCATGAACCTACTACTAATGCATATTTGTGCATTTATTAATCATCAGCCTAATCTTGTCCAGAGTCAGAGCAGTGATGTCATTAACTGGGAGAGGCTGTCCAATCAGAGACGGAAACAATGGCTTCGGTGTTTAATTAGTTTTAGGGTTGGCCAAACTGACACTGCATGTCAATTATCTCAGTTATCTCAGTTATTTCTCTTCTTTGGAATATTCACAATTCACACATATTCATGTTATCTTTGTATATTTATTTGTTTATTTTAAAATTAAAGCCAGGGTATGTAGTATTTCATCAAGAAAATATCATAATTTTAAAAGTTTAGTTTTTTTGCTGCAAAAACCCCTCTCCTTAAAAACCCGTCTCTCCCTCCTCTTTTCTTCCTTTACTCGGATGGCCATCGGCAAGGAGGTCCCCCTATGTGATCCAGGTCTTGCTCAAGGTTTCTTCCCAGTAGAGGAGTTTTTTCTTGCCACTGTGTGGCTCAAAGGTTTCTTCCCAGTGGGAGAGTTTTCCCTTGGTTTCCTTGTTTTTTTTCCTAAGGTTTCTTCCCAGTAGAGGAGTTTTTTGTTGCCGCTGTGTGGCTCAAAGGTTTCTTCCCAGTAGAGGAGTTTTTTGTTGCCGCTGTGTGGCTCAAAGGTTTCTTCCCAGTTGGAGAGTTTTTCCTTGGTTTCTTTTTTTTCTAAGGTTTCTTCCCAGTAGAGGAGTTTTTTCTTGCCACTGTGTGGCTCAAAGGTTTCTTCCCAGTAGGAGAGTTTTTCCTTGGTTTCTTTTTTTTCTAAGGTTTCTTCCCAGTAGAGGAGTTTTTTGTTGCCGCTGTGTGGCTCAAAGGTTTCTTCCCAGTAGAGGAGTTTTTCCTTGGTTTTTTCCCAGTAATCCTGGCACACTCACCTGTCGTCGCTCCTCCTCCTTCAATAGACTTTCCTGTCTTTTCTCCCTCAACTTTTTCTCGGTGCGCTGCTTGATTCAACTTCTAGATACGTTTTACAAACAGAGTGAACTTGTACCAGGGAAGACATTTCTTTCGTAGCTACGACAGTCATCTCTTCTGTCCTCGAGTAGCTGGACTCTTGTCGGCCCACACAACTTTTCCATTTCCTGAAAAACAGAAATCACCCTGAACACCCTTCAGATTCAGACGAATGGCAGCAGACTTTCTTTTTTTATATTGGAGACGCCACCCTCTCGTTAGTCCGGCCAGGAGCAGCGAAGCAAACGGGAACGCTTCTTGGCATCGTTGCGGGTCCTGTGGGCTCCTTGGAAAAGCTGTGGCACTTCTGTGGCCGGGGGGCCACATTCCTGCAGAGATCTGTTCATCACATGTACTTGATGCACTTGGCACTTACTGGGGCACTTCATGCTCTCTTTAAAAGCTTATTGCTATGATACAAAACAACCCCTAATACGCCCGCTGTAGCTAAATAAAGTCTGCCGTGTGGTGAGACTGGTGATCCACAGGAATGCTGGCATTTGTGTTTTTCCTCAGCACAACTTAAAACAGAATTTGCCTTCCTAAAAATATGCCAGTTTATGATAATTTTGGATTAAACTGTTGCAGATATGGTGCGTCCCGCGGATGTGTGGGCTCACTATCATCTAAGAAGAGTTAAAGGCCTTAATTATTAGAGCTACACTTGTTACAAAGCATGAAAAAGTCAAGACCCGAATACATGAGGAGGTTATATCGGTCCATCTTATCTGCTTGAAGGCTCGAACAGTTTCTTAGAAGTCATGATGGGGAGACCAAAGGGGAGCAGCCCCGCAAACCGCTGACAAAACGTTTCAATAGCTGACACTGTGCAGTCCACCGAGGCCGACAAAAATGGCTTGTAGTTTGAGTGAAAACATCGATGAGTGACCCGATCTGTTCCCTCAGTGTTCCGGGTGTTTCCAGAACCAGCGCCTGCAGACACGGCGGAGCGTAGGGCAACAATGGCGCCTGTGTTCAGCCGCGTCTACTGGCCCAGAATACTCTCACGCCCCGGAGGCGGTCCAGTCTGTGTTTACGTTGTCACAAGAAGACGGCGATGCTGTCAGAGGAGCCGTGGTCATAGTGGCGTCTTTGTGCAGTTTGCATAATAACAATGAATAAAAAAAGAGGCGAGAAATCCATTATTGATTTATTCAGCCTTCCAGTTTTATCTTTAATTAGTTACGTCTGAGTCGCTGCGTTGGAATTTGATTCAGTCGGAGCCTGAGCAGCATCATCCGGTCACACCGGCAGCACGTCGCTCCATCCAGAGACCGATGATGCGCCTGTATTAAATAAATCCATCCATCTATGATTGACATCCCTCCACAGGTGCTCTTCCATGGCCCCTTTGGGACTTCCACTTTTTATTTTACTTCTTGTTAAGCGAGTTCATCACTAATATTCATGGACAGGGGCGTTTCTAGTCACTTTGGGGGCCCTAGGCAAGAATGAGCATGGGGGCCCTACCGGTCCAAAAACACTAAGAAGATCATTTAATCCAGAAATCTTTTATTTTAAATAACAGAGGTGCACAGTGATGTAAGAAAACCTAAAATACAATATTACATAACAAACACAACTGAAACGTGCAAAGTTTAACAAAAAACACAATCAAGAAAAAAAAAAATCACATGCAGAAAATTCAAAGAGACATATGATATCACCCTCTTCCAATACAGATTAGTTACTGGTTAGCTTACTGTTATTGACTGTTTAAATAAGCTAGGCTAAAGCGCAGTAAACATGTCATGTGCAGTTGTGCTTCGTGAGCTCCCTTCATCTTCTTGCTTTTTTTTTTCTTTTTGCGTATCCTGACAGATACACTCGCTTCATTTTGAGTTTGAAGTACTGATGAAAGCCGGCCACGGGCAGTCGGGGCCCCATTAGGGGGTTCCAAATATCTCCCTGCAGTATCTATGGAGGTTTCAGGTTGTGTCATTGATATGGATCAATATTAGCCGTGTCTTGGGGGTCCCTTAACACACTAGGCAGTGACAGCTAGTTGGGACCCTATGTGGGGGGTTTCCAACGTATCATCGTTGCAGTGTCTAAAGCAGTTCAATCATTTTGTCATTGACAAAAGAACCAATGTCAGCGGTGTCCTGGGGCCCTTTCCAGCTCGGGGCCCTAGGCAATTGGCTAGTATGCCTACCCCGTTGTGGCGTCTCTGTTCCTGGGGTCACTGTCCACTTGGAGGACCCGTAAACAGCCAAGCTTTAACTTGCTGGCAGCTCTCTTTAATACGGCGTTAAATCATCTTTCTGTATGATGGCATCTGTGTGATGAGCTGGGAGCTTCTCTTTGTCTCCAAACTGTAATTTGACCTTTACATGGCGGTTTTGGAGCAGCAGCCTTCTCTCCAGCCGTGTGGACTTACAGCCCACTTTTCAAGGCCTTTTGTCGTTGTTCTGTAAGGCAAGTTTATTTCTAGAGCACATTCCGTGTACAAGACAATTCAAGGTGCTTTACATAAAACATTTGAAGCATTACAGAGCGTGAACAAAAGCCTTTAAGACAACGACCTGAGACGTCACGTCTGAGGCTCATCCTATGTCGCTGGCTGTTATTACTATTTTTTTTCCGCTTCGAATTATCCGTCTACCCCAGTCGTCACCAGAAGGGTTTTACTGCTGTTTCATCTCTCTTTTTTTGTCATTTTTATACATCCTTTATATATCAGGCAAACGTGATGTGCCGATTTCCAAACTGAGCAACAGAAAACAGTTGTTTCCTAACCCTAACCCTAAAACATGAACCCTAACCCCAACCCCTAACCCTAACTCCTAACCCTAAACCCAACTCCTAACCCTAACTCCTAACCCTAAACCCAACTCCTAGCCCTAACCCTAACCCCAACCCCTAACCCTAACTCCTAACCCTAAACCCAACTCCTAACCCTAACTCCTAACCCTAAACCCAACTCCTAGCCCTAACCCTAACTCCTAACTACTAACCCTAAACCCAACTCCTAGCCCTAACCCCAACCCCTAACTACTAACCCTAACCCCAACTCCTAACCCTAACCCTAAACCCAACTTCTAGCCCTAACCCCAACCCCTAACTACTAACCCTAACCCCAACTCCTAACCCCAACCCTATACCCAACCCCTAACTACTAACCCTAAACCCAACTCCTAGCCCTAACCCCAACCCCTAACTACTAACCCTAAACCTAACTCCTAACCCCAACCCTATATCCAACCCTATACCCAACCCCTAACTACTAACCCTAAACCCAACTCCTAGCCCTAACCCCAACCCCTAACTACTAACCCTAAACCCAACTCCTAGCCCTAACCCTAACCCCAACCCCTAACCCTAACTCCTAACCCTAAACCCTAAACCCAACTTCTAACCCTAACTCCTAACCCTAAACCCAACTCCTAGCCCTAACCCTAACTCCTAACTACTAACTCTAAACCCAACTACTAACCCTAAACCCAACTCCTAGCCCTAACCCCAACCCCTAACTACTAACCCTAACCCCAACTCCTAACCCCAACCCTAACTACTAACCCTAAACCCAACTCCTAGCCCTAACCCTAACCCCAACCCCTAACCCTAACTCCTAACCCTAAACCCTAAACCCAACTTCTAACCCTAACTCCTAACCCTAAACCCAACTCCTAGCCCTAACCCTAACTCCTAACTACTAACCCTAAACCCAACTCCTAGCCCTAACCCCAACCCCTAACTACTAACCCTAACCCCAACTCCTAACCCCAACCCTAAACCCAACTCCTAACCCTAAACCCAACTCCTAACCCTAACCCCAACTCATAACCCTAAACCCTAACCCTAAACCCAACTCCTAACCCTAAACCCAACTCCTAACCCTAACCCTAAACCCTAACCCTAACCCCAGCTTCACAGAGCAGCCCAGACGAACGTTCCGTACGCACATAAGCACAATACACATGATTACACAAAAGCACCGTAAAAAGTACATTAAAACAGGAGGAAATAAAAAGACGATAAAATAATATAAACATATAAAGAAAGAAAAAACTATAAAATGAATCATGATAAGGTGATATAAAATACCTAAAGAATCAAAATGATTAAAAGAAGCTAAAAAAAATAGCATAACAGCTAAATGCTGCTTCTCCATGTTTAGTCTGGACTAGTTGACTCAAGTCCTTGGATCTAAGATCCCTTCTGGGTTTATACTCTCTGAACACATCACAAATGTATTCTGGACCTAAACCATTCTGGGATTTGTAGACCATCAGTAGGATTTAGTCATCTATTCTCTGACTAACTGGAAGCCAGTGTAAAGATTTTAAACTGGTGTGACGTGTTCAGATCTTTTAGTTCTGGTTAAAACTCTAGCAGCAGCGTTCTGGATGAGCTGAAGCTGTTTAATGCTCTTTTTGGGATGTCCAGTAAAAACCGTTACAGTAATCCGGTCTACTGGAGATGAACGCATGGATGAGTTTCTCCTGATCTTTCTGGGAGGTAAAACTTTGAACTCTGCTGATGTTTCTGAGCCTCAGTGACAGCTTTGATGTGGCTGCTGGAAGTCAGATCCGAGTCTATCAACACTCCAGGGTTACGAGCTTGGTCAGTGGTTTTCAGAGTCTCCAGATATTCATCAATGCTGATCCTCTGTATTTCATACGGACGTTTGTCTATTCACATATGACGGCTGCTCGCTGTTTTAAACTTGTGCATTGTTGTTTGGACAGACGAACGTGGGACCTTCAGGCGTCTGGGAATTCTACCCAGAAATAAACCAGGCCCGTCTCGGTTGATGTCCTATTTTTATTTTCTCGTGATATCCTGCAATAAAGCCCCTGTGTTTGGAAGGTGCGCCCTGAGAGACACCCAGAGGTGTGATTCCAGTTAAACTCAGATGATATCAGTCAGCCTATCGGAAGCTGCTCATCTCAAAACATCATCATGTGGAATCCTCCAGAATTCCACATGATGATGTTTTGCCTGGAAAGCGATATGTAAGTGCAGTCCGTTTACCATTTCTCTAAGCTGTTCATGGCCACGCTCTTCTCAGCATGTGTAAACCTATGACTTTGAAGAAAGTTAGTAAAATGTCTTCTTTCATTCATCCTAATTTTGATAAAAGAAAAAAAGAAATCCTGGTATCCCAGCAGACCTAAAACTGGATCGATTTTTCTTTTTAGACACCAAAGAAAAGTATTTTATTAGAGCACATCTGGTGCAGCTGTTTATGAGGCAATTTGATAGTTTTTTTCCCTACTATCTATAAATAGTGTTACTGTCTTTAAAAGAGACATGACAGTCTGTAACGTTTACTTAATGATGAACTTTCAGATGAGTGCAGACGGGATGGAAATGCTGCAGGATTTAGACTCCCCCGATCAGATGCAATGATCCAAGGACTGAAACAAATACTATTAGTTATTAGGGGTGTGAAAAAAAAAATCGATTTGGCAATATATCGGGATTTTCGGCCGCCCAGCTCCTAATATCGATTTTTTTAGAACAGTGGTTACAATGCTGTCAGTATGTTGTAATGGTTACTTAAATAAACTTAATAATTACTTAATAAACAATAAATAGGTTGTTTTAAAGCAAACAGTTTTGACTCAGTTTGTCCTCTGAATGATCAATATCATCTGATGAACATATACAGCAACTTGATTTTTCATCTCTACTTTTAATTTTGATATCAACTGGGTAGAATATCGCAATATATTGTGATATTGCGATATCATGATGATATCATATCGTGACCCAAGTATCATGATACATATCGTATTGTGAGGTCCTTGCCAATACTCACCCCTAGGGATGCACGATAACAGGAAATTATGACGTCATCTCGATAAGTCCGATATCATGACGAATAGCCCCGATAACATTTTTTTTTTTTTTTTAACACGGCAGTACCTCGCTCCCTCGGAGCCTTGAATGAACGGCAGTGAATGTTATGTTCAAGTAATGTGGGCATAATCAGAAAAGCGATTTCTCAGTAAGAAAAGTCAAGAATACCCCCTCATGCCAGAAAACAACTCGTTAACTCGGTGATAATTTTAGTAGTTGCAGACTTTGATTGATATTTGCAGTATTTTCCCAAATGTCACACATAAAAAAATAGAAAAAATAGATAAGGCTGAAGGAACGACAAGCAAACGAGGGAACGGAGGAATTTACGTTACACCTTGAATGCAGCATGGCGAAACAGTGCGCTGATAAAAGAAACATGGCGGTGATGGTGTAGAACTTCGTTAAAGTTTCAGAAGAAGATAGTTCGCTGGTTATTTGTGACAAATGCTCCAAGCGAAGGAGGGAAAAACAGCACAAGCTTTAATACGTCAAACCTGATCAGCCACCTGAAACATAACCATCACTTCCATGAAGTTTTGAAATCGCGCTAACGTGAGCTAATGCGAGCAAGCCAGCAGCAAGTCAACCCCTCCTCTCCTCTCTGCTCATTGCTATCATCTCTCTCATCTAAAGCTACCATGAGATTTAAAAAAAAAAAAAACTACTGAACCTCATTTACTTTAATTAAAGTCATTCATTTGAATGGAACCACAAGCCAAAATCCTTTAAACGTAATTTCTTTGTTACTATGGAGTGCACTTTTTCAGTTTATTTACACAGACAAGTCTAACTTGTGTCAGTACATTATGACCTGTGCATTATTTTTTATTATCATTTAGGAATGTATTTTTTCAGTTAGTAATTCTGATGCATGTATTTCCATCAGTTCAAGGAGCCTTTATTTTTTATATCAGTCAGTAATGAACCTTATTTAAGTTAATGTGAGATATCAAATAGGTTTGTTTGATAGCTTTATGAAAATGTTTGAGAGGCTTGCCAATAGTTTTTCATTGGAAAAAAATAAACATCTGTTCATTTAAAGAGTCAAAACTGTTTTTGGTTTTGTTCATAGTATTGATGTAATGATCTTAGGTATATGTGTGTGTTATTGGTTATCGGTATCGGTTTTAAAAAACAGTTATCGTGCATCCCTATAATAAACAATAAATAGGTTATTTTTAAGCAAACAGTTTTGACTCAATTTGTCCTCTGAATGATCAATATCATCTGATGAACATATGCAGCAACTTGATTTTTCATCTCTACTTTTAATTTTGACATTAACTGGGTACAATATTGCAATATAATCAGTGCGTTTACATGGGAAGTTTAATTCCTCTTTAATTCAGAATTAAAGTTAAAGCCGAATAAAAGTTACCATGTAAACACCTAATTCCATATGAAAATGTCAATTCCGAATTAAACTTAATTCCGAAGTAAGTGGCTGGTTTATTCCCATTTTAATTCCGAATTCCGAAAAACTCATTCCTGTTTAAATTAATTCCCGTCTTTCTGAGCATGCTAGTTCTCTTGCCCGTCTGTCGCGATGACGCTTATATTCCGCGCTGAGCTTGTTTTCAAAACAAAGTTTTAAAATGACAGCACGCAGTAAACGGTGTTCAAGAGCAGAGGCGATTTATTTAATAAATGGCTTGGAGGAACTGGAAATAATTAAAAGAACAGATGGCAGGAAACATAAAAATTGTGAGCTTTTCAAAGTTGTAGCGGCCAGGTTAAATGAAGGAGGTTTCGCAGATAGAGACGCCACCCAGGTCAAAAATAAGTGGAACGTTGTTGCTAATCGAGTTGTTGCTAAGTTTGTTTTCTTCCAGTAGATGTAAAGACGTCCGCCCCCCCTATCCAATCAGAACCCTTCCCAACCCCCAGACCTAAAGCGGAATCGGATAAAGCCGAACAAACATGTTTTCCATGTAAACCTCAATTCAGAATTACTATTTCCATGTAAACTCGAAGGAAAATAGTTTAATTCGGAATTATTTAATTCCTAATTATTAATTCCAGATTAAAAAACATCATGTAACCACAGCCATTGTGATATCATGATAATATCGCATCATGACCCAAGTATCATGATACATATCGTATTGCGAGGTCCTCGCCAATACTCACCCCTGTTAGTTATAATAAAAGTGTTGGACAACTGTTGGCCCCTGTAGTCGGATCAACCAGGGCCACAAACAGCTTCAGTGCGTCTGTTTACACCTCCAGTAATTAGTCCAGCTCAAATGCCACATCCTCAACTGACCCCAAAAGGCCAACTGACCCGGTTCTTACCGGTACGGACCCCGCAGAAGGAAGCCCACCACACAAACACCCGCGCACACACGTCTTCGGGAAACCCCTTTGTGTCTGCCTTCCTCCCTCCTGATGGATCTACCACACCACCCACCACCACCAGACACCGGCGACGCTCCTGCAGACCCGTGACCGGCGCTTTAATCTGCGCCGACATTTTCTGTCTTTAAAAACTTGGGTCTTTCAGCGGCATTCGGCCCTTTCCTTGCTGATTTTTGGAGCGTTTTATTTCTGGGAGCGTTTGCAGGTTTTCAGCTGGGACTGTCCCTGGTCATTCAGGGCAGGTAGATTTACACACACAGCCGTTCGCTGGTCCAAGACCACTTCCTCATATTGTCCACTGTGTTGATGCAGGAAGTGTGTTTGATTGATATCCCCCGCTGCTCGCACTGAATGAACGCTGTCCGCTTCAGGGATTTCTTTCACTTTATAAAGAGTTTTCTCTGCAGACTTACGATCAAAGACGAACCTTTCACAGGGACGCGAGGCCTGCAGTTGTGCTTGCACAGTGTGCAACCAAGGTATAACCTCTTAACTAATAGATATCAGGTAACAAAAGACGGCACGTACAAGCCATTTTTAATTTACAAAAAATAAGAAAGAAAAGCTTGATGAAACATCCGCATGCAGCAAAATGAGCAGGAAAAAGCTCAGCTTGATGCCTGCAAAGAGCATTTCCACTGTAACAAAACAGTCGCAACACCAAGCAGCTAAGTGGACGACGCAGGACTCAACACTCTCCTCAAGCTTCTGAAAAACTGCTAAAAAACAACTCCACTTTCCAGAGCCCAACTGTGAAGTCCTTCTTCCCTTTGACCTTTCGTGATAATGAATCATATTCTGATGAAAAACTACACTTGATTGATTCCACAAACTCCCCGTTACACGATAGAAAACCAGTTTTGGTCTGTTAGATGTTGAGATGTTATAGTTCAAATACACCTTGTGGTTGCTCAGATATGCTCGTTTTAGACATTTTTATTAGACATTTTCAAGCAAGAATTAAAAAAAAAACAAAAAGCCTTGTTAAGAATGAGCACCATACTGGTACTATAAGATATATTGATATTGATTGAACCTGTCAGCCATATAATGTGTAATTGATGCTTTCAGTTCAATTAATTCAAACAAAGTCATTGGAACACTCACAAGATGTCACCAAAATCACTTTGTCCCTATAAAATCTTTCGAAAAGTGATGTAAATGTATTGTAAGATGAATATCGATATATATCGTATCGTGAGCCAAATATCGTGTATCGCATCGTATCGTATCATGAGATTAGTGTATCGCTACAGCTCTACTATACACCTTCAGTTCTTGATATTTTATTTTAGGCCTTCTGAGCTCAGGGTGAACCCCCCCCCCCCCCCCCCCCCGAGCACTTGCCTCGTGCGACTGCATCGTCATGATGCACTTAACTCTGTGGTTTTATCACGCAGTAAAATCACATGTTGTTTGCTCTACCTGAGGTGGCCCGTGCAGCCAAGGAGACATTGGACTTGCAGCTATTTTATTTATTTAATTTTTTTTATTTCCTTCACCTGTACGTAAAATGGCACAAATTCCCACATGAATTAATTTTCCTGCTGGTAAATTAAAGTTTTTAATCCTTAAACTTGCCCATCAGGTTGTTCCTGGAAGCTGAAATCTCTAAGGTGCTTTCCTCTCTGCTCACCTTTGTCCGGGTCTGAATGTGAGAAATGATGGAGCCCATCAGACGTTCAGCACTGGGGATTTCCAATCAATGTAAAAAAAAAAAAACAAAAGTACACACCAGCAGCCCCCCCCCCCCCCCCCCCCCCCCCCCCCCCCCCCCCCCCCCCCCCCCCCCCCCGCTGCATCACCCAAACACCACTTCTCTCTCTCGCTGTCTGAACGCACTTCCACACAGCGTTGTGGGGTCCTTCCTGTTTTCTGAGGTATCTGCAGCGTCCCTGGACGGAAACGAACACTGCCCCCCCACCACCACCACCACCTCTCTCCATTATGTATGGTGGCAGCTGCTTGTTGTGGAGAAGCTGTTGATCGATGTGCATCAGAGCTGAAACTCAGACCAGGAACTGATTCACGTCAGCAGTAAATACTCGGCGGTCATGGGGGAAGTTTGTTTCGCAGGAATCTGCAGGCTTTGGCACCTCCGATGGCAGTTCGGGCTGTTTTTCTGCCTGTCGCCAGCTTTCTGGATTTTTGCCGACACCAGAGCACAGCACAGCAGCTGGTCTTTATCAGATGAAGAACATCTCAGGGATGCTGCAGCCAAGATGATCACGGCTGACGTGGTGAAACGAGGGAGATGCTGATTTTTGTCGGTTGGATGGCCAGACTTATTTGTCTCCAACGTTTGAGTAATTTAATAATTTAAACCACGGATGCAGGTGATTCTTATCCATGCGTTGTGCACAAAACACAAAAGTGGCGCCAATCATGTGCCGACAAAGCAGACGAAAAGTTATTGGCAGACGTTTTACCGGATAATCTATTATGATTGAATTAGCGGGCGTGGACCAAAGTTACTCTTCTGTCCGTGTCCTGTGACGTAACGATCGTTACTTGATGAAACTTGGTACAAACGATGGGTGCAACCTTCTTTAGGGGTGCACCAAATTTCGTGAAATTTCATCAATGGAGGGGGGCGCTATAATTCACCCTTTTCTTTTTGAAAAAATCGATTTGAATCGATTTTTTTAAGATTCGATTCGAATCGAGTTAATTAAGCCATTAATCACGATGTGGCCTCCAGGCCAGCAGAGGGCGCACTTGAGTTAAACTACGTTATTGTTTAACATCACTATATGCTGCGATGCAGAGTCCGATGCAGTTTAAAAACAAACGAAAAGCGTGAGTCATGGCAGGGGTTGAACTCCAACTTTTGTTCAGACAAAAATAAATATCTACCCCAGGAGTATAAAAACAGCTATTCTCTGATACAGTATTCATTTTGAAAGAGTGTAAGAAAAGACCAGTTTAGTTATATTTTTTTATTTGAGATTTGAGAGTTAATAAAACAATTTCCACTTTCCAGTCATTTACTATGGTATAAAGGTATAGAGGTATAAAGAGGATAAGAAAGAGACAATATTGTGAAAAAAAAGAACTGATACAATTTTTTTTTGTCATTTGCCGCTAGTTCTAATCTACTGTATTGAAAAGAGCTTAAGAAAAAACCCAACAGTATTGTTAAAAAGGAAAAGGCTAGATTTGTGTAAGAGAAATAAAAATTTAGAAAAAATCAGTAATTTGCCTGTAAATTAATATTGTGTTGTACATGATTTGAATCGTGATTCGAATTGTATTGTGAACCCTGAATCATGATTTGAATTGTATCGTGAACCCTGAGTCATGATTCGAATTGTATCGTGAACCGTGAGTCATGATTCAAATTGTATCATGAACTATGAGTCATGATTCGAATTGTATCATGAACTATGAGTCGTGATTCGAATTGTATCGCGGACCCTGAATCGTGATTTGAATTGTATTGCGAACCCTGAATTGTGATTCGAATTGTATCGCAAACCCTGAATCATGATTCGAATCGTATCGCAAACCCTGAATCGTGATTCCAATTGTATCGTGAACCCTGAATTGTGATTCCAATTGTATCGTGAACCCTGAATTTTGATTCCAATTGTATCGTGAACCCTGAATTGTGATTCCAGTTGTATCGCGAACCCTGAATCATGATTCCAATTGTATCTTGAACCAGTAAATGTGATTCCAATTGTATCGTGAGTTAAGCGAATCGTGCTATGCCTACTGAACAGCTAAAGAGCTTTCAGAGGCCAGAAATTACGAATGTCAACGACCGAAGTTCACGACACTGTGTAGGCTCGTTCTTGATGACATCTGGAAAGAAAGCAGGGAATATGGAACCAACTGGCCAGTAGGGGGTGCTAAAAAGAGACAACCCAAAATAATTGAGGAGAGCTCGTGGCCTCTTCTTAAAACCTATTTTGATATTTTGTTACTGATCCAGCTCTGTGGAAGCAGAGAAATTATACTTTGTTCCACGTCAGAGGCTTAAAACGCTCATTTATTCTGACGTGGGTCAATTGCAACAAGTAATTTAATTAAAGGTTCCCTTTTTCGCAATTTCGAACCTGATTCACGTTGATCAAGCACCATAATGGGAGTTCATCTTACTTTCATAAACTGGCTGGATTGTGCAGCCTAAATCTTCTATTTTCTGTGTGCTGCGGTGAGCATGGTGTTTAAATCGTGGCGTCTCCAGCTCTGCATGTTCCTTTAAGTCTTCAGATGTGTCTTGCGTTATTCTTTTGTAGGTGTTATAGGTCTTTATAGAAAGCCTTTGCAGAAATCAGAAGGAGCTGCGTGTGAGCAGTAACCGATGTGGCTGTCACACAAAAGTCGACGTTTTAACTTCACTTATTCGCAAAACTCCTTTTTTAAGAGTTCATTTCCTGGTATACACATAGAAGTTTACTTTAAGATTAGATTCAGGGAGGCATGTGGGCCTGGAACAAAAGCTTCTTTCAGTTTTGTGACTGTCATCGGTGCTAACTTGTTTTGAGAGGCCAAACATTGTTCAAACGTACCGAGGCTTACAGTAAATTCAAGATAAGATCCAGCTTTACACAACAACAATTAAAAAAAAAAAAAAAAAAAAAAAAAAAAAAAAGAGTGAAATGCTTTTCCATATTTGCTTAAAATAAACTTTACAGAAGCTCAAGATTACATTCCTTCAGATTTGAGGAGGCTCGTCTTTTGCAGAAAATGTTTTTTTCTGCAAACTGTGTTTTCCAAGGGATTTATTTCAAAAATACTGCAAGCATTGTATTTTTGAGACTTTTGGGGAAAAAAAAGAAAAAAGAGAAAAAAAAAAGAAAATCGTTCCGTCTGTTTCTCTGGTTCAGCATCTCCGGGTCTAAATATAGAGCAGCATCTGCCCACTCACTTTGACAGAGGGGAAGTGCTGCGTGTGCGCGTCAGCGCCGCTGCACGAACTGCGCCTCCGCTGCACGCGTGTGCCTCCGGATCTCTGAGACAAAAACAAACACGCAAAAGGGAGAGAATCCCTTTGAGGATATCTCGGGTGTGTTTTTGGAGCAGCAAGGATGCATGAAGCTGCTCACTGAGAGAAACCGAACTGCAGCGTGGCCCCGTCGGGGCGCACCAGGGCCCCGGCGGGGCGCACCGGAAACCTGCAGTCAAACAGGCAGTGCTCAGCTGCTGAGGCAGCGCTCTGCGCTCTTGTTTCTGTGTTCTGCTTCTCTTTGACGGATTGAGGTTAAATCCGTCGCAGCTAAGTCCTTTCATTGCGCGGTGAGAGCCCGCGGGCTGCTGAGTGACGGGAAGCCACGAGAGCTCAGAAACACCCCGCAGGGCTCCGACAGAAACACCGGTCCACCGACGCCCTCCGGCCGGTGTTTGTCACGGACTCGCAGGAGAGGAAGCGCAGTCACCCGATGACTCGCTGCCGTCACCCTCCCGTGACTCACTCCCGCATTCACTATAAATCCCTCCGCGTTTCACTCGCGCGTCACTTTCGGTCCAGCGCCGTAGCCAGTGGAGGGGTAAAAAAAAAAAAAAAAGGGGGGGGCCCCGCGCTCATATGAAACAGGGTGAGTTTGTGTTTTTTTCTGTCTGTTCGGCACCTGCCGCTGCAAAACCTGAACTGTTCTTTCACTTTAACACGAAAGCTCCGGCTGCAGGTTCATCTTTGTTCTGTTTGTTTCTGGGCTCTTCAGGCTCTCAAAGGAAAAAAGGAAGGAATGTTGTTTTTTGGCAGATTATTTCCTTGTTGTAGTGCTTCTTACACTGTTGGAAAGCCTGATTATTTCTCTTCTAAGTAGGGGTGAGTATTGGCAAGGACCTTGCAATACAATATGTATCATGATACTTGGGTGACGATACAATATCATCACGGTTTCGCGATATCACGATATATTGCGATATTATACCCAGTTAATATCAAAATTAAAATTGCTGGAGGAGATGTTCTCCTAAAGTTGTGTACTTTCCTACACCAATGAGTGGGAATGGAGTTTTCCCAGCGACACCGATACAACCTCATACCATCCCAGATGCGTCCGAGCCCGGAGATGTCGCTACCGCCACCAGACAAACTGTGCGTTTACATGGGAAGTTTAATTCCTCTTTAATTCAGAATTAAAGTTAAATCCGATTTAAAATGATAAAAAATTACCATGTAAACACCTAATTCCAAATGAAAATGTCCATTCCGAATTCAACTTAATTCCGAAGTAAGTGGCTGGTTTATTCTGATTTTAATTCCGAATAGAATAATTCCATGGTCATGTATACACTCATTCCACTTTAAATTAATTCCCGTCTTTCTGCGCATGCTCGTTCCTTTGCCCATCGGTCGCGATGACGCTTATATTCTGTGCTGGGCTTGTTTTCAAAACAAAGTTTCAAGATGGCAGCACGCAGTAAACGGTGGTCAAGAGCAGAGACGATTTATTTAATAAATAGCTTGGAGGAACTGGAAATAATTAAAAGAACAGATGGCAGGAAACATAAAAATTGTGAGCTTTTCAAAGTTGTAGCGGCCAGGTTAAATGAAGGAGGTTTCGCAGATAGAGACGCCACCCAGGTCAAAAATAAGTGGAATGTTGTTACTAATTGAGTTGGTTCGTTTTCTTCCAGTAGACGTAAATACGTAAAGACGTCCGCCATCCTATCCAATCAGAACCCTTCCCAACCCCAGACCTTAAGCGGAATTGGTTAAAGCCAAACAAACGTGTTTTCCATGTAAACCTCAATTCGGAATTACTATTTCCATGTAAACTCAAAGGAAAATAGTTTAATTCTGAATTATTTAATTCGGAATAATTAATTCCAAATTAAAAAACATCATGTAACTGTGGTCAAGGTTCTTTTATTGTTTAAGTTCAGTTCTAAGTGGTATCTGTGAATAGCTCTAGTGGTGAGTATTGGCAAGGACCTCGCAATACGATATGTATCATGATACTTGGGTCACGATACGATATTATCACGATATCATGAAATATATTGCGATATTCTGCCCAGTTAATATCATAATTAAAAGTAGAGATGAAAAATCAAGCTGCTGTATATGTTCATCAGATGATATTGATCATTCAGAGGACAAATTGAGTCAAAACTATTCACTATAAAACAACCTATTTATTGTTTATTATTAGTGTTTGTAAAAAAAAATTTGAAAAAAATGATGTTAGGAGCTGAAAAATCGATATTGTATTAGGCGGCCAAAAATCGCGATATATTGCCAAATCGATTTTTTTCACACCCCTACTTCTAAGCGGAGCCACATTCATCAGGACCATCAGCATTAGAGCTGAGTCGGGGGGGGGGGGGGCTGCACCCCTGAAAAGCTTCTCTGTTCATGGTCTTTGCTCTGGGACTCCCAGGTGCTGCAACACCTGCAGCAACACCTGCAACAAGCGCCGGTGGAGTAGTGGGACATGCACGGTTCGTCCACATGCCGCCGAAGCTCCCCTTCATTCCACGTCACAAGAGTCATCAGAAGAAATAATAAAACCCAGGCTTTCCAGCGGGAGGAGATTTATTGATGAGCAGCATTGTCACGACAAAGAAATAATCCACCAAACAGGAGTTTGTACCGTTTTACCTGAACCCTCAGGATCTCCTTATTTGTGCATAAACAGAGGTGGTTTGTGGTCAGCGCGTGGACCGGCGCGACTCTTTTAATACTTCCCCAGAGAGGTTCATTACAAAGAAACGCACGGTTATATTTAGTGAGAAGCAGGATATTACATCAGGTGCAACGCCGGTTCGTGTTTCTCGAGGCTTTGCCGTCTCACTTCTGTTATATTTGTCGTGCCCACCCCTGAGTGGGACACGAGGCAGAGAATAAAGAAGACTGTTATTTATAGTGACAGTTTTCGTGAGAGACAACTGCGGTTTGGGTGCGTTGACCTTCAGAGGTGTCGAGGGGGTTGAATGAGGCAGCGTGGGTCGTCTTCACCATCACTGACCATATTTGACTCTTCCTGACTGCATCTGCAGGTTCAAGCGTCTGTCACAGTTTAAAATTATTATTAGAGCTGGGCAACGATTAAAATGTTTTATCGCGATTAATCGCATTATTTCCCTGATTAATCACGATTAATCGCATTGTATACGCAAAATCTAATAATGAATTCAAAAGTAGTGTAAAGGTCACTTTTATTTAAATGTTCTGCTGCCATATGAACTAAAGTTTCATAACATTTGTTGTTCAAACACTTTTAACATCAGCACTTGTCAGTAACACATATTTAGTGTAATTCTCATCTTAAAAAATGCAAAATAAAATAAAGCTTATTGCCACTGCCAGGGCAATAATGTCATCCTGTTTTTTTTTATAACAAATAAAAAAAGTCTACAAACAAAATCCTGAGCTACAATCAGAACATTAAACAGGTAATTTCTGAGGTAACAGCAGAAACTTTTAACGGGGAGTTCAACTTGTCAGTTGTTACAAATAACCTTGTTTCTGTTGAATCCTCCGTCTGGGAGAACTTTAAAATGAAAATGTCCATGTTAAAGTTCTGTAACTTTATCAATCCATGTATCAATCATTCTTTCCATTTTCAATTGTCAATCAAAAATAAATAAAAAAAAAACTAATAATGACATTTTAATACATTTTTCTTTTTTAATCTAATGCAAAAAAAACAAAAAATGCCTGATTTTTTTTTTAATATTTCAATTTTAGACTTGGATCAAAAATACGAATTAAAAAACGGGCCACAGAACTGAATTTGTTTTATAATCGAGGACTAGACTTTCTGTTGTCATTACACATCTTTGCCACTAGATGGATGCAGCCAGTAACAGACTTTTCAAAACAAAAGCATGTGAGCAACATGCGTTAACGCGCGATAAAATAAATGTCGGCGTTAATAAATTGATAAGTTAATAACGCGTCAACTTGCCCAGCCCTAATTATTATTATTTTTTTACTTTTATTCTATTTATAAAAAAAAGAGTTTAAGATAAAGACTAAGAAGGATGGCAGGACCGGACCCCCCCTTACTTTATCTAGAGACGCACTGATAGTGCAGATCGTATCGTCGGCCCACATGTGAACCAAGAATGTGAGCTTTAAATAGCTCCACACAAAAAAAAACCCCAGAAAACCTGTGTATGTTTACAGGAAGGAAAAGAGAAAAAAAACAGACAGCAGACGTGACTTTAATCAGACCTGGGTGTCTTATCACTTTCACGTCTCCTTGCAGCTGATGGGCCCACGATGCGCGTGAGACATGACCAACAAGGCCCACTGGGATAACTCGAGCCAGATGGACGGCATGGCGTCGACAGGTAACGGCGCACGGCGCCGCCGTCCGATGGATTTGGCGTCTCGTCTCAAAGCGTCTTTCAAGTAAAACTCACATCTGGACTTCTTTCTTTTTCCAGGCGGCTGCTCCCCGACGGTCCCGGAGCCGGAGCTCTACCGCAGCATCCAGGCGGTGCTGCCCCGGGAAACGGACAAGCAGCAGTCTCCGGACTGCTTCAACAAAGGTACCGCCCCTCCTCATCCTCCTCTTCCTCATCATCCTCCTCTTCCTCCTCCTCCTCATCCTCCTCCTCTGTGCTGAACCGTGCTGCATCTGCTGGCGTCTTGGTCGGGTAACATTTATTCAGCAGCAGCAGCTCGATGCTTTTAATCTCAGTATTGACTAGGGCTGTAGCGATACACAAATATCGCGATACGATACACGATATTCTGCGATATATATCGACACGATATATATCAATATTCATCTTACAATACATTTAAATCATTTTCTGAAAGATTTTAAAGGGACAAAGTGATTTTGGTGACATCTTGTGAGTGTTCCAATGACTTTGTTTGAATTATTTGAACTGGAAGCATCAATTACACATTATATGGCTTAGTGCTGGGCGATATGGAAAAAATCATATATCACGATATGGACTATTTTATATCATGATAACGATATATATCACGATATACCATAATAAAGTCTGTTTTCAGTTATTCTCTGAAAAGTTTGACAAAAATGTCATTGCTTACTTTTCAACTTTATTTTGAAAGGACATTTAGCTGAACTGTCACAAACATACATTTTAGTGCAGCAAAAACAGGTAGGTACAGAGGTACAGTAGCTTTCACATTTTTTTTAAAAGTGCACAACAGTTTCTGAGAGGAAAAACACATTTTTGCACTGAAGTTCAGCTATAAAAAATAAACAAATTATTTTTCAACTTTCTGAAATCTGTAACCTTGTAGTGCAAAGTTTGCAAACCAATATAAAGTGTCTAAAGTAAACATCAGGGTTGAAGAGAACTCTGTTTAAGGCATTAACCATGAATAAAAGTGCAAACATAAAAGGCTACTTGAATTGTAGAAGTATAGTGTAGTAATTATAGTAGTAGAAGTGTAGAAATACTTTGTAGAAGTAGATATGATTCTATCAAATTTATCATTGCAGGTTATTTAATTACATATTTGCCGTAATAATTGATAAAATTAGGTTAGAAACGATAGAAGAGAAATGGCACGATACACACTTTTATATTGTCCCCACGATATGTATCGTCATATTGCCCAGCACTAATATGACTGACAGGCAGCTTGTAAATGCTGGACAAAATGAATAAAAGATGTGTTGGGAAAAATAGTTCATTTATTTAAACAGTGCAAGTTGTTGCTTGCAAGCTTTTAAAGGTGGGACACGGGGATTTTGAAAGAAGCTTAGAATATCGATACCCGCGGCTGAAAAATCGATACTCTTTGGGGAAATAAAATATCAAGTTCTGCTTCATGCATGTTCACATTTTATTCTGTTCCATTTGGAATTTGAATGCTGCTGCAAAGTTTATATCTTTTCTTTAAAAGAAACACTGTCAAACCATCCTGTCAGGACCCTATCTTTCAAGAATGGCACAGGAAAGGTATTGTACGTTTTTCACATCTCTTCATAAGCAACACATTGGCATCATTTGAGCAGTTGAGTGGAAAATTCGGGCTACCCTTGGCAAACTTCTTTAGGTATCTTCAGGCTAGGCATTTTGTTCTTTCCCAAACATCCAGCTCTACAGGATCAAGCTCAACCATAGTTGACACTGTTCTTTTTACAGACCCACTTAAAAAGGGGCTCATTTCGACTCTATATGGCTTGCTATTGGATCTCAGGAGCGCCCCCACATACAAACTTGTACGGCATGGGAGGAGGACTTAGGGCTCTCTTTATCTGAGGATACTTGGGTTTCCATATTCAAATTGGTTAATTCAACCTCCCTCTGTGCACGTCACTGCTTGCTTCAATTTAAAGTGGTACACAAGGCTCATATTTCAAAATCAAAATTATCCTCCATGTACCCAGATATCAGCCCATATTGTGTCAAATGTAGACTTGCAGAAGCTTCTCTCATTCATATGTACTGGTCCGGCCCGTGGCTTAAACAGACATTGGAGGGAAGTCTTCCATACACCGTACCTTGTGTTAAACATTAAATTGGAACCAAACCCACTGACTGCTGTGTTTGGGATCATGGAGGGGGTGAAAAAGCTACCCACTGCAAAACAACAGACTTTATCTTTTGCTTCTCTTCTTGCTTGGTGAGCAGTTTTGTTCAGGTGGAAAGATACTTTCCCTCCCAGCCATGCGCTATGACTGGAAGACCTTATGTCCTGCTTGAAGCTGGAGAAAATCAGATACTCACTTCAGCAATCTAATAATTCCAGAGAGTGTGGGGACCCTTCCTAAAAGTAGTTCAGACCCTGAAAGGGTTGGATACTCAGATGTAGGCTTACTATGCTGTACATTGTTTACGTACTCTGAGAGCGAGCCCTTGATGCAACTGTGTTCGTGCGCTGTGACTAAGACTCTGGCAGTGACAGGGGAGGGATTATTTTGTCCAATGTTCGTTTATGTTGTTTTTGTTCTGTTCTCTCTCGTTCCCTTCATTTCTACATCTCTGTATATTAGGGCTGTAGCGATACACTAATCTCACGATACGATACGATACGATACGATACATCTGGCTCACGATATGATATTATATCGATATTTTTCTAACAATACATTTACATCATTTTCTGAAAGATTTTAACAGGACAAAGTGATTTTGGTGACATCTTGTGAGTGTTCCAATTTGTTTGAATTAACTGAACTGAAAGGTAGGTGACTGCAGACAGCGTAGCAGAGAGGAGAGAAAGGAGACCTCTGATTGGTCAATTCTACATCCACGTCATTGAAGAAATGAGGAAGTACCCACATCTGTACGATTCTGGTTCTCCACACTACAAAGACAGCACATATTCTAGTAATTCATGGAGGGAGATAGCGATGAATGTGGGTCTGGATACGGCCGAGATGGTGAGGAAGTGGAAAAACACAAGAGATAAGTTTAGTAAGTTGAGCTAGTTCGTGATTGTCCCTCTCCATTGTGGCGTTGAATAACAGCGCAGACGCGCTTCAACATTAAAAAATATCAATAGTAACTGCAGCATACCGGTGACAAGATAACTGCGACACGTTGCCGCGAGAGTAAACACAGCCCTTAAAGCCGGCGTTTTCCACCACTGAATACGGTCTCAAATCCTGACAAATAAAGTTTGGCTAGCTCTCAGTTAGCATTAGCTTGTCTGGGTGGTGAGTAGGGCTGGGTTAAACGATTATTTTTGTAATCGATTAATCTAGAAAATAGTTTTTCGATGCATCGATTAATCTAACGATTCCTTTTTAAATCCGATTCGATTCGATTATCGATTATCTCCCCATAATTTGACCTATATAGCAATTAATGCAAATTTATCTCCATGAATAAAACACAAATTTCTTCTTCCAAGTTCAAAAATGAATTGTATTGAACAATACAACAATAAAGTGCACACAGTTGTAGTGCAATGGAATCCTATAATAAAAAAATAATAAAATAAAACTTTCCTTCAATAAATAAAACTGCAAAAAACACAATCTGAACCAAAATCTTATCAACATAAAATAAATAAAAAATAACAGCAGCGGTGACAGCTGCAATTTACAAAACAACACAATGTGTGACAGCAGCAACTTAGCCTAATCATTTAAATCTGTGAAATAAATAACAAATAAATTCAAGTATTAGGCCTGTTACAGTTAAGTGAACAGTAGTTTAACTTTTAGTAGTTAGGATGCTCTCAGTAAGTGCAGCCGCCTCCTGGGGGGTGCAGGGGGGGTGTTTTTTTTTTCATCTGATAGTACAAACTTTTCTGGTTATTCCTGTCCCTGAAAACATAAATCACAAACACAGTGCACAGGTTAATAAAAATATATACTTCTAAATGATCTGCCCATACCAATAAAGTATAATAATAATAATAATAATAATACATTAACCTAAAAGTTGAAAGTTAAACTAACTTTAGCGTGTATTTGAGGAGTGTGTGTCTGTGTCAGTTAAAAAAAAGTGTGTCGGCAAGAGGCGAGTGTGTGAGGGGCGTGTGTGTGTTTTATGCCGGGCATACACTGTGCGATATTTTAAATCGTTTGATTCAGCCCTATCTCACACTGCACGACTAGATCGCTGAGTTCAAAAGTTCGCAGCCCACGAGTAATGCTCTGACACTGTACGGCCCGATGCTCTGATGCGACTTGACTGCTTACACTATACGTTCATAACGCACCTAAGGGTGCGTTCGAAATGAGCCAGGCCTGCGCAGAATCGATCACCGGCGGGCGGCGCACAATGCAGATAAGAACACGTTTCATGCAACAGGAGGATCACTTTTATTTTAACTTCAATCAGCGATCGAGGACACTTTATCTAAGAATGTGGTCTGTAAACTACATACAGGTGATCTAACAGGAAGTAAGTGTCTCCACCTGTATGTGCTGGAAACTGTCCGACTTGACTGCAGCTTTTTGTCTCCACCTCCTGCTGCGGCCGCCTGATCTCGTCTACTCGCCAGGCGAGGCGCAGTTCATCTCAAACGCACCTACTGCTTCTACTGTAAGATACCTTCACGAGGAGCGACCAGGATTTCAAACACGTTTGATTTTCTTGCGAGCACACGACTTGTGATCGGGAGCTCGTCGGGAGGTGTTGATCTCTCGTCGTTACCCCACGTATACTGCACGAAGCACGACCCACGATAGGGTCGAAATTCCCGATCCAAAAAATACTCGCACGACTGGAAAATCGGCTCAAAACGAGCCGACAGTCGCACAGTGTATGCCCGGCTTAAGTGGGCACATGTTCATTGTATGCGAGGCTGGAGCACAAATTACGTAGTGCGGTTTGGATGAATGACGGGGTTAATCACTGCAAACAAGGAAAGCAAAAAAAGTTGAAAACTTACGGTGTCTTCTCCTCCACACAAGCAGCTCTCGGGTGCCTCCTCTTAAGGTGCTGGTGCATCGCGGTAGTGCTTTTATGATCACAGGTCACAGACCACCGAATCGTTACCTTTAGGTGTAAAGTACTCCCATACTTTTGACATCCTGTCACGAGATAGCTTCTTCTCCCCCGACTCGCTGCTACTCGATGCCGCGGCCGCCGCCATTTTTTGATTCTGAGTGACGACGCATCGACGTGCAGTTTTTGCGTCGACGTATTTTTTGCGTCGACGTAATCGATGACGTCGACGCGTCGTCCCAGCCCTAGTGGTGAGGTTTCAGGTGGGCTCGCAGGTTGGTGGTATTTCCAGAGTACTTCATGTTTATGTGACACAGCTTGCAAACCGCCATACTTTTGTCTAAATCTTGGCTTTCCTTTTTCTTTTTCAACCCGAACTGCTCCCACACATCTGCTTTTAAGCACGCAGTCGCTGGGTTTATACTCACCGCCATCCTCCTGACTGGATCAGCTCTAGCTGGAAGAGAAAGAAGCTTCTGGATAACTTGTTAGAAACACTCTACAGCGACACTAGTGGCTGGAGGACTAAATGGCACTTTGCAGGAAGAGCACCTGTGCGAGACACGGGGGTTTTGAAGGGAGCTTAGAACATCGATACCCGCGGCTGAAATATCAATACTCTCTGGGAAATAAAATATCGATATATATCGCAGAATCGATAAAATCGCCCAAGCTTACTGTATATCTTGTATGTTGTGGAGTGCTGTGACATTTCCATGCCTGTTTTGCATCTCTATATTGACTGCTCAGCATTGCACTTTTACAACACTGGAATAATCAAAAATTTTAGTACAAAGATCTTAAATAAAAAAATAAAAAAACACTAAAGTCCGATCGGCACTGGATGCCGACTGATGTGCAAAGACCGGTCATTGGTACTGATAATATTGACGGAGACATGGTCGTTATGGCGTTCAGGACTTCCAGCTGAACGTAAAAATGGAAAAGAAAGGTGACTGGCTGTGGCTGAGCTGCTCTGAGCAGATAAATATATACGTACGTGTCGTCTCTGTGCTGTTCCACCCTGTCATCACTTCCTCCGATGGTGGACAGATGTTTAGTGGAGCTAGCATGACTCAGATGAGTCACGTCTGCGTGAAGGCAGTTGTTAGTCATAGTTTGTTTTTAACGGCCTCGTCACAGACGAGTCCTTTAGCCTCCATTCATCATTCAGCTGCTGCAGCTAAACTTGTGTGTGTTTGCATGTGCAGGAATGCTGAGATGGACGCTCCACAAGAAGGTCCAGAACAACCCCGTCAGCAGCCTGTCTCTGGTCTGGGTGCTGGTGAAGGAGCTCGAAAAGGTGCCTCAACCCCCCCCACCCCCATCGAAGGTCTCATGAAACGCTTGACCACGGACGAGTGTTTGCGGTGCAGCCTCCGGCTTCTGAAACGACTTTAGCTCTCACTTTCAAAGAGGAAGGAAGTCGCCGTCACCTCGGACGCTCAGTTCAGCGAAACCGTTCTCAACGTGTCTCTCTGTCTGTCTCTCTGCAGGCTGAAAGGTGGGACTCTCGCAGGTCAATCATCCCGCTGCTGCACACGCTCATGTACGCCGTCCTTCAGGTGCGTGAACCGCACGTCTCAGCACTTCACCTGCAGAATAACCCCCCCCCCCCAGCGCTGCAGTCGCCGTCTGAAGTGACGGAGCCGCTGAGGAATGTAGTCAGATCGCTGTGAAATAGTTTTGAACGCCGGATAATTGAGGTAGTTTTTGCAGCGGCGGTAACCAGGTAGGACGACAGATGAGTCGTTAGCTTTGGCACAAATGCCAACAAGGAAGTTAAAACCTGAAATTATGATGTTTGTGATGGTAAATGTTTCTGGCAGCTGTCCCCTTCTTTTTTTTTTTTTTTCTTCTTGGGTATTTCACTTGTAATCTGTTTGTGTGATGACATTTCAGACGGCCTACATTCCCGACGAGCTCTACAAGCGTGTGTACGACTTCTGTAAGAGGCTGCTGACCTTTCCCCATCCCTACTGCGCCGTCGGCCTCGGCTACACCAGGCAGATCAAAGCCGAGCGCTTCATCCCAGGTAGGCGGTGTTGGGCAAGTTCACTTTCTACACAAACTAGTTCAATTAAAATGAACTAGCTCAGTTCACTATTTCAAAAAATTAACTAAATAGTTCATTTTTAGTTTTTTTTTTTAATTCTTTTTTAATGTTGCTGCAAGCAATTATTAGTCAAAATGATTGCCACTGCCCATATACTACACCACCACAAATGGCAATTATTTTATCCATTTTATCTGTTGAAAACTATTGGTCCAATTCTGAATCCTTAACCAACCAGGGTTCACATTAGCATTAGCATTAGCATGTAAAACTGTAATTTCCGTTTCAGCTTCTCTCTACAGCAGCCGTTCCCAAACTTCAGAATACCACGGCCCAGTTTGAAATGTGAAAAATCTCCACAGCCCACCAGAACCTTTAATCACAACTGTGATCAACATACAGGACCAGGAACCATGATCCAATATTAATGTGAGGGGTCAACAAATAAGGTGACACTTGTCATATTAAGTTAAGATGACAGCAGAATAACACTTAACTGGTTTGTTTTGTTACTTCTTAATGTTTTTTAATCATGTCATGAATATTTTACAGTAATTAAAAACATATTTAAAAAAGATCGAGAATTTAAAACACATTTGTTTAATTTTAATGACCTCTCACGGCCCACCTGTAGTACCTCGACGGCCCACCAGGGGGCCGCGGCCCACACTTTGGGAATCACTGCTCTACAGTATGTTAAAAATATGAGGAAAAACCTGCTGCCAAATGGTCTTTATTATAAGACAAAAACAGGTCCTTAAGGTGCAAATGATTTTCCCCGCATTTCAATAGTTCAACCCTCCCGGGAGTCGAGTCGCTCCTCCAGCTCTGGGCGACTGCAGCTTTCATCTTCCTTCATGATCGTTTTAAACGTTTGATGACGTAATTGTTAGCGTGTCAGCAGCGACAGCTGTGTTGCCATGTTTGATTGGTTTCCTCAGATACATATCAGGCTCGTTTGTGGTGGATTTTAAATGGGGTTCGCTGGAAACCTGGAACGGTTTTGACCGTGCGTGAACTTTGAAAGAGCATCGTTCACAACTGAACTCGTTCACACCCGACGCTGGGGAAGGAGAAAGAGAGCGCGCTCAGTTCACGTTCGCACAAAATACGAACTAGTTGGTGAACTTTCGTTCAATGAACGCGTTCAGGTACAACGCTGCAGGTAGAGAACCGCCAGCCTTTCATTCATGCCTCTCAGCTGCGAGGAGTAGGGCTGTAGTGATACACTAATCTTGCGATACGATACGATACACGATATTCGGCTCACGATACGATATATATCGATATTCATCTTACAATACATTTACATCATTTTCTGAAAGATTTTAAAGGGACAAAGTGATTTTGGTGACATCTTGTAAGTGTTCCAGTGACTTTGTTTGAATGAATTGAACTGAAAGCATCAATTACACATTATATGGCTGACAGGCAGCTTGCAAATGCTGGACAAAATGAATAAAAGATGTGTTGAGAAAATAGTTTCATTTATTCAAACAGTGCAAATTGTTGCTTGCAAGCTTTTAAAGGTGGGACACGGGGGTTTTGAAAGAAGCTTAGAATATTGATACTCTCTGGGGAAATAAAATATCGATATATATCGCAGAATTGATCAAATCACTCATTTCTAGCGAGGAGCTTAGAAGTCAGTGAGCGAACCCGTCCTTCGTTCAGACAGGAAGGCGGCAACAGAAATGCACAGCGGGTCGTGCACACTCTCACTTCCTGAAGCCGCCTATAAATATCTTAAATGGTGTTCTCTGTGACACGATGCGGTTGAAGTCCCTCCAGTGCTTCTGCAGCTCTGCTGCTTCGATCGACCCGCTGGTCGGGCCCACAAAGAGAGGGCGTCGTGCACGAGGGTCTGCAGTCACCTAACGCTTGTTCCATCAACAGGTCTGATGTACCAGAGGATGGTGACGGCGGAGCAGAGGTTAAAAAACGAGCACTACCCTTTCCAGGAGAGGTGAGACCCGTCTACCTGCGGCCCGAAGCTGCGTCGCTGCTCACCTGTAACACCGTCGCCCCGTCCGTCTGTCGTTGAATCTGCAGGGTTTTCGTTCTGGCCGATCCGGCGGTCTTCTCCGGATCCTTGATTCCCGCCCTCCTGGGCGACTTTGAGGCGTCCGCCACGGGTTCGGCCGGATTCCTGAGTCCCCTGGACCACATGCGGAGCGTGGTCCAGCACTCCATCCAGGCCGTCCTGGGAGAAGAGCGGTGCCACGGGCCGAAGCTGGCGCGGGCCCTGAGGGTCAGTAGACGCCGTTGGACCTCTGCCACGAGCAGCCCTGCCCTTTTTTTTTCTTCTTCTTCTTCTCCTTCTTCTTCTCCTTCTTCTCCTTCTTCTTCTCCTTCTTCTCCTTCTCCTTCTTCTTCTTCTTCTTCTTCTTCTCCTTCTCCTTCTCCTTCTCCACTAATGTTCAGTTTCCCTGGATTATTTTGTTCTCTTTCCGTTGGAGTGGTGCACCTTCTTTCTGAGGGGTTCCCTCCTCTCCAGTCAGCTCCCGGCACAAAGCCGTCCGCTGGCTGGAGCACAAGGAGGAAACGGACGCATAGAGATTTCTGTTTAAAAAAAAAAAAAAAACTAAAAACAAGACAAATATTTTAGATAATCAAAAAAAGCGGAAGCTGGCGTCAAAAGGAAAGATGACTGAAGCTCTTTCAAACCACAACAGACACTTCAGACGTTTAGTTACTGAACCTCTGAGCTGAGGGTCAAACAGTCTTTTCCTCTGACTCTGAAAAAGGTCACGAAGGTCTGAACTGGAAAACTGTGAGGACTGGTGGGGTCTTACTGGGGGTGTTTAACGGGTCAGTGAGTTAAAACCACAGTAGAAGTGAAGGATGTGTCACGGATGTGTCATGGCCGCCATCCTCACACTCCTTCACGTGAATCACACTCAGTGATGACTGCATGGAAGTAATTAAGTTCTGAGTGTCGTGGATCAAAAATAATTTTCCTCTCATTGAGGATGCTGCCATGTTTCCTCCAACTGAGGAAGCTGCGAAGCTCCTTCTCCCAGAACACGACCAGCTCTGATCCCAGTTCCCATCCCAGCTCCCATCCCAGCTCTGATTCTGACTCTGATCCCAGCTCCCATTCCGACTCGGATCCCAGCTCTGATCCCGACTCTGATTCCGACTCTGATCCCAGCTCTGATTCTGACTCTGATTCCGACTCTGATCCCAGCTCTGATTCCGACTCTGATCCCAGCTCTGATTCCGACTCTGATTCCGACTCGGATCCCGACTCTGATTCCGACTCGGATCCCGACTCTGATTCCGACTCTGATCCCAGCTCTGATTCCGACTCTGATCCCGACTCTGATCCCAGCTCTGATTCCGACTCTGATTCCGACTCTGATCCCGACTCTGATCCCGACTCTGATCCCGACTCTGATTCCGACTCTGATCCCGACTCTGATTCCGACTCTGATCCCGACTCTGATTCCGACTCTGATTCCGACTCTGATTCCGACTCTGATCCCAGCTCTGATCCCAGTTCCGATCCCAGCTCTGATTCCCGCTACCATCCCGACTCCCATCCCAGCTCTGATTCTGACTCTGATTCTGACTCTGATCTCAGCTCTGATTCCGACTCTGATCCCAGCTCTGATTCCAACTCTGATCCCAGCTCTGATTCCGACTCTGATTCCGACTCTGATCCCGACTCTGATTCCGACTCTGATTCCGACTCTGATCCCGACTCTGATCCCAGATCTGATCCCGACTCTGATCCCGACTCTGATTTCGACTCTGATCCCAGCTCTGCTTCCGACTCTGATCTCAGCTCTGATTCCGACTCTGATCCCAGCTCTGCTTCCGACTCTGATCTCAGCTCTGATTCCGACTCTGATCCCAGCTCTGATTCCGACTCTGATCCCAGCTCTGATCCCGACTCTGATTCCGACTCTGATCCCAGCTCTGATTCTGACTCTGATTCCGACTCTGATCCCAGCTCTGATTCCGACTCTGATCCCAGCTCTGATTCCGACTCTGATTCCGACTCGGATCCCGACTCTGATTCCGACTCGGATCCCGACTCTGATTCCGACTCTGATCCCAGCTCTGATTCCGACTCTGATCCCGACTCTGATCCCAGCTCTGATTCCGACTCTGATTCCGACTCTGATTCCAGCTGATTCCGACTCTGATTCCGACTCTGATCCCGACTCTGATCCCGACTCTGATTCCGACTCTGATTCCGACTCTGATCCCGACTCTGATTCCGACTCTGATCCCGACTCTGATTCCGACTCTGATTCTCTGATTCCGACTCTGATCCCAGCTCTGATCCCAGTTCCGATCCCAGCTCTGATTCCCGCTACCATCCCGACTCCCATCCCAGCTCTGATTCTGACTCTGATTCTGACTCTGATCTCAGCTCTGATTCCGACTCTGATCCCAGCTCTGATTCCGACTCTGATCCCAGCTCTGATTCCGACTCTGATCCCAGCTCTGATTCCGACTCTGATTCCGACTCTGATTCCGACTCTGATCCCGACTCTGATTCCGACTCTGATTCCGACTCTGATCCCGGCTCTGATTCCGACTCTGATCCCGACTCTGATTCCGACTCTGATTCCGACTCTGATCCCGACTCTGATCCCAGATCTGATCCCGACTCTGATCCCGACTCTGATTTCGACTCTGATCCCAGCTCTGCTTCCGACTCTGATCTCAGCTCTGATTCCGACTCTGATCCCAGCTCTGATTCCGACTCTGATCCCAGCTCTGATCCCAGCTCTGATTTCGACTCTGATTTCGACTCTGATCCCGACTCTGATCCCAGCTCTGATCCCAGCTCTGATTTCGACTCTGATTTCGACTCTGATCCCAGCTCTGATTCCGACTCTGATCCCAGCTCCCATCTCAGCTCCCATCCCAGCTCTGATCCCAGCTCCCATCCCAGCTCTGGCGTCTCCTGCCACTAACAGACACATTTCTGCTTCTGCCATGAACTCGCCGTCTGAACCTGCTCGTTGAACCTGCGTGTGGTTCCGGTAACAGGACATGGGCCAGGACGTGGAGCCGTACTTCCAGGAGGTGCTGGCGACCCTGGAGCAGGTGGTGGAGGAGGGCGGCAGAGGGGACTGGGCCGCCCTGAGGAGCCGCTTCCTCCAGCTGTACGGCGAGATCGTCTCCGGCGCCAGCTCAGGTACCGACACATTTACGAGAGGCTCGTCGTCCACGAGGCAGACTGCAGCTAGTTATGTAACAGGACTGGAGGCAACTGAGAGGAGAAAAAAACCTCTGTGTTAACTGATTAAAACAAACCCTTGATTCATTCAGACGCAGCTGCGTCGTGGTTGTAAGAAGGCCGATGAGAATACAGAAACACAGACCGGGTGCAGAATCCTTCCGGTACTGTGATACCGTTGTACTATAAAAATAAAAAAAAAAAACACGTGGCTAAAACCCTTTAGGAGTTGGAGCCATTTCAAGGAAAACACTTTGTATTTGTATAAGACTTCTCTGCACTCACTGAACTAGGGGTGACAATTACCACACAATACGATATGTATCATGATACTTGGGTCACGATACGATATTATTGCGATTAGGGATACACATTTTGGATTTTTTCCATGACCGTTAACCGAGGCCCTTTAACGATTAATAACCGTTAACCGATAAGTCCAGTAGGGTCAGCTGCCGCGATGTTGCGCGCGTTGTCGTGGACGCATGCGGACACTTCCCCGTGTATAGACCTTTTCGGGCCAGTCCCCCGGAAGTACCCCGTCTGCCAATGCTGGGTTGTGCTACAGAGCGACACTTTCACCGGCTCGCAGATTAACCAGTGTTTTTCTCTTTCTACAAATATATATTTTTATAATGTCGAGTCGGTCGAGTGGGAATACATGTTCCGTCATAAACTGTGCCAACAATGGCGTGAAAATTCAACAATGGAAGAAGAAAGTATGTGAAATAAACAAGCCTTTACTGCACGAAGACTGCCTTGTTTGCAGAACAAGAAGTTAGGAAGACGTGGGTGAAAAATATCAACAGAAAGGACTTTGTTCCAAATGAATACAGCCGGGTGAGTTTTCGTTAACATTCAATCTCGTACTACTCATAGTCTCGCTGAGATTCCCGGACGATTCTGGCCGAAACAACAGCAGTATGAGGCTACTGTAGCCCTCGGCACTAGCACAAGCCTATAAATCAATAAATGAATGAATGAATGAATGAATTAGGAGAATGATAAAATAAATTAAATATAACATTAACACATAGCCTAATTTACCGCTAGCGTTAACATTACAGTAGCATAATCTTTATGGCTTGTTGACGTTAGTTATAGCCAGCGTTGCATTTTTCACGTATTCCCACAGTTTTTAGTATTTGATTATGGGAATAGATCATGCTATTTCCATAACTAATCATTAAAAACAGTGATAAACTACCTTCATCTGTAACTGGAGGCCACTGCCTAACATCATCAATCCAAGACATGTCTGCCTTATCAGTAACAGATGCTCCACGCTGCTGTGTTTGGGTTACTTAGGTGGAGCACCGCACACTCCAGTAATGGCGGGGCCACTAGGGGGCGCATGTTCACAATTTTTAAGTTGAAAAGGTGTATACTCTCGCGGCAATGTGTCGCCGTCAGCTTGTCGCAGAGATGCCGCCGTCACTTTTGATTTATACTATACTATACTCCGCTATGTTATTCCACGCCACAACGCAAGAGCGACAATCATGAACTAGCTAAACTTACTAAACTTATCTCTTGCGTTTTTCCACTTCCTCACCGTCTCGGCCGTATCCAGACCCACATTCATCGCTATCTCCCTCCATGAATTACTAGAATATGTGCTGTCTTTGTAGCGTGGAGAACCAGAATCCTACAGATGTGGGTACTTCCTCATTTCTTCGATGACGCGCTCTTTTCTACTCGGATGTAGAATTGACCAATCAGAGGCCTGTTGCACCTGTCGACACACCCCCATGAGTTGATTGAATTACGTAGCTTAAAAACAAAATTGACCATTGGTATTAATCGATTAGAGTTACTGTTATCAGTTAACGGTTAAACGGTTAACCATGTGCATCCCTAATCGCGATATGACGATATATTGCGATATTCTACCCAGTTAATATCAAAATTAAGAGATGAAAAATCAAGTTGCTGTATATGTTCATCAGATGATATTGATCATTCAGAGGACAAATTCAGTCAAAACTATTTGTTTCAAAACAACCTATTTATTGTTAATTATTAGTGTTTTTGAAAAAAATTGATATTAGGAGCTGAAAAATCGATATTATATTGGGCGGCTGAAAATCACGATATATTGCCAAATCGATTTTATTTTCACACCCCGACACTGAGCGTCGGAGCGCCCAGCCGCTGAGATCAAACGCAGCGGTTTCCTCCGCGGATGAATCCGTCCGCTCAGCGTTGTGTATTATTAGCGTTTCCGGGTTTCTATTTCCACGCTTCCCCAGCTGTCAGCAGGCCGGCGACCCGTCCGATGAGCCTGATCTTTATTCGTTCCAGCCGGAGGACAGGCGGACGGACGGGAGGAAGCGGTTGAGTTGCTTTGTTTCAACGCCAGTGTGACAGCTTCTGTCTCGTGTCCTGCAGAGCCGCTGTGTGGTGGTCCGCTGTGCGACTGTCCTCTTCCCAACCCGGAGATGAGCTTCCACCTGTGGACGGAGGACCTGGATATCTGTGAGTGGCTCCGGAGGAAGTTGATTCACTCAGAATTTCATGGTTTTGTCTCAGAATGGTTTTTCTTTCTCCTCCGAGGGGTAGAGCTGTAGCGATACACTAATCTCACGATACGATACGATACGCGATAATCGGCTCACGATACAATATATATCAATATTCATCTTGCAATACGTTTATATCATTTTCCGAAAGATTTTAAAGGGACAAAGTGATTTTGGTGACATTTTGTGAGTGTTCCCAACCCTAACAATTGACATTGTAACAGAAGCTATACAAATAAAATTGAATTGAACTGAATTGAATTGTTCCAATGACTTTGTTTGATTTAAAGGTGGGGTAGGTGTTCTTTGAAAAAACGGGTCCATCAATCCAACTCAAGTGAGATTTTGAAAATATACACTCCCTCCCTCCTCCCAAAGGCTCCGCCTCCTCCTCTTCAGCTCACCCCTCGAAACCACGCCTTCACACGATTCACGACTACATGAACCGCAGGGAGGGAGGGAGGGAGGGGTGGGTGGGAGTGCATTGATATTTGATGGACGTATTAGGCAGCCAATAAATGTAAAGATGATCAGTACATTAATTGGTCAGAGATTTTCTCTGATTATACCCTCTAGACCAGACCAAAACATTTCGTTTTTTTAACATTTTATTTCAGTGGGTGCAATGGGAATGTGAAAAGGTTTTCAGGCAATACTGTAAAACGTGCTGGCTACCCCACCTTTAATTGAACTGAAAGCATCAATTACACATTATATGGCTGACAGGCAGCTTGCAAATGCTGGACAAAATGAATAAAAGATTTATCATTTATTTAAAATTGTTGCTTGCAAACTTTTAAAGGTGGGACACGGGGGTTTTGGAAGAAGCTTAGAATATCGATACCTGCGGCTGAAAAATCGATACTCTCTGGGGAAATAACTTATCGATATATTTCGCAGAATCGATAAAATCGCTCAGCTCTACTGAGCGGCAAACGTTATTCGACGAAGGCTTGCGTCTCATGGTTTGATGTTGACGTTGAGGGTTTGAATTATTTGGAAGTGACTCGAGAAAACTGAGCTGCTTGAACTGTAAAAATCTAAAAAGGAAATGATTGTGAAACCGTCCGATGAGTTTCTCGGTCCCGCGGCCCTCAAGTGCAGCTGCCCTGCACGGTTTTGGGCGTTTCCCAGCGAGGCGTCAAAGTGGTCTGCATGAGTCCGTCGGGGGCCCGTCCTTCTGAGCCAGACGTGTTGTGCCGGTGAGATGAGAGCGGCGGCACGCGAGGGCCGGGACCGAGAACCAAATCATTCATGCACCGTTCATGGAGATCACCGTCTAGCGCAGGGGTCTCCAGAGTCGTCCTGCAGGTTTACCGTGTTTCCCTGCGTTAACACACCTGATCCTGACTGTTAATGACGCAGTCACTCGTATCAGGGTGCGTAGAAGGAGGGAAACCTCTAAAACCTGCAAGAGACCCCTGGTCTGGCGGCACAGACTGACTCAAGCACGTGAGCAGAACGTATCTCCGAGGTTAGGGCTGTAGCGATACACTAATATCGCGATACGATACGATACACGATATTCAGCTCACGATGCGATATATATCAATATTCATCTTACAATACAGTAATCCCTTGCCACTTCGCGGTTTAAGTTCCGCGGTTTTAGTTATTCGCGATTTTTTCAGAAATGTATAAATTTATAATAATTATAAATTTAAATTTTAAAAAATTTTAAAAATCGCGGAAACATCACAGGATGTTGTGCGTGTTCTCTCACAGCGAAGAAATGTTGTGAGCCAGCCTGGCCCCTTTAAGAAGGTGGCCTTATGGGTAATGTAGTGTGTGTGTCGTGGGACAGCAGAAGAAAAACGGGGTTAGATGAAAAGTGTAGTGAGCATCAACAGCAGCCCAGCGTGTATAGATTTACATTCTCTGTTAACCAACAGGAGCCCAACAATACAACCTGTGTGATGTTACAAGTTCCTGCAGTGCCAGAATAAAGTTCCCGTTCCATGCAGAGAAAACCAGACTTTTTCTTTTGTTGTTGTTAGCGTGTTAGCTGCTAATTACGAGCCAAAAATAGCAGCGGTTTCTTTACTACGGTTCAGAGATCAGAGGCTGTGAAGGAAACAGAAAGACCACAGTTGAGCCTTTGTCTTGTTTTGCTACTTTTTTACGGTTTTTAAACATATTTTAAACACATTATTGAGGCTCGGGGGGCTCCGGCACCCGTTGGCGGATTTTGATTTACCCCGCGGGGGGGGGGTGGGGGGGGGGTGGGGGGGGGGGCGGTCCCCATCAACTGCGAAAAATAAGGGATCACTGTATATTTACATAATTTTCCGAAAGATTTTAAAGCGACAAAGTGATTTTGGTGCCACCTTGTAAATGTTCCAGTGACTTTCGATATCGATAAAATATCGATATATGTCGCAGAGTGGATAAAATCGTTTAGCTCTATCCACGGTGGTTGTCTTCTAACCCTGCAGGCGCCGGAGCTTAGTTCAGATGAATTGCAACACCTGTTGAAGTGAAACGGAGCAGCTGAGAAGGTCCGTGAACGCGTCCAGGTACTGATATTGATTCTCTGAACGCGTGTCCAACCCCGGCAGGGCGGGAGCTGGGGAAGTGGTTCCGGTCCAGCTCCGTGTCGGAGCAGTTCTCCTCCATCAGCCAGGAGCAGGAGGACTTCGAGCTGGGCGAATCGCTGGGCGACCCCGCACCGCCCGATATGACCCGCCTGTCCATGATGTCCACCGACAGCGGCATAGAGAGGGACCTGCCCCCCGGCGCCGACCCGTCTCCGTCGTCCTCTCTGGACGCCTCCAGCATGAGCGCCGCGTGGGAGCAGTGTAAAATGTGAATGTTGTGTTTAAAGAGCGCTGTAGGTTTTTAGGAATATTATTGAAGTGAAGTCGGTAATCCTCGCTAACGCCTCCTCCTCCTCCTCCTCCTCCTCCTCCTCCTCCTCCTCCTCCAGTGAGCAGGATTCGGGGAGGCTCTCACGCCGCGGAGGCATCAAGATGAAACAGTCTCCCAAGGACAGTATGGTGCTGATGCAGGACATGCTGGAGGAGCATCCGACGCCGGGGGGCGGCGGGGGCGGCGGGGGCAGCGGGGCGAGGAGGGGGCCCACCCTGCAGCGGCGGGCAGGAGCCAGCACCATGCACAGCCACTTCCCCAAGCAGCAGAGACACCTGACGGCCAGGATCGTGGTGATGGGGGACGACCGGGCGGTGGGACGCCTGGCCAAGGCCTATTACTTCTTCAGGTAAAGGGACGCTTCCCGTCACGAGACGTGCGCCGCGTCTTCTCTGCAAATGTGACAGCGGCTTTATAAACTCAGCGACCCATCATGTGACTGGAAAATACTGCTTTAGCTTGTTTGCGCTGCAGCTTGTGATGCGTTATTGTGATTTATGCCCTTTTATGATGCCGCTGTGTTTTTTACAACAACGGCCCACTTATGCAGCCCCCCCCCCCCCCCCCCCCCCGTCTGGTCCGGGAACCAGTCGAGGACTTTTACACTCATGATTCCAAGCCGTGCATGAAAACTGAACAGTGTGTGCACAGTTGAAGCCGAGAGATGTGCACGTAATCGCTCGTCCTTTTAATCATTAATCCTGTATAAACAATGAGGAAGTTAAAATGAGTCCCTGGTCTTTAGAGGCTGCTAGAATAACATTTTTTTTAATTATTTTAAAAATGAAATGAAAATAAAGTTACAGGTACCTGTAATTTAATTTAATAATTTTTTTTGAAATGATGTAAATTAGTTAAATTATTAAATTAGATTTTTAGTTAAATTAAATTAAATTATTGCCATCAATTATTACATTTCATTTAAAACATTTCATGTAACTGCATTAATTAAATAAAATTAAATTAGTTCCATTAATTATTAAATTTCATGAAATTGCATTAATTAAATTAAATTAAATTAAATTAGTGTCATTAATTATTGCATTTCATTTAATTGCATTAATTAAATAAATTAAAATAAATTAGTTCCATTAATTAATACCTTTCATTTAAAACATTTAACTTAATTTCATAAATTGAATTGAATTACATTAAATTAAATTAAATTAGTGCCATTAATTATTACTTTTCATTTAAAACAATTAATTGAATTGCATAAATTATTTAAATTAAATTAGGTTACACTTTTTATTATTACATTTGATTGAAAGTAATTTAATTTAATTTAATTTAATTTTTTCCTTCCAGATGAATTTAATTAAATTTGTTAACATGAATAAACTCAGCAGTTAAACTTCAGTGTGGATCGAGGGGGGGGGGGGGGGGGGGGGGGGGGGGAGCACTGAGCAACATGTTTAGTAAAAATGATGGAAACCGCGTCATCGGCAGAACTTCAGGCCACGTGGAGCGCGTTGACGACGAATCCTAAATGAGCCCTTTATCGTTTAAACAGCCGTCACATGACACAAAGGAACCGAAGCGGAACGACTGCATGTCTCACATTCTTTCTTGTTTGTATAATTTATCTGGATTTACTTCACTGTAAAATTGCCCCGTTGAATCTGCTGCGCTCACCCTGAGCTTCACCTTTGTTTTGGGCCTCCGCAGGAAAAGGGAAGCGCGGCGGCTTTTTCTTACCATGAAAGTGACTCTCCAGTTTTACTACATTCCTGTTAGCACGGCTCCGACTCCCGTCTCCTCTGTCAAGGTGAGGCAACTTCCTGTTGTTGCAGAAGGTCAATGTTATCACGGTTTGTTTATTCTGCACACGAACGATGAGCTCTCTGGGAACTGCAGCTCCTAAATATTTGCTCATGATAGTGTAGCTCTCTAACATTGCCCAGATATGCTTTGTTTTGCTATTTATTACCTCTAAAGAGACATAATCTGATGTCTTGGGGTGGATAAATGTCTAAAACAATCACAGTTGCAGTACCTGAGACCGTTTATTTGCCTGTTTGAAGTCACAACACAAACCCCCCGTCACTGTGTTTGGAGCCGACCGGCTCTGAGAGTTTCACGATCCAACTTCCCCACGTGCCATCGATGGATGCTAAACAGAGGAGAGTTAATGACCGTATTTAGGATGAAACGGGCAGAGAAGTTGACTGGTCCAGACTCAGGACAGCGTAACAGAGACCGGACAGACGGTCCTGGACCGACAGTCCTGTTTAATGCACGTTTTTGCACCCATGTAGAGTTAAAGTTGCCTCAGTTTGTCTGTAGGGACCCTATAAACTCCACCCCCTTTAGTGGAATTACATTTATGAGTCTTGTAAAGGGCTAAAAACAGCTTTTTATTCTAATTTGTTGCAGTTGGTCATCAGCTCTCACGTTAACACTGCAGACTCATCTTCCACCCTCAACCAGAACCGCTTCACTTGCATTTTTGGGCCTCAGACAATGTGTTTCTGATTTGGTAGCCATTTTTAACCCTTTAAACTTTTTTAATTATCTCACTGTATCTGCTATGATGTGTATATACAGTCATGGAAAAAATGATTAGACCACCCTTGTTTTCTTCAGTTTCTTGTTCATTTTAATGCCTGGTACAACTAAAGGTACATTTGTTTGGACAAACATAACGATAACCACAAAGATTGCTCATAAGAGTTTTATTTAAGAGCTGATATCTTACCATTTTCCATGGTTTTCTTGATTATAACCTAAATCACTTAAGTTTTTACATCAATAGCTATGGCGTTGTACTGCCAAAAACACTGCTTTTATGCATTCAGTGTTTTCTTTTCTGTTTGTTTTAGTCACATGATGACGTTTAGTGGTACCAGGTATTAAAATGAACAAGAAAGTGAAGAAAAAATGATGGTCTAATAATTTTTTCCATGACTGTATATTAGGGCTGGGCAACGATTAGAATTTTTAATTGCGATTAATCGCATGATTTCCCTGATTAATCACGATTAATCGCATTGTATACGCAAAATCAAATAATTAATTCAAAAGTAGTGTAAAGGTCACTTTTATTTAAATGTTCTGCTGCCATATGAACTAAAGTCCCAGTCATGTTCATTCCTTCTTCCTTCACTTCTTGGACGTCATTAAGATAATATTCGGAGCATGTCTAATGAATTAATATTCAGCAACAAATGATAAGTCGCATCTTCAGGATAAGAACTTGTATCAACTTCCTGCTCAGCGTACATCATTATCTGTCTTTGGTAGACGAGAGAAAAGACTACACTGTTTGTTCCTCAGTTTGCAAAGTTTGCGGAGCTTTTTGACCCATTTTCTTGTCTCCTTATTTGCAGGGAAACCAGCATCAGTCCAAAGGAGAAACCTGCTCCCTCGGTTCCTACCTGAGCAGCGTGGACCCGTGGTACAACTGCAACATCAAGAGCCTGGGCTGCATGATCCATAAACTGGCCAACATGGTACGAAACCAGCTCCATTAGAGAGATGGACTGCAGTCGTCTCCCAGAGACACGTTCAGAAACGTCCTCAGAGCGTCCCGGCTCAGTCCGCCTGGCCGCTGCGCCGCATGTGAGCCTAGCTTAGCGCTTTCTAAAAGGGAAATAGACGCATTGATTTCAATGAAACTACAAGTAGAGGGAGCTGAACCCAAAGATGTCAAGGCGGGAAATAGGATTGTTCTGGTGCTGGCAGCGTGCACGTTCAGGAGGGAATATTGAACGTCATTAAAGTGAAAGGTTGGAGAGAAAAAAAAAAAGATAACTGAGTTGTTGTCATTCATAGGAAAGGTTTGTGACGTAGTCTGAGGTTTTGCTTTTGAATCCTCTTTTTACTGTAGTTTTTGTCCAGTTGCTCAACTTCCCCCGTCAGCTTCCTCGTCAGTCCTGCTGGCCACGAACCGCCGTCTCACCTGTCCTCTTTCACCTAATCACGACACCTAAACCTCAACACGCTGGCCGTGACAGTTCTGTTCTACGGAAGACACAGAGCACTCCCCGGCTGCGGGTTTTCCCTCCGTCGTCGGCTAGACGTCTTCTGTGGCGAAAACGTCAGTCTTTTAGGGGAATTTGTTCACGGTTCGCTTCCACTTGAAGGAAGAAATTAACTTTAAATCCCTTAATAAAAGCCACATAAGTCCAGGGCTGAAGGGATGGTTGAGCCCACCTGAACCAGAGACAAATGGTCTGTTTCTGAAGCCATCGGGTCCAAAGACAGCATCTTATCGAAGATTATAGGGAATAAATTAGCGGTCACCCAGGTCTGGATTCACGGGTAGATGTGGCCCAGTATCACGTGCACAGCAGTGAAAGCTAATGTCCAGCAGAAGAATACAGTGATCCCTTGCCATTTAGCAATTTAAGTTCCGCGGTTTTAGTTATTCACTGATTATTTTTTTCAGAAATATAAAATATAATTAAAAAAATGTTTTTAAATCGCAGAAACATCACAGGATGTTGTGTGCGTTCTCTCACAGTGAAGAAATGTTGTGAGCCAGCCTGGCCCCTTTAAGAAGGTGGCCTTATGGGTAATGGTGTGGCCTTATGGGTAATGTAGTGTGTGTGTCGTGGGACGGCAGAATGAAAACGGGGTTAGATGAAAAGTGTAGTGAGCATCAACAGCAGCCCAGCGTGTATAGATTTACATTCTCTGTTAACCGACAGGAGCCCAACAATACAACCTGTGTGATGTTACAAGTTCCTGCAGTGCCAGAATAAAGTTCCCGTTCCATACAGACAAAATCAGACTTTTTCTTTTGTTGTTGTTAGCTTGTTACTCGCTAATTACGAAAAAATAGCACAAAAATAGCACAATACCAGCGGTTTCTTTACTATGGTTCAGAGACCAGAGGCTGTGAACTAAACAGAAAGACCACAGTTGAGCCTTTGTCTTGTTTCACTGCAGTGCCTTGCTGCTTTAAACATATTTTAAACACATTATTGAGGTTCGGGGGGCTCCGGCTCCAGTTTCAGATTTTGATTGTTGCGGGGGGGCGCCGGTCCCCATTAACCGCAAAAAATAAGGGATCACTGTATTATAGAGTGAAAGATTTCGGCCCCAGTGCAGAGCCCTGTGGAGCGCCATGACCCTGTGGAACAAAGGAAGTATACATTACCTGTGTCTCTTCGTAACCCTGAGGAGAAACGAAGGGATACGGGTAATGGACAGATGGAACAGAACCAGAGGCAGCTGTCGTCCAGTCCATCCATCCATCCATTGCCTGTATCCCTCCGTTCCTCTTTAGGGTTACAGTACTCTGCTGGAACCCGTTCTGGCCGTCTTTGGGAGCACGACGTCAGTAGTACCCCCTGAACAGGTCATCATTCCAGTGCAGGACCAGTTCAGTCCAGTTACGTGTGATTTGGCCCCCACTCACAAACAGCCGCCTGCCTGTGACAGTCGTTGGTCTGAGATGACTTAAAAGATGTTAAAGCCATCGGTTCCAAAGACAGCAGCTTATCTAAGATTATAGGGAATAAATTAGCAGTCACCCAGGTCTGGATTCATGCGTAGATGTGGCCCAGTACCACGTGGACAGCAGTGAATATTAGAGTGAAATGTTTCGGCCCCAGTGCAGAGCCCTGTGGAGCGCCATGAACCTGTGGAACAAAGGAATTAAAAGAAAAGACGCAATATCTCCACCTGCATTTTTATAAAAACAAGTTCATTTGCCTTCTTTAGCAACAGATGAACCCCGGGATCCCGAAGGATCCCTTCATCGCTGACGTCATCTCCTACTACGTCCGCTGCGGCCAGCAGCCCGTCTACTTCACCACCTATTTCGTCAAGGTGGGGTCACACACACCGAACACCTGCACTGTTGATCGCACCTGGAAAGCAAAGTGCAGTTTGAGGACGGGCAGTGGTTTTTAAAACGAATGTGCCATGTTTTCTGCCAGATTACGTTCACCAGCCTGGAGAGGGAGCCCGTGGAGGACGTGTTCCTGACCCACCTGGAGATGGAGTTTCCAGAATTCAGACAAATCTCTGCGTCAGTTAGAGGTGAACAGATGACCCTAACCCCTGTGGCATTTATCTTTCCTAAATATGTGCGTCTTGCGTCTGCTCAGATATGTGAGCGTGCTCCAAGCAAGGTTATTATCGTTAATGAAAACGAACGAAATAACGAAAACTAGAATTGAAAAAACATTTTCGTTAACTGAAATAAAATAAAAACAAGAGTTTTAAAAAAAAAAAAAACGTTAACTAACTGAAACTGTATTATGTGTTTTATAAAACGAACTAAAATTAACTATGATAATATCAAGAATGTCCTTCGTTTTCGTATTTATAATTTTTTTTTCTCATAAATGTTTGAAATCTATTAACTTCGCTTCGCCGTACAACAACTGCGAAAAAAAAAAAAAGTGATTAGCACTGATGGCTGCGGCAAAAGTTGGGAGAAAGCGGCACAGTCCTATTTGGGATTTCTTTGACTATGACTGTGTTAACGATAAAAATAAGTGCCTTGTTGTAGAAGCAGGTGATACAATGTGTGGAATACTTCTGAAGGAGAAAAAAACCCACGAATCTGAAAGTCCATTTGAAAAGCTCGCACAAGAAGGCTAACCAAGACTAGCTGGATAAGCTAGCCTAAGCTAGCCCACTGGAAAGAAGCTACAGCTGCAGGCCAGTCAGCGTTGGGAAGGAACGGGAGAAAACAGCAACTATAATGGACTGTTTCCACGGAGACCAGATAGCTGCTGGTCAGTAAATACGCAGGAACACCACAAGAGGGAAGATGCATTGATAAATATGTTTATTGAGACCAGAATGTAAACATGACTATGTGATTCGATAGCCTTCAAAAAGTTCAGTGCTTCACTCCAAACAAAATTACAACCCTGATTTACAAAATAAAACAAACACCGAAACTAATAAAAACTAAACTAAAACTAAGTATTTCAAAACGAAAACGAATAAAAACTAGCAAAACTGTTTTAAAAACAAATTAAAATGAACTGAATTTGAAAAACTAAACTAAAAACTAAATAAAACTAAAACTAATGGAAAATCCAAAACTATTATAACCCTGGCTCCAAGAACCCACCAACGGTGATTTTGACATCATTTGTGCAGCCATAAGTTGCACGCCGCCGTCGTCCTGCGCATCTTGTCTGTTTTCCGGTTTCGTTTCTGGTGACAACCTGCCTCTGATCCTCATGCAGAAAAACATAAGAAGACTTCTGGGGACGTATGCGGAGCCGTCGTCTCTATGAAATACAAAAAAGTGACGTTGAGCGGACGGGACATCGAGAGAGGCCTTTCAGTCAGGACGTCCGGTGCCCAGATCAACGCCATCCCCTCCAACGAAGCAGAAGGTTCAGCATTTCGTTCAACACGCCCAGAACTCAATGAGCCTTCCAGCCGTCGTCGGTGCTTAATCCCATTCTCCACATGTTTGTCATCCTTTTCTCTGGCAGATCTCAACTGTTTGACGCTGATTTTGAACGAGCCTCCGGGAAAGGCGAAGAGCAACACTGTGGTGAGTCCAGACAGCTCCAGCGGACGCATTCAAATGCCACTCAAAACTCTGGTAAATAATTTAAACTCATCGTTTCAAATCTGTGCCGTTTTCATTTTGAAAACATCAGCAGTCAAAGATTCGGACCAGCGACATGAAGATCCGTTCCTTGGAGAGGCGATCCTTCACCCTCACCCTGGACAGAGACAGACGGAGGACCTACACAGACGTGCGGAGGTAACTCAGTCAAGTCTACGTTCAACACCGTTGAATGAATGTCAGCTGGTCATTAAACGGCTGGTGACATCGGCTGTCACAATTCTTTAAATTAACTGTACTGATCATGGAGACTCTTGTTCAGTTACTCGCTTCTTTGTGTAGTAACATAGTTCAGTTGCGGGTAGGCGTGCACGATAACTATCGGGCCGATAACAGGAAATTATGACGTCATCCCGATAACTCCGATATCATGACGAATAGCCCCAATAACATATATATTTTTGTCAACACAGCAGTGCCTCGCTCCCTCTGAGCCTTGAATGACCGGAAGTGAATGTTATGATCAAGTGACGTCGGCATAATCAGAAAAACGATTCCTCAGTAAGAAAAATCAAGAATAAAACCCTCATGCCAGAAAACAACTCGTGAACTCAGTCATAATTTTAGTAGTTGCTGACTTGAATTGATATTCGCAGTATTCTGCCACATGTTACACATATAAAAGAAAAAAATAGAAAAGGCTGAAAGAACGACTAGCAAACGAGGGAACGTGGGAATTTACGTTACACCTTGAATGCAGCCTGCAGCACAACGTACTGATCACAACAAACATGGCGGCGTGGAACTTCGTTAAAGTTTCAGAAGAAGATAGTTTGGTGGTTATTTGTGACGAATCCTCCGAGGAGGGAAGCACAAGCTTTAATACGTAAAACCTGATCAGCCACCTACAACATAACAATCGCTTCCATGGAGTTTGGAAATCACGCTAACGTGAGCTAACGGAAGCTAATGCTAATGTGCGCAAGCCAGCAGCAGTCTCTCCTCTCCCTCATTTCTCTTATCTAAAGCTTCCATGAGATTAAAAAATAAAACTACTGAACCTCATTTACTTTAATTAAAGGTATTAATTTAAATGGAACCACAAGCCAAATCCTTTAAATGTTAATCTTTTTCAGTTAGTAATTCTGATGCATGTATTTCCATCAGTTCAAGGAGCCTTTATTTTTTATATCAGTCAGTAATGAACCTTATTTAAGTTAATGTGAGATATCAAATAGGTTTGTTTGATAGCTTTATGAAAATGTTTGAGAGGCTTGCCAATAGTTTTTCAATGGAAAAAAAAAAAAATCTGTTCATTTAAAAAGTCAAAACTATTTTTGATTTTGTTCATAGTATTGATGTAATGATCTTAGGTATATGTGTGTGTGTTATCGGTATCGGCCTTTAGGAGGTGAAAGTTATCGATTATCGGTATCAGTATTAAAAAACAGTTTTCGTGCATCCCTAGTTGGGGGGTTTCCGGCAGTTTGTATTAAATGTGGTATTAGGACAACACGAATGCACAGTTCATTGAGAGCTCGTGAAGCCTCGACCCCCCCAGACTGACATTTGTGTTGAACGTCTCGGTTTCAGCATCGAGGTCTGCCCTTGTCTGGACCCTGGCTGCGTCCAGAAGACCATGAGGTCCAAACTCAACGTGGGAGAGGACAAAGAGGCCGGGCTGAGCAAGTACATGAGCAAAGCGCTTCCTCTGCCGATCAACACGTTCGCCGGGATCATCAACTGACGTGGCGAAGGTGCTACGGCACGGGAAGTAAGGCCACTTGGAAGGAACCGTGAAGGAACCGCCCTCGAGTCTGAACGAACTGCCCCCTGAAACCGGTCTGCACCGGCTGACGTGGACGGAAAGAGACGCTGACCCAGGCGGAGCGTCACACAGTGCTGGATGGAGCAGGACGTCTTATCAGGCTGCAGGACACGACCGAACTCAAAACGTGAATGATGACCTGCTGTGCATACTTTAATAATGAGTCATTGCAAAGACACAAATAACGCTGAAGAACAACGCTGCCGTTGACGCTGGGAAGACTATGCACTGGGCACTTTCCTTCAACCCCCCCCCCCCCCCCCCCCCCCCGTTGGGAGAGACTGCCAGTCAGGATCGCCACGTCGGTTTCCCAGCACGGCACTGCATCTGATTAGTGTTTTCCACTTCACCTGTCCGTCGTTAATCATGTGTAATTATGTGATGATATGTTTGACCAACGGCTCGGCTGCATTACCTAATGAAGAGTTGATTGTAACGATTGCTTTATAGACACACTACCTTCTACTGCCTCACACACACACACAAGTACGCAGACTCACCCTGAACTGTCATCTGCTGACATGTTAGTTTTTAAACGACGACGGCGAAGATCCACCGTTGCTTGATCGCTCAGATAACTCGTCACTCCTGCACCTGTCATGGTAAGCTATTGTTCAGGCGCGAATGCTCGAGGTCACCCTTCAGGTTTTTTGCTTCTGGACTATTCGAAACATTCGCCGGAAGCACACTATGTACTTTAGAAAAACTCGGAACCATGTGCAATGTGGGGGAATTTAAACAATCCTTTTGTCGCAGATACGGAAAGTGGCGGTCGAAGGCCGTACATACCAAGAACTGTAACTGTAAAAAGAGTCTTTACCGCAACTCTGACGACAGACGACTTTCACAGTGATTTTCAAGTGACACTGAAAGAGAGTCACGCTCAGATGGCACATAATACGGCTTTTGTAACTGTGAAGATTCAAACATGTCTTAAACTGTCATAGCGCTCACAGAGTTACTTCTCGGGGGAGCGCCGATTGCTCTGGTCACGCCCCCGTCCCCCCCGCCAGCTGCCTCCGTTGCCAGTGACATGTCCGATTGGTTCAGGAGGGGAGCCATTGAGAGCGGAGCTAGTGAGGGAGCTGGGGGGGGGGGGTCCTCACTGCGGCACACAGGAAGTAGAAGATTTAGGCTGTACGATGGAACAAATGGAACAGAAACTAAGGCAGCTGTCGTCCAGTCCATCCATCTGTCCATTACCTGTATCCCTTTATCCATTACCTGTATCCCTTCGTAACCCTGAAGAGAAACGAAGGGATACAGGTAATGGACAGATGGAACAGAACCTAAGGCAGCTGTCATCCAGTCCATCCATCTGTCCATTGCCTGTATCCCTTCGTCCACTACCTGTATCCGTTCATCCATTGCCTGTATCCCTTCGTCCACTACCTGTATCCGTTCATCCATTGCCTGTATCCCTTCGTCCATTGCCTGTATCCCTTCATCCATTAACTGTATCCCTTTGTAACCCTGAGGAGAAACGAAGAGATGCAGGTAATGGACAGATGAAACAGAACCACAGGAAGCTGTCGTCCAGTTCATCCATCCGTCCATTGCCTGTATCCCTTCGTTTCTCCTCAGGGTTACGGTACTCTGCTGGAACCCGTTCTGGCCGTCTTTGGGAGCATGACGTCCGTACGCCCTGAACAGGTCATCATTCCAGCGCGGGACCAGTTCAGTCCAGTTACGTGTGATTCAGCCCCCACTCATGAACAGCCCACCTGCCTGTGACGGTCGTTGGTCTGAGATGACTTAAAAAATGTTAAAGCCATCGGGTCCAAAGACAGCAGCTTATCTAAGATTATAGGGAATAAATTAGTGGTCTGGATTCATGCGTAGATGTGGCCCAGTATCACGTGCACAGCAGTGAAAGCTCATGTCACATCATTAACACTGGCGCTTGATAGTAGAATCCAACAGAAGAACATTATAGAATGAAATGTTTCGGCCCCAGGGCAGAGCCCTGTGGAGCGCCATGACCCTGTGGAACAAAGGAAGTAAGAGAAAAAACGCAATATCTCCTCCTGCATTTTCATAAAAACAAGTTCATTTGCCTTCTTTAGCAACAGATGAACCCCGGGATCATGAAGCATCCCTTCATCGCTGACGTCATCTCCTACTACAACGACCAAAAGCAAACCATAAAAGTCGTCAGCTCCTGAAGGCTCGTCTGAATACTGTACATATAAAATATAACGCACTACCAAGCAGTCTGTGCCACTGACAGTCTCCCGGATGTTCCTCACACCTCTTTGTGGACTTTCCTGAACCCCCACGAGTCTTCTCAACTTGGCACAAGTTGGTCCATTTTGGATCCTGGATGCAGCAGGAGGGTGCAGGTTACGACCATCGCGCCCGGATCTTTGCAGTTATAGAGCTCGTTTAGTCTCGTTGGACTTGCAGATCCTCAGATTGTCTTCTGAGTTTTCTGAGCTGAATGATTTATGATGTCAGAGACGAACAGCTCAAATTGTTGACATGGTTATGTTTAAGTTGACTCGTTTTGAGGAATGGAGCAGCTGTGGAACAAGGCGTTTCCTTTCTCTAATTCTGTATCTGGTGCAATGATGTAAAGTTCTACAGTTTCCTTCAAGTCTCACAGGGCTGCTCGATACCTGACACGACTTATTCGTGGAAAACATTGACTTCCTGGATTGTGTCCTTTGCACGCGCCCGCGAGCGGCCTGTTTTGATTTGCTTCTGATTGACATCTGCCTGCAGAAAACCGCAGGAACTGGATGTGGTGTGTTGCTGGGTGCACGATTTAAAAACAGTCGCTGGAGTGTGTGCACCTGCCAGGGCGAAGTTACGAGTTCGAAACTCATGACGTATTTTGCACTTTGCCTTCTCTTCCCCCCCCCCCCCCCCCCCCCATTTGGATGTCAAATGTAAATGATGATTTCACAGCTTTAATATGTGATCTTGTAAATAAATAATTTGGTTTTGTAAAACAGCACCGGTGTTTGGGGGGAAACTTCTTGTGGCTGCAGTTGCGCTGCTCGGCCACCAGATGGTGCTGTTCAGCTGCATTCCTGCATCACACACACACATGCAACCGCACACACCGGCAGGAACCGCTGGAGCATCTCGCTGTCTTCGCCTCGGCAGGTCGATGACTGACTGCCGATGACTCACTGAAACACGGCAGCGCACGGACACGGCGAGACCCCCTTCCCCCGCCGCCACATCTCTGCCGCTTCCCAGCGCCCACAACCGACCGGAGAGCAGCTCGGCACCGATGGAGAGGCAGCAAGGACCTTCTCAGTATGGTTCACTGGAGCACACTGAGCGGAGCAGAGATGCCGACAAACCAGGTTTTCTTTCAAACACTATCATTATTATCATTATTATCATTATCATGATCATCATCGGTCCCTTCAGGGAACAGTGACCTCCGCGTTCACGTGTGAAGCGCCTCTTCTCGTTACCATAACACCAGATGAGGTCCGCTCTGTCTTCTGGATTTAAGAAGGTGTTCTGCACATTTATTTAACAGCTGGGGTTTGTCCTTTCCATAGTTGGACTGTTTCATGGTTGGTAGCTGGTGTGAGGCAGCGGCTCTATAAATGTCAGGAATCCACAGGTGTCTCTCGTGTCCAGGTGTCCTCGTTATCCAGCTGTTCGGCTAACGATTGAAGAGCCACACTTTGGACCAATTAGTCAGAAGTCGATGAAAATGTCACGTTGTCTGTGGTTGTTGGCTGTCCTTTAAAGATTCCCACCTGACAATGACGTGAGCTCGTTTTAAATTATATATCTCAGCAGCTGCGAGGTTTATTTCAGCTATTCTAGCAGCGAAATAAAGGTAGAACACGTGGGACTGCAGCAGAAGCGCAAAAATAAACTGTGCACATGTAGGGGTGAGTATTGGCAGGGACCTCGCAATACGATATGTATCATGATACCTGGATCATGATACGATATTATCACAATATCGTGATATCACGATATATTGCGATATTGTACCCAGTTAATATCAAAATTAAAAGTAGAGATGAAAAATCAAGTTGCTGTATATGTTCATCAGATGATATTGATCATTCAGAGGACAAATTGAGTCAAAACTATTTGCTTCAAAACAACCTATTTATTGTTTATTATTAGTGTTTTTGAAAAAATCGATATTAGGAGCTGAAAAATCGATATTATATTGGGCGGCCAAAAATCGCGATATATTGCCAAAATAGATTTTTTTTTTTTTTTTTTTTTAAATAAATGATGAGCAAAAAGACAGTTTACCTCCATCTGGAACAATGTCCCTGTTCTGGAGCTCGTGTCTCTTTGGACTCGTGCCAGGACGCCTCACCGTTCCTGACGCCATGACCGATGATCCCGCTGGGCAGCTTTCAGAGAGGTTTCTGAAGAGGAATGTTGAGACAGGCGATCTCCAACCACACTGAAGTGGGGAAATGGTCACCTAATTAGTCCAAAAATAATAATATGGTGAGACTGCAAATGGCCTGAGGAAGATACTCTGAAAAAAATCAACCCTGAACTGGGCTTTATTTTCTGTGACTCTTTAAAGATATGCCTGAAAAAAGAAAAGCAGAAAAACATTACCGTTGATGAACTTTCCAAACAGGCCATTTTGGTGTTTCTAATTAGAGATGAGCGATTTTATCGATTCTGCGATATATATCGATATTTTATTGAGTATCGAGTGTCGATATTCTACGCTTCTTTCAAACCTCCGTGTCCCACCTTTAAAAGCTCGCAAGCAACAATTTGCACTGTTTGAATAAATGAAACTATTTTTCTCAACAAATCTTTTATTTATTTTGTCCAGCATTTGCAAGCAGCCTGTCAGCCATATAATGTGTAATTGATGCTTTCAGTTCAATAAATTCAAATAAAGTCATTGGAACACTCACAAGATGTCACCAAAATCACTTTGTCCCTTTAAAATCTTCCGGAAAATGGTGTAAATGTATCTTAAGATGAATATTGATATATATCCCGTGAGCCGAATATCGTGTATCGTATCGCGAGATTAGTGTATCGCTACAGCCTAACTAATGATATAAAACAACTTTATATGTGGATAAATGTATCAGTTCCTTTCATATATAGATGTTCTGGGTTTGGGTATCGGCGCCCCGTCCTTGTGAAACAGTCGCTCAGATCTGGGTGATTGACACCTCTGTAGCATCACGCTTTACCGTAGCTGATTGTTCTTATAATCGGAGCTGCCTCCCTTGACAGCGCTGACGGGGTTTTGCCAGAAAGCCATGAGCGAGCCAGGCGACCTTGCAGAATCTCAATTTCCCCTTCATCCTTTGTTCATCTTTGCCTTTCCCTCCCGTTTCCACCCTTTTCTCACTTCCTGTGATAAGAGCTGAGCTCGTCGTGTCTTCTGTGAAAAGAGGAGCGCTGCATCGACGGGACGGAGAGATGGGGATCGTTTCAGACGGGTCTGGTGATGAGTCATAACTGCTCAGTGGCGGTGTAACCTGTTCTCCAGAGCCTCTGCAGTGCGAGCATGCCGTCTCCAACGCTGAACCAGAGCGTGATACGTGCAGTGACAGACAACCCTGTTCTCTTCCAGCATCTGTTATCGCAGCGTTTCATGCAGTGTGTGAGATCTGACAGCATAATGACTGACTGTCGGCGCGCCTTGAAAGGAAACCTTGCATATTCTCTGACACACACAGGTATCCATCATGTTTGTTTTGGTGCTGAGACGTCTTTCATGCGTCTTTCATGTGTCACCACAATTTCAACCCGGTGCATTTTATTTATACAAAGAAAGGAGGGAGAAAAAAACAATGCAATGCTTTATTTTCTCATGTGTACTGTAGAAACGTTCATGTTTACCTGCATTTGTGCATCTGTGTGTGTGTGTGTGTGTTCTTGCTCTTGTGTCCTTGTGAGGACCTCACTTGGTGCAATCATTAACCTTGTGGGGACCACAGGCGGCATAAAAAAGAACTGGACAAACCCTCCTGATGTCACCCAGAGGTTTCCTGAAGAGTGCAGCTTAAGCCAAGCTTTCGTTGGGGGTCTATACACGAGCTGTTGCTACCAAAACAGCATCTGAATCTACTTTGACTGTAGCTGAAATCAGAGGGGCGCCAGAGCTCCCAGTTAACTGGCCCATGACCCTCTTCCACCAGGCTAGCCAAAGGTCAACCTTGGTTCTGCACTTAGGATCCTCAGCCCCAGCAGAGGGCTTGGTGCTGGGCTGCTGTCCATCCAGCTGACTGTGCTCAGGTGAGCAGCAGCTAGCAGCCTCCCACCAGGGGCAAAGGTTGCTGCTGCTTGGCTAAGCTCCACCCCCAGACCCTTGCAGCCCAACCCAGAGCCAGCTGCAACGGCCCTGTTGGTGCCGGCGCGCCTTGAAAGGAAACCTTGCATATTCTCTGACACACAGGTATTCATCATGTTTGTTTTGGTGCTGAGACGTCTTTCATGCGTTTTTCATGTGTCACCACAATTTCAACCTGGTGCTTTTTATTTATAAAAAGAAAGGAGGGAAAAAAAACAATGCAATGATTTATTTTCTCATATGTACTGTAGAAATGTTCATATTTACCTGCATTTGTGCACCTGGCGTGTTTTCTTGCTCTTGCATCCTTGTGAGGACGTCATTTGGTGCAATCACTAACCTTGTGGGAACCACAGATGGCATAAAAAAAAGAACTGGACAAACCATCCCAATGCCACCCAGAGGTTTCCTGAAAAGTGCAGTTGAAGCCAAGTTTTCATTGGGGGGTCTAAACATTAGCTGTTGCTATGCTGAAATCAGAGGGGCTCCAGAGCTCCCAGTTAACTGCCCCATGACCCTCTTCCACCAGGCTAGCCAGGGGTCAACCTTGGTTCTGCACTCAGGATCCTCGGCCCCAGCAGAGGGCTTGGTGCTGGGCTGCTGTCCATCCAGCTGGCTGTGCAGCTGGATGGACAGTCCAGCTGCACAGCAGCTAGCAGCAGCTAGCAGCCTCCCACCAGGGCCAAAGGTTGCTGCTGCTATGCTAAGCTTCACCTCCAGATCCTTGCAGCCCAACTCAGAGCCAGATGCAATGGCTCTGTAGGTGCAGTTAACGGCACAGCCATCCGTGTCACCTTTTCACTCTCACGCCGATGACAGTCAGAAATATGCTCTGCTGCTGCGGCACCCAGACTCTGGAACGCTTTACCTTTACCTGTCCATTTCTAAAACTCATCTTAAACCCGTTTTAACGTGGGGTGTGTCAGTGGAGACGGACTCATGTTTGGATTCAGCCCCTGCTGGTCATTCCAGGAACTGCACATTTTTTTTCCACTTCCAGGTTGGGGAACATGCTTTTTTTTTTTTTTTACAGTACTGGAATAAAGTGTAATTGCAAATATACTCCAGTAGGTGGCAGTGGCGCTCTCAATGTTAGAGTGTGCGCAGGGAGCATTAGTTATACTGAAATGTTTTCTTTTTCCTAGGGAGGGGATGTGGGGGGAGGGGATGTGGGGGAGGCAGCAGAAAATAATTGAGAACCACTAGATTAGAGTAAATGATTAGAGAAAATGAATGGAAGTCAATGAATGTCCTCATAGCTGTACAAAGTTGCATGCATGTGTGTATAAGCTCTCAAGCAGAAACAGTTTATTTTTCATAACTGGCCCCCTTTAAGGTTTCCAACCTCCAGCTCAGTGGTGAAAAAAAAAGTTTCTATTCAGTTGAAAAGTGAAGTGGCGTTTTTATAGAAGACGAGCTGATTCCTGCGGCTTCAGCTTGATCATCGCCTCTTGACTCTGACTGTGACCTCATTTTAAAATCCAACTCCCATCAGCAACGTGCATGGCAAGAGCTTAACCGCTCGTTTAAAACTGGAGAACACAAAACCAAATGATATGATTGGTTTCAAGAAGGAATGTGTAATATTATGAGCCCTTTGTGAGAAAGCGAGAAGTCTGATTTTATTTTTGTAATCACATCAACAGGTGTCGCGGCTGCCTTGACGACTCTCTGACGTCAGTCGGATTTGTCGGAGCAACGGTGTGCCTGTGCTTCTTTGTCTTACAATCTCTGTAATCTCTGTGTTGTGCTGCATCTGTAACTACCAAACAAGCATCATGAACCTCCTCAGAGCTCCCACTGCCAGCCTCGAGCCATTCAGGATTCTTCCACACCGCAGTCCGGCCTCTTTTCATGTTTCATGATGTCCTCACTTATCCTTGAAGCTCAAATGCCTCAAAGCTTGTGTCCATCCTGGAAGCCTCTGAGCCCAGAGACGTCGCCACCACCTCTGGACAGGGTTAAAAGTAGAGCAGAGTAAAGCGCTACCTCCCCCCCCCCCCCCCCCCCCCCCCCCCCCCCATTTATAAAAAAAAAACTCTTTCATTCCACGTGCCATCGACCTTTTTTAATATGAACAGAAAATAGGGACGTCAGCTGGTTTTAATGTGTACTGTGCTAGCATGTGTGTATTTTACGGGTTCTTTATGTCATGTTGGAGCGTGGAAAAGACGAGCGATGTCAGCTGCAAACACCATTTCCCCTCGAAGACAAATAAACCAGGGCTGTCAGTCGATTACATTTTTTTAATCGCGATTAATCTAAAGATTTTCGTAGTTAACTCATGATTAATCGCGATTAATCGCACAAATAATTTTTTTAATGTTCTGTTTATCCATCCATCCATCCATTATCTATGCCATTGTGTCTTATACAGGCTCACGGGGATCTGCTTTATTTTTTTTGATCGCGATTAAACGAAAGATTTTCATAGTTAACTCATGATTAATCGCGATTAATCGCACAAATAATTTTTTTTAATGTTCTGTTTATCCATCCATCCATCCATCCATTATCTATACCACTGTGTCTTATACAGGCTCACGGGGATCTGCTTTATTTTTTTTGATCGCGATTAATCGAAAGATTTTCATAGTTAACTCATGATTAATCGCGATTAATCGCACAAATAATTTTTTTTAATGTTCTGTTATCCATCCATCCATCCATTATCTATACCACTGTGTCTTATACAGGCTCACGGGGATCTGCTTTATTTTTTTTGATTGCGATTAATCGAAAGATTTTCGTAGTTGACTCGTGATTAATCGCGATTAATCACACAAATAATTTTTTTAATGTTCTGTTTATCCATCCATCCATCCATCCATCATCTATACCCGTTTTGTCCTATACAGGCTCACGGGGATCTAACGTACGCGTTAACTTTGACAGCCCTAAAATAAACGTATCACATTGTCTCGAGACTATCAAGGCGTCCTGGAGTGAAGCACACGGCCAATTGTCGGGAGGCTCAGATTCCGTCACAGGTCAAGGGTTCTCCAACAGGATAAAGACCCAGAAACACTCAACTAAAACCACTTGAAACAAAAATGCCGCACAATTCTCTGAGTCCTGATCACAGTCCTGAAAGTCACTGGGAAAAGCGTGAAAACTGCCATTTTCAGAGGACATCTGGTCCATGTAGGGTCCATGTAAGGTCCATGTAGGTTACATGTAGGGTCCATGTAGGGTCCATGTAGAGTTCATGTAGGGTCAGTGTAGGGTCCATGTAGGGTTCATATAGGGCCCATGTAGGGTGCATATAGGGTTCATGTAGGGTCCATGCAGGGTTCATGTAGGGTCCATGTAGGGTCCATGTAGGGTCCATGTAGGGTCCATGCAGGGTTCATGTAGGGTTCTGGTAGGGTCCTGGTAGGGTCCATGTAGGATTCGTGTAAGGTTCATGTAGGGTCCATGTAGGGTCCATGCAGGGTTCATGTAGGGTCCATGCGGGGTCCATGTAGGGTCCATGTAGGGTCCATGTAAGGTCCATGTAGGGTCCATGCAGGGTCCATGTAGGGTCCATGCAGGGTCCATGTAGGGTGCATGCAGGGTCCATGTAGGGTCCATGCAGGGTTCATGTAGGGCCCGTGTAGGGTCCATGTAGGGTCCATGTAGGGTCCGTGTAGTGTCCATGTAGGGTTCATGTAGGGTCTATGTAGGGTCCATGTAGGGTCCGTGTAAGGCCCGTGTAGGGTCCATGCAGGGCCTATGTAGGGTCCATGTAGGGCCCATGTAGGGTCCATGTAGGGTCTATGTAGGGTCCATGTAGGGTCCATGCAGGGCCCATGTAGGGTCCATGTAGGGCCCATGTAGGGTCCATGCAGGGCCCATGTAGGGTCCATGTAGGGTCCATGTAGGGTCCATTCAGGGCCCATGTAGGGTCCATGTAGGGCCCGTGTAGGGTCCATGCAGAGTCCATGTAGGGTCCATGTAGGGTCCATGTAGTGTCCACGTAGGGTCCGTGTAGTGTCCATGTAGGGTTCATGTAGGGTCTATGTAGGGTCCATGTAAGGTCTATGTAGGGTCCATGTAAGGTCCATGTTGGGTTCATGTAGGGTCCATGTAGGGTCCATGTAGGGTCTATGTAGGGTCCATGTAGGGTCCATGTAGGGTCCATGTAGGGTCCATGTAGGGTTCATGTAGGGTCTATGTAGGGTCCATGTAAGGTCCATGTAGGGTCCATGTAAGGTTCATGTAAGGCCCATGTAGGGTCTATGTAGGGTCCATGTAGGGGCCCATGTAGGGTCCATGTAGGGTCTATGTAGGGTTCATGTAGGGTCTATGTAGGGTCTATGTAGGGTCCATGTAGGGTCCATGTAGAGTCCATGTAGAGTCCATGTAGGGTTCATGTAGAGTCCATGTAGGGTCCATGTAGGGTCCATGTAGGGGCCCATGTAGGGTCCATGTAGGGTCCATGTAGGGGCCCATGTAGGGTCCATGTAGGGTTCATGTAGGGTCTATGTAGGGTCTATGTAGGGGCCCATGTAGGGGCCCATGTAGGGTCCATGTAGGGTCCATGTAGAGTCCATGTAGGGTTCATGTAGGGTCCATGTAGGGGCCCATGTAGGGTTCATGTAGGGTCCATGTAGGGTTCATGTAGGGTCCATGTAGCCCCCCCCGTCGTGAACGCTCCTATAACCCAAGAATCGACCTTTAAAGCTGCCCTTGTCCTTCTCTCCATCAGAGGATGAGGTGGTGTCCATGGCCGACTCCACCGTGACCGTGGACGACATCGAGGAGGAACTCTTCAAGATTGAGAGAATCCGGGACAGCCTGGTCAGGAGGGAGTCGGAGCTCAGATACATGTGAGTCGTTTAGTGTCACCTGGTGTTGTAACCGACTGACGACGGGGTAAAGATCCACCGCTAAAAGTGTCTTACGAGTTTGCCGTCAGGAAAAGTTGACAGACTGTGTAAACTGTGCAAACAAAAACCAGATGTAATAATTGGAAACAGAAGATTGAAACACATCAAAATGTTTAAACAAGACAGTATAAAATATTGAAAACAAATTCAGTCCCGTGGCCTGTTTGCTGAAATTGAAATATTAAAAAAAAGGCATTTTTTTGTTTTTTGTTAGATTAAAAAACAGAAAAAAAAAATAGTCACTTTTTAACTTTATAAAAATTTTGATTGACAATTGAAAATGGAAAAAAAAAAAACAAATGATACACAGATAATTACAAATTGGTAAAGTTACAGAACTTCAACATGGACATTTTCATTTTAAAGTTCTCCCAGACGGAGGATTCAACAGAAACAAGGTTATTTGTAACAACTGACTAGTTGAACTCCCCGTTAAAAGTTTCTGCTGTTACCTCAGAAATTACCTGTTTTAATGTTCTGATTGTGGCTCAGGATTTTATTTGTAGACTTTTTTTATTTGTCATAAAAAAACGGGATTACATTTTTGCCCTGGCAGTAGCAATAAGCTTTATTTTATTTTACATTTTTTAAGATGAGATTTACACTAAATATGTGTTACTGACAAGTGCTGATGTTAAAAGTGTTTGAACAACAAATGTTATGACACTTTAGTTCATATAGCAGCAGAACATTTAAATAAAAGTGACCTTTACACTACTTTTGAATTCATTGTTTGATTTTCTGTATACAATGCGATTAATCGTGATTAATCAGGGAACTAATGCGATTAATCTTGATGAATCAGGGAAATCATGTGATTAATCGCAATTAAAAGTTTTAATCGTTGCCCAGCTCTAATAAAAACAAATCCCACCTCCTTTAGTCCAGGATCCGGTATAAAAACCACACAGCTGTCCGTGGCACTATCTCGTCTGGAGGCATCACTGAGGTCACCAAACCCAGTTAGAAATGTAATAAATGTAGTAAAAATGTTCCTCTAGGTGTCCCAACATTTTTTTTTTTAGATGAATCACTGCCAGCAAATTTAAGACGCTGATGTTTTAAATGAAATGGTGAAAATCTCAGGATCGAGTCAGTTTCGTGGATGAATTGAGATAAATTGATAAGTGAATCAAAAACGGATAAATGTTCTGATTGACTCAATGAGTCAATCAGAGACTCATTGAATTAACACATTAACACAACACGCAGACCTCCGCCAAGCACAACAATTCCCCCATACAGCGATTTACAGCTTGCGATAAAATCCGCGTTCTGGATCAGATCCGGATCAGCTTTTGAAATTGATAGAGGTTCCCATTGCAAATCCTTAAGTCAAATGTCATGAGTTTTGGGCAATAATTAACGGAGATATTGAGAAACAAAATTTTCGGCCCCATTGACCGCAATGTTTTCGAAAATTTGAAAGCGATCCAGAATCCAGGATTTCTTCCGGATCACACCCAAAATGAAACCAGTTCTTCCTTTTCACATTTCTGACAAATCCTGAAAATTTCATCAAAATCCATCCTTAACTTTTTTAGTTATCTTGAACACAGACAGGCAAAAACAAAACCTCCTTGGTGGAGGTAAAGATCACTTTTGCTCAGACATTTGCACGTTTCCAGTAATTCTGCATCAGAAACGCGTCTTCAGGCACGATTCTCTCCGCTCGTTTCTCTCTATCACACTCCACATCTATAATTTCAACGACTCCATCGTTGCTGCAGCCGAGCAGGATAATCCATGGATATTTATTCATGTGCTCCTGACGGATGAGCTGTAGCGCCGCTCAGATGTTATCGGCGGGCGGAAGGATGAGAGGGAGGGGCCTCTGAGCAGGAGTCAGGCACACGAGGCGGGAAATAAATGAATGGCGGGGGTGGGGGGGTGGGGAGACTGAAGCAGCTTTGTTTCCGGCAGGACACAACCCAGGGCCCGCTTCATGAGGTTTCAGGATAAATGCAACCTCGGCCTAAAATTTAAACTCCACGCAAGTTAAGGAACGCCAGATGATCGCATGTAGGGGGCGCTCATGGAGCTCAGTAACTGGCGTGAACCCAAACAGGGTAACCACCACGTCAGGAGACGTGAAGGGGCGGAGCCATGTGATCTCGAAACCTTTGGATAAACTAATGATGCCGACGAATCCAGCCTAGAAGGCGGCGCTGGCAAGCGCTCCACTTTTGGTCCCGAGGTTGAAAGAGGTCCCGACAATCAGCTCGGGAAAAGCCTTTGTAGCTCTTCCCTGATTGGCGGGCAGCAGCACTTGCTCCTGACGTAGCTCCGCCTCCTACTCATCCTCTTAATTACTTTTCCACTTGTTTTTTTTTTTTCCTGCCACTAACGTTCGTCCTTTTCACAATCCTTCGTAAAGTTGTTTTCAGTGCCAGCAGATCTTTTCAGAGCTGATATTTTAGCTCTCAATCTGCTCGCCGGTCCACTGATTTCCATTCTTGTTTTTTTTCTGAGCTGTGATGTGCATGATAATTAGGAACAACCTCTTGGGATTTCTTTTTTTTTTTTTTTTCAGTAAAATCACAAGGCTGGATGAGACTCGCACGCCGATGTTAATTGATTAAAAAATGGCGTGGATCCTGACGTGCATGTGTGTGTTTCTCTTCCTTCATGCCGGAGCAGGATGGACGACATCCAGCTGTGCAAAGAGATCACTCGTCTGAAGAAGGAGCTCCACAAGTTGGTGTCTGTGCCAGGTAGGAGTCTTTACAGGCCATGAAACCGACGCCAGAGGCAGAGTCTTTTAACTGACTTTTATTTTTTTGCACATCTTAATTATAACTATACATTTGTACCCTGTGCACGGACTTTTTTTGACCTTGACTTATAGGCCCCAATCGTACGCCTCCAGCTAGCTGCTAGCCGCAAATTGCAGGTTTAGGAACCTCTGCTAACCGCTAATGCAATCTTCCACTTCCCCTAAAGCCGCTACCCATTATGCCGACTCACTTTGTAGTTGTGGCAATGGGCGTGTCTTTTGCGCTTCCTGCAAACTCGGTATCTACCTGCGGGTAGACCACCCGCTACCCTAAACCCTAGATCACAAGTTTAAGGTTTGGGGTAGCGAGTTTAGGATAGCGGGTGGTCTACCCTAAACCTTAAACTTGCGATCGCGGGTTTATGGTAGCGGGTCGTCTACCGCAAACTCCACCCGCTATCGCTTTTCGCAAACTCGGTATCTTGCGATCGCGGGTTTAAACCTGCTACCCTAAACCCTAAACTTGTGACCTAGGGTTTATCCTAAACCCGCGATCGCAAGATACCGAGTTTGCAGAAAGCGGTAGCGGGTGGAGTCTAGTTCAGGATTTAGGATTTAGGATATAGGATTTAGGATTTAGGCTATCCTAAACCCGCGAATCGCAAAATACTGAGTTTGCGGAAAGCGCAACTTGCATGTCAGCGTGTAAAAGAGCGCGTCCAAAAGGCACTCAGTATCTTGCGACCGCTACCTTAAACCCGCTACCCTAAACCTTAAACTTGCAATCGCGGGTTTATGGTAGCGGGTGGTCTACCGCAAACACCACCCGCTACCGCTTTCCGCAAACTCGGTATCTTGCGATCGCGGGTTTAAACCTGGTACCCTAAACCCTAAACTTGTGATCTAGGGTTTATCCTAAACCCGCGATCGCAAGATACCGAGTTTGCAGAAAGCAGTAGCGGGTGGAGTCTAGTTCAGGATTTAGGATTTAGGATATAGGATTTAGGATTTAGGCTATCCTAAACCCACGATCGAAGATACTGAGTTTGCGGAAAGCGGTAGTGGGTGGAGTTTGCGGTAGACCACCCGCTACTATAAACCCGCGATCGCAAGTTTAGGGTTTAGGGTAGCGGGTTTAGGGTAGCGGTCGCAGGATACTGAGTTTGAGGAAAGCGCAACTTGCATGTCGGCATGTAAAAGAGCGCGTCCAAAAGGCACTCAGTATCTTGCGACCGCTACCCTAAACCTTAAACTTGCGATCGTGGGTTTATGGTAGCGGGTGGTCTACCACAAACCCGCTACCGCTTTCCGCAAACTCGGTATCTTGCGATCGCGGGTTTAAACCTGCTACCCTAAACCCTAAACTTGTGATCTAGGGTTTATCCTAAACCCGCGATCGCAAGATACCGAGTTTGCAAAAAGCAGTAGCGGGTGGAGTCTAGTTCAGGATTCAGGATTTAGGATATAGGTTTTAGGATTTAGGCTATCCTAAACCCACAATCGCAAAATACTGAGTGTGCTAATAGTTGTAGTAGCTCAGACTAGAGTAGCTCGTCTTAATCATAATTTCGTCATAGCTATGCTGCTATAGGCCGACGCTGCAGGGGGACGCCACCGTGATCTGCTGGAGGCATTAACGTGGCGTTCCTCTCCAGATAATGACAAGTCCAGCGAGGATCGGCAGAAGGAAGGGGAGCTGCTGCAGCAGCTCCACAAGCTGGTGGAGACCAGAGACTTCCTGGTGGACGACGTGGAGTTCGAACGACTCAGGTCTGTCTCGAAACCTTGGCTTTAATCGCCCGGGTCCGCTATCGTCTGAGTTCATGAGCTGTCGGATAATCGTTAAAACTCTCCCAACATTTGGAAATGTCTTTCTCCGTTGTTGTTGCAGGGAAAAAGAAGAGGATAAGGAGATGGCAGATTTCCTCAATGCCAAACTTCCCAGAAGTGCGAAGAAGACAGGTGATCAATTTTTTAAAAATATATTTTCCCCTGAAGGCGAGAAAAAGTGTCCAAACTCTGGTTTTCTGTGTTAAGTTGCCATAAAATCTGATTTGATCTTTATCTAAGTCACAAAAACAGACAAACCCAGTGAGGGCGGCAAAACGGTCTTCAGCTCTTTGCTTCAACGAAAGCTTGTCGGATCCAGTCGTTTGCACACCTAAAGTCCAGCTAATGAGAGGAGTTTGGATGTTCAGAAGCCTCAGAAGCAACAGCAAACCAGTCCTTACCAGAAGATCTCACACCACCAAAAGTGGCTGATCTGCAGTGTCTGAACTTACCCAGGTCAACGCGCTCGATGGACTCTGCTGGACGGGCCGGGACTTGCACCCAGTTGCAACCAGGGGACAGGGTCCGTACGTTCCTGGCTCGGTCCAGATCAACTACATCCTGGCCTGATGTTGTTGGAGAGATTCCCTGCAGCCTCAAAGATGGGATTGACCCTTCCGAGCGGCATGAGAAACAACGAGGATGCTTCGGGGAGAAGAGCAGCACTTATTCGGGCCAACGCTGGACGGGACGGAGAAACACCTTCATCGGACCGAAGTGACCCTGAACCCCACGGAGAAGCTCAGGAACGACCTCCAGACGTCCTACAAATGAGCGTCATGCAGCTCTGATCCCGAGATGATCAAAGTGCTTCTCGAAGTCGAGGTGCAACCAGCGATTAAATCCAAGAACTCGGCCGTCATCAGCCGAAGCAGATTTTGTTTGTCTGTTTCTGCAACTCAGATGAAGATCAGATCATTCATGAAGAAAACCAGCTGATTCCAAGGGGTTCATGTACAAGAAAAACAGCCTTCTGTTGTAAAAAAAAAAAAAACTAGGGCTGGGCAAGTTAACGTGTTATTATCACATTAACTCATTAATTTATTAACGCCGACATTTATTTTATTGCGCGTCAACGCATGTTGCTCACATGCTTTTATTTTGAAAAGTCTGTTACTGGCTGCTGCGGAACCAGAAGATGATTGGCAGGTAAACATGCGGAAAAGCTAAAACAGACATAGAGAACGGTAAAAATCCATGAACTTTACAGTTCAGGTAGCAACTCAGGTAGCAATATTAACAATAATAGAATTTGGACTGCAACAAAACTTTGGTGTCATTCCTCCATGTTCCATCAGATCTGCTCCATGTGTTCACTGTCCTGCTGTTCTCTAGCTGGTTACTGCAGTGCGGCTCCATCTAGTGGCACAGATGTGTAATGACAACAGAAAGTCCAGTCCTCCATTATAAAACTAATTCAGTTCTGTGGCCCGTTTTTTAATTTCGTATTTTTGATCCAAGTCTAAAATTGGAATATTGAAAAAAAAACAGGCATTTTTTTTCGTTTTTTTTTTTTTTTTGTGTTAGATTAAATAACGAAAAATGGAATAAAATGTCACTTTTTTTTTTTTTTTTGTATTTTTGATTGACAATTGAGAATGGAAAGAATGAATGATCCATGGATTGGTAAAGTTACTGAACTTTAACATGGACATTTTCGTTTTAAAGTTCTCCCAGACGGAGGATTCAACAGAAACAAGGTTATTTGTAACAACTGACAAGTTGAACTCCCCGTTAAAAGTTTCTGCTGTTACCTCAGAAATTACCTGTTTTAATGTTCTGATTGTGGCTCAGGATTTTGTTTGTAGACTTTTATTTTTCATAAAAACAGGATGACATTAATGCCCTGGCAGTGGCAATAAGCTTTATTTTATTTTACATTATTTAAGATGAGATTTACACTAAATATGTGTTACTGACAAGTGCTGATGTTAAAAGTGTTTGAACAACAAATGTTATGACACTTTAGTTCATATGGCAGCAGAACATTTAAATAAAAGTGACCTTTACACTACTTTTGAATTCATTATTTGATTTTGCGTATACAATGCGATTAATCGTGATTAATCAGGAAAATCATGCGATTAATCGCGATTATAAATTTTAATCGTTGCCCAGCCCTAATAAAAACGTAACTTTGAACACACCTAGACTAACTTGACTCCACCACTGACAGACGCCTGAGTCTTTTCCTGACCTTTGTGGTTCCAGGTCCACCAGCCAGGAAGGCCCCGGCCAGAGCCGGCCAGACCCCGTCACCGTTCTCCAAGACGGGCCTCACCCTCCTGAAGGAGTGCTGCGGCTTCACCTGCTCCGTCATGTAGGAGGACCCGGAGCGGGCGGCGGACGGGGGGGTTTCACGGGAGTCGGCGTCCAGACGTTCGGTCCTCCGGAGACCTGCGGCACAGCCGCGTGGAGCGGCGCGGACGCCCGTCGAACACATCGCCCCGGCGACGCAGCGCCCGCTCCGTCCCATCCTTTTCTACGCAAGGTTTCACGAGCATAAAGAGACGAGCACAAAGTCCTGCATGTACGGCGTGCACACTTCCTTCGGATTCAACTCCCACGAGATCCACATTTGAGAACTTGCTGAGCCGCGACGACCGTCGTCTCCAGGTCGTAACGCGGGCCAGTCTCGTCGCCGCTGGATCTTTATTTATCTATTTATATTTTTCGTTTTATTAGCATCGAGGAAGCAGCGCTAATGACGGTGACATTTCAACCGGGAACAACGGAGTCGAGTGTGACTCCCTTCCGGATCTTAACGAGCCGGACCTTTTGAAAACTGGTGGTTTGTCTTTCACTGTGTCACGCTGTTGCTTTGAGCGCCGTCGGCTTAGGAAGTGTATTTATGCAACAGTTAGAAGTGTCGTCGTCGTGTTTGTGTAAGAACGTCATAAAGAAATCATGTGGTTGTTTTTTTCACTGCGCCATTGTTTCTAAAAATGAACAACAAATGTGCCAAAAAAAGAGAATATCATGTGGTCAGTTCTGAGTACTCAGAAGCTCCTCTGGATCATCCAGATGTGTGTTGACACAACGCCAGCGGGGCAAGACGTAAGCGATGGCTTCAGGTTGACGGCTGTTGCTGCAAATCTGTTCAAAAAGAGTTTATAAAACTGCCGGCGAGCAACTTGGGAGTTCAAGACTGGACAGAGAGAGAGATTACTGACACACAGAAAGCTTCCCCTGATGGAATAACGTCCAAGCAAATTTACTCCAACCCTCAGAGAAACACGAGACATGATGAATGATGAAAGTTAAAGCACAGTTAGGTGAGAGTACAGTATCTTGATTTTCATAGTTACGTTCATCCGCTGGGGTTGGGGTTACACCCAGTTCTTCCGGGTCAGATGGGATCTACTGGAACCAGTCCCAGGCTCCTGGAGTAAGACCACACACGGATACTTTAACACTTTGACACTGAAAACCGAACAGTGAGTCCGTTTGGGAGGGCTGGACATCATAAAACAACCCCCCCGACTCCCTGAACGACGCCCGAACGGACACACGGGACCGGATCGTGATTGCTTTGCCTCGATGCCCAGAGCCAAGTCTGGTGGAAACACCTCAGACGTGGTGTCGGAGGTCGTTTCCCACAGTTCCTGAGTCTACCGTGAACCGTGACGGCAAACGCGATGCCTTCTGTCCATCGGCTGATGGGCGACGGTCTCAGGCACACCAGGAGATCTGCATCTGAATGGTCGACAAATAAAAGAATCAAAGTCTGATCCAACTGATGAAGAAACTACCCAAATGCCCCAAAACCTGAAGGAACTGAAGCGACTTTGTAAAGAAGAACGGACCAAAGCTGACGAGAGAAGTGACTCCTGTCGGTTATCACTGCTTTGTAGCGGCCACTTGATTTTTTTTTTTGGCTTCATTTCTTCTCAATAAATAAAGGCACCGTGATTAAAAGTTAAATGTCATTGTTCATCTAATTCATCAGCTGTCATTTCCTCTCTGAACAAGCTTTTTTTTCTTTTTGTTCCTCTCCTGATGCATTTTTATAACTAGAGCTGAGCGATTTTATCGATTCTGCGATATATATCAATATTTTATTTCCCCAGACAGTACAGTGATCCCTTGTTTTTCGCAGTTAATGGGGACCGGCACCCCCCCGCGTAAATCAAAATACGCCAACTGGAGCCGGAGCCCCCCGAGCCTCAATAATGTGTTTAAAATATGTTTAAAAACCCCAAAAAGTAGCGAAACAAGACAAAGGCTCAACTGTGGTCTTTCTGTTTCCTTCACAGCCTCTGGTCTCTGAACCGTAGTAAACAAACCGCTGGTATTGTGCTATTTTTGGCTCGTAATTAGCGGCTAACATGCTAACCGCAACAAAAGAAACAGTCCAGTTTTCTCTGCATGGAACGAGCACTTTATTCTGGCACTGCAGGAACTTGTAACATCACACAGGTTGTATTGTTGGGCTCCTGTTGGTTAACAGAGAATGTAAATCTATACACGCTGGGCTGCTGTTGATGCTCACTACACTTTTCATCTAACCACGTTTTCATTCTGCCGTCCCACGACACACACACTACATTACCCATAAGGCCACATCATTACCCATAAGGCCACCTTCTTAAAGGGGCCAGGCTGGCTCACAACATTTCTTAGCTGTGAGAGAACGCGCACAACATCCTGTGATGTTTTCGAGATTTAACTTTTTTTTTTTTTTTAATTATATCAAATATTTCTGAAAAATTCGTGAATAACTAAAACCGTGGAACTTAAATCGCTAATTGGCAAGGGATCACTATGGTTTTTTTCAGCCGTGGGTATCGATATTCTAAGCTTCTTCCAAAACCCCCGTGTCCCACCTTTAAAAGCTTGCAAGCAACAATTTGCACTGTTTAAATAAATGAAACTATTTTTCTCAACACATCTTTTATTCATTTTGTCCAGCATTTGCAAGCAGCCTGTCAGCCATATAATGTGTAATTGATGCTTTCAGTTCAATTAATTCAAACAAAGTCATTGGAACACTCACAAGAGGTCACCAAAATCACTGTTTACAATGATGTAAATGTATCTTAAGATGAATATCGATATATATCGTATCCTGAGCCCAATATTGTGTATCATATCGTATCGTATCACGGGATTAGTGTATCGCTACAGCCCTATTTATAACCCCATTGAGCCTACAGAGGAGAGCTGGTAGATGTTTCCTCCCTAAGTTAAGGCTCAGATCTTTTTTGATAAATATCGACGCCTCCATCCTTTCGTTCTCATCACCAGGTCACCCAGCAGCCACGCCTGGCGCTGCCCTGGAGCTCCACGTGGGCATCGGATGCGTGACACCGAAAGCCAGAAAGCCGATTTGTGAACTTAAAAGTTGGCGCCCCCTGTGGGGAAAGCTGGCGTGTTTCTGCGGGTTCGTGCGGCGGTGCCCCCCTTTAAGTAGGCGCCCCCGCTGGAGCTGCACGGCCGGCGAATAAACCTCCTCGTCCTCTTGAAGCCTTAATGTGATCAGCAGGCGTCGGCGGCATGCTCAGCAGCTGGAGGGGGGAGGGGCTCGTCCACTCCGGAAACGCTGTGAGCTCCCACAATTCTCAGCTGTAGAAGGACAGGACCGTCATTGGAACGATCCCGTCCGTCCGCTGCACATCTCGGCGGGTGAATACGTTTGTGCAGGAAATTAATGAGGGGGGATGGGGGTGTGCACCTGCTCTCGTCTCTGCACAACCGCCGGCTAACAGTGATGAGCTGTCTCTGTTACCATGGTTACTGTGACCGGTCACGCTCTGGGTGGTCCCCTGTGGCCGTGGGCTCAGAGGGGGTTGGTCCGTCCATGTGCGAGCTGAACGGCGGCGTTACCCATCAGGCCCCGCGGCTCGTACGTGCCTGTCGCTTTAAATCTGTTTCCAGCTGTGTGTTTGAAGCTGTTTCTAAGAAAATAAAAATAAATTTAATTAAAAAAAAAAAAAACCCTTCTCTTTCTGTTGAATGTCTCCTCAAGGACACGCCGGCTCGACTCCAACTCGTTTAAATTTGCCCCTCCCACACACATCTGCTGAAGACCGACATTTGGTGATCTTAAAAAGCACATTTTCTTCTCTACATTTATTTCCTAATCCGGATGACGCTGCGCTGCATCTTTATCGTTCTGTTACTGTAGCACGTCTCAGCGCCGGCGGTGAACCAGCAGCAGGTTTCTCCGTCACGAGCTGCTGAAAGACACGAATGCAGTCATGTGGAAATGTTAGCCAAGACAAAATAAAAAAGATCCAGCAGCTTCCAGGTCCACCGTTGGTACCAACAGGCCCTCCGACCCCTGGGTCCCACCGGGAGCAGAAGCCCTGTCCCAGACGGTTCAGGTGCATCGGTCGGTCCTGTCAATGACCGACGGTGGTGCCGCCGCGGCGCAGGGGCCACTTTTCATTCTCCTTAACCAGAGGGCCACGACCCAAACTTGGGTCGCCAGCGCCCCCCAGAGGGCCACAAAAAACTTTTTTTTGCACCTGTGGGCCGCGAGACTGCGTGCAGCTTTCAACCGCGTGGTGGCGGTAACGTGTCTCTCAGTTGTTTAACAAGCGCCAATACTTACAACAAATAAGGCGACTCTTGCCATATTAAGCTAACAGTAGAATAACACTCGGTTGGTTTGTTTTATTACCTATTACAGTGATTCCCAAAGTGTGGGCCGCGGCCCCCTGGTGGGCCGTTGTAGTACTGCAGGTGGGCCGTGAGCGGTCATTAAAAATAAACAAATATGTTTTAAATCCTCTATTTTTTAAAATATGTTCTTAATTACTGTGAAATATTTAATACATGATTTGAAAATATTTAGAAATAATAAAACAAACCAACAGTGTTATTCTACTGTTATCTTAACCTTTGTGTCGTGTTCGTTTCTCCCCCCTTACTTTAGTGCTCCCGGTCAAATTTGACCGGCCTGTTTTAACTGCTCCTACATTAACAGAAAAACCACTGATTAACACCAAATTTTATTTAACTCCTTTTTAAGCTGTAAACAATGTCTCAGACCACTGGTTTATATGAATAACTGCAGTGAATATACATAAAATAGACACAGAAATAGTAAATTGTATTCCAAAATTATTATTTATGTAAAAAGAAAGTAACAAAAATCAAAACAGTGACTAAATTCACACATCAACATGAGCCTACCATTTGTATATATGTGTGTGTGTGTGTGTGTGTGGGGGGGGGGGGGCTGTGTCTTCACATGTGTCATCACACATAGTAGTGGCATCCTAACAATATTTTCTACTCTTGCTCTTCCTCCTCTTTCCTGGGTGGATGAATACCAGAGCAAATTGCCATCCTTGGACTGGAATATCACGGGACAGCTCCCACCGCTACACCGGGCTGTGGTAGTGGTGGGAGCTGTCCAGTACTGAACATTCACATTCAGCACTGGACAGCTCCCACAGCCCGGAGAAGTGGTGGGAGCTGTCCAGTGATGAACATTCACGTTCTGAACTGGACAGCTCCCACCACTACTCCGGGCTTTGGGAGCTGTCCGGTGCTGAAGTGGTGGGAGCAGTTTGGTGCTGAACATTCACGTTCAGCACTGGACAGCTCCCACCACTTCTCTGGGCTGTGGGAGCTGTCCAGTGCTGAACATTCACGTTCAGCACTGGACAGCTCCCACAGCCCGGAGAAGTGGTGGGAGCTGTCCAGTGCTGAACATCCACGTTCAGCACTGGACAGCTCCCACCACTTCTCTGGGCTGTGGGAGCTGTCCAGTGCTGAAGTGGTGGGAGCTGTCCGGTGCTGAACATTCACGTTCGAGCCCACAGCCTGGTGTAGCGGTGGGACACTATGACAAGCGTCACCTTATTTGTTGACCTCTTACATTAGTATTAAAATGTAACTTTTAGTCTTGTATGTTGATCACAATTGTGATTAAAGGTTTGAGTGGGCCGCAGAGATTTTTTACATTTCAAATTGGGCCTTGATATTCTGAAGTTTGAGAATGGCTGACCTATAAATATATTTTTTTAAATCATGTCATGAATATTTTATATTTTATAGTAATTAAAACATATTGTTTTTAAAAATCGAGGATTTAAAACAATTTGTTTATTTTCAATGACATCTCACGGTCCACCTGCAGTACCACGACGGCCCACCAGGAGGGCCGCGGCCCACACTTTGGGAATCACTGCTTTAAATGTTTGCATTTAGATTCTAAATTTGCACTTTATTTCAGTTTAATTAGCAGTTTATTTATTTAATTTAAAATAGATTTATATTATTTAAATTCCTTTTTTTTATCGCTCCCTTTTATTGATTGATTTTATATGAAAATGAATTGAAAATGAAAATGAAAAGGGAAATTCAACAATTTTATATATTATTATTTTTAATTAATTTAAAGTAAATTCCTAATATTGGTCTCTTTTATTTATTAAAAAGCCTAACTTGTTTGCATACGTGTTTGATAAAAGTATTTGTCATAACCCCATTTTATCATGTAATTTTATTTGATAAGATTTTTGCTTGTTTTAAGAGTAAGTGGATTTGGTTTATTATTGAATACAAATCAAACCGAGAGTGAGGCCAGTTAAACCCATACAGTGTTAATATTTAATGGGTACCAGCCCACTTTGTGCTAAAAAATTGGGTCTCAAGGTCAAAAAGGTTAAGAACCCCTGAACCCCTGTCCTAAACCGCTGGTGTCAGACTGATCCCTGATCAGGTTTCTGTTCCAACCAGCAGCAGCACAGCTGACTTGTTTTAGTCAATCAACTAGTCGGACGCACGCTCGTTCCCGCCGGTTTTAGCACTCTAGCGGTTTGTGCGCCACCTGCTGGTCTAGAGGTTGCCCAGCAAGTGCTCGACCTCCTCTGAAACACTGAGAGTCCTCTGATCTAGGGTTGGAACGGTTACCGATATTACGGTAAAGCGCAGTAAAATTTTACGCGATAACGATTACCGTTTATGTTTGACTTCGTCTCGTTATCGCGGTCGATTAGCGGGATATGTAATATCAGCCTCATTCAAGTCTGCGAGCGACTCGCGACTGTGTCTCGCGGGAATATGTAGCTTGTAACATCGGCATCGTAACGTTAGCATGGCCGAAAGTGGTGATAGCACACAGGACATTTACCAACCCACTAAAATAATGAAATCTGAGGTCTGGGCATTTTTTTTTTAAATAATGCAGAGGGACAACTGGTGGAGGACAGTTATTCTGTCTGCAGAGCACCTGTTTACATTTTATTGTAATTTGTACAAGCAACTTGAAGGAGCTAAGGTTAATGCTTCGAGCTACTGAGACGTTTGACCAAGAGTAACCTGGTCGACGCGCTTCGCTAACTCACATTTCGTAAACGTTACCGTTGCGTGTTGATCGAAAAACGACCGGAACGATGTTCTTCTGATGCAGTTAAAATATTAATTCATTCAATTAACTGATCCGACAACCATAACGCAGGCAGTTAGCGCCACAGCGGTCAAAAACCCTTTGCCCTTCCGGGTCAAACAGCTAACCAAAAACAGGCAGCTACCTTTATACTAGGGGTGCACGATAACTATCGGGCCGATAACAGGAAATTATGACGTCATCCCGATAACTCCGATATCACGACGAATAGCTCCGATAACATATATATTTTTATCAACACGGCAGTGCTTCGCTCCCTCTGAGCCTTGAATGTTATATTCAAGTGACGTCGGCATAATCAGAAAAACGATTTTGAAATCAGGAAAATCAAGAATACCCCCTCATGCCAGAAAACAACTCGTTAACTCGTCATAATTTTGGTAGTTGTTAACTTGAATTGATATTCACAGTATTTCCCCTCATGTTACACATAAAAAAAGAAAAAAACAGAAAAGGCTGAAAGAACGACTAGCAAACGAGGAAACGTGGGAATTTACGTTACACCTTGAATGCAGCCTGCAGCACAGCGCTGATCACAACAAACATGGCGGCGTGGAACTTGGTTAAAGTTTCAGAAGAAGATAGTTTGGTGGTTATTTGTGACGAATCCTCAGAGTGAATTCTACGAGGAGGGAAGCACAAGCTTTAATACGTAAAACCCGCTTCCGTGGAGTTTTGAAATCGTGCTAATGTGAGCAAACGGCATAGGCGTAGTTTGACTTTTGCGTCGGGGGGGGCAAAAATTGTTAAGCACTTTCAACAAACGGGCGCACTCTCACGCGAACTGGCGCGCATGCACACATATGTGCAAACTCGCGCGCACATGATGGCACACAAGATACACTCACCACGAAACCATGAAGTCCAAGATTAGATGATGTTCAAAACCAGTAGTTGCAACAGGATACAGTACACAGTAGATGTTATAAATGTTAATGTTAATGATGTTAAATGAATTAAGAAACAAAATATAACATGATTCATTTAACTGTCACAATATACTGCAGTTTATTTTGGACTTAAAAAAAACATTACAGTCAAAAACATTTATTTATTTTTGCCAGTTCGTTGACAATGCAATTACATATTTCAGCCACCAGGGGGAGCAATGCTCCCCCTGCCCCCCGCAAACTCCGCCCATGGCTAACGGAAGCTAATGCTAACGTGCGCAAGCCAGCAGCAGTCTCCCCTCCCTCTTTCCTCTCAACTTTGTGTTTATTTAAATTTGCAGCAGACAAATAAGCTTTGTTACTGTTATTTATTTTGTTCATTTAAAACAAAACCTCTTTCTGTGCCAGCTGTTTGCCCTTTTAATGTCAAAGTTTCATTTTGATAAAATGTTGGCTTCTGATATTTTAGTGACAAGAAAATCACAAGATGTTGTGAAATTATTTAAATGTATGTGTTTTTTGGACATTTGTACCGAATACCGCGATAATATCGTAAACCATGATAATTTGGTCACTTTAATCTAGATATCAGATTTTCCATATTGTTACATCCCGACTCTGATCTCAGCAGGACCGGAGACTCTGAGTCCTGCTGATTAACAGTCCACCTGCCGCTGGAGCGCGTGCACGTCCTGTCCCTTTAATGCGCATCGCCATGGTGATGAGTTGTAGCGCGCGCGCACGGGTCGCGCGCTGTCGTAGCGAGCGGCTCTGATGGTGCTCGGTTATTTTGGTCGGTCCTCGTGTCACGTGTCATCTCTCTTCAGTCCAGGTTTGGTTTGTTTTCTGAATGACACAAACGTTCAACGTCACAGTCGCCGGTAACGGCAGCACCGGCGGCTCCACCCGTTAATTCTGCTTCCATCCCTCCTTCATCCCTCCCTCTGAAAACCTGACCCGTTAATGTGGTGATGACAGCGGCGGCGCTGCCTCCCTAGAATTAAACCCGCGGTGACGTCACGCTGCCGGACGAACAGGGTGGGCGTGGCTGAGCGTCTGTTTTCTTAGTTCCTTTTTTATTAGGGCATTTTTAATATAACATTAAGATGTAGAGAAATGCTTTAGTTCTAGGCATTTAAAGAGTATTGATTAGACTTATTAGAACGACTTGATTATTGTTTGTGGGGTTTTGACATTAAAATACTTGATTAGATTTATTCTATAACAAGGAGCTGGTTTTGTTCAGGTGGTAAAACTGATCGGTTGGCTGCAGATGGACGTTGAAGGTTTCTCCTTGGGTTTGGGGTCATCAGGGGTCACCAGGTCTGCAGGTAGCCGACCTTTGACCTCCTTCCCTGCAGCTCTACTTCCTGTCCCACAACAGTCAGAAAAGCAACACTTGTCACTTTATGGAAAAAAAAGTGAATTTTTTTTTTTCACCACAAATCAGTTTCTGCTGTTGCTATGTTGCAAATTTATAAATATCCTGTCTATCTGTTTTTTCTCTGTTTTCAGAAAGATCTCTACAGCAGATCATAATGTTCCACATATTGATTAGGTGATTTTCTTTTTATTTCAGATGCCCTTCCTGACTCTAACCTCCCTAACGCTGAAATAAAATGTCAAATCAATATAATGATTAACTGAACATTTTACCACAATTACAGTTATTGGGCGATCATTTTAGTCTCCTCTTTCTTTGCCGTGAAAATACTCAACTAATAAAGCAGGGATTTTTTTAAAAATTTAATTTGTGACAAATATCTCCTGAGACACTTGCAGCAGAATGTTTTTTTTTTTTTTTTTTTCAAGGGAACAGTTAATGAACTCACACAGTGAAGAAAGTAATGTCAGAATTCATGTAATAATAATAACAAAAATATTTTAAAAAAATTATAACAGTACTACGGAAGCCAAGCTACATTTCATTGTAAAAAACTCACTGCATTTTTTTTTTTTTTTTTTTGTGCAATGACAATAAAAAAAAGTCTAAGTCTAGAAATAAAGAAAAAAAAACGGACATGGGAAAGATTATGATGGTTACAGATTCTTTTTTTTTTTTTTAGGGAACAGAAAATTAACTCACACAGTGGAGAAAGTAATGTAAGAAATTCATGAAATAATAAGAATAAAAAAATTAAATAATAAAATAAAAATTTAAAAAAATAACAGTACTCCAGAAGCCAAGCTACATTTTATTGTAAAAAAAAAAAAAAAACTTACTGCAATTTTTTTTGTGCAATGACAATAAAAGTCTAAGTCTAGAATTAAACAATTAAATTAGAAAATTAAAAAATTAAATAGTAATTTAAAAAAAACGGACATTGGAAAGATTATGTTGGTTACAGGCATGGGCGGATCTACCGGGGTGGCATAGGGTGGCAAATGCCACCCTAAAATTAACCCTTGCCACCCCAGCTGCCACCCCAGTTGGCAGATGAATTCAGAGAAAGTTATGGCCAATTTAACATTTACGAGCCTGAAGCTCCGATGTCTGACTACAATGAATGCAGCACAAGAGAACTCGAGAGCGGCACGAGACTCCTTTGAGCCAGGAGTCGTGAGGAAGGGAGACACAGGCAGAAAGAGGTTAAAACTGATAAACCATCTATCAAATAAGAAATAATGAAATGACTGTCAGGGCATAAATCGCGACCAACTGGTCGCAAAAAGCGACCCAAATTTAACGATTTCGACCGTTTTTTTCTGCTCTGTCGCCAGTGGCGAGGGCCACAAAATCCACCATCAACTTAGGAAAAAAAAAATATTTTTTTTTTAATGATTTCTGCACATTTGTCATGTGTCACCAAGGTAAACATATCTAAATAACTTAACCGCCTAACCCAGCATGGACAGGTGGCCTTTTGCATTCGTCGGTCTTCAGTTTTGTCCATCACTGAATCTACTCCACAGCAAAATGGATCATTTTGGTAAATAACCTCATAAAAATACACAACAGAATAGTTAACACTAGAACCAAGATTCCAAACTTCATTTTCACCCCATCGCTGCAACAGCGTCAGTGACTAACATGTCATTTATAATAGTTATAACGTGGCTCATTCCTGAATATTTCTGAAATAATAATGATGGACACTTGTCAAAATAAGTGTTTAAAATGTATATTTTTGCGAGCTTTTTTTCTATGTGGTAGAACGCTGCGCGCGCTCTCTCTCTCAGCCACACGAATAAATACATCGGTACGTTCATCAACAAACTGTAGGAGCTGAATGTTAACACAAATATGACAACAACAGCAATCGAATGACAGACTATTTATAATACAAAACCACAGACTTCAGATGTCAATCACAGATATTTTAATCATTTTGGAAAAACGGATTAACGCTGCGTGCTCCCCCTCACGCACACATGACTCCATTCCCAGCCCTCCTCTCCACCGGCGCGGCTCCGCCACCGTACAGGTACAGGTGTGCTATATCACCTGGTCCATCAGGTACATGAACGCATTCACAGGGTCGTCAATGTTGCGGCGCGCGTATGCAGTTGGACCACCTCTCTCCACCGGGACATTTTTGGACTGGACTCTCCCGGTCCGCGGTCCCAGCTTTATGGGTCCAAACGGTTCCGTCCTTGGCAGCCTCATGTAGCTGCAATACAGGTTGAGCTCTGATCAATGTAAATATTTATGATTAGATCAGTCAGAGTCGTAGTCTCGCTAAAATACCAAATGATTAGAACCAGAGGAAACTAAAACGCTTGACTTCTGAATTTACCTGTCAGAGTATTTCTGCGAGCCTCCACTGTGTCTGAAGACTGAATGTATGTGGTGGTGACCCCTCACTTATAGAAGCCGAGCCTTTTATAAATTCACCTCCTCACCCTCAGTTGATGTCGACACCTGGTAAAAATGACGGGTCATCCCCCCCCCCCCCCCCCCCACCCCCCCCCCCCCCCCCCCCCCCCCGATTCTTCCTCACTCACATCTGCCGTTATTTCCTCTCTTTCTGACTCAAATCCTGGTACAACAGCCAGACTGTTGTTTTTGTTGGATTCATGTCTTAAATTTTTGCTGTTTGTTTGAAAGATTAGTGATGACAATAACTGTCAAAGTCCGATAACGCCACAAAGTTTGAGCGTTGCCAAGCAACGGGCAGTGGGGCGCGGAGGGGCGTGGCGCAAAAAATGACAGCTGTTTACAGTGTTTATATGAGGGGGTGAAAATGACCCACCCTCTGCGGTTCCAGGTATAAATGGTTATATTCATTTTTCTTTTGATCACATACTCACCAGAATTCATTGAATGATTAATAAATCCATTTTAGAAAAAGTCATGAACTTACAGATGTAGGGGTTTTATTTTAACAGAAATACAAAACATGTGAAAATGCTAGGATGTAAAAATGACCTACTTGGCGGTTCTGGTGTTACAAAAAGAAATAATATTAGTTTTCATAGTAAGCATCATGGAAACAGAATAAAATGCGCTTTCATGCTTGTAAATGCTTCTGAAATGTAGTGATAGTAGACGATAATAGGAGTTTTTCATAAATTACAATGCTGCTGGTGCCATATTAACCCTTGATGTATGGGGCGACGAAAAACACTGGCGACCAAAATTGCTAGCTGGCTACCAACTTCAAAAACCTGGTAGCCAGGGGCGACTTGGTAAAAATTCTAATTTTATGCCCTGACTGTGCGAGTTTACTTGTAATGCTGATTTTAAGATGACAAAAATCAGGTTTAAGAACATTATTATTTCACCAACTATACATATAATGTTAGCTAGGTCTGACTCATTTGTGTAAAGTAGGCTACAAAACCTAATATTGATTCAATGTCTGTCAAGGAAAACATTGTAAAGTTACTTTGAATCTTACAGAAATGAAGAGGAAAGGCAGCATATATAGTTTTTCACACCAAAGAGACAGGCCAGAGAAATACTAGATGAACTGAACAGTGTAGACCGAGGAGATGAGGTGGAAGTAGAGAGAGAATACCACAAGGAGGAAGGATGTAACATCTCAATTAAGTGAGATCATATTTTATGGTCACTTATTCCTAATATTAACTGTTTCACATGAAACCTGTTACCTCAAATACAAGACATTGATTGCATGAGATTAAGTTTGTATGAGTTTGTAAATGGCACCCCGTGCCCTTATGCCCCTGGTAGAGAGGGTTGTCCGGTAACCGGAAAGTTGCCGGTTCAATTCCCATGCTCCCCTGGCTACATGTCGAAGTATCCCTGAGCAAGATACTGAACCCCAAGTTGCTCCTGGTGAGCATGTGGTACCCTGCGTGGTAGCCTCGGCCATCAGTGTGTGAATGTGTGTGTGAATGGGTGAATGTGAGGCCTAATGTAAACCGCTTTGGGCACCTCGGTGCTGATAAAGCGGTATATAAGTGCAGTCCATTTACCATTTACCATTATGTAGTGAACCTACAGTATATCTACATGTGGGATTCATGTTCTAAATATGTATAAAGTCCTGCAAGCAGAAATACTTGAGTGTAAATTATATTGTCTACTATTTCTCATCAAACTGCGATAACTGCCTCAGTATATATACGCCTGCCATATGTTGCCACCCCTCAAAAATCCCTGCCCCCCTCTTGCCACCCCATAAATATTTTTCTAGATCCGCCCCTGGTTACAGGTTCTTTTTTTTTTTTTTTTTTGGGCCCAGTCCTAACCCCCCCCCCCCCCCCCATCTCTTAGGATCTATTGTGAATATTTATCTGGACTGCAGGGTTAAAGAGAAATGCTTTTTCTTTTCTTTTCTTTTTTTTTTTCTGACTCCTGTGCGTGATGCGTGACCGCCTTGACGCCTCCGCGGGGCCGAGCGGGAGTCCTCTGGCGCCATCTGGTGGTCGCGCGACGCAAATGCGGCGCCAGAGAGGAGCTCCGGGGCGACTCTCCGCCAAGTTGAGTTACACGTCAGTGGGGGGGGGGGACCTGTACTGGTGCGTGGACGTGTACGGTGCGCGTCAGGCGGTTCCCGGATGACATCCCGGATGACAGAGACATGGATCGGGTGGTGGTGGAGGTGCCGATCAACAACGGTGAGGTACACGGCGACCCGCGCGTCTCACGCGCCTCTCAAACCGTCTCCCCCGTCGCTCGGCGTTTAGGCGCCTCGATCGGCTCGTGCAGAAACGCAAGCGCTCCTGTTTCTCTGACGCATTTGGCTGAGCGCTAAAGCCGCTGCAGCCCCCCCCCCCCCCCCCCCCCCCCCCCCCCCCCCCCCCCACCCCCCCCCACCTTCCCCCCACCGCCCCCCCAGCCTGCTGCGCCTGCGTCGCTTCAGCGGCTGAACTGTTGCGGCTGCAGGTCTGCGGGTCTGCAGGTCTGCAGGCGGTCCCCCCTGGACTCTGCTGTCAGCTGTCACCCCTCCACAGACCCAGACCCGTTTCAGACCCGTTTCAGACCCGTTTCAGTCCCCATCAGGACTGTTAGTCACACCCACGGTGTTAATGCGTTGTCACGATAAGAGACAGAGAATGTTAGAAAGAAAAAAATAACTTCCTCCCACTTAGATTTACGGCGGAGTATCAGGGCCACACTGAGAAATAAAAATGTGGGCAATGATTTTTTTTTTTTCATTCCTCACTTTTGAAGAAAGTCAAAATGTCGAGAATAAAGTCGAAATGTAGTTTCCACAATAAAGTTGTCTTAAAGATTTATTCAAACCAGCTTTTCTCTACCAACATAGTGTCTGTGTCTATGTGCTTTTATCACATAGACACAGTATTATAATAAGTATTCGTACTTTGAAGAGATTGTGTCAGAATTTCGACGTTATTCTTGACATTTCGACTTTGTTCTCGACATTTCGTCTTTATTCTCGATATTTCGACTTTATTCTCGACATTTCGACTTTGTTCTCGACATTTCTTCTTTATTCTCGACATTTTGTCTTTATTCTCGACATTTCGTCTTTATTCTCGACATTTCGTCTTTATTCTCGATATTTCGACTTTATTCTCGACATTTCGACTTTGTTCTCGACATTTCTTCTTTATTCTCGACATTTTGTCTTTATTCTCGACATTTCGTCTTTATCCTCGACATTTCGTCTTTATTCTCGACATTTCGACTTTATTCTCGACATTTCGTCTTTATTCTCGACATTTCGACTTTATTCTCAACGTTTTGACTTTATTCTCGACATTTCGACTTTACTCTCGACATTTCGTCTTTATTTTCGAGCTGGTGGAGGCGGCCGAGGGGAGGGAGGTTAGGGCCTCTCTACTGAAGACATTAGGCGGCTGAGTGATGTCATCAGCAATTTGCCTGAAGCCTGATTTATGCTTCTGGGTCGAGAGAATGGCGGACCTACGCCCTACGGTCCAGCCCCATGGTCCAGCCCTACGGTCCAACTCTACGGTCCAGCCCTACGATCCAGCCCTACGGTCCAGCCCCATGGTCCAGCCCTATGGTCCAACTCTACGGTCCAGCCTACGGTCCAGCCCTACGGTCCAGCCCTACGGTCCAGCCCTACGGTCCAGCCCTACAGTCCAACTCTACGGTCCAGCCCTACGGTCCAGCCCTACGGTCCAAATCTACGGTCCAGCCCTACGGTCCAGCCCCACGGTCCAGCCCCACGGTCCAGCCCTACGGTCCAGCCCCACAGTCCAGCCCTACGGTCCAACTCTACGGTCCAGCCCTACAGTCCAGCCCCACGGTCGAGCCCCACGGTCCAACTCTACGGTCCAGCCCTACGGTCCAGCCCTACGGTCCAAACGGTCCAGCCCTACGGTCCAGCCCTACGGTCCAGCCCCACGGTCCAGCCCTACGGTCCAGCCCCACAGTCCAGCCCTACGGTCCAGCCCTACGGTCCAGCCCTACGGTCCAGCCCCACGGTCCAGCCCCACGGTCCAGCCCTACGGTCCAGCCCCACAGTCCAGCCCTACGGTCCAACTCTACGGTCCAGCCCTACAGTCCAGCCCCACGGTCCAGCCCTACGGTCCAGCCCCACAGTCGAGCCCCACGGTCCAAATCTACGGTCCAGCCCTATGGTCCAGCCCCACGGTCCAACTCTACGGTCCAGCCCCACAGTCCAGCCCTACAGTCCAACTCTACAGTCCAGCCCCACGGTCGAGCCCCACGGTCCAGCCCTACGGTCCAGCCCTACGGTCCAGCCCCACGGTCCAACTCTACAGTCCAACTCTACGGTCCAGCCCCACAGTCCAGCCCTATGGTCCAACTCTACGGTCCAGCCCTACGGTCCAACTCTACGGTCCAACTCTACGGTCCAGCCCTACGGTCCAGCCCCACGGTCCAACTCTACGGTCCAGCTCCACGGTCCAACTCTACGGTCCAGCCCCACGGTCCAACTCTACGGTCCAACTCTACGGTCCAACTCTACGGTCCAGCCCTACTCCTTGACCTGTGCTGGATCCTGATGCGCACCTCTTTCCAAATTTATTTTTATTTTTTGGCACTAGTGGCCTTTATTTGACAGTGAAGGAGGGACAGGAAACACCAGAGAGAACAGAGAAGACACACGGCAAAGGGTCATCCGGGCCTGGGAGTCGAACCCGCAACCAGCCGCACGAGGACTGTAGCCTCTGCCCTCACCACTGGACGGCCCACCTTTCTCCAAATTTAATAATGTGTCGCGTCCACACAGACCGTGACAAATGTGTTTGATCCGCTTGGCAGATTTGTTCTTTATCCTCAAATTTCCCCCTGCTACTTTTTTCTTTTCTGTTTTTAAGTTGGATAGAACCGCAGTCTGTTGCAACGTCTGTAAAAATTCAACATTTATCAGTGTTAACTCATGTAAAATCTACTTTCTTTTTCTTTTATCTCCGTTGGCATGTTTGAGCTACATATAGTGCATTTACATGGGAAGTTTGATTCCTCTTTAATTCAGAATTAAAGTTAAAGCCGAATAAAAGTTACCATGTAAACACCTAATTCCATATGAAAATGTCAATTCCGAATTAAACTTAATTCCGAAGTAAGTGGCTGGTTTATTCCCATTTTAATTCCGCATTAAGTAATTCCGTGGTCATGTAAACACTCATTCCACTTTAAATTAATTCCCGTCTTTCTGTGCATGCTCGTTCTCTTGCCCGTCTGTCGCGATGACGTTTATATTCCGCGCTGGGCTTGTTTTCAAAACGGCAGCACGCAGTAAACGATGTTCAAGAGCAAAGAGGATTTATTTAATAAAAAACTTGGAGGAACTGGAAATAATTAAAAGAACAGATGGCAGGAAACATAAAAATTGTGAGCTTTTCAAAGCGGCCAGGTTAAATGAAGGAGGTTTCTCAGATAGAGACGCCACCCAGGTCAAAAATAAGTGAAATGTTGTTGCTAACCTAGTTAGCTAAGTTTGTTTTCTTCCGGTAGACGTAAAGACGTCCGCCCCCCCATCCAATCAGAACCCTTCCCAACCCCCAGACCTAAAGCGGAGTTGGATAAAGCCGAACAAACGTGTTTTCCATGTAAACCTTAATTCGGAATTACTATTTCCATGTAAACTCGAAGGAAAATAGTTTAATTCGGAATTATTTAAATACTAATTATTAATTCCGAATTAAAAAACATCATGTAACCGCAGCCATTAAGGAACTAAACAACAGGAACAGCGCTGCAGTCAAGAACCTGCACTGACATCTAGTGGTTGGCGGAAATTACAGAGTGATACAAACAACAACACACGCGTAAATGTTGAAGATGGCATCGGGCCCGTGTGTAGCCTACGTGCGTAGCGTAAATCTAGCTTTAGAGCAGCAACTGTTGATGCACCTCAGTCTGAAAAAAAGTCATGAAACCACTTCCAAGCTTTCTGGAGTTCAATGTTCTACAATACCAACTCCACAAAAGCTGGGACGCTGTGTGAGTGACTGGCAGATATCCTAAACCTCATAAACCTCACATTAGCTCGTTTTAACTTTGGTGGTAGCAACGCATCTCAAAAAAGTTGGAACAGAGCTACGCTTACGGTCGTCGTTTGTCGCAGCTGGAGGAATGTTCTCGTCTGATGCAGGAAGATCGCCCAAAGATCACACACATCCGGTTTTGACCTTTGTCCTCGTCCCTGGTGCACAGACACCCCTCCTGATTCGTCAGAATCTTCTGACGATGTCATTTACTGTAGATGGTGGGATCTTCAAAGTCTTTGGAAATGTTTTTCCACACGTTTCAAAGGTTTGTTGCAGATTGGTAATCCGTTACTGACCTGCTGCCAATGAACTCAATTAGTTGTCAAACACTCCTCATTGGTCTTTGATTTGTCCCAATTACCTTTCCAGCCTTTCCTTGCCACTTGTTCCAACTTTTTTTAAGATGTGTTGCTGCCATCAAAGTCAAAATGAGCTAATATTTTCAGTGAAATGGTAAAATGTCTCAGTTTCAACAGCTGATACGTCCTTTGTGCTCTACTGGGAATAAAACTTGGGTTTGTGAGATTTGCTCGGATCAAAGCAACTGGACGTCTGCGTCTTTGTTCTTGGAGGCGTTTCACCTTCCATCCAGGAGGAGGGTTTTTGCTGGAACTGAACATCGACTTGGTTCTGTTGCATACTCATCTTTTCTTTTCATTTTCCAACTTCAGGCTATTCAATTTCCACAGCGCCCCGAAAGCGCCAGGTGCGCTTCTCAGCCCGACATGACATCATCCTCCTGCGAGAGGTCATCGCCCAGAACCCGTTTGCCTCCAAAGAGCCAGGTTTGTCGCTTCTATGAAAGGGTTAATCCGCTGGAAATCCACTCTGTGTCATAAACAAGGGCAATGTGTTACTTCAAATTATTTGTCCTTGAGAATCTGTGTATTTTTATTTTTTTTTTTACCCTCCCTCAAAGCCGTGCATCAGAAGTAATCTTGATCATTGATGATGTCAGGACGGATCTGGGCCCGTGTCGGGGAGATCATCACCGCCGCCCTCCAGGAGGAAAACTTCGAGGTGGACGCCCGAAGGTGCAGGGAGAGGACCATGCTGCTGCTGGACTATTACAAGAAACAAGACTTCTCCAGTCTGCGCAGGTTGGTTCACTCAACAGTCACTGCGGCGCCGGAGGAAATATCGGCTCCGATCCGTTGACGTAGAGGGTTGAAAGTGGCCTCACCGGCATGTGTCAGTATGAGTGCGCGTCTTCCACAACTCAGGTTTGGAACGGAGAGGTTGTACGCCCAAAAGGAGGATTTGCTTCACGACGTCTTGGAGCTGGAGGCGGAGAAGGGACTCCTGGCCAGCGGCGACGCTGCAAAGTACCAGGTGAGAGTCGGCCGACAGTCCTAGCCCACATCGCCAACGAGACAACATTTGATTTCAAAATTAGCTTCCCTTGAAGCGTTGCGGCTCAACGTGCGGGGTGCATAGATGCTCCTTCACAATCGATGGGCATGGAAATTGTTGGATACAGTAAACCCTCACACTTCGCGGTTAATGGGGGCAGTGACACCCCCCCCCCCCCCCCCCCCCCCCCCCCCCCGGGCGTATGGTGAACTTTAGTTGAGATGCTCAACTTATCGAGAAATCCCACTTTTTCGAAAAAAAAAAAAAGTTTGATTCTACCTCGTTCTGTTCCTCCGTAATCAGCAGTAGAACGTGCTGCGCCATCTTTTCTCTCACTCGCAATTCCTGCAGGGGACGGTGGCTTCATAGAGAGTGGCGATGCTGCCATCTGGTGGACCGGAACACTAACTACGATGTTCAAAACTGTGATATTTATTTTGACGCTCTGCCTAGCAACCCCAGTGACACATAATAGACCCAATATACGTCTATTGACATCAATGGCAGTGAATGAGTTAACTTTAAAACGGCACTAAATCACTGAAATAAACTAGTGATATTCGGAACTGACGAATGGAAACACAGAGTGTATCAGCGTTAAACTCGGCTTTGTCTCACGAGAGCAAGAGATGGGAGATCCGGGGACGCGTGTCAGCTAGAGGTCTTCACGGGTCCACTTTCATGGATCCGAGCCCGAATGGACCCAAAAAAATTCGACCCGAAAACAACCCGACCCGAGCTTTTATCATAAGTCCGGCGGTCCAAACCCGAATGAACCCGCAATATTTGGACCTGGAACCGACCCGACCCGAGCCTTTAGTTTCCAACCACGAACCGAACCGAGACATTACAGCCCATAGTTGCTCATGTTAAAGTTGTCTAGCGTTGAATAAAACTTGATGTTCTTACCTAAAGTTGTCTTCTTCTACCGGTTCAGTTGCTACATAGGCTACGTGATGGAAACAACAATAAATCCACGTCGTTATTTTCTTTGTGGATACATAAGCTATTGGTAGCAACTGCTAACGCTAATAGCCTACACCGGTCAGGACGTGTTGTCAGGTTGTTCCGAAGACCTCTAGTGTCAGCCAATCAGCGTAAAGACCACCGACGCCAGAGTAACGCCCGTCGTAGCAGCCAATCACAGGTCTCGATTTTTGTTCATGGGGCATCCCGTGTCGGCGCTTGTTGCTTCCCGAGACTCCTTCTTGATGCGATGTGTTTCGCTTTAGCCTCGGGCGCTTCGTTTGAATTTTTTTCGATTTTTGAATTTTAAAAAAATTTGTTTGTTTTTTTTAATGAATGTTTTTGAAACCTTCGCGATATACTGAGACTGTGAACTGTGAGGGTTTACTGTATTTTGCAACAAAGATCATCAGTAAATTGTATTTGGTAGATTTAACTCTGAAATATTCCTTTAAAGAGACACATTCAGCACCAGAGTGGGGTGATCTCTGTGCGCTGTAAGGAAAACTCGTACAAATGAGCAAATACAACACGTAGGTTCATAAAAGTCGGTTTTATGACGCTGCCACATTTTCTTGTTTGAGCTGCTTGTTATCGGTTGTTGAGGCGTAACATCGCTGTAAAGGCAGCTGTTCCAAGCGTCAGCATTTCTAGACAAAAGTCCCTCTTTGTTTGATGTTTTTTGATGTCTTTGTTAGGATGAAGAGCGAAGAAATCGTGACATAGAGGAACTAACTCTACCAGAACAGGAGAAACCCAACATCAATCAAACGCCCGCTGCAGGTAAGGACAGATTCACAAGACTGGGCACGAAAAACTCTTCCGTTTGTTACCTGATGCAGGGCAGTTGAAAGAAAACGAGAAGCACAATTAGGTTTGCTGAGTCATCGGGGCAGTTGTGCTGCCAGGTAGTTTCACTTCAGTTTTATAATGCCGAGTCACAACAGACGTCATCTCAGGTCACTTTACAGAGTCGGTAGAAATGTTAAATTCAAGTCCAGTTAAATTCGGTCCAGGTTGAGCCATTTCTGTGGAGTAGGACAGCTGCCACAAACAAAGTCCGTTGGCTGAAGCACCACGCGGGTGCATCAGAAAGATTTATATTAAGCAATAAAATCAATAAAGCTGACGGATTGAACATCATTTACTTGATGGCTAGCTATTAGTTCTGCTGTTGGCTGTTGGCAGATTTTAGCGACTTAGCGTTTAACATTATTTTGACTTCTAGGTAGAGGTCCTCACGGGTCCACTTTTATGGACCCGAACCCCAATGGACCTCTGAAAATTTGATCCGAATCCGACCCTACTCGAGTTATTACCATAAGTCCGAACCGAAATGGACACGTAGTATGTGGACCCGGAACCGACCCGACCCGAGTCTTTAGTTTCCGAACACAAACCGAACTGAGTTACCCGAATAGAACCGAGACAATCCAGCCCATAGTTGCTCATGTTAAAAGTTGTCTAGCGTTGAATAAAACTTGATTTTCTTACCTAAAGTTGTCTTCTTCTACCCGGTTCAGTTGCTACATAGGCTACGTGATGTAAACAAAAGTAAATCTGCATTGTTATTCTCTTTGTGGATACAGATGCTATTAGTAGCAACTGCTAATGCTAATAGCCTACACCAGTCAGGACGTGTCGTTAACATACTCTCTCATCTAGCGTTGTCATGTTGGTGATCCGTTGTGCTTTACACCTGCCGGGCAAACCGCTAATAACACGCTACGGCAACACGATTGTCGCATGACAAACATATCACCTTAATTAATAATCTTTTAACTGCCCCGAGTCCTGACATTGGCTGCCACCGCCAATATCGTTACCTCTCCTGAGTAAACGTGGACCCAGCCTGTCAGAGAGTATCGACCGGACCCAAGACTAACTGTACCGATTCAGACCCAAACCCGGAGTCATGTCTTTTGAATGGATCTGAGACCCGATTCGGGTCGGGTCGGAACCTCGGGTTTTCGGGTTGTTGGGTTGTTCCAAAGACCTCTACTTCTAGGCTGTAAGTAAAAAGCTAGAAGATCATGGTCATGTTATGAAGAGAAGATTGTACTAACAGACCACCCTGACTGGCTGCGGTTGGTCCGGAAGGTTCCGAGTACGAAGTCAGCAACTTAGCTTAGCCGTGCTAACTGTGGCGGTCATTTCATGTCGGCACCAAAACAACATTAGAGACCCGAGATCCCGCGATTGGGACGATTTACTGCAGGTTGCAGCGTCGTTCAGACTGGAAGAGCTCTGAGATTATTTCCCATGAGCAGCTCGGCTCAGCCGCGCACCGTTGGACGTACAGTGATGTCAGAGAGCTCGCTCTACTCCGAGCCAGGAGTGGCTTCAGCCGAGTTGCGCAACAGCTCCACGTATGACCGGCAGCGCCGCTGTGCTCACGGAGCAGAACAGCTCCTGTTAAATCCTCTCAGGACTCTCGGAGGTGTAGTAATGCTGGGTCTGGGCCGGTCCCGCTGCGGTTAAGCCTGTGGTGAACCGCAACTTTTGCTCCTGTAGGTACACATCCATACATTTCAGCCCAATTATAATCCAATTCAATACAGTTTAACCTTGCATAATAGCATTTAAACCAGGACTGACAGTTGCTGCTTTTGTCTCAAAACACAGATTGTTTTCTGGGAAAATCTGGGATTAACTAAACTTCCACATGATTACAGAACCAGAAGAAGAGTGCGAACAAATGGTGGAGCTCTCAGCGGCGCCCACGGCCAAGCGGCCCTGCCAGTGCTGCTGCCAGACCTACTCCGAGATCCTGAGCTTCCTGGAGAAACGCTCGGAGGCCGAGCAGCGGCTCCGGGAGGAGGAGCTCGCTCTACGCAGGGAGGAGCTGGAGATCCAGAGGAGTAAGTCCTCTCAGACCAACATGGTTCTGTGTTACCGGAAAGGGAGGAAACATATCTATGGTGTCACATCATTCCTTTTAAAGATGGAATCAGGCACAGAATTGTTTTAAAAAGAATATATATGTTTCAGCACACCTGATTCATATAATGGGTCTATAAGAGTCTTGTGCAGACCTTGATGACAAGTTGATGGTGATCCATTCATTAGAATCAGTTGTGCTGTGGCAGGAAACCATTTAAGACCTGCAGGACAGCGGCCCTGCAGGACTGGGAGTGCCAACCGATGCTGTAGATGAAGCTCTAAAAACCTGACATTTGCCAAAGAAGACCTTGGCAATCGGTAACGCTACTGGGGAAAACGCTTTGAGGACATGGCCTGGACCGCTTGCCATCTTGGAGCGGAAGATAAATCCCAGAACATCCACCCGTCCACTGGTGGAGACTCTCTCAGTCATCCATGTTGTGATAGCTCTCAGAGGGTTGAGTCAAGGCAACTGGGCTTCTTTTTCTTGGTTCGTGAAGACTGTTCATCTTCTATCCAGAAGGTTCTGTCAGTTCAAACAGATGGGCAGGAGTTTAAAATCGCTCCTGAATGCTGTGCAGGTCTGATCCGTTGTTTGAACCCATCGCTGGCAAAGGCGGTTCAACACCTCTAAACTCCAAAGATGTGAATGTTTAATAAAAACTAGGGCTGGGCAAGTTGACCCATTATTATCGTATTAACTCATTAATTTATTAACGCCGACATTTATTTTATTGCGCGTTAACGCATGTTGCTCACATGCTTTTGTTTTGAAAAGTCTGTTACTGGCTGCCGCGGAACCGGAAGAGAATTGGCAGGAAACCTAAAACAGACATTAAGAACGGTAAAAATCTCTCAACTTTACAGTTCGTGTAGCAACTCAGTTAGCAATATTAACAATTCTGTCAAAAAGAAAATTCTGGACTGCAACAAAACGTTCACGTCATTCCTCCATGTTCCATCAGATCTGCTCCATGTGTTCACTGTCCTGCTGTTCTCTAGCTGGTTACTGCAGTGCAGCTCCATCTAGTGGCACAGATGTGTAATGACAACAGAAAGTCCAGTCCTCCATTATAAAACTAATTCAGTTCTGTGTCTCATTTTTTATTTTGGATTTTTGATCCAAGTCTAAAATTAAAATATATATATAAAAAAATAAAACATGCATTTTTTTGTTTTTTTTTGTGTTAGATCAAAAAACGAAAAACGTAATAAAATGTCACTTTTTAATTTTTTTTAAATTTTTGATTGACAATTGAAAATGGAAAGAATGATTGATACACGGATTGATAAAGTTACTGAACTTTAACATGGACATTTTCATTTTAAAGTTCTCCCAGACGGAGGATTCAACAGAAACAAGGTTATTTGTAACAACTGACAAGTTGAACTCCCCGTTAAAAGTTTCTGCTGTTACCTCAGAAATTACCTGTTTTAATGTTCTGATTGTGCTGAGACACAATCATTTTGTTGGATTTTGTTTGTAGACTTTTTTATTTTTTTTATAAAAACAGGATGACATTAATGCCCTGGAAGTGGCAATAAGCTGTATTTTATTTAACATTTTTAAGATGAGATTTACACTAAATATGTGTTACTGACAAGTGCTGATGCTAAAAGTGTTTGAACAACAAATGTTATGGCACTTTAGTTCATATGGCAGCAGAACGTTTAAATAAAAGTGACCTTTACACTACTTTTGAATATTTGATTCTGCGTATACAATGCGATTAATCGTGATTAATCAGGGAAATCGTGCGATTAATCATGATAAAAAAATTTAATCGTTGCCCAGCACTAATAAAAACACTCACAATTATACCTGTGCAGCCTTAAAATCAAGAACGATATCATATTCTCCAATAACTTTATCTTATTTTACGCCTGTGCCGTCGTCATCGTGGTGCTCCTAACTTCCTGTTTTTCATTGCCAGGTAAGATTGCTCTGGAGAGAGAGCGTCTGGAAGCTGAGAGGAAAGAGCGAGAGCAGAGATTTGAGCTGGAGAGTCAAGAGAGGCAGGTCATCCTGGACCTGTTGAAGGAGAAGGTGCTGAAGGGCTGAAAGCCAAACGCTGCCACCTGCGTCTGCTTGCGGGCGGGGGATGGGGAGGGGCTGAGCAGACCGCAGAGAAACAGGAAGGAAAACGCTGAGGCTGGAAGAGACAGGAACGGTGCGTCGAAATCTAAAATGGAGGGCGCTGATGTGTGACTGGTCATTATTTGCTTAACGGCTAAAGCGGCGAGTGATGCTGAGTGCCAGACCGGTACGTTCAGTTGCTTCAGAAAGTTCCACATTAGTTAAATGGATAAAAATCTACTTAATTGTATCTTCCCGTCAAGCCACACTAACCAACCTTCAGCTTCACTTCTCAAACCTCTTCTGGAAATTAAATGTCCAGTCGCCGCAGAGTAACATGGATTAAACCTCGACCTCACCAAAGCATCCCAGATGAAGCTACTGCCCTTGACAGCTGCATCTCTTTCCAGGCCGACAATGAACTGGACTCCAGTAGAAGAAGAGGACTCGTCAATGTCAGTCAAGGATGTGATGCTGGGAAAGTTTCCACTGGTGGGGCTCCAGGGTAAAGCCTGGGAGGGGGGTTCGTAGCTTGTCGTAGGTGAGATTGAGAAAAAGAATGCTTGTTGAATACTTTCTGAAGCAACTTAAGAACTAAATACCGGCCTCAACCAACCGCTCAGGACTCACTCATGCAGGATGCTAACAGACGCTACATGTGGCTCAGTCTGCAAGAGGACTTGAAAGCGTTCGCCTTCTCCGACCGTCATCTCGGAAACAGGACGCAGGGGGTGGAGCGTCAGCTACGGCGACGTACCGGACAAAACGCCGGCTAACGGGACCGACTTGACTCTGTTGCACGGGGTCAGCACCCACGTTCCCTCACCAGTACGGGTGGCGTCGCCAGTCCGAAGAACACGATTCCCCACCGTACCGGGACGAAAGATTATACAGCAGCTTAAATGATGCATCTAAAGCTTTTGCAAATCCAGTAGCATTTATCATGATAACGACTTTGCACATGCCTTATTTTGTCACTTAGCATTTAAAGGACACTCATTATGTGCTTTATTTTATTTTATTTGAATTACCTGAAGTCAGGAGGAGGGTTTGTGCCAGGGAGTTGGTCAAACTCCCACAGGGATAGAGTACGAAAGCCCCCTTTTCAGCCATGTCGTCATACCTCTGTCCACAGCAGGTGGTTGAAGGGGCAGACGGAGACACCAAAGTCAACATTAACCCCTTTTTTCTGAGAGGTGGGACCTTTTCTTACAACTTTGCCTTCTCGGTTTGGAGGTGCAAAAAGAGCAGAAAGATGTGAATTCGAGTGGAGATGAAGACGGGGAGGCTGGATCATTCCAGCCTGGTCAGTAAGAGCCATTCACTTTGTAGAAATTATCACGTGAAGTGGGTCTGACACCCAACCTAGCTGTAGCTGTTTTCACCCGTACAGAAGGTGTCAAACCGATCTCAAGTGGGCGGGACCGGGCGTTGAGCCACGATTCGAAACAAACAATGTGGCTTCCATCTCGTGGTCGGTTTCTCTGATTGGTTTCATGCCTATCCGGTACTGTTGGATGGCGCCCAGAGGCAGTTTCCTTTGCATCCATTGGTGCTGCAACCCTGGTAGTCAACGTTGAATCCAGAAGAACCAGACAAAGGTCTTGGGCCCACCAGCCGCGGTGCGGCTTCTCTGCGGTTTTACCGCAACCTTTAGATCCCACCTGGTACCGCTTCAGAGCGCGTCCCAGCGCTGCCCGCCTGGCTGGATGGGTCGGATTACGAGTTTATCTGCAGGTTTTAAAGTCACGTGAGAATCGCATAGTCTTGCCATGTCTTGTCTTCTCTGGAATTCAGCTTTCGGTAAGCACCGCCCCCTCACTAGTTACTGTTGCTAGGTCTGACCAACTTGCTGCTCCAGCATTAATTTGCTATTTTTCCGATGTGTATCATCAGTGTTAATATTATACTATAATAACTCCATGGTGAAATATTGCTGCTGAGGACTTGCAACAGTGACTCGAAGTGTTCAGAAGGTTTGGAGGGGACATTTTTTATTCTCTTTTCCAAGCCGAAACAAATGCTGGAAAAATGTAGGCTGTAGGTTAAGTTGTGTCCGTCCACAACTGAACGTGGGGAAAGTTACAAAACACACCTACATTTACTCCAAGGTAAGTTTACTTTGTTTATTAGATGATTGTTTTAACCACTGTTTAGTAAAAGTAATAATATGATTTAGCAGCAGGGAGGGTGATGAGTTCTCTGTTAGCATTAGCTCTGGTCCAGTGTAAATGACTTCTCCACTATGGACCAGAGCTCGCTAGCCAGCTATAAGCCCGCCACGTTGTCTACAAATATATATGGCCCTGGATGTTTATTTTGTTAGGTATAAGGTGAGGCTAGTGATGTTAATGTCACTTTATTAATTATATGAATACAATGCGACTGTCTCATGCTAACATAGCTCTGGTGTGGGATAGACCTATGGACCAGAGCTAATGCTAACAGAGAACTCATCACCCTCCCTGCCGCTAAATCATATTATTACTTCTACTAAACGGTGGTTAAATCAATCATCTAATAAACAAAGTAAACTTACCTTGGAGCAAATGTAGGTGTGTTTTGTAACTTTCCCCACGTTCAGTTGATTGTGTGGACGGACACAACTGAACCTACAGCTGCATTTTTCCAGCGTTTGTTTTATCTTGGGAAAGAGAATAAAAATGTCTCCTCCAAACGTTCTGGACACCTCGAGTCACTGTTGCAGGTCCCCAGCAGCAATATTTCACCATGGAGTTATTATAGTATAATATTAACACTGATGATACACATCGGAAAAATAGCGAATTAACACAGTCCTTAACGCAGGAGCAATGAGAATGTCCGACCTAGCAACAGAAACTAGGAAGGGGTCGGTGCTTACCAAAAGGTCAATTAGACAAAGGCTACAAAAAATGTAAGTGGCGTCAAATAAAATGTGCCTTTCGACCTCTCCTCATACGCCTCCAAGGGTTAGCGTAATGTCCATGTATGAGTTGGAGCCTACTCGTTGTGTTTTATATTGAAAATTGACCGGATTCTCCACGCCTTTCTCGTAACTGACTTCCCGCCAGCTCCATCTCCAGTATAAACTGCCATTGTCACTTCTGGGGCGCTTATAAAATGCATCACGGCGCTTCTGGTGGGAGCTCTGCCGCCGACAACCAAACAGTCGCGATTAACAGCAGCTGGCGCGGCGCAGACGATATGCGGCTCCACCCGAACCACGTGGGATTCGAGGAAGTAACTCTTTGTATCAAAGAAGAAGAGGATCGGGATGGCTGGCCAGGCTCGGATAATTCCCCGTTCCGGATCCGTGATGTCACAGCACTCGTCAACTATGAACCCTTAGTGTCACTTCAGTGTCACTTCAGACAATAAAATTAATTCTCTAAAGCGGAAAAAAAGGATGTGTCCCCTTTAAATAGCTCTGAAGAAGGTAAAGAGTGAATTGCTGTATTTTGACTGATAAACACTTTTTTACTGAAAAAGAAAAACACTTAAACAACTCTGTCCATATTTTGTCATTTGCCTTCCATTACATAACATTCATTGTTTTATAAAGAAAAAAATGCTGTAAATAAGAATATGACAAGATACCTTAAATCATATAGAACGAATGCACATAAAAAAAAAAAAGAAAACTGAGGATTTCTTCTCCAGAAATAAAACAAGTCTTGGATAGTTCGTGTGGATCTTGATCATTGACTTTTCGATCACTGCCACAGCGCGGGTTTTGAGACAGTAATTCATAGTTATTAGAGCTGAGCGATTTATCGATTCTGCGATTCTACATATTGATTATCGAGTATCGATTTTTCAGTCGCGGGTATCGATATTCTAAGCTTCTTTCAAAACCCCCGTGTCCCACCTTTAAAAGCTTGCAAGCAACAATTTGCACTGTTTAAATAAATGAAACTATTTTTCTCAACAAATCTTTTATTCATTTTGTCCAGCATTTACAAGCTGCCTGTCAGCCATATAATGTGTAATTGATGCTTTTAGTTCAATTAATTTAAAACAAAGTCATTGGAACACTGACAAGATGTCACCAAAATCACTTTGTCCCTTTAAAATCTTTTGGAAAATGATGTAAATGTATTGGAAGATGAATATCGATATATATCGTATTGTGAGCCGAATATCGTGTATCATATCGTGAGATTAGTGTATCGCTACAGCCCTAATAGTTATATTTCATTCATGACAGATAATGTTTCAACTTATAATTTCAGAGAAATCTTTTAGATTTTTATGGATAAATTAAATATAAGCATTACCAATACAGTTAACCTCGTTGTGATACATTTACATGCAGACATCTGCAGATCATTTAATGGATTTATTCATTTGTTTTTTAATACATGCATGAACGTAATAAGGAAGTGCATGCAGCCATCGACGCCTGGACTCGCGTGCAAGGAGACTGCTGATAAAAACATTGCACCTGACAGAACCGTTCACCGCGTGATACGGAGCTTCACAGAGAGAAGTCCGGCTGCAGTGAAGAAAACCTCAGAACTCTACAGAGTGTCCGGTGGGCTCCAGGACCAGAACGACATCCACAATAGGGGTGTGGAAAAAAAATCGATTTGGCGATATATCGTGATATTCGGCCGCCCGATATCGATTTTTCAGCTCCTAATATTGATTTTTTAGGAAAATTCTTTCATTTACTTAAATGTGCAAAAACACTAATAATAAACAATAAATAGGTTGTTTTTGGAGCAAATAGTTTTGACTCAATTTGTCCTCTGAATGATTAATATCATCTGATGAACATATACAGCAGCAATGGATGAATGGTTGGATATTGACTGGGTAGAATATCGCAATATATCGCGATGCTGTGATAATATCCTATCGTGACCCAAGTATCATGATACATATCGTATTGCGAGGTCCTTGCCAATACTCACCCCTGATCCACAACAGACTGAAATTCTGAACGACATGCAAATACTTGACAGCACAAGAGTGGTTTCTCTGATGAAGCCCTCTTCCAGCTGTTTGGGAAAATTAATGACCCGATAAATAAAGGTTGACCACTGCCATGAATCCTGAATCGTAATAACAGTGGACCATCCTGAGACTATCTGGGGTTGCGTCACATCTATGGGAGGGTGTTCACTCGTTATTCTACCTAAAAAACCTCCATGAATAAAGGACGGTATCAAGACTAACTTCTCTCAACAGTCCAAAAGCAACCAGGTATTGATCCAGTCACGTGAACGGTGGAAGTGGCTCAGAGATCCTGGCACTGAAATTGTGGAGTCAATAGGCTCTTGCCGATTGTGCTGGCATAAATTTTGGCATAATCTGAGGAATTGAGCATAATTTTTGCCTTTTTTCCAAAAGTAGCACTGCTAGCATAATCCGTATATTTTCTTGTCCTAATAGCACAATTTTAGAATAATTCAAGAAAACGAAGATCTCAGCTACTAAAAACGATAGATTACTATTAACTGTTGGTTCCATTACTTGCAAGCAAGTGTGATGCTTCAATATAACAAGCGCTAATTAACTGTTAGAGAACGAATTAGAGAAGTCAAGCCGGACTGCGTGGTTCAGAAACGAGTGAGATTATTCAATGTTAGATTTGTTATCCAGGGCTTTGTCAGAAACTGCATGGTTTAGTTTTCACTGTATTTGTTTTTATTTGTTTTGAAACCCAGCGCGCGCTGCTAGCGCGCGCACAGTTCGTTGTTTACTCGAAATTTGCATACTTTACCATGGTAACTGGAGGCCATTTGAGTGCAAAACCTTGCGCAAACTGTGTCACGCTCTGCTACACGCGATGGTTAGCAAGCTATCCGCGGATAGTTATCCACCACGCTATCCAGGCTTTGTGCAACCTATTTTTGTTCGCTGGATAACTATCCCCTCGATAGCAGATTTATCCGCCGTATAGGCCTAACCACCGGATAAAGTTACCCAGGTTTTGAACAACCGGGCCCAGAACATCAGGCCAGGGTTAATAAAATACATTTTCAAACTTGTCTTGTGAGTTGTGAAGTTTGTGCACAGAATAATCTTTTAAAAAAGTAGCATAATTTTGAAAAGCGAGCATAATTTGAGCATAATTTGGGCAAAAAACGAGCACTGCCACTAGCATAACATGCCACTTTTACTAGCACAATCGGCAAATGCCTAGGAGTCAAGGGCACAAAACTCCCCAGATCTCATGCTCCAGCGTTGGGGAGGAAATCCATTTATCACATTTGGAAGCCAGAAAACAGCTCTAAAGATCAAGTTCAGCGTCCAAGTGGAATGCAGCGTTAATCCCATTTAGGATCTTCTGAAGGGCTGGACAAGATGACCTCAAATCAATATCACAGTAAACTAAATATTTTACTTTAACCATGATCAATAAGTTATTATTTAGTTTAGTTTTTCGTTTTTGCCCTTGTAGATCACTGACAAGTTCGTTGGTTCAAATTTACTCAACTCTTCAAATTAGTACATTTTTGGAATGAAAGACAGCTTTGCGATTTTAAGATAAGTGAGGAGAAATACACACCGATAAACCATTCATGATTATTTATTGATTTTTTTTTTTTTTTTCAAATTTAATAATTTATGTGGGCAAGATCAGGTCAGTTATTGGTTCTGGGTGCTGGCTTCGATTAATTGTCTATTAACTGTCCAGCCCGAACCTGAAGTTAAGCCTCATGCACAAGATTGTGGAGGATTTGAAGGGAGGTTCTTCCAGCAACCACGTCTTCGTTCGTTTCCCTTTAATTTCAGGTCACACAAACAACACGCTCTGATTGGTTGGAATTTCGACCACGCCGCCGCTGCTGTTTCAGTCTCCGTTCTGATTGGACCGCTCGAATGTCAGTCACGCCTTTCATCTGTCCAATGAGCTCGGGTTCGTGGCGTCTCCCCCGACAGCGATGCTGCCTAAGTTTTAGTGATTCGAGTTTGTTGTTTTATTTTTAACTGTGGTATATTTTCGTTTCTAACACAGCTCTTCCCTTTCCGGGTATCTTAAAGACTTAAAGACTGTTTGGAAGCCCGCAGCTCGCTTTTCGGTCCGGCCAGTTTTCGTGCCGCTGGAGGATTTCAAGTAACCGTCAGAGGTGCTGCGTTCACGTGTCGTGTGGAACATGCGCCCTTTGTGTACTCGGTTCGCACACTGAGTCAAGATGCTTCTCCGTGGCGGCAGCCTGAAACGAAAATAGTTCAAACTTCGAGTTATAGCGCCGAAACGTCTGTTACTCACGTAAGGATTTCAACGATTTAGGGGAGAAACTTATACATTTTCTTTTTTCTGAGCAACATGCCCATAAAGCGCTTCGGGGGTCACAAGCCTCTGGTTTCCTACTCTCCAGCCTCGAAGCTCTCCTACGGCTACACAAAAATGAACATCTCAAGAAGTGGCTACCGTGTTTTTTGTGCCAACTCCAGCGCCGCGTGCACAGAGCTGGCCAAGAAGATAACGGAGTAAGTAAAAGGAAAAACCCAGCTCTGATATAAATGTGGTTTTGGTTTTATTTTATTATAACAGTGACGTCGGCAACGACGGCGTGAGTGCATGATTTTGGAGGTACGCCGTATCCCACACCTGAGGCAAATAGCGAAATTACGACAGCGGTGCGTTTAAATGCAGCATTGATGGAGCTTTTCCAGATGTGGAAGCTGCCCACATCATATTACAACCCCATCAGAGATGCAGGCTGTTGGACTGTCCGCTGATAACAGCTGGATGGTCTCTCTCTCTTCTTTAGTAGGGATATGAAAAAAAATCGATTTGGCAATATATCGCGATTTTTGGCCGCCCAATATATCAATTTTTCAGCTTCTAATATTAATTTGTTTTGGAAAATTTCAAAAATACTAATAATAAACAATAAATAGGTTGTTTTGAAGCAAATAGTTTTGACTCAATTTGTCCTCTGAATGATCAATATCATCTGATGAACATATACAGCAACTTGATTTTTCATCTCTACTTTTAATTTTGATATTAACTGGGTAGAATATCGCAATATATCGTGAAAATTTTCTTTGAACATACTTACCTTGAAGTATGTTATTTTGGTGTCTCAAATGGTGAGCCAGGGCAAGCACAAGCTTCACATTACAGAATCCATTTTGATATTTACTGGGTAGAATATAGCAATTAGTGCTGGGCAATATGACGATACATATCGTGGGGACGATAGAAAAGTGTGTATCGTGCCATTTCTCTTCTGTCATTTCTATCGTTTCTAACTTAATTTTTCAGTTATTACAGCAAATATGTAATTAAATAACCTGCAACGATAAATTTGATAGAATCATATCTACTTCTACAAAGTAGCCTTTTATGTTTGCACTTTTATTCATGGTTAATGCCTTAAACAGAGTTCTCTTCAACCCTGATGTTTACTTTAGACACTTTATATTGGTTTGCAAACTTTGCACTACAAGGTTACAGATTTCAGAAAGTTGAAAAATAATTTGTGTTTATTTTTTATAGCTGAACTTCAGTGCAAAAATGTGTTTTTCCTCTCAGAAACTGTTGTGCAGTTAAAAAAAAAAATGTGAAAGCTACTGTACCTCTGTACCTACCTGTTTTTGCTGCACTAAAATGTATGTTTGTGACAGTTCAGCTAAATGTCCTTTCAAAATAAAGTTGAAATTAATAAGCAATTAAATTTTTGTCAAACTTTTCAGAGAATAACTGAAAACAGACTTTATTATGGTATATCGTGATATATATCGTTATCGTGATATAAAATAGTCCATATCGTGATATATGATTTTTTCCATATCGCCCAGCACTAATAGCAGTATATCGAGATATTGCGATACCATGATAATATCGCATCATAACCCAAGTATCACGATACTTGGGCCAATACTCACCCCCTTATTATCTGTTGTGATCCTGTTTTGTTTTATTTTGTGAAGCACTTTTGGTTGCATTTTTAATGTATGAAAAGTGCTATATAAATAAAGTTTGATTAGATTTGATTAGTATTTTCTGAAAGTCTCTGAGCCCATCATGTCTGTTGTTAATGCAGTGATGTCTGATGATCTCAGCCATACAGTCTTTCTCCATATTCCTGTAACCTTTTGAATATGTCATGCACAGCAGATAGTAGGGTTAACCGAAACTGACATTCAGAACCTTTAAGTAACGTAAGCTTGCTCAGGTCAGTTATTGAAGTTGTTTGAAATATTTAATAGATAACATAAATAGTTCACCTGGAAGCCTTTCCCTTCAGTCATTTTAAAAATCACAACGATAATCGTTCACTGTAAAAATATCTTCGATTTAATAGTTGAGCAAATTTGCAGCAAAAACCCAGTCAGTGATCTGTGACTGCAGAAAATAACTGCAAATAACCTAAAACGAAATAAGTGCTCATTAATCTTAATTCAAGCGAAACGTTCATTGATGTTGATTTGAGCTCGTATCGCTCAGCAGCAGATGAGACTATAGAACATTATTGTGAAATTGTTGTAAACTGCTGACTCTTTGTCCCTCTTTATTCCTTTATATCCCTTTTTTTTTATTTTTTATTTTTTGACCTAAGTGGGTCCAAAAATCTTCTTCCAGCTCTTTGTTCACCGCGTCCCAACGTTTCTGAAATGTGCCCCTGCAGACAAATTCAATATGAGCAAATATTCTTCATGAAAAGTCTTGATTTGAACATTTGAATGGTCTACGTCCTGGTGTGAACAGAATATGGATTTATGAGGTTTGTAAGTAATTTCATTCTGATTTAATCTACACTTCAGTGTCAGAACCAGTTTGAAAATGGATCCGTGAGGTTGCGCTGATAAACTCGCAGCATAATTAGATTTTGACCCAACTGCTGGATTTTTAGTTTCTTTGAGCACCAGTTTAATTTCTTGAACCAACTCAGTGTTGTGAGCTGAAGTCTTTTTGATTATGAAAATGAACAGAGTTCATATATTGTAAACTATAATGCCTGGACTTTAATTTAATTACTCTTTTAAAGCTGTTATTCTAGTCAGTCCTGCTCCGGAGGTCATTTTATTTTTCACTGCAGATTTTTGACCTGATAAACCCAAATAACGTCAGAGCCAGTTGATGTGATTGAACCTGCACGCTCTGCAGCTGAATCTCTGTTCGGGGAGGTAAACAGGGGGGGGGGGGGCGCACCTGATATCCGTGAGCCCGTCCCAACCCCCGTCACCTCAGCAGCAGCTGGACCCGGTACAAATGGGGCAAAGAGCTTAGTTCTGGCCAGGTTTTGGTGTTTGGCAGCAGGTTGTGGAGGGAGATTACGCTGCCCTGCTGCTGCTGAGCGTTCATGTGGAGCAAAGGTTAAATAAATATGGGACTATTTTACTGACCCGTTACTGGAATGAGCTTGTGATGACCGGGCCTGGTGAAAGAAGAAGTAAAAAAAAAAAAAAAAAACTCCCAGACTACAACTTGGATTTAATTTTAAACCTTATTGGAGCTTTTACTTGTTTTGCTAATATATTTGTGAATAGGGCTGTAGCGATACACTAATCTAACGATACGATACATGATATTCAGCTCAAGATATATATATCCATATTCATCTTAAGATACACTTGCATAATTTTCTGAAAGATTTTAAAGGGACAAAGTGATTTTGGTGACATCTTGTGAGTGTTCCAATGACTTTCTTTGAATTAATTGAACTGAAAGCATCAATTACACATTATATGGCTGACAGGCAGCTTGCAAATGTTACCTGTTACCTATCCACTTCATGCCTTGTGACACATAAGGCCTTCACAGAGCGCTTCCACTTTTCACGGTCAGCTGCTGCAGTCCTGACTTCAGCCCATGACTTCCATCCTGCTTCTTTTCTTTCTTTCTCGACAGTACGCCTCCAGGCGGTCTTTGGTCTTCCTTTTTTTCTTCTTACCTCTGGTGCCCATTGACCCTCTGGTGTCATTGCTATGTTGCAGTTGTTGTTGTGGTCCTACCGTAGTATGTGACCAATCATCTTCCATCTACGCAGCTTCACTTCGTCGCTCAATGGCTTCATTTCAGCTCTTTCTAGTAGTTCTTTAGTGCTGACGTGATCTTGCCAATATATACGGAATATTCTTCGTAGGCATCGATTATGGAATATGTCAACTGCCTTGCTGTCTCCTTTGTTCATTTTCCATGTTTCGCATCCATATAGCAATACTGGCACCACTAGCGTCTTATACAGGTTTAGCTTAGTTCTTCTTGAGATGCTGTTGGAGCTCCAGATCTTTTTAAGCCTGATAAATGCACCTCTTGCTTTTGACAACCGATTCTTCATGTCCTTCATGCCGCCTCCCTCTTTACATACTGTGGCACCCAGGTAAGTGAACTGGTCCACCTCTTCAATATCTTGCCCATTGATCTCAATTCTTTCTTGGTTTCTTGCATTTATCCTCATTGTTTTTGTCTTTTGTGTATTGATTTTGAGTCCTACTCGTTTGGCTTCTGCATCCATTCGGGTGGTTTTATTCTGCATGTGATGTTTTGTAGAGGAGAGTAACGCTATGTCATCTGCGAAGTCCAAATCGTCAAGTTTTGATGTGATCTTCCATCTAATTCCATTCTCTCCCTCTTGAACAGTTCTTCTCATTATCCAGTCCATCACAATTAAAAACAGGAACCCTGACATATTGCATCCTTGCTTGACACCGGTTTTGATGTTGAACCACTCACATACTTCTCCTTGGTCTTCTACTGCACATTGGAAATCTTCATAAAATAGTTTAACCATTCTCACAATCTTCTCCGGTATTTCATACTTCTTCATGATGATCCACAGGCTTTCGTGATGTACAGAGTCAAAGGCTTTTTCGAAGTCTACAAAGTTCATATATAGTGTTGCTTGCCACTCATTGACCTGTTCAATTATATTTCGCAGTATAAAGACCTGCTCCGTTGTTCCCCTACCTGTTCTGTACCCTGCTTGTTCCTTTCTCAGCCGGCAATCGATTCCATTTCTTATCCGAACTACGATAATCCTGCCCAGTATCTTTCCCACTACGGAAAGAAGCGTTATGCCTCTTGAGTTTTTGCATTCTTTGAGATTTCCTTTCTTGGCTAGTTTAATGATTAACCCTTTCTTCCATTTTGTTGGGATCTTCTCATGTTTCCATTAGGGCTGGGTTAAACGATTATTCTTGTAATCGATTAATCTAGAAAATAGTTTTTCGATGCATCGATTAATCTAACGATTCATTTTTAAATCCGATTCGATTCGATTCGATTTCGATTATCGATTATCTCCCCATAATTTGACCTATATAGCAATTAATGCAAATTTATCTCCTTGAATAAAAGACAAATTTCTTCTTTCAAGTTCAAAAATGAATTGTATTGAACAATACAACAATAAAGTGCACACAGTTGTAGTGCAATGGAATCCTATAATAAAAAAAGAATAAAATAAAACTTTCCTTCAATATAAAACTGCAAAAAACACAATCTGAACCAAAATCTTATCAACATAAAATAAATAAAAAATAACAGCAGCGGTGACAGTTGCAATTTACAAAACAACACAATGGGTGACAGCAGCAACTTTTTAACATTTAAATCTGTGAAATAAATAACAAATAAATTCAAGTATTAGGCCTATTACAGTTAAGTGAACAGTAGTTTAACTTTTAGTAGTTTGGATGCTCTCAGTAAGTGCAGCAGCCTCCTGGGGGGTGCAGGGGGGGTGTTTTTTTTCATCTGATAGTACAAACTTTTCTGCTTATCCCTGTCCCTGAAAACATAAATCACAAACACAGTGCACAGGTTAATAAAACTATATACTTCTAAATGATCTGCCCATACCAATAAGGTATAATAATAATAATAATAATAATAATAATAATAATACTACATTAACCTAAAAGTTGAAAGTTAAACTAACTTTAGCGTGTATTTGATGAGTGTGTGTCTGTGTCAGTTAAAAAAAAAGTGTGTCAGCAAGAGGCGAGTGTGTGAGGGGTGTGTGTGCGTGTGTTTAAGTGGACACATGTTCTGTGTGTGCGAGGCTGGAGCACAAGTTACGTAGTGCGGTTTGGATGAATGACGGGGTTAATCATTGCAAACAAGGAAAGAAAAAAAAGTTGAAAACTTACGGTGTCTTCTCCTCCACACAAGCAGCTCCCGGGTGCCTCCTCTTAAGGTGCTGGTGCATCGCGGTAGTGCTTTTATGATATGCCATCTCTATATTTGCACAGGTCACAGACCACCGAATCGTTTCCTTTAGGTGTAAAGTACTCCCATACTTTTGACATCCTGTTACGAGATAGCTTCTTCTCCCCCGACTCGCTGCTACTCGATGCCGCGGCCGCCGCCATTTTTTTAAATTCTGAGTGACGACGCATCGACGTGCAATTTTTGCGTCGACGTATTTTTTGCGTCGACGTAATCGATGACGTCGACGCGTCGTCCCAGCCCTAGTTTCCATGTTTTCTCTAGCAGTTGTTGCACCTTCATTGCTGAAAACTCTACATCTGCTTTTAATAGTTCAGCTGTGATGGAGTCGATTCCTGCTGCCTTGCCATTTTGCAGTCTTTTTATTGCTTCTTTCACTTCACTTAGTGTTGGTTCATTTACTGTGATCTCTTCTATTCTGTTGTTGAATACGCATTCGTCCTCTTCAGTTATTGGGTTTTCGGGTTCTGCTCTATTTAATACTTCTTTGAAGTGCTCTGTCCATCTTGACTTAACCGCCTCTCTTCCACTAATGAGGTTACCTTCTTTGTCCAGTACAGCTGTGCTCTGTCTGGGTCTCTCGTTACACACTGTCTTTGTGAGTCCATATAATGTTTTCATGTGTTGTTTTCTTGCAGCGGCTTCAGCTTCACTTGCGATGTTCTCCATCCATTTCCTTTTGTCTGCTTTTATACTTCTCTTCACCTCTTTGCTCTTCTCTGCATACTTCTCCTTTAGCTGTTTCTTGATTCTTTCAGAATGTGTTCCCAGGATCTTCTTGTTAATTCCTTCTCTTTGCTCTACAAGGTTCCATGATTCTTCACTGATCCATGGCTTCTTCTTTTTCCGTGGTGTTCCCAAGACTACCTCAGCTACCTCTACATATGCCCTCTCCATCACTTGGAAGTCACCCTCTACCTCTTCATCTTCTACTCCTCCTTGCCCTTCCTCTTCCAGTATTTGATACCTATTTCTTAGACAGATGGCAAAGGTCTTTGAGATGTTTTCATTCTTCAGTTTTGCTGTATCATACTTTATTCTGGTGCTTTTCCTTTCCTTTTGTCGCTTCTTCAGTCTTAGCTTGATTGTTGTACATACAAGATAGTGGTCACTTCCAATGTCTGCAGACCTGTGTACTCTTGTGTCATTCACTGAATTCCTGAATCGTTTATTGATCAGAGTGTGGTCTATCTGATTCCTGGTCTTCCCATCTGGAGATACCCATGTTGCTTTGTGAATGTCTTTATGTGGGAACAGAGTTCTTGTTATGACTAGTTCATTCATGTCGCATATTTCGCACAGCCTTTCTCCGTTGTTATTCAGCCTTCCGAGTCCGTGTTTGCCCATAACCCTGTCGTAATCTTGGTGTCCATCTCCAACTTTGGCATTCATGTCTCCTGTTACAATCAACATGTCATGTTTGTTCCTACTGTCTAGTACATTTTGCAGTCTTGTGTAGAATTTAGGGGTGCTCCGATCAGGGTTTTTGGGGCCGATCACCGATCACTGAAATCAATATCGGCCGATCCGATACCGATCACCGATCGTATTTATTTCCCTTTGTTTCTTGCTGTCTTAGACCTTTTCGTCTTGAAAATTGTGGACATGCGCCCCCTAGTGGCCCAGACATAACTGGAGTGTGCGGTGCTCCACCAACTAACCCAAACACAGCAGCGTGGAGCATCTGTTAAGGATAACGCAGACATGTCTTGGATTGATGATGTTAGGCAGTGGCCTCCAGTTACAGATGAAGGTAGTTTATCTCTGTTTTTAATGATTGGTTATGGAAATAGCATGATCTATTCCCATAATCAAACACTAAAAACTGTGGAACGCTGCAACGCTGGCTATAACTAATGTCAACAAGCCATAAAGATTATGCTACTGTAACGTTAATGCTAGCGGTAAATTAGGCTGTGTGTTAATGTTATATTTAATTTATTTAATCATTCTCCTAAGTCATTCATTCATTCATTCATTCATTTATAGGCTTGTGCTAGTGCTGAGGGCTACAGTAGCATCATACTGCTGTTCTTTCGGCCAGAATCGTCCGGGACTCTCAGCGAGACTATGAGTAGTACGAGATTGAATGTTAACGAAAACTCACCCGGCTGTATTTATTTGGAACTAAGTCCTTTCTGTTGATATTTTTCACCCACGTCTTCCTAACTTCTTGGTTGTCGGTGCGCCCAGTAAATCGGTGCAAACTGTATGGCTGCAAACAAGGCAGTCTTCGTGCAGTAAAGGCTTGTGTATTTCATACTTTCTTCTTCCATTGTTGAATTTTCACGCCATTGTTGGCACAGTTTATGACGGAACATGTATTCCCACTCGACCGACTCGACATGATAAAAATATCTATTTGTAGAAAGAGAAAAACACTGGTTAATCTGCGAGCCGGTGAGAGTGTCGCTCTGTAGCACAACCCCGCAATGGCGGACGGGTACTTCCGGGGGGCTGGCCCGAAACGGTCTATACACAGTGTATGCGCACGAGAATAGAGCGTTTTTTGATCGGCTCTTTTGATCGGCTTTAATGACAATTCTGACCGATCCAGATCATATGCATATCGGCCGATCCGATCAGGTCACCGATCGATCGGAGCACCCCTAGTAGAATTCATCTTTTTCTTGCTCTTCTGCATCTTCTGTGGGTGCATAAATGTGTATAATCGTCAACTTAATGTGTTGGGAGTGGTATCTGGCTAGAACGATTCTTTCGTTCACTGGAGTCCAATCAATCAGGGCTCTTGCTGCTGTTTTCGACATCAGTATGCCAACACCTTGTCTGTGGTTGTCATCGTCTCTTCCTGAGTAAATGATGGTTTCTCCTTCTGCCAGTTCCACTTTTCCTTGTCCTGTCCAGTGTGTTTCACTGATACCCATGATGTCTATTCCTCTGTTGTTCATCTCTCTTGCTGCTAGTGTGATGTTACCGCTTGCGTATAGTGTCCGTACATTCCAGTTTCCGATCTTCATGGTGTTTTTCGGGTGCAGCAGTGGTCTATTCAGCCCAAGGGCGTCCTGTTGGCTTTGGCCCCTGCGCGTCATGGTGTCTCTGGTTACAGGACTGGCTACAGCGTTCCCCTGATTTGGTGTGTGTGCTCTGCTTCTGGTTTCTGTAATAATGTTTTTCCGGGAGAAGGTTATCAGCCCACAGCCCAACCCCCAACCTGGAGGGCCAGTGGGATCACTCTTCGTCTGGTCTCTACTCTTCGACCTGTTCGGCATGGGTGACCCTGCCAGGAGTGCAATACTCCTGCCGACATAGCTCTAGGGATCATGGAGACGCGCAAACCACCCCACCACGATAAGGTGGTGATCCCGTCGGGGGGGCAGCTTGCAAATGCTGGACAAAATGAATAAAAGATTTGTTGTGAAAAATAGTTTCATTTATTTAAACTGCAAATTGTTGCTTGCAAGCTTTTAAAGGTGGGGGCACATTCAGTGCGTTTACATGGGAAGTTTAATTCCTCTTTAATTCAGAATTAAAGTTAAAGCCGAATAAAAGTTACCATGTAAACACTTAATTCCATATGAAAATGTCAATTCCGAATTAAACTTAATTCCGAAGTAAGTGGCTGGTTTATTCCCATTTTAATTCCGCATTAAGTAATTCCGTGGTCATGTAAACACTCATTCCACTTTAAATTAATTCCCGTCTTTCTGCGCATGCTCGTTCTCTTGCCCGTCTGTCGCGATGACGCTTATATTCCGTGCTGGGCTTGTTTTCAAAACGGCAGCACGCAGTAAACGGTGTTCAAGAGCAAAGAGGATTTATTTAATAAAAAACTTGGAGGAACTGGAAATAATTAAAAGAACAGATGGCAGGAAACATAAAAATTGTGAGCTTTTCAAAGCGGCCAGGTTAAATGAAGGAGGTTTCTCAGATAGAGACGCCACCCAGGTCAAAAATAAGTGAAATGTTGTTGCTAACCTAGTTAGCTAAGTTCGTTTTCTTCCGGTAGATGTAAAGAAGTCCGCCCATCCAATCAGAACCCTTCCCAACCCCCAGACCTAAAGCGGAGTTGGATAAAGCCGAACAAACGTGTTTTCCATGTAAACCTTAATTCGGAATTACTATTTCCATGTAAACTCAAAGGAAAATAGTTTAATTCGGAATTATTTAATTCCTCATTTTAATTCCGAATTAAAAAACATCATGTAACCGCAGCCAATGGAGAGTTAAAGTACAGCAAGTGGCCTTCTTTGGCAGCTTTTTTGGCTTGATACTGAACATATGAGGTAGCTACTAGCCATTCTAGCCACCAGGTTAAGTAAAAACAAACCATGGCAGCCAATAATTCAAGTCCATTGGAGCAACATTTAAGCCTCCTTAAAATTGCACCCATCTCAGTAGGGGTGTGAAAAAAATCGATTTGGCGAATTATCACGATATTCGGTCTCCCGATATAATATCGATTTTTTTCAGCTCCTAATATTGATTTTTTTTAGGAAAAATTCATTCATTCACATAAATGTGCAAAAACACTAATAATAAACAATAAATAGGTTGTTTTGAAGCAAATAGTTTTGACTCAATTTGTACCTCTGAATGATCAATATCATCTGATGAACATATACAGCAACTTGGTTTTTCATCTGTAGTTTAAATTTTGATATTAACTGGGTAGAATATCACAATATATTGCGATATTGCGATAATATCGCATTGCGAGGTCCTTGCCAATACTCACCCCTACATCTCAGCAGAGTAGCTGGAGGACTTAATGTCCCTGTGGGACACGGGGGTTTTGAAAGGAGCTTAGAATATCGATACCCGCGGCTGAAAAATCGTTACTTTCTGGGGAAATAAAATATCGATATATATCGCAGAATCGATAAAATTGCTCAGCTCTATTTGTGAACTCATTTGCTGCCTTAATATGCCTGTATTCCTCTTATTTTCAGGTGTCTGATCATAATCGCAGGTACATCTAGAGGAGCTTTACACGCAGGAAAACTCCAAAGGCCTGCAGTTATTTAAAAATGACAAATACTGAGAATCATTAGGAGGAAAACAAGCAGATTTAGCTCAAGTGTCTTTTGATTGGTCAAATTCCTGGAGGCTTTCTGACGACCAGAGGAGGTGGTTCATAAAGACGTGTGGTCGCAGCGCATCAACACCTTATCAACGTTATCAGATTTTTTTTATAATTATGTTGACGATCAAAACTGTCTTTTTAAAATTAAGAAGTGTTGTTCCTGCCATTTCTTTTTGTCATTTTGGTGCTTCAGCAGAAACAGTTGAGCTGCTCAACACCAAAGTGAAACCATTAATTTGAAACATGTACACATGTGAATAGGAGCATATAAAGGGATGTACGTTCAACACTAAAGTTTTCTTTTTGTTCTCTTTGTTTTCCCCTCCAGACGGTTAAGTGTGGAGTTGGGCAAGTCTGTGGTTTATCAAGAGTCAAATACAGGTAAGATGAAGCGGTATGCCCAGATAACTCACTTCGACTCTGATTTACAGCGCGTCGTCCTACAGCTTTTTGACTCTTCACTCGAGCAAACGGTGGTCATCTGTTTCCTATTTTCATTCTTTTGTAGAAACTAGAGTGGAACTGAAAGAATCTGTTCGTGGACAAGACATCTTCATCATCCAGACCATTCCCAGGTGAGACAAAAGGATGAAGTTACCAGGCAGCAGGGTCCAGTTCTTTATACCGTGGTATGCAGTTATTCGCAGATGATGCATCCTTTTTTTTTTTTTTCTTAAACAAAGCTCAGCTTGTTCTTGCCAAGAAGAAAGTTGAAGATGAGCTGGACGTCATCTACTGTTGTCCAGTCTGAACTGAGTTCTGTACTTCCTCATTGATTTTTATTGACATGCCGTGTGTCAAGTGTGTGATGTCGCATATCGCAGGTAGCTGGCACACCTGGCACACCTGGCAGTGGAAACGCAATCTGGATCAGGGGCTTCAGTACCGTACTGACTAGGGGTGTGAAAAAAAAAATTGATTTGGCAATATATCGCGATTTTTGGCCCCTCAATATAATATCGATTTTTCAGTTCCTAATTGATTTTTTTAAAGGCAAATTCATGTATTCATGTATTAGACGCATTGTGAATACTTAAATGTGCAAAAACACTAATAATAACCAATAAATAGGTTGTCTTGAAGCAAATCGTTTTGACTCAATTTGTCCTCTGAATGATCAATATCATCTGATGAACATATACAGCAACTTGATTTTTCATCTCTACTTTTAATTTTGATATTAACTGGGTAGAATATCGCAGTATATCGCGATATCGTGATATTATATTGTGACCCAAGTATCATGATACATATCGTATTGCGAGGTCCTTGCCAATACTCACCCCTAGTACTGACTAGGGCTGTAGAGATACACTAAACTCACGATACGATACAATACACGATACATGATATTCAGCTCACGATACGATATATATCGATAATTATCTTACAATACATTTAAATCATTTTCCAAAATATTTTAATTCCCCCTGGCTCGTTTACGTTGACCCACATTGGGATCCGCTTCTGCGCAGGTCATTTAAAGACGTATTCATCATCTTGTTTATTTTTGTCTTTGCGCCGTTCCTCAGGGACGTCAACACGGCCATCATGGAGCTGCTGGTCATGTCCTACGCCTTGAAGACGTCCTGCGCCAAGAACATCATCGGAGTCATCCCCTACTTTCCCTACAGCAAGCAGTGCAAGATGAGGAAGAGGGGCTCCATCGTCTGCAAGCTGCTGGCGTCCATGTTGGCCAAGGCCGGTGAGACGCGGTCCTGTCTTTGGACCGTCTGACGTCTGGGAGTTCTGCATTCGTGCAGCAGGATCTAATGCTTCTGCTGTTGCAGGTCTAACTCACATCATCACTATGGACCTTCACCAGAAGGAAATCCAGGGCTTCTTCAGTTTCCCCGTTGACAACCTGAGGGCTTCTCCTTTCCTCATCCAGTACATCCAGGAGGAGGTGAGGCGACATCACACGGCGTTGCCGAGCAGCCGGAGGTTCAGAGACGGGCACTGATCTGCTGTAAGAATCATCTGTCCATCCCTGTTTCCCCAGATCCCAGACTACAGGAATGCTGTGATCGTTGCCAAGTCCCCCTCAGCTGCTAAGAGGTAACGGGACGCGTATTAGCGAAGCCTCCTGGCGTCACGTTGGACTCGTTGTTTCGTGTTCTGCGTTCACGTGTCCGTTCTGTCCCAGAGCTCAGTCCTACGCCGAGAGGCTGCGTCTGGGCCTGGCGGTGATGCACGGGGAGGCCCACCACTCCGAGTCCGACATGGCAGACGGTCGACATTCCCCCCCGCTAAGCCGATCCACCACGGGACACACGGGCCTGGAGCTGCCACGTAAGAGCGAACCCTGCAGCAGCAGCGTGGGTCAGCCGGGACGGGTTGTTGTTTTACTCTCAGGGGGATGAAGAGTGCTGGACGGATTCAGACCTGACCTTTTCATGACATGGCTGTCTCAGGTCAGCGCTGCCTGTGAAATACCGCAGGCAGCGTCTGACATCGCTCCAGCGCCTCCCCCTTCATTTTCTTTCCTCCACGTCTCATCTTTTCCATCAGCCTTCCTCTACACCTTCTCCCTCTTTCCATGTCTCAGCTTAGAAGTTTGTTTTATGACAGCTATATTGTTGTTAAAATTGACTTTTATTAGGGATACACGATAACTGTTTTTTAAAACCGATACCGATAACTTTCAGCTCCTAAAGGCCGATACTAATAACCGATAACGCACACATCGGCTAAGGTCATTACATGAATACTATAAACAAAATCAAAATTAGTTTTGACTTTTTAAATGAACAGATATTTATTTTTTCCAAAGAAAAACTATTGTCAAGCCTCTCAAACATTTTCATAAAGCTATCAAACAAACCTATTTGATATCTCACATTAACTTAAATAAGGTTCATTACTGACTGATATAAAAAATAAAGGCTCCTTGAACTGATGGAAATTCATGCATCAGAATTACTAACTGAAAAAGATTGACATTTAACCCTCCTATTATGTTGCGGGTCAAATTGACCCGTTTTGAAAAAAAAAAAAAAAAAAAATAGTTTAAAGTATTTTTTCAGGATAAAACGTATTTTGCTTGGCTTAATTACTCTAATCAACATATAAAATAAAAATTGTTCATGTAACATATTTGCAACCCCCCTCTCCACGTTTATTTTACATAGATTATGTTCGGGTCAATTTGACCCAGCAGCCAAAATGGAGACTAAAAGGGGTTATAAGTATCTAATATAATAGCTTTTTTTTTTTTTTCTTTGCAACTGTGACCCTCATTTCTCCCCAGTTTCACACCCTCTCCTTTGGGTTGTGCTTGACATGACATGTGGTCTCAGAAGGCAGAATATAACCTGTGACAATTTTTTCACAAGCTGCAACTTGAGTCAGGGACTTCTACAGAGAAAGCTCACGATGGTTGGAGCGGTCCAAAAGAACCAGTGTGAACTCTCTGCTGAGCTGCTGGTAACCAAGAACCGGACCCCTGAGTCCTCCATGTCTGCCTTCACAGACACCACAGCCCAAGAGCCTTTCTGCCCCAAAAAGGAGGGAAATGTCAAAATGTCATGAGCACTTTGCATAAAAAGTCTGAAATCAGCTCAAGAGAAGATCAGAAACCAAGTATGATCCCTACAGTGCCACCAAAGTGAGGGGTGGATCATTTAGACAAAGTCATTGGGTCTAAAAGCACCAAACGAATGACTGAAAGCTGACCGCTGGTCATCTTTTATAACATGACTGATAGATCAGCCTACAACGCATTTGTCATTTGGAAGGAGATCTTTCCAGAGTAGAACCCATCAAAGCTCTGCAAGGAGCACATCTTCTGTCTAAGCTTCTGTCTCCAGCAGACCTCCATGACCCTGCACAGGAATAAGTGGGTTGGATAATGGATGGATGGATTTCTGGTTTTACACATTGCGTAGTATTTATTGTCACAACGTGATGACATGTCACTTGTGTGCAGTGGAGACTCACAGACACACATATGAACACACCATGTTCATTTTGTTAATCTGTTAGTTTGATTTTTCTTATTTTTATTACTTGCTGGTTCAAAAACAATTCTTCAGTTTTCTTTCATTGTAAATTCAGTAGATTTTGATTTTAATTCAGCTGGTCAATTTGATCCGGAAGATGAGGTTTTCTTGTGCTAATTTATCAACATCACCCCAAAAAGAAAAGTTGGAAATATAGAATAATTACAAAAAAAGTCAATGTTAGATTGAACTATTGTATTTTATAGATTTGTCTTTCCAATGCACATCTAAAAATGTTTTAACATTAATTAAAAAAAGAAAACGAGTGAATAATTACCATTGAACCATGATCTGTGAGAGGTAAAGAACAACAATGCACTAAATATTGCTTTAAATAGTTAGTGATGGAGTTAATAATGAAATATAAACAGTGTTTATTTGGGAGTTTTTAGTTTTTAGATACTTTTGGATGATCAAACATTTCCTGGGTCAAATTGACCCGGGAACATAATTGCTGTTCCTCCGAAACGAACATAACAGGAGGGTTAAAGGATTTTGGCTTGTGGTTCCATTTAGATTAATACCTTTAATTAAAGTAAATGAGGTTCAGTAGTTTTTATTTTTTATTTTTTAATCTCATGGAAGCTTTAGATGAGAGGAATTAAGGAGAGGGGAGACTGTTGCTGGCTTGCGCACGTTAGCATTAGCTTCTATTAGCTCACGTTAGTGTGATTTCAAAACTCCATGGAAGCAATTGTTATGTTGTAGGTGGCTGATCAGGTTTTATGTATTAAAGCTTGTGCTTCCCTCCTCGTAGAATTCACTCGGAGGATTTGTCACAAATAACCACCAAACTATCTTCTTCTGAAACTTTAACGAAGTTCCACGCCGCCATGTTTGTTGTGATCAGTACGCTGTGCTGCATTCAAGGTGTAACGTAAATTCCAACGTTCCCTCGTTTGCTAGTCGTTCTTTCAGCCTTTTCTATTTTTTCAATTTTTTATGTGTAACATGTGGGAGAATACTGCGAATATCAATTCAAGTCAGCAACTACTAAAATTATGACCGAGTTAACGAGTAGTTTTCTGGCATGAGGGGGTATTCTTGATTTTCCTGATTGAGTAATCGTTTTACTGATTATGCCGACGTCACTTGAACATAACATTCACTGCGGGTCATTCAAGGCTCAGGGGGAGCGAGGTACTGTCGTGTTGACAAAAAAATGTGTTATCGGGGCTATTCGTCGTGATATTGGACTTATCGGAATGACATCATAATTTCCTGTTATCGGCGCAATGGTTATCGTGCACCCCTAACTTTTATGTATTTTTATTTTATTTCAGTGTCTAAGCCTCCATGTTTTTTTTGTTTTTTTGTTTTACCATCTTATATGTTTCCACAGCCAGCTGCAGATACGCCCCGTTTCCTGGAATAGAGCTCCCAAGTATGATGACGGTGCTTGAAATCAGTCACATCCAGCGCTGATTTCTTTATTTTAAATTGCATCGCTGCATGTAATGAAAGCGAGTTGTGGTGGGCTTCTACCTGTCATCTGGACACACGGTTACACTTTTCTAACCTGAGCTACAGTTAGAAAAGTCAACACGTCCACTAGGGCTGTAGCGATACACTAATCTCACGATATGATACGATACACGATATTTGGCTCACGATACGATATATATATATATATTGATATTCATCTTACAATTGCTCCATAGTGTGTATTTCGTCCATAATTTTCCTCCAGTCCTCCTGTGTTGCACATTTCCAGGAAAAATGCCAAGCTATAATAGCGTACAAGACTTACACACATCACAACCCAAAACTTCCCTCGGGATGGCGCCGCGGATGGCAGCCTCGGCACACCGCTCTCTCGGAATTTGTGTGTTTTGTTTACTTTCTTGGTGGTCGGGCACTCTAACCCGATCACTTTCAGCAGAGACGCCCTGCTAAACATCAGGGAGTCCTCTTCAGGCACTTTTCCGTCGTTTTGCGCGAATCCAGAGAGTTTTCTCGAACTCTTGGTCGGAGGAGCGGCAGCTCTGTACAGGACGTGGAAGAGACGCAGGAGAGGCAGGCGAGCCGGCGCGCTGGTGAAACTCCGCCGGCGCGGACGTCGCGCACCTCTCCCAGCCATCCACCTAGCGAACCTCCGCTCCCTGCCCAACAAAATGGACGAGCTGCTTCTCCTTCTCAACGGATCCAACAAGGACTTTGCACGTTCCTCTGCCCTGTGCTTCACTGAGACCTGGCTCAGCGAAGCCATCCCCGACGCCGGATTACAGCTGCCGGGCTTCTCGCTCCACCGTGCGGACCGCGTCAAGGAGCTCTCGGGGAAAACAAAGGGCGGTGGAATATGTTTTTATATCAACGAACGTTGGTGCACATCTGTCACGATCCTGTCCACACACTGCAGCCCGAATCTGGAGTCTTTATTCATAAACTGTAAGCCGTTTTATTCGCCGCGGGAGTTCTCCTCCTTCATCATGGCTGGTGTTTACATCCCCCCCCAAGCCAACGTGAGTGAAGCGCTGCAGACTCTCGCCGAACAATTAAACGGCTTCGAGCTAAACACTCGGACTCGCTCTTTATTGTCATGGGAGACTTTAACAGGGCGAGATTAAATCAAGAACTCCCAAAATACAAGCAGCACATCAGCTGTCCCACCAGAGGCAGCAACACTCTGGACCACTGCTACACCGTCATTAAAGGAGCATACCACTCCGTTCCCCGAGCAGCTCTGGGACACTCTGACCACTGCTTGGTCCACCTCATCCCCACTTACAGGCAGAAGCTAAAAACTGCCAAGCCTGTGGTGAGGACTGTGAGTAAGTGGACCAACGAGGCAAAGCAGGAACTACAGGCCTGCTTTGACTGCACAGACTGGAGTGTCTTTGAAGCTGCTAACGACAACCTGGACGACCTGACAGACACTGTAACGTCCTACATCAGCTTCTGTGAGGACATGTGTGTACCGACCAAAACATTCCGGACTTTTAACAACAACAAGCCGTGGTTCACTGCCAGACTGCACCAGCTCCACCAGGCCAAGGAGGAGGCCTACAGGAGTGGGGACAGGGTCCTGTACCGGCAGGCCAGGAACACTCTGAACAGGGAAATCAGAGCAGCTAAGAGAAGCTACTCTGAGAAGCTGAAAAACCAGTTCTCAGCCAACGACCCTGCTTCAGTGTGGAGGGGCCTGCGGACAATCACCAACTACAAAAGACCCTCCCCCCGCGTCGAGGCAAACACAGACCTGGCCAGCGACCTCAACACCTTCTACTGCAGATTTGAGAGGGACAACTTCGCACCCCTCACCCAGCCACCACTCATCCAGACCAGCAGTACGACTACCCCCGTTACACCTCCAGTCGCACTGCAACCTGCACCCCCGGTCCCATTCAGAGTGCATGCAGAGGAGGTGAGCCAGATCTTCAAGAAGCAGAAGATCAGGAAAGCACCAGGCCCAGACAGAGTGTCACCCTCCTGTCTCAAAGCCTGTGCTGACCAGCTGGCTCCTGTTTTCACCAGGATTTTCAACAGCTCACTGGAGCTGTGTGAAGTCCCCTCCGTGTTCAAGCGCTCCACCATCATCCCAGTCCCCAAGAAACCCTCCATCACAGGACTGAATGACTACAGACCGGTGGCTCTAACGTCTGTGGTCATGAAGTCCTTTGAAAGACTGGTGTTGAGCCACCTGAAGTCCGTAACAGGACCCCTGCTGGACCCGATGCAGTTTGCCTACAGGACCAACAGGTCGGTGGACGATGCTGTCAACCTGGGACTGCACTACATCCTGCAGCAACTCGACACCCCAGGCAGCTACGCCAGGATCCTGTTTGTGGACTTCAGCTCGGCGTTCAATACCATCATCCCTGAAATCCTCTCCTACAAGCTCTCCCACCTCAACGTGTCTCTGTCCATCTGTCAGTGGATCACCAGCTTCCTGACAGACAGAAGCCAGCAGGTGAGGCTGGGAGATGTCACCTCAGCGACCCGGACCGTCAGCACTGGCGCCCCCCAGGGGTGTGTCCTGTCCCCACTGCTCTTCTCCCTCTACACCAACGACTGCACCTCCACGCACCCAGCTGTCAAACTCCTGAAGTTTGCAGATGACACCACCGTCATTGGCCTGATCCAGGACGGGGACGAGTCTGCATACCGACGAGAGATCAAGCGGCTGGTGCTCTGGTGCAGTCAGCACAATCTGGAGCTGAACACGCTCAAGACTGTGGAGATGACGGTGGACTTCAGGAGACAGCCCTCGCCACTGCTCCCCCTCACCATCATCAGCAGCCCTGTGTCAGCCGTCCAGACCTTCAAGTTCCTGGGGACTATCATCTCCCAGGACCTGAAGTGGGAGAAGAACATCCACTGCATCCTGAAGAAGGCCCAGCAGAGGATGTTCTTCTTGCGCCAGCTGAAGAGACACGGCCTGTCTCAGGAGCTGCTGATCCATCTCCTCCATCACCGTGTGGTTCGAAGCAGCCACACAGCAGGACAGGAAAAGATCACTGGGGCCCCCCTGCCCTCCATCCAGGAACTGTACTGCTCCAGAACCAGGAAGAGGGCAGCCAACATCATCAAAGACCCCGCCCACCCAGGAAACAACCTGTTCTCCCTCCTCCCCTCCGGCAGGCGCTACAGAGCCCTGCGCACCAAAACCACAAGACTTAAAAACAGCTTCTACCCCACTGCCATCACTTTAATGAACAGTCCATAAATCATTTATACTATCTTGCGTACTTTGCACCCTTGTACATACTATTTTACTTACTTACCTATTTATTTTATTTTATTCTATTTTTTAACTTACTTTTTTACTTTTGTATATAGATGTACATATCCTGTTTTTCTTTTTATTTTTTTCTTATTCTGAGAGAGTTACCACCTGCCGGAACAAAATTCCTTGTATGTGCGAACGTACTTGGCGATTAAAAACGATTCTGATTCTGATTCTGATTCTGAATACATTTACATCATTTTTCGAAGGATTTTAAAGGGACAAAGTGATTTTGGTGACATCTTATGAGTGTTCCAATGACTTTGTTTGAATTAATTGAACTGAAAGCATCAATTACACATTATATGGCTGACAGGCAGCTTGTAAATGCTGGACAAAATGAATAAAAGATGTGTTGAGAAAAATAGTTTCATTTATTTAAACAGTGCAAATTGTTGCTTGCAAGCTTTTAAAGATGGGACACGGGGGTTTTGAAAGGAGCTTAGAATATCGATACTATGGGTGTGAAAAAAAAAATCGATTTTGGCGATATATCGAGATTTCTGGCCGTCCGATATAATATCAATTTTTTTTTTTTTTTTTTTTAAGGAAAATTCATTCATTCACTTAAATGTGCAAAAAGACTAATAATAAACAATAAATAGGTTGTTTTGAAGCAAATAGTTTTGACTCAATTTGTCCTCTGAATGATCAATATCATCTGATGAACATATACAGCAACTTGATTTTTCATCTCTACTTTTAATTTTGATATTAAATGGGTAGAATATCGCAATATATCGTGATATCGTGACCCAAGTCATGATACATATCGTATTGAGAGGTCCTTGCCAATACTCACCCCTAATCGATACCCGCGGCTGAAAAATCGATACTCTCTGGGGAAATAAATATCGATATATATATCGCAGAATCGATAAAATTGCTCAGCTCTAGCGTCCAGCGTTAATGCCGACACCTGATACCTTCAAGTATACCACACCACAGCAGTCCCTGATGCCTTTTCTGGGACTCCCGTGTGACTTTTTCAACTAGATCATGCAAGGCCACATTGTGCGTACGTTAAAAAAGGAAGAACTGGACAGAGTGACAGATGAAATGTGTCATCGCTTGGTTACACAGCGGTAAAAAATGTTGCTGTCCCAATTCATTGACTTTGTTTTAAGTGCAGTTTTAGTACCATCCAACATTCAAATGAGCTTGAGTTTGTTTTAGTTTTTGTGTCTCTGAGAACCACAAATTGACTAATTTGCAGGGGTGTGAAAAAAAAATCGATTTGGCAATATATCGCGATTTTTGTCCGCCCAATATAATATCGATTTTTCACCTCCTAATATCGATATCGTCAGTATGTTGTAATGGTTACTTAAATGTGCAAAAACACTAATAATAAACAATAAATAGGTAGTTTTGAAGCAAATAGTTTTGACTCAATTTGTCCTCTGAATGATCAATATCATCTGATGAACATATACAGCAACTTGATTTTTCATCTCTTTTAATTTTGATATTAACTGGGTAGAATATCGCAATATATCGTGATATTGCGATAATAATATTGTATCGGGACCCAAGTATTATGATACGTATCGTATTGCGAGGTCCTTGCCAACACTCACCCCTACTCATTTTTAACCTTTAAACACCCTTTTTTTTTTCCCATTGGGATAATTTGGCCTCTTCACATTCTTACTGTTTAAAGGCAGATACATCGTTAAAGTCCCGTCCTTCCATCTAAAGCTGTTAACTCCAGCAGAAGGGAATATTCTCCCAGACCGTGCAGGGTGCAGGACTTCAGTGCTCATCTCACTGCATCAAAACTACCTTCTGTTGTGCCTTAACCACCTTTAAAGTGGCTGAAGGAAAGAAAAGGAATAAACCAAAGCGTGCACACTGCAAAAAAAACAATATAATCAACTTTAGTTGAGTTCAGACTCGGGTTTATGTGATGCCTCTCACACACTGGCTTCGCTTTGTGACTGCAGGTCCTCATGTTTTTACCCTTGGCACAGTCCTGACTGCTGTCGGGTTACACATTTACACAGCCAAGGCCTCCGCTGACACAACTCCATGTTTGTTCCAGACGTTCGACTTCGCTTGCATCATCACTTCTTTTTGGCCTTTTTACAGCAGCGAGCACATGAATGATTTATGTGTTGGGAAAGCGCCATCTCTGATAGTTTGGAGCTGGATTCTCCCCATCTGTGGCTGCTTAGATCAGAACGGCCAGTGTCGGCGTCCATGATGACCGTTGGAAGCCCTCCACCTCTCAGCTGGAATGATTTTGGCCTGATGACCTCAGGAACTGAGACGTGAACAGTACGTCAGAGTAAACCTCTGCAACCAGTAGAGACACGGGTCGTGTCGAGTAATTACATCTAGGGTTGTGAAAAAAAAATCGATTTGGCAATACAGTGATCCCTTATTTTTCACTGTTAATGGGGACCGGCAACCCCCCGCGAAGATCAAAATCCGCGAACAGGAGCTGGAGCCCCCCGAGCCTCAATAATGTGTTTAAAATATGTTTAAAAACCGTAAAAAAGTAGCAAACAAGACAAAGGCTCAACTGTGGTCTTTCTGTTACCTTCACAGCCTCTGGTCTCTGAACCGTAGTAAAGAAACCGCTGGTATTTTGCTATTTTTGGCTCGTAATTAGCGGCTAACACGCTAACAACAACAAACAAAAAGTCTGGTTTTCTCTGCATGGAACGAGCACTTTATTCTGGCACTGCAGGAACTTGTAACATCACACAGGTTGTATTGTTGGGCTCCTGTCGGTTAACAGAGAATGTAAATCTATATACGCTGGGCTGCTGTTGATGCTCACTACACTTTACATCTAACCCCGTTTTCATTCTGCTGTCCCACGACACACACACTACATTACCCATAAGGCCACACCATTATCCATAAGGCCACCTTCTTAAAGGGGCCAGGCTGCCTCACAACATTTCTTCGCTGTGAGCCAGCACAACATCCTGTGATGTTTCCGTGACTTTTTCTTGATTTAAATAAAAAAATATTATATAAGGGATCACTGTATAATGCGATTTTCGGCCATTTTTCAAATTTTCAGCTCTTAATATTGATTTTTTTTTAGGAAAATTCATGTATTCATGTATTAGACGCATTGTGAATACTTAAATGCAAAAACACTAATAAGAAACAATAAATAGGTTGTTTTAAAGCAAATAGTTTTGACTCAATTTGTCCTCTGAATGATCAATATCATCTGATGAACATATACAGCTACTTGATTTTTCATCTCTACTTTTAATTTTGATATTAACTGGGTAGAATATCGCAATATATCATGACAATACATCGCGACCCAAGTATCATGATTCATATCGTATTGTGAGATCCTTGCCAATTCTCACCCCTAATCACATCCTGATCAATGAACGGTGATCCTGACCATGACTCGGTGTGTGTTCCTGCTTGTAATACCACTGTGTTCCACTGGGGGGGGCGAACCTGTGTTTTTTTTTTTTTCTTGTGATGTGCTGCCCCCATTTGGTCAGAAGTGGTATTTCTACATAGAGTGGCTTTAGGAGACTGAATTACAAAAAAGGCTTGATTCTTGCGTGTGATTGTTACCGCCCTGAGAGCTGTGGGAGCTACCAGACCTCCCTGGTGCATCAGTCCTCCACTCACCTGACCGTCTACCACAGCATCACCTGAAGCCTTTGAACTGGATTTAGCGGGAATCTAAATGTGGGCCGAGCGGGAATCTGACACTTTTTTTTTCTAAACTCTTGCCTTTGCTGTGGTCCTGTGGTAGCTGGAAGCTCGGTGGGTTTGGAGCACAATGTTTGCATGATACTTTTGACTGAATCTCCTCTCACCGAATCTGTGTTACTCCTGATTGAGGTGACGGCGCAGACCGGAGGGCTTTTCCTGAGACTGACGTTTCCTCTTTTTGTTTGTGTCCGTCAGTGATGATGGCGAAGGAGAAGCCGCCGATCACCGTCGTCGGAGACGTAGGAGGAAGAATCGCCATCATTATTGTAAGAGCTCCAGCTTTTATGTGGTCCTTTTATGGCCATTGGTAAACATTTACACATATACGGGATCATTCAGAGTCATGAGTAAGGGTTTTACCCATGCTAAAAGTTCTGATGGTGCAGTCAGGTAAAAGGCTCAGAAAGGTTGCCGGTGCAAAGCTGCTTCTCTTTAAAAAGAGAGCGCCAGCTGCCCTTCAACTCCACAGATCCTTTTATTTTTTCTCAAATGTGCTGATTGTAAAACTTTGGCATTGAAAGAGTCACATAGCTGCGTGTCCATGTGTCACATGACCCTCCCCCAGGATGACATCATAGACGACGTGGAGGACTTTGTGGCAGCAGCAGAAACCCTGAAGGAGAGGGGCGCCTACAAGATCTACATCATGGCTACGCACGGACTTCTGTCTGCCGACGCTCCCAGATTAATAGAGGAGTCTGAAATCGACGAGGTGACGTCTCAACACGTGTTTGGCAGTGATGTCATCTGTCGTACGTTGAAGCTGTTGCAGTCTGCTCGTTTCATACAAGATGGTCATGAAATGATGTGGTTTATAAATCTCAAACCCATTTTTTATCCACGTAAGAGCATATAAAACGTATCAAATGTTTAAACTGAGCAAATGTACCATCTTAAAAAAAAGGTGATTTTCAAGGCAGGAACACGTCTCTGCCAAGCTTATTATCGTTAACGAAAACGAACGAAATAACAAAAATTAGAATTGATAAAACATTTTCGTTAACTGAAATAAAATAAAAACGAGTTTTAAAAAAAACGAAAACTAACTGAAACTGTATTATGTGTTTATAGAATGAACTAAAATTAACTATAATATCAAGAACGTCCTTTCGTATTTGTAATTTTTTTTCACAAATGTTTTAGGATTTACATGAAATCTATTAACTTCGCTCCGCCGTGCAACAACAACCGCAAAAAAAAAAAAAAAAAGTGATCAGCAGTGATGGCTGCGGCAAAAGTTGGGAGAAAGCGTCTCAGTCCTATTTGGGATTTTTTTGACTATGACTGTGTTAACGATAAAAATAAGTGCCTTGTTGTAGAAGCAGGTGATACAATGTGTGGAAATACTTCTGAAGGAGAAAAAAACCCACGAATCTGAAAGTCCATTTGAAAAGCTCACACAAGAAGGCTAACCAAGACTAGCTGGATAAGCTAACCTAAGCTAGCCCCCTGGAAAGAAGGCTAACCAAGACTAGCTGGGTAAGCTAGCCTAAGCTAGCCCCCTGGAAAGAGAAGCTACAGCTGCAGGCCAGTCAGCGTTGGGAAGGAACGGGAGAAAACAGCAACTATAATGGACTGTTTCCACGGAGACCAGATAGCTGCTGGTCAGTAAATACGCAGGAACACCACAAGCAGGAAGACGCATTGATAAATATGTTTATTGAGACCAGAATGTAAACACGACTATGTGATTTGATAGCCTTCAAAAAGTTCAGTGCTTCACTTCAAACAAAATTAGATCCATAATTTATTAAATAAAACTAACACTGAAACTAATAAAAACTAAACTAAAACTAACTATTTAAAAAAAAATTAAAACTAATAAAAACTATCAAAACTGCTCTAAAATCAAATTAAATCTAACTGAATTTGAAAAGCTAAACTAAATACTAAATAAAAACTAAAACTAATGGAAAATCCAAAACTATTATAACCCTGGTCTCAGCAGGAGTGAGTGATGTTTGCTGCTGTTGACAACAGTCCATATGGCCGTTCAATGTTCAGACTCTTTACAAACTGAACCTTTAACATTCTCCTCTGTGGACGAGGACGTCAGCTTTGTTCTGAGACGGTGATTTCTGGAAGTGCTCCAGAGTTACATCTGTTTTTACGGCCTGACGGCTCAAACGTCACAGCCATCAGGTGCTGATTCTCAGCTTGTCCTGTCCACACAGAGATTTCTTCAAAATCCTAATGTTGTTTACTACAGATTATGAGACTGTAAAAAAATTATTCCCAATGTTTAAAAGAAGTGCTGCCCATCTTTTATTCTGAGGGACTCTGCCTCTCTCTCCTGCTGTTGACTAGTTGACTAGTTGAGTAGTTGATTAGATTTTTTTTTTTAAAGGACATATTTCTACCACCAAAGATGGTAAAGTGTCTGACTTGCAGCATTAGTTTTCTGTGATCTATCAGGAATAAAATATGTGTTTATGAATTTTTCAGATCATTTAATTTAGTTTTTATTTACATTTTACACCATGTCCTGATGTTTTTGGAGTTGAGGTTGTTTTAAATAGGTAAAAAAAAGTCAAAGTACTCTTCTTTTTTTAATGCTTTATATTAGGAGTGTCAGACTGATTTTCACTGAGGGCCACATCAGCATCATGGTGGCCATCCAAGGGCCAGATTGGACAGCATGAGTGTAACAAAATACAATGTAAATCAAAATTAATTAACCTACACTTTAATATATTGTTAAATAACGGCTTCTGTATTTATTAGGTATTCAAGTTTCAAATATTTAACTCATTATTATATTAAGCTCAGGGTTTGTGGTTGTAAACCTGATCTTGCACAGGTGATGTTTAAAGACTCCGTTGCCATGGTAAGCGGAAGTGATTCTTTGTTTTTCTTGTGGGCTAAATTTAGCATACTTAGCTCCGTGTTTGCTGTCAAAATGCCGCCTCATAACACAAAACGCATACTGCTTTTTTCACCTTTAGATATAAACTTGTAATTGTTTTCCCATCGTTCATGAAACTGCCTTTCTTGTGTATCAATTTTTCTTTTCTTGTTTGGGTTAGTTTGTAGAGGTTTAACTTGTTGTCTTGTTAATGGTAAGATACCGTTATTGTTTTAGGTAATGACGAAATGCATTGTGGGAGATGTAGTTTGTCAATATGCGCTTTAAAGCGGTGTAAGCTTATATGAAGTCTTATAAAATTGGTTTAATATGTAAGCCAATGATGCACAAGCTCTCAAGGGCCACATAAAATGACGGGGCGGGCCACATTTGGCCCGCGGGCCTTGTGTTTGACACATGTGCTTTATAATGTCGTTTAGGAGAAATCAAAGCACAGACATGTCAGGATCACAAATATCCAGATGTGATTGTAACTTGATCCGAAAAAGTGACACTTTATTTCCATTATGACCTTATTTTTGGCACTTTTTGTGTAAAATAACCAGTTATGACAGAATATATTAATTATTTTAACTGATTTATTTTGTTTTGTAGTCAACAGAAAAATCTATTCCATTATTTCTTTTCCATTATTTGTCAGAGTAGGAGTGCAGACGTGTCACGGTAACGTGCACACGGAGAGACGCCCGTTGACTGCAGCTGCTGTTCTCCTGTCGTCCTCCAGGTGGTGGTGACGAACACCGTCCCTCACGAGGTGCAGAAGCTGCAGTGTCCCAAAATCAAGACGGTGGACGTGAGCATCATCCTGGCCGAGGCCATCCGCCGCATCCACAACGGGGAGTCCATGGCCTACCTGTTCCGCAACATCACCGTGGACGACTGAGGCGGTGGCGGCGGAGAGGAGGCCGATTAGGTTCAGGCACACGCAGACATTTACAGGCCCGGATGGTTGTTCCTGTTTGTTTCGTTTTGTTTTGATAAATCTGTCGGCGGTAATTCTCTGTTAAAGCAAAAACTTTTAGTCTGTTACGCAGAATAAATACATTTACAACAGTGTCACTGCAAAAAAAAAAAAAATCCTCAGCTCATCTGTACATTTCTATAGAATACCATAAATAAAGCTCTTCTTACTGAAGCACAGTAGCTAAGTTTTTGTTTTTTCTTCTCTCTGACAGTAAAGCAGCAGAAGTGTCACAGCTGGCTTTGTTTAAGTCGCAGGAAATTTCAGGAACTATTTAAAAACTTCAGCAGAGCAGTTTTGCACCTGAGCCCAAACTTTCAGTACCAGTTTCAGTCAGCGCCCGTGTCCTCTGAAGCGTAGGAAGCCAGTAAACGTCTCGTTCAGTTCAGGAAAACTTTAATAAGCTCAGTAAAGAGTTAAGCTTTGAAGAAAATATATTCAGAAACTTACTGGAGATAGTATACTTTTTTATTGTATTTTTTAATTCTGTTGACATGAAACCACCCTACAGTAGGTTAATTTTAAAAGTTTGCTGCCCAGATTTAATTGAATGATCCTGTCGTGAGCTCCGCTGCTCCTACGTCACCTCTAGTATCGATTCCCGTCGTTTCATTCATTATTTCAACAGGAGACACGTTTTTAAACAATTCTACATTTTACAAAGTACCTTTGTGGCCCTTAATGGCTCAGTTTCTCTGATAGAATCCATAAAACCTGCGTCGTAGTTCTGTAAAAAGGCCTGAAGGCCTGAAGGCAGACGTGGTTCTGTCCAGGACCCTGAACTTGTTCCAAACGCCTCAGAGTGATTTTTTTTTTAATCTGCTGAGGAGCTTTGACCAAGTCCAGGGGCGGAGACGTCAGAGAAAATCTGTCCACAGCTGAATGAACGGCAGATGAAATCCTCTCAGAAAGGCGCTCAGAGTGAAGATGGTCCATGCAAAAAAAAAAAAAAAGACATTTATCTGAAATCCTCCAGCGAACCCGTCCGAGGCTTCGGCTTGAAGCGGGTCGTCGGGCGGGAACGACGGACCCCCACCTCCCGACACCTGCGTGACTCTGACGCCGCCGGGCTCCTTTTGCTTTGCAACTGAACGAGAGCAGACTGCGGAAGAATGTTTAAATGTGGACTGAAAGAGGAACTGGCCGCAAACGTTTACCCGGACCACTTCCTCAAAATTAAAACAGGAAACATCGTGCGCTCTGATCTGACGGACTGGAGCGGTGGGGGGGTGCCTCTCCTCTCCTCTCCTCTCCAGGTACCGAGGGCAGAGGAACCGTAAACGGCTGTTTCAGGAACTGGATACTGGCCCGTTTAGTTAACCGCCTCAGCTGGAGCGGAGCTGCAGGGAGGCTTCAGGGTGTTTCAGCTCCGCTTTAACTGCTTTTAGGTCAACAGCTAGTCGGCCGCCGTTGTGTCACAGATTAAACTGTCACTCTTGCTTCCATCTGAAGGTGTTCTCATGGCAACAGGTAAGTTTGGGGGTTGAGACCGCCTCCTCAGTCCAGCCACCTCGGACCGATCTACTGTCTCCGGTCGGAGGAAGTGAGTGCACTGATGGTCGGCTCAGTGGAAGAGAGAGGTTTTTCTCAGAGACCAAAATA